>JASWHV010000004.1:103050474-104250474 GCA_030760725.1 Neostapfia colusana
AACAGCTACACACATCCTTGGGAACTAAATTGATTCGAAGCTCCGTGTATCACCCTCAAACTGATGGGCAAACTGAGAGGGTGAATCAAATACTTGAAGATATGCTGAGAGCATGTGCCATTCATCACGGTAAGAACTGGGATGACCACTTACCATTGGCGGAGTTCTCATATAACAACGGGTATCAATCAAGTATCAAAATGGCGCCTTATGAAGCTCTCTATGGCCGGACGTGCCGCACACCCTTGAACTGGTGTGAATCTGGCGAGAGAGTGATTTACGGGATTGACCTCATAAATGAAGCAGAAGAGCGGGTAAGGCTTATTCAAGTAAATCTGAAAGCCGCTCAGTCCAGACAAAAGAGCTATGCAGATAGGAGACATCGTCCTCTGGATTTCCATGTTGGGGACCACGTATACCTTCGCGTATCTCCGATGAAGGGCATTCACCGATTTGGAGTGAAAGGAACATTAGCTCCATGTTTTATCGGTCCCTTCATTGTCATTGAAAGGTGTGGACCCATGGCATACCGTTTGGAGCTGCCGGCAACCTTAGCCGGAGTTCATAACGTCTTCCACATATCTCAGTTGCGGAAGTGTTTAAAAGCTCCAACGGAGGTTCTCACGGGAGACATAGCAGATTTGAAGCCGGACCTCACTTATGTTGAGCGACCAACCCGGATAATTGATGAAAAGACTCGCGAAACCAGAAATCGGACGCTGCGATTTTTCAAGGTGCTATGGGAAAATCACACGTCCGACGAAGCTACATGGGAAAGCAAGGAGTATTTGCAACGCAATCATCCGGAGTTGTTAGAGGCTTATATGTAGTACTTGTCCTCTCCACCTTGTCCTTAATCATGAATCTCGGGACGAGATTCTTTTTAAGGGGGGAGGAATGTAAAAGTCCCAAAACTTGTAAATAGAAAACTTGAGCTATGAATAAAGTTGAGTTTATATGCAAGAAATGGGACTTACAAAAACTTTTGTGTTACTCATAAAAGTGTTGGCATGTGCAATAAAACTCTAAATTCAGTTTGAACTAAGAGGGTCACTTCCAAAAAGAGGAGGGCCATCTCCAAAAAGGAAAATGCAAACTGATGTTTGAGAAGCTGTAATTACAATAGCCAACTCAAAGATCAAAGGATATATTTGAGTTTCTCAGGTCCAAATTATGAGGGAGCCAAGTTTTGAGCAAATTTGGGAGTGCTTTGATATGAATATCAAAGAAACTTGTGAATTCCATACAAATTTGAATTTAAATTTGAAACTGTGGCATAAATTGTCAAATGGCAAAATGACTTTTGAATTTGGATCCCTCATAGCTGAATTTGCAATGTGACAAAGTTTAGAAGATCTTTTAGGGAGGAGCAGGGGTGGACCCACTTGTCATTGAATCATATAGACTTGCTCCTTAAGTCTTCTATTCAGTGGGGCCCAATTGTCTGTGAGAGGGAGCACGGTCTCTGTTTTTCCTCTGCCGAGCGTGCGACAGCAGCACAGCGGCGACAGCGCGCGCGCACCGGTGGCTGCCTGGTTGTCTCCACGAAGGAACCGCCTCGGTTGAGATTGATTCAATCGTTCCTGCCGACAACAGCATCGGTTATTCGGCTCTCGCAGCGACAGCGCCCTCGCTCACGCGAATACTGCCTCCCCGGGCGACTTTTCCTCCAGCGTTGTGCACCCGAGCGGTTCAACGTTGGCCGGCTGCTCCACGCCGTGACACACCGCGCTGAACGTCTCCACAGCGTCGCCAGCCCTCCCTGAACGTGACCGACGCAAGGAACCGGTGCTAAACCCCCGGGAACCCCGGCGTCGAGCTCAATCCTTCCCCACGGCACAGGGCGAAGTCGCCGCTGCAAGAATCCGTTGCCCAGCCACAACATAGACTCTCCTCTCGAGTTGCAAAAGCAAAAAGGTTCGCCTATGCCTCTGCTCACTTCACCGCAACTCCGGCGGCCTGTCTTGGACGGTGCTCGCCGGAATTTCAATTCTTCCGACGACATACGATAATAACCGAGGGTAGAAACTTGGCAAATTCGTCGCACACGTCGGACTACTCATCACACAACGTAGCATACATCTTCCAGACCTCCGCGCGCGTTCATAGGATCAAGAACCACCGAGAACCATCGAGCAGAGCCGTTGTTCATCGAGTTTTTCGATTTTCGCCGGATTTTGACCTAGCCCGACGGTGAGGTCATATTTCCGGAGAGTTCCAGTGAGATCGGCGGTTGCGTCCGTGTTCTCCTCGGTGCGGTGGTGCTGTACGCGCAAATGGCTACGTGTTTGGTGTAGTATAACGCCCTAGCGACATCGCCGGAGTGGCCACCGCCGCTGTCGCCGTAGCACCTAGGTTTCTGGCCATCGTCGAGCTGAGATAAGCCCGGCAACGTGTTCCTCGTACGAGAATACGTGGGGACAGCGAGATCCAGCAAGTTCCGAGTACCGGAACCCACTTCCAGTGAGAGCTCCGGCGAGCTCGGCGGCGCGGGAGCGCGGGCAGCCGGAGGAAGACGAAGACGGGGGCTGGCCCACGCGTCAGTCTCTGGTGCGAGGGAATAGATCTTCTGTGGCCGCGGATCTGCCTGTGACAATACGGAAAATACTCTGTGGCCCGTGTGGCTCGTGTTTCAGCGGTCGACACGTGGCCCTGTGGCCCGCAGTCAGGGTTTAAACAATTCTCGGTTTAATTTGAATTCTAAATTCGGTTTAAACTTTAGAACCTCATAACTTTTGCTAGGAAGCTCCAAATTTAGTGATTCAAATTGGGTTGGATTCAGGGTGAAAAGAACTATCAAAATATACAACCCAATTTGCATGAAAACAAATAGGCAATTCTGGAAAATTCTTTAAACTTTTCAGCAAAAGAATTTTAGAGGGAGTTTGGCTCATCCAAAATTCCCCAAATTTTGCCAAAATATTCTTTAGGATATTTGGAGACTCCTGTAAAAGTTTCAACTCATTTGGAGTTAATTTGGTTTGGGAAATTCTGGTTTCAAGTTTCTGTATTCAAATGAATACAGAAACATTTTCAGGAAAATTCCAAAACTTAGAAATTCAGTTCTGGCCATTCCTTAGCTCCAAAAATCCTAGGAAAATTCAGGCATACTCTCTGAACTATGTATGAAATTATAGTTCACTTGAATTTGCATGAAAGTGCAAATTTAATCAGAATTACTTTCTTTTTGCTTAAATGCTTAGGGAATTGTTCTGGGTGATCCACTTAGTGAAATGTTCTGAATTTTGGTCCAGAAGACTTTCTTGTTACAAGAAACTCCCAAGAAAATTCCCAGATCCATTGGATCCCTGGATCATTAGTGTTCTGTTCAACCATTAGTTGATCCCCCACCCAAGTGATGAACCTCACTCCTCACTTGATGATAGTGCTTAAACACAAACCCAAATCACTAGCACCAGTTTCATTTTAAATTCTTAAATAAAGTTCCAGTTTCAAACTTGTCTTTAGCACTTGTTAGCAAAAGCATTTATAATTTAACATGTATGCATATTCATAACGTGTAGTGGTTAAACGGGGATAAGTGAAGATTTGATCAAGGAGCAAGAAGGCAGGGATTAAGCTTCAAGTCATCATCAGCAACTAACATCACACTATCTGACTTTAGTCACCTGCAAAACCAAGGCAAGCCCCGGTTTGCACTTAAGTTATTTTTAACGTTTTCCCTTTGTTCACTACATTTGGTCAAGGTTTGTTTGTGCATTAGGTCAAGGATGTTGATACTCCACTTGCATAACCAAATATGAACCCTGAGGTCAAGGGTAGAATTGTGTCATCGCTGTAGAATAAGGCCGTGCTAAATAGGCTAGGACATCCGGTAGAAGACGAGTAGTTGGAATCTACTCGCGAGCTTTGTTTTAGGATCACATAAGTGGGGTTGGAAAGAGAGGCAAACTAAAGTTTACGTTTCTAAAGATGAGACCGGGCAGGAGAGTTAGGTAGCGACAAGACGAGGTCTTGGTCGAGCAGCTCTGCCCGTGTCGGTCAAGGACCGAAGCGTATGCAGCCCTGGGAGCAAGTATTGAGTTGTGTACCGGATGCTTACTGATATATGGGAACCAGGAAACCGATGTACCAGGTTCACTAGATTGTAGAGGCATACCACATCGTCTCGTTAGACCTATGAGCCCGAGACGGCGCGACCGGTTCTACAGTTTAGTGGCCTGAGAAAGGTTGCCACATACGACGTAATGAAGGACGCCAGAGTTGGGTCTTTAGAGGCGGGTGTATGTGTCGAGTTATCCGGGTAGTGTTTGTTTCAAATCACCATCCCTCGCGGTTATGAGTACCGCTTGCTCACTGCGCTGTGACGTAGTAATCAAGTTGTGTGGGAATAGTTTGCAAAATTTTTAGATGCTGTTATGCTAATTATAAATTGCATGAAAACCATGGTTGAAGTAGAGATAGAGCAAACTAAAGTTATTTTTCACCTTGGGACAAGTAACATTGGAATGAAGCATTTCTTGTTTGATTGTGGAGTTCCAATGTTGCTGGGCGCAAGGTCACTACTATTATGGCTAAAATCTGAAAGTTAAGGATGAACTTGTAGGCGAGTCTTTTCGCAAATGACAGGCTTAAGTCTTAGGTTACTTTCATGTAGAGTTTCATGTCTTAGGAGAGATGGTTAAGTCTTGCTGAGCCTTTGTGCTCACTCTTGCTATATAAGTGGTTTTGTAGGTAAACATCAACGCTATAAAGAAGGTTGTCCGGTGAGACTCGGGAACTTCCGAGTCATGTCACACTTGGAGAACCTAGCCGCTGCCATGTCTTCATGTTGCTAGCGAGAGGAGTCCGCGGGCTGGATCTCTCTCTCTCGAGTGCTTCTTAGATATTCATCGTGAGCTGTTTATAGACTTCCGCTGTAGTTATTTTGTGTAAATTATTTACAAAGAATAATTGTAAGCTTCCGCTTTTGATTTATGTAATACTGTGTTCCTTATATGTGTGCTGTTGGGTGCCGCACAACACGGCACCACCCAATGCGATTCCTCGGGCGAGGCGGCACGGCCCTGTGATCGGGGTCGGGCCCCCTCACGAGTCCTTTGCAACTTACTTCACCTCATGCACCTATCACCCCTCATGTAGAAGTTTCATGTTTAGGAGAGACGGGTCAGTCTTGCTGAGCCTTCGTGCTCACTGCTTGTGTTTGAAGCTTTTGCAGGGTTCTATGAGGAAGGGACTCCCGAGGAGGAGACGGAACACCAGGAGGGGAACCACGTCAAGTGGGAGTCGTGCACGCCGCCGTGTTAGTGTGCGTGCGTGCTAGCAAGGACACGTTCACGGGCTGAACGTGAACTTGATGCGTAGTCTACGCGCGTGAGTGTAGACTGAACATATTTTGTTTTAAAAATGTTCATAAACCTGTTTATGTAATAAAACTTTGCTTCCGCTTTGTACCTTTGATGTGTGTTATCCGGTGCTGTGCAACGCAGCACACCTCAGCGTGATCCTGGCTCGACAAGACCGTGGGGTCGTGTCACTCTCCTCAAATTAAATCTCAACCCTTGATTAAAAGAGTTGCTGAAATCCTAGCCCCCTTGGCTATTCCCCCCCCTTATAAATAAAACCCTCCTCTCTAGCCGCCACCCCCAGCCCCCCAAAACCCCTGGCCGCCGCCCTCCTCTGCTGCCAAGCCTGGTCGCCGCCCCTGCTGGAGTTTGGCCACCGTCGAAGCTCTGCCCTGCCTCACCGTTGCCGGAGAAGAAGACCCCGACATCCTGCCCTAGTCGCAGCTCTATTCTTCTGCAAGAAAAAACCCCAGCTGCTGCCATTGCAAGGGAAAAAGGCCAGCTGCAAGGAGGAGAGGTGGAAGAACAGAGGTAGGTCCCTGTCACCCCTCTTACCACGTCGCTTCTGTTGCTACGAACCCGTTTTTCTCCACCCCCTACAAGCAGGAGCTACTGCACGTAGGTAGATAATGTTCCGGTTAAGTTTTGACGGTGGAATTGATCTACTGCTCGAGTTAAGATCATAACCACGTCCACACTTGTTTCCAGCAGCCTCATTCATCATAAAACCCCATGAAAGCTTACTAAAATTTGCAAGAACACATGCAAACTCATTACTATAGGCTGCACTATAGGATTTGCATGCATCCACATCATTGCATCTTGAGTAAAGTTTGCGCATGACATTTGATTGCTGTATTATTTGTATGTACGTGGTCATGAGTAGAAGAACACGCTCAAGAGGCCGTCTACGAGAACCTACAGCACCAAGACTTCGAGACGCTTGAGCAACACAAACCGCGGGAGCAAGGCAAGTACCCCTTGACCATGTTGAACCTTAGTTTTTGAATTATTTTGGTTGTGAAAACTGCATGCTTGTGTCAACTTGATGGGAAACCCTTTAGTAGGAGTTTACTAGCTTTGTTAGACACCCTTGTCACCGGTGAAATTGTTGAGTCGGGCATGGTCGTTTATCTTTTGCTTCACTTAACTTACAGGACACGGGAAAACTGAAGTAAAACATGGTTAGCTACTGCACTCATAAAGATTAAATATGATGAGAACATGACGATGTTAATGAGCATGGAATCAGGGAGATCTAGGCAAGTTTGGTTCGTGGATTGTGCTGAATGAGATGGTGGTTTGCTTGCCTTTGATGTAAGGACCGGTTCATGTGAGCACATGCCAGGACAATAATGCCACCACAAGGCCAAATATGAGTGCAGATTAGCTGACTAATTAGGTGTGTTGCTAGATTTTTTATGGACCATTAGATGGCACGGGGAATGGGAGTCGAGGAGGACTGCCCTGGGAACTGCATGGCACACGAGGGGGCCCGTGGGTGGGAGAATGGAGATTCGAGCCTGCCCGCAAAACCTCAGTGGGTCCGTACATTATAGTAGCCCCTTTGTAAAGGCTATTTTGCGATCTCTTGGCCATACACCGACGGTTGTGTAGTGGTGTAATGGAGGTTTTCTTTAGTTGCCAACTGGTGACAAAATCACGAACTTGTGGGTAAAGTGATGCCACCTCTGCAGAGTGTAAAACTATCATGATAGTTGTGCTTCCGGTTACAAGCACCTGACCAACTTTCATGATTAGAGGCAAAAATTTGGGATGTTTATTCGGTATCGTTATGGTATTGTCATTGGGACTGGAATTGGGACTGTTTTGGTCATGACAATGAGTTTCGATTCGGTTATATGAATATGTGTTGTTCATAAGCATTTATGAATATGAGATGAACTTGAGAAGAGTATTGGCTGGTTGAGAATTGATTAATGATGAATTATGATGGAGGGATGATGATTTACTTGGTTATGTTGGGATTTAACTCACCTAGAGATAGTTTCTGTCTTTAATATGATTGTGAAATAAAACTTGCTTGCTGCAATGAAACCATTTATTTCCTACCTTGTTGTAAGCTACATGTCATACTATTCCCGCACTTGCTGAGTACGACATGTACTCACCCTTGCATTCCCATAAATAATTCATCTACAGGAGAAGAGTACTTCGAAGAGCAGGTGGAGTACTAGGCATGCGCACTACCGTCAACATGCATGTGGAGTTGAAGTTGGAGTCCATCGTCTTTAGTTATTTTCCGCTGTCGTTTAGTGTCTTCTGCTGCAGAATAAATTAGATTCCATGAGTGAGACAGTGAGTTATTGTAATAAAGTACTTGAACACAATTTTTACGTGGTTGTATTCTGAAATTCAGTTTGTGAAGTATGTGTGTATGTGTGATGAACATCCTGGGCACACATACGGATTCATTTGGTTCATTTTCAGAACCGAGTGTCACAAATTGGTATCAGAGCCATGTTGACCGTAGGATACAAGCCTAGGTAGAATGGACACTCTAAAACACATAGGAACACCCCTTTAAACTTCTATTTTCAAAAATTGCTTGCTGCTGCACTTTACTTGTCAACTCAGCCACCGCAAAGTGCTATTTTCAGCCCCTCTTATTTTCTTTTGGACAGCCACACCTTCTGTTTTCTTGCTTCATAGCTGGTGAAGTTTTGGATTTATTTAATCTCTTCTCTAAGCTTCTTATGTATTAATTATGGATGCCGGTCACTAGGAGCACAGGATGCATGAGAACTCGTCCACCACCACTTGGTGGTACACTTAACCCCATCGAGGTTTCCGATGGACCGTATTGGCAGGAAGTGAAGATGGAACCTCATGATGAGCATGAGGTCAATATCTCTATGCATGAGGAAGAGGGACCGGATGAGGTGGAACAAATTGAAGATGACATGAAAGACGATTCACAAGAAGAACAACACTAGTATGCACCTCAGGAGGAATACCACGTGGGCTTACACCCAGCGAAGCCCCATGAAGCTACGTCGGAAGAAGATGAGCCACCACCCACTAAGGACGAGAATGAAGATGATGAACGGGTCATCCGTTCTGCTCAGGAATTTCGGTCCGACGAGATGGAGGGAGGACACATAACAATGGAGTTGAGAGAGTTCCTGGATTGCTGCAGCTTATACCCAGAGTACCTCCTCAAGAAAGTTCCTCAGCTTGGACATGAAGAGTAGAAGACTAAGGTAACCATCCTATCCAACAGTAGGGTTGTCACCCGGCACTTCGCACCAACATGGAGAGCTACAAGGGCAGAAGCAGTTGATGATGCCGCATGGGATGCACTCACCGGATTGTGCTACGCTTTCCGTGGGCAGCATGAGAACACTACCTTTGAGTTGCACCCATATTGGAAGAGTGGTACAAGGGTTAGACCCCATGGAGGATCTCTTTCCAACCCACAAGCTGCTGACAAGTCTCAGAGAATGCTCGTGGAGTGATGAAACCGCTATGCAAGCGCACAAAAAGAGATCCGCTACCTCCGCAAGAAGCTGTACTTGCTGGAAAAACAAGAGGAGACTCGTGCCAACGCGGGAACAAATGGAGCACCAGTGTCATATACCCCTACATGGACCGCCGACTCACCATGACGTGTGCCCATGTATGGACCACCCCCGTCGCATGGCGAGAACAACACCGGTTCTCACTATTTAGTAGCTTGAATAAGAGTGGTGTGCTGAATCTTTATGATAATTGCTTGTGTGTTGTGTGCTTGGATGTGAGTTGTGGGACCTAGGCGAATGTCCACATCCACACATAGTAGAGAGATGTGAGATTCTTCGGCACCTGTTCACATCCTCTTATAGGCTGAAATTAATAAAATAAGTTGCTTAGTGCATACACCTTGATGCATATAGTTGGGGGGATCAATCTAAATATCTATTTCCTACTCTACTCTCCCACAGAATGCACCCCCACCCTAACCCTAACCCCGTTCCTGCACCCCCACCCCCGCCACTGCCACCACCACTGGCTCACAACAAATTGGGAGAATTCATGAGGACTAGGCCACCTACCTTTGCACAAGCTAATAATCCTATGGAGGTCGATGACATGCTAAAGTCCATTAATAAGAAGCTTGCTATTGTTCAATGCAGTGATCGGGAGAAGGTTCTCTTGGCATCAGACCAACTGATGGGAGCAGCCGCTGATTGGTGGGACACTCTTAGCAAATGCTCATGCCAACAAGGAGACAATTACTTGGGCTGAATTCAAGGAGAGTTTCCGCTCTCACTATGTCCCTGAAGGAGTCATGATCCTTAAAAGATAGGAGTTTGAAGGTCTCCGGCAAGGGAGGAAGAGCGTGAATGAGTACCTCAACATGTTCACGCAACCGTCAAGGTATGCTCTAGAGGACGTTAACTCGGATCACAGGAAGCAATACCTGTTCATGAGAGGATTGAACAATGAAATTCAAGTCCGGCTGCTCAACAATGATTATGCAAACTTCCAGAAGCTTGTTGACAAAGCTATAGTGGTGGAGAGCAAGATCAATGAGATTGAACAAGAGGGCAAGAGGAAGATGCCATATCAAGGACAGCCACAAGGAAGCAATGTACGCCCCCGCTTCATGCCACCAGCTGCACAATACTATGGCTCGTCTGCTTCTACTTTCCGCCCTGCAAATCCACCTTGCTCTAATCAGCCACCGCAGCAATGCCCTGTCATGAATGCACCCCATTTGCCTATGCCTCTTGCGCCCCATACCAACATGGGCGCCTTTGCTCAAAACCATCCTCACCCCAATCTTCCTGGTGTTGTTGGCAACAAGGCATGCTTTTCATGCGGATAGACGGGTGCAAATCAGTGCCCAATAAAGGCCTTGGACAGCCGAGCAATGCACCTAAGCAGAACCCACGGTCGAATGGAGGAGCAACACAAGGCAACCGTGGACAGCAGAACTTTGCTCGTGGCCATGTGAATCACGTCTCCGCAGAGGAAGCACAACAAGCTGAGGACGTCGTGATTGGTATGTTTCTCGCCAACTCCAACCCAGCCACTGTTCTATTTGATTCCAGAGCATCGCATTCATTCATCTCATCCAAGTATGTTGCCAAGTATAACCTACCCATATCCCACATGAAACAAACTATGTTTTTTAATTCTCTCAGTGGAGAGATGAGGACTAATATAGTAAGTCCGAAAGTAAGCCTTAAAATAAGGGGGTAGACTTTCTTGCCAACCTTATTGTCTTGGATTCCCAAGGGGTTAATATAATACTTGGAATGGACTGGTTAAGCAAGTACAATGGAATGATTCAATGTGCTAAGAGGATCGTGCAGTTGACGAGTGAGCACGGTACTCGTATCAAGTTCGAGGTAGCCAAACCTGCAACCGAGAAGGCAATGCTGAACCACGTGGAAGAAATGACATTGGAAAGTGTCGGTACCCTCAATACGGGGTACCCCCGCGCACAGGGGAAAATGCCTAAGGACCTCGCCCTTCTCCGCAGGGAGAGCTTCGATGGCGCCATGTGTCCAGCGGGGCCGGACCTCCCTCTCCTCAGAGGAGAGCTCCGGACCCGCCACGTGGCCAACTGAGCCGGACCTCCCCCCTCCACGGGGAGAGCTCTGGAGGCTCCACATGTCCTGCGGAGCCGGACCTCCCTCTCCTCAGAGGAGAGCTCCGGGCCCGCCACGTGGCCAGCAGCAGCCGGACCTCCCCCCTCCGCGGGGAGAGCTCTGAAGGCTCCACGTGTCCTGCGGTGCCGGACCTCCCTATCCTCAGAGGAGAGCTCCGGGCCCGCCACATGGCCAGCAGAGCAGCGCTGCCTGCCCCACGCGGTAGGCAGCAAGAGTAAAGACGCGTCATACCTTGCCCGTACAAGGTATTCAAGACCCGCGCCTTCCCAAGGCGCGGAGACGCGGAGCATGCCTCTGTCAGGTGTCGTTGCGCCCAGTCACATCACAGACTGGCGCGCCGTGTCAGAGCCTGCCCGCCAATAAACACAGCGACAAGACATCCCCTGCCGCCCCTGCCATCATCAACCACTACGACTAGCTTGCGGCATGGGCAGGGCGGCAGAATGAAGACTCGGAAGCCTTCGCCAGAGACAACTACCGGCGTAACTGCAGATACGATAGATGGCAGGCAATCTCCCCGGGACCACCTATCGGGTCCCGGGCCCACCTTGTAAGCCCCTCGAGTCTTGGACTATAAAAGGCTCGGGTAGGCAACGTTAGCAAGGGTTCGCCTCATACGCACCCTCGCACTCTAGCCATTCGACATCTCTCACCCTCAAGCTCAGGACTCCGGTTCTGAGCAGCAAGCAATACAGCGAGCAACCCTGCTCACCGTGGATGTAGGGTTTTACGCTCTGGCGGCCTGAACCACGTAAAACTCCCCGTGTCAAGCTTCTCCCTCAATCGTCCCTAACGCTGAAGCTCTCCATGAGTGACTAGCCCCTTCGAAAAAGAACCTCCGCGGGCTGCCCAGAGCAGGCCCGGGGGAAGTGTCGTCTACACACTTCGACATTTGGCACGCCAGGTAGGGGGCTTTTCCCTTGCGAGACGAGCTTCTGCCGGTGAAGATGGCGAAGCTTCCTTCAGCGGCAAGCTCTCCCCGCCCACGTTCACGATGAACGGTGACTAGCGGGGACTACGTCTCGACACACTCTGGACGGAGTGTGTCGGCGCAAGCTGGAAGCCAGCAGCCGACTCTGGCAGCGCCGACTTTCGGCAGCGCAGGCTCCAGCGAGCGCGAGATCCTCTACAGGGACGACAGTGGATTCGCGATGTAGACCGTCTCGTTGTCGCCGCTACAAACCCTCAACTTCGGCAGGGACGACATCCCGGCCAACCGGCTGTGTCGCTGACGCGCACGCCAACGGTTGACGGGCAGACGGCAGATTCCCGCTCCACCAGGCTCCCATCGGCGGACCTGAGGACAGAGCTGGAACGATGCCACTTGGGCAAAGATGCCCGAGTGTTCATTGAGCGACGACGAGAAAGGCGTCGCAACCAGGAGGCCGGCGACAGTATGTCGACTGCCTCAACCCAGCCAGAGGCGCAGACGTTCGCCACGTGATCTCTGCCCCAGGCATACGCCACACAGCATATGCCCCAGCCATATGCCCTGCAAATGGTGCCCCCGGTCTATGGTGCAGCCTTGCCCATACCGGGGTACACAGTGCTAGCAACGAACCAAGCGTTCGCGGCACCAACGCCTGCAGCAACAGGAGCAGGATGTGCAGTCCTAGCGCCACATCTTCGCTTCTCGAGGTGGCCGCGCAAGTTTCGGCCGCACCTGCCCGAGAAGTACGATGGCAGTGTCAACCCGGCGGAGTTCCTCCAGATCTACTCCACCGCCATCCTTGCTGCAGCAGGGGACGAGTCCGTCATGGCCATCTACTTCCCCGTCGCCTTGACCGGCCCAGCCCGGTCTTGGCTCATGAACCTCCCCCAGGGTTCCATAACCTCCTGGGGAGAGCTCTGCCGGCAGTTCACTGCTAACTTCGGCAGCTCCTACACCCGGCATGGCACGGAGCTCGACCTCCACTCCATCCAGCAACAACCTGGAGAGACGCTGCGCTCCTTCATCCAGCGGTTCTCCCAGGTGCGGAACACCATCCCGCATATTCAAAATGCTTCCGTGGTGGTGGCGTTCCGGCAGGGTGTACGGGACAAGAAGATGCTCGAGAAGCTCGCGACCAGAGAGGTTCGCGACGTCTCAGAGCTCTTCAGCCTGGCGGACAAGTGCGCCAGGGCAGCAGAAGGGTGGAACTGGCACTCACTGCCAGCCTCCGAGTCAGGAGGACAGCCCGGACCTGGCGCTGCTTCCCACGGAAGCAGCAAGAAGATCAAGAACCGGGGCGGTGGCAAGATTAAGCTACCGACCGCAGCTCCTGTTGCTGCAGCAGCAGGACCCAGTGGAGCTCGGGGGCCACGCCCCGACAAGAGGCAGCGTCAGTCACCAGCTCCAGATGGTGACCAAGGCGAGCCATGCCCCGTGCACAACACTAGTTACCATATTGATGCTGAGTGCCAGGAGATTCAGAAGCTCGCGGAGCGCTTCCGTAAGGGGAAGCAACTGCGAGCTGATGCCCCTCCTTTCCGTCAAAGGGAGGGCAAGCAGAAGGTCGACACCCCAGACAACGTCGGCCACCAGGTGGGGTTCCAGGAGCCTCAGCGCACCATAAAGACGGTACACAACTATGAGGATCCAGCTCCAGTGACGACGAGTCAGGGTGATAACCGACTGCGGCTGCCCCAAAAGATCTGTGGAGACTGCACTGCTGCGGTATCAGCCTTGGAGAAGCTCTAAGCAGTTGCAGCATCCTAAGCACCAGCCCCCGGCGGTGCAGAACCGGGCCAGCTCTACCCGAGTGCACGTCTCTGTGCCTCGGCCTCACCTCCCGAGGGCCGCTCAGGATCCGTCAACCCCCTGTCGGCCTGAGCCAATGGAAGAAGACATCCTGGGTCTCCCAAGAAGAGTCCGGGTCCTCCTACCTCTTGTTGGCCTAAGCCAATAGGGGAAGGTACTCCGGGGCTCCCGGGAGAAGCCGCGCAGGACCCGCTCCAGCGTGAAGATATCGACCTCGCCGACGAGGCACGATTACAAGCAACACCCCACAACGCACGGCCCCGGCTGGTGCTCCAGCACTACCGCCAAAGGGCCAAGTGCGTCTGGGAGCTACAAAAAGGCGACCTGGTGCCGCGGCGCACACTTTCCCGCGAAGGACCTATAAACTCTCCCCCAACCGGGAAGGTCCCTTCCGAGTCACGAAAGTTGCCGTCCCAGGTACATACGCCTCTCCACCAAGGTTGGGATTCGCTCCCAAACCCTTGGAGCACGGAACATCACAGTAAGTTCAACCTCCAGAGCATTAGTAGAACAGGCCTTTACCTTTCTGTAATATATCCCATAGGCTCCAGGAACAGCGGTCGGAGCAGCTAAGCCTCAGGGGATGGTCCAGGACTACGTCCAGCTTGGCCTGGTTCCGACCCCAAGCACGTAGAGTCTTGCTTCCCTTCTTAATGGGGTGGGTCGTTGCCTCCATGTTCAACCTGTCTTCCTCCTATGGGCATTTACACAGAAACCTGTTCTACCACACTCTCACTTATGTGCTCATTTAAATTACGCATTAATTTCTATGCAGCACTTTCTATGTATGGTCACCATACATTTAGCTCCCCTTTCCCGCTCTCATCCATAGTCAGCAATTGCTATCCTACCGAAGGCAGTTGCGCTTGAGGCACCTGCCGATGGTCAGGGGGCCTTTCGGGCCTCCCCCAGTCAGGTGTTGCAGTGCCAGTTGGTCACCTCCAGGGTAGGCCTGCGCCGTGCATGGGGGTCCAGGGTGCATAGCCTGCTTTGCCGGTTCCGACCCAAAGCGTGCGCGCCCTGCCCTTCGGAGGTCCAGGGGAGTACAACCGCTTTGCCTGGTTCCGTACCCAAAGCCTGTGCACTCTGCTTCCCCGGCGTACGGTCTGGTACTAGGGGCCAGACGGTCGTACCCTGACCTCAGAGGGAGCCGGAGCCCCGGTGCCTCACGCACAGAATTGCCCAGGCCCCGTATACCGGACTAGGACCGTAAGCCAAATAAGACTAAGAGACGGGGAGGGGAGAACCCCCCCTGAGGAGAATTACGCTTCCTCTACCTCTGTGCAGGATCTCCAGGTTTTAGCTACGGGGACCACATGAAGGGGGGGCAAAGAGCCATCGACTACTCCAGCGCAAGACCGGAGGATCCGGGTTTCACCCTTTCTGCAGGGGCGAGCCCCGAAGGCCCCACGTGTCCAGCGGGGCCGGACCTCCCCTCTCCTCAGGAGGAGCTCCGGGCCCGCCACGTGGCCGGCAGAGCCGAGCCTCACCCCCTCCGCGGGGGTGAGCCCCAAAGGCCCCACGTGTCCAGCGGGGCCCGATCTCCATCTTCTCAAAGGAGAGCTCCGGGCCCGCCACGTGGCCGGTAGATCCGGACCTCCCCGTTCTCACGGGACGAGTTCCGGAGACCTCCGGGGCCCTTAATACAATAAGGACCCGGGGAAGGTGTCTGGGCAGGGCTTCAAGATTGGTGAAGACCTCTGAGTACCTTGCGGAGCTAAGGACTAGGCCAGGCCAAGCCAAGAAGAAGACAACACAGGCTCTAGAATCAGGTAGGCGTCGCTTACCGAGAGACATGAGCGCTCCAACGGGCTCTGAACCCCGGCTTCCGAGCCGGGGTAGGTCCACTAGAGCCCGCCGTCGCCGCCGATGGTTGCCCCGCAGTCGCCCGGGCTGGCAGAGCAGGGGACGCTTCCAAAGCCCCCCTGGACGCCGACCCGGCCCCTGAAGCCCGGGGCGCCTGAGCTCTTTGCTCGCCCCTGGGCATCGATGCACCAGCACTTTCCCTCGAGGCTCCACCGCCTGAGGAGGGAGGACGCGACGCCCGGGAACTTTCAACCCATCGTCGCTCAAGAGGAGTCCCGTCGGGATGATGACGCCGAGGCCTCTTGGGGTCGCCACCGGACGGGGCGCCATCTCCAGAAGCAGGGTGCGCAGGCGCCCTGGATCCCTGACTCGACACGAACGCCGCCGCCGGAAGAGACCGGGCGTGCTTCTTCTCCGGAGGCGGGTTGGAAGCCATGGCAGCAAAAAGCTCAAGGACAGGGAGGACAAGGGCGCAAGAACTCAAGGAAGATGCAAGCGCTGGGAAGTGTGAAGGGAAGCCGCGATACGGCTAAGATCCCCTTTTAAACTCCCAGGTGCAATTCAAAGCAATTCGAAACTCTTCGAATACGCCGCTTGGGCAACCGCTTCGGCTCCAAGACCAAGCGTCGATGACAAGTGGACCTAAGTCGTCCAGCTGAAGCGGTGGGCCAAGAAGTCAATCTCCCAAGGAGACGAGCCGGCAAGACGCTTCGGCGGTTCCCGAAAAAGCGCTGCGACGTGCAGAAGTGGAAGGCTTGGGGACCGCCGCATTAAAAGCAGCCATCAAGTGGGGCACACGCTACCACGATCCCGCAACTGTTCGTGCTTCGGCAATGGTCAATGCGGGTCTTAGAGAAGGTGTGCGGAATGGAAGAGACGGAGGACCCACCTCGGGCTCGTGTAAAAGCCCAAGAAAAGGGACTTGCAAAAACTTTCATGCACCTCAAAACACAACAGTTTTGTTGTGTGTAGATTGTGAAATATTGTGAAGAGCAAGTGGCCCCCCTCAAAAGAATAATTAGAGGGGAAAGCCTTCACCTTCACAATGTAGGGTTTCTACACCTGAACATGAGAGGTTGAGCTCACCCCTAGGATTTGAAAAGTCTTGGGAAGGTTCAGTCCAAAGCTCATGCAAATTCAACACTTTTTGAGGCACTTTTGGGTTATTTCAAAAAGAGGCCAATTTGAACGTAAATTCAAATGGCAGCAACTTTCATCACCCAAATTCAAAAGTTAGCTCCATATCTATACTCAGCACATTTTTCTGAGTAAACCCACCAACTTTCATCTCCATTGGAGCTCATCTTGTCAAGAGCTAAATTTGCAAGAATTCAAAACTGAATTTGAATTTCAGTTTAAATATGAAGCAAATTTAACCAAACAAAGTTTGAATTTGAGAATTCAAATTCAAACAAAGACTTGGTGACTAAGTCTCACATTAAATTGTGAGTAGCTGAGGATATTTTGGCACAACAGAATTCAGAAAATTGGAAAAAAAAAACAAAAGAGTTAGAGGGGAGGCCCACTGGTCAGTAGACTTAGCACCAAAGTCTCCTCAGCCGACTTCCTCGACCGAGCGCGCTCGCCAGCTGCAGCCAGCGGCGGCGACCGACACCTCGGCCGGCCAGCTCCTGCTTCGGCAGAGGAGGTGGCACAGCAGGTGTCGCGCTCTCCCCTGGCCTCAGGAGCCTATAAAAGGCCCGAGACCGCCGGCGAGTTACTGATTTTCGTGAAGTTCTGTAACCAGCAGCCTAGTCGCCCGAGCTCCGATCGTGTGCCACCCCAGCTGTGATCATCTTGCGGCTTCGACCTCCATAGGAGAGTGAAGCGCTAGCTCGTCCTCAAGACCACCGCGCAAACCGTTCCAAGGTTCGACCTCTGTGCGCGGAGAATTTCTCAGTTTAGGGCGAGTAGCTCCTTTCGGGACCCGATTAGGTTTAGCAAAAATTTGGGCAGCATAGTGGGTGGGAGGCCGAACGGAGCTGTGAGAGAGCATCTAGAGGTTCTGGCGACCCTTCTCGTTCGAAAACCGGAAGGAAATCACCGCCGGAACCCTAAGTTCACCCTAGGACAGTATGGCGGAGGAGGGGGTCGCCGGTGAGGTCTGGGTTGCCGGCCGTTTAGGGCCCAACAGAGCCCATGCCGAGTTTCCCCAGGTTTCCCTGAGTGTGGCGACGCGATTAGCGCACGATGAAAACGGTCAGAAGGGCGGGAACACATTGCCGAGGTAGCACAGAGGCATAGGGCTCGTCGCCGACGAGCTATGGCGGTTAGCCGGCGGCGACATGGTGTCCAGCGGATTCAGCACCCGAGATTACGTGGGGGCGACGAGTCTCGTCGGCTCCGGTGAGCTAGATCGCCGGGAACGCTGACCTCGCCGGAGCTCCGGCGGCTCGGGGCGGCGACGTCGGGAGGTAGACGAAGGGCACGGCCCCACCTGTCAGCCCCTGTGTTAATCGCGCGCGAGCGCGCGGTTAGTTCAATTTAAACGGGCGGGCCCCGCTGTCAGCCTCTGGTTTAGCGCGGGAGGGGATTTTCTGTAGGAAAATAATTCAGGGATTAGCTGAAACTTTAGAAATCCATAACCGTGGCTAGGAAGCTCCAAATTTAGTGATTCAAATTGGGTTGGATTCATCTTGCCTAGCTCTGTCCAAAGATACAACCCAATTTGTATGAAACCCATTAATTAATTCTGGAAAATTCTTTAAAGCTTTTCAGAGAAAGAATTTTAGAGGGAGTTTGGTTCATCCAAAAATCCCCAAATTTTACCAGAATGTTCTTTAGGACATTAGTAAACCCCTGTAAAAGTTTCAGACCATTTGGAGTTGATTTGGTCAGAGCAATTCAAATTTGAAGGTGCTGTGTTCATTTGAATGCAGAAACATTTTCAGAGAATTTCCAAAACTTGGAAATTCAATTCTGGGCAAACCCTGACTCCAAAAATGCTAGGAAAATTCATGCAAACTCTATGAGCTATAATATAAATTGTAGTTCATTAAGTTGAGCATGAACAGGGGTATTACCTCAGAATTAATTCTTCCTTGCTGATTTGCCAAGAGAATTATTCTGAGCAAACCACTCCATGAAAAGTGCTAATGTTTGGTCCAGAGAGTTTTCTTGTGACAAGGAACTCACACAAAAATTCTCAGCTCCATTGGAGCTCTAGATCACCCCTGTCCTGTTTACCCACTTAAGGGATTAATATGGAAAAGGGGGGAAAACCACTTAGCATTTAACCATGTGATTAAGTCCAAGCCAAACCACCAACACCAGTTCATATTTAAATTCTTAAACAAAGTTCCAGGTATTAGAGGCTGGTTATTAGAACCAATAGTATAAGTCTTACTCTAAACTCACTTTTGCATATAAATTAACATGTAGTATTTCATTAACGTGTAGCCGTTGAAGAAGAGACTCCGGAAGTGCTGGACTTCCTCCTTCCGGACGAAGAACTAACTCCTGACCAGCAGCAACAAGGCAAGCCCCGGTTTGCATTAACCCTTTTATAAATCTTACTTTGTTTACATGTGTCATATGAAGTATGTATGTGCATTAGGTATAGGGTGATTGAAACCCCACTTGCATAACCAAAGGTTCCTAAAAGAGTGAGGGTAGTGTTAAGGACCTCGAGTAGACAGGCTATGCTTAATGAGTCATAGGACTTCGGTACAAGTCGAGTAGTTGGAATCTACTCGCGAGATAGGCATTGGGACACACGGGTTCGGTGGAGTGATGTGAGATCACTTTAGTAATGAAAATGAGACTAGGCAGGGGCTAGGGCGCAGCAAGAGAGAGTCTTGTGTGCGCAGCCCTGTCCGTGTCGATTGAGGACCGATCCGTGTGCGGCCCTGCTGAACAAGTATTGAACGTACCGAAGGCATATCGGATATATGGGCCCCGATAAACCGATGTAGCCTAAACCTCCGGGCGTCGAGGCATAGCACACCGATTTATAGGTGTAGGTTGAGGGCAGCAAGGTGGAAATCTGCCAACGGGCATAGAGAGATGCTCCGTGTGGGGAACCTCCTGCTCGTTTCGGTGCGACCGGTTCGACGTTTGGGCTGTTGGGTGAAAGGTTGTCCCGTACGACATCGAGTGAGCGTGCTGTGCAGCTCCACGGGTGGGCGTACGTGACGTGCTCTTTGGGTTTTCCCTGCAGGTGTATATCGAGTCGATTCGCCGTCCCTCGCGGTGACGAGTACTGCTTGTTCACTGCGTCGTAACGTAGACTAATGGATGAAATATGTTGATTCAATGATGCTGATTGATATAATTGGATTGCTACATGTGTGCCACCAAATACTGCTTACTAAATTTCAGATTTCATGAACTGTTAACTTGTTGCTAAAAGATGAACTAAGGATGAACTTGTAGGCGTGTCGTTTTGCTGAAAAGTTACTATCCTATGTCCCTTGTACCCCTCATGTAGAGTTTCATGCTTAGGTGAGTCGGTTAAGCCTTGCTGAGCCTTCGTGCTCACGGTTGCTGCTTAAGTGTTTTTCAGGTGAGGAGCCACCCACGGACTCGGAGTACGAGTCCACCGGCGAGGGTTACCCTCCGTCGGGGACCACGGCTGAGTGGGAGCCGTACACGCCGCGCTGAGCTGAGACGTGCAGCTAGTGTGGGTTGCCCTAGGGCTGGGCAACCGACTTTTGCTAAATAGGCGGGCGTGAGTTGTATAGTGTAGTCTTCCGCTGTGTAATAGAACAATAATTGTAACTGAAGTTTGTACTTGTTTGTACAGTTTCAGCTGTTTTTCCCATGTAATATATTGTGTTCTTATGACGTGTGCTGTCGGGTGTCGCATCGCGCGGCACCACCCTCTGCGATCCTGGATGAGCGGATTCCGGTCCGCCACAGCCTGGTATCAGAGCTGCAGTGGGGATAGCACAGTACTAAAGGACTGCATTATGGGAAAAACTTAGGTATACGGTGAGGATTCGGTAGTTGCCCAAGTAAGGACTATATTAGCATAGTTACTTAAAGTGGCAAAGACTAACTTATGTGTTATAATTCTGAATTTCAATTATGTAACGACGCACCTACGCTCTGGTAAGTATGGTAAGGAACGCCACCGAAAGCGGTTCAATTTCGGTTAGCTCTCCCTGACGAGGAACGAGGTTCAGGGATTTGTCTCATAGCTTGGTGTGAGACGTCAATATGAATCTCTTGAACTCTTCATGTTCCTGAATTCATATGAAACGCTGATCCCTAGCGTGCATTAGGCAAGTGAGTGGAGACCCCATCGCGTGGTCAGTAACGCGAGAGTGTGTTCGTCTGGAAATAGCCCAGGAGGACATACGCAGCGCTTGCCATCGGCGTGCCCTGCAGGGCAGTAGGTGGTATCTGTTGGGTTGATAACATTCCCAACCGTGACGACCCGTTCATGACATACTCGGGTTCCCCGTCGTGTGGTGTTGAAACACGATCACGTGCCTTGAGACGTGACTTAGCTCAAGGACGGCCGTATGGAAATGATACGGGCGTTTGTAATTACTTTTAGATATAAAACTGCCTGAAATGAACAAACTTTGAGTGCACCATCATTGTGTGGTATTCTGCAGGTACTAACCACGTATGTATCCGTGTAGAAAACGTGTGCGAGAGACCGTTTAGTGCCACACTCGAGACGTATATGCCGGTATGATCCGGTTAGGATTTTCTTTTGTGAGGAACGTAGTACCGAGACATTGTAGGCATATGCATGAGTATAATGATGACAAAGAATTAAAATCTATAGGTTCAACAGTTAGGACCCTGGTTGGGTATAAGAATGGGATGGTGATGAGTGTAGTTCCAAAAGAGACTGAAAACAGAGTGCTCTGTTTTGGGCAGCATGTTTGCTGATCCTCAACAGGGCATAACTCACAGGTCTTTTAGCCCAGGGAGGTGTGCTATATAGCTCTGGAAAGGTATTCAAGTACTCTACAACTTTGTTGTAGACTTCCAGAGCTGAAACTCGCCTTAAGATGGCTGAAATCCCAGAGGAATGTAAACTGTCCAGAACCAGGGCAGAGTAAAACATCCTCTGAACTGATATGTTTTTCAAATATAACTCCCAGTAGAAAAATATAAAATTGTCATATAATACACGCTTAGAAATAGTAGAAGATGTGTGACATCTTTGCAATTCAAAGTTTCTGAAGTTTCAGCACAGAAATTAGGGAGAATTAGGGTTGAAGACAGCCACTTCCAAGGGAGGTGCTGTTAAAATTCTTCCAGAAATTCTGCTGACTTTGAATTAGCATAACTTTTTAGCCAAATCTGATCTGGGGGCAAATGCATACTCGTTGGAAAGATACTAAAGTTAACTTTAACTTTGTTATTCAACTTGAGTCATGAAAATGCACAGAACCAGATCAAAACATGGGATAGGTAGAAACTGGTCATTCTGACAGAAGAATGACAGTTGAGCTCATTGGAGAGGGTGTCGTACCCTAAGGGTGTTATACGTGATGACAACGCAATAATAATGTCTCGTAGAGACCAAACCCAGTTATGTTGAGCTTCCAAACAGGGGGTTCATCAAGTTGGATTAAACTAACTTGTGTTTGGTCTGGTAATGGTGTAGCTTGTGCAAAGTTATTACATTATCTACTTACGAGATATTTCGCATATTTGGTTGTCATAATGTTTTTACGCCCAGTTCTATTGGACTGCATGCAAAATGTTGCGGGACTGATGTTTAATGTCGTATGGTTGCAGATGGTTCGTACTAGGACCACGCACGAGGTTGGTGGCTTTAGCCAAGGTGGAGGCGATGACTCCCAGCCACCGGCCTACGACAGCACCCCGCAGCAGCAGCCACCACCGCCGCCTCCGCTTAGTCTAGCGGATGTGATAGCGGCATTGGTGGGAGGTCGTGAGGAGCAGACCGACCTGCTCCGCACGATCGTGCAGAATACGTCCCAGGCGGGAGGACGTCAAGAGCGAGGGCCTCGCGAGCCCCGCGAAGTGTCGTACTCGGATTTCATGAGTACGCACCCTCCAGTGTTCACCGAAGCCGAAGAACCACTGGAGGCGGACAACTGGCTGCGGACTATCGAGTCCAAGTTCGGGCTGCTCCAGTGTACGGAGAGGCAGAAGACGCTGTTCGCAGCACAGCAGCTCCACGGTGCCGCTGGTGCGTGGTGGGCGAATTATGTCGCCTCACGTCCGGCTGGCCATGCCGTGGAATGGCAAGAGTTCCGGGAGGCGTTCCGCGCCTATCACATTCCTCCCGGAATAATGAAGAGAAAGTTCCAAGAATTTTTGGAACTGAAGCAGGGCGGGAGGAGTGCCCACGACTACTCCCGTACCTTCAACCATCTGGCGCAGTATGCGTCAGACTACATCTCCACGGAGGAGAAGAAGAGGGAGCACTTCTATCGGGGGTTACACCCCGAAATGAAGACCCACCTCGTACAATGGAACCGCGGCACATTCAACGATCTAGTTAATGCCGCCATCATGCAAGAGGACGCTCAGCGGGAGTTAGCAGCTGAGCAGAGGAAGCGTAGCGCTCCACCTAGCAGTGGTGGGAGTGGCGCTCCCCAGAAGTACCGTATGGTGTATCGGACACCATCCGGGCAGCAGTGGCAACCACCGGCGCGACCGCAACGGTTCGGGGGACGTCCCTTTCAGGCACCTCCGTTCCGTCCGCCGATGCCACCACCAAGACAGCAGCAGCAGCAGACGGTACCCCGGGCGTTTCCACCGCCACAACGCGCCCCAGGTTTCCGTCCACCGATCAGCGGGGGACCGCCCCGTTTCACCTGCTTCACATGTGGCCAGGCGGGCCACTTTGCGAAGGACTGTCCCCAGGGGCAGCAGAGCAGCGGGCAAGCCCAGTTTCAGGGCGGTGCTCGAGGCCGACCTCCGGCGAAGAAGGTTGGTCAGCGGACTGGAGGCGTCCGCAACCTCGACAATGAGGACGCCCCAGAGGGAGACAACGTGCTGGCGGGTACGTTTACTCTCAACCATCAAGCCATAGTCATATTATTTGATTCGGGTGCAACCCACAGCTTTATAAGTGCATCCTATGTGGCTAAACATCAATTGCAAGTCTTCCCAACCGACTGCACTTATATGATCTGCTCACCGGGAGGGAAGATTTCAGCTAATATGATGATTCCAAAGGCACCTTTGTGCTTAGGTGGGAAACTATATCCCACCACCTTGATAATCCTTATGGGACAAAAGATTGATGCAATCTTAGGGATGTCATGGCTGCAATACCATGGCGCTGTCCTAGAGACTCGGACACGGACGGTTCACTTAAATTCTCCATTTCACCGTCCGCATTCCATGGTGTTAGACACGCCAGTCCGGGAAGTTTTAGCAATTAATAATGCTGAAGTTCTCAAGTTAGAAGACATCCCCGTAGTCCGGGAGTATCCCGATGTGTTCCCGGATGATCTTCCGGGCATGCCACCTGAGCGGGATGTCGAGTTCAAGATTGAACTTGCACCCGGGACTACGCCCATATCACGGAGACCATACAAGATGGCTCCAAATGAGCTGGCGGAACTGAAAGAACAGCTCAATGATCTGTTGAGCAAGGGTTTCATTAGGCCGAGTTCCTCGCCTTGGGGATGCTCGGCGCTATTCGTGAAGAAGAAGGATGAGACCCTGAGGCTGTGTGTGGATTACCGGCCGCTCAACGCCGTCACCATCAAGAATAAGTACCCACTGCCCCGTATTGACATCTTGTTTGATCAACTTGTGGGGGCAAGTGTATTCTCAAAGATGGACCTTCGCTCTGGATATCACCAGATCAAGATCCGGGCAGAGGATATCCCGAAGACGGCATTCTCGACGAGATACGGCTTATACGAATATCTCGTCATGTCCTTTGGTCTCACAAATGCTCCAGCCCATTTCATGTATCTCATGAACTCGGTGTTCATGCCGGAGCTGGACAAGTTCGTGGTAGTGTTCATCGACGACATCTTGGTTTACTCCAAGACCGAAGCTGAACATGCCGAACACTTGCGGATCGTTCTTCAACGATTGCGAGACCACAAGCTCTACGCCAAGTTCAGCAAATGCGAATTTTGGATCAGCCAAGTGCCATTTTTGGGACATATCATCTCAGCTGAAGGCATTGCGGTTGACCCAAGTAAAATAGAGCAAGTGTTGAAATGGAAAGCTCCCACTTCAGTCCATGAAGTCAGAAGCTTCCTCGGGTTAGCGGGATACTATCGGAGATTCATCCCAAGTTTCTCCAAGCTCGCTAAGCCGATGACAGAGTTGCTGAAGAAAGGGACAAAATATGTTTGGAACACGGCGTGTGAAGGAGCATTCCGAGCATTGGTGAAGCATCTCACAACAGCCCCGGTATTAGCTCAGCCGGATACAACAAAGCCCTTCGACGTATATTGTGACGCGTCCGGTATTGGGCTTGGCTGCGTGTTGATGCAGGAAGGACGTGTGGTCGCTTATGGCTCACGCCAACTTCGGAACCATGAGCAGCACTACCCGACTCACGATCTTGAACTTGCTGCCGTGGTGTTGGCGCTGAAAATGTGGAGGCACTATCTCCTGGGGAACTTGGTGCATCTCTACACCGACCACAAGAGCTTGAAATACATTTTCACCCAGAAGGAGCTGAACATGAGGCAGAGGAGGTGGTTAGAACTGATCAAAGATTATGAGATTGAGATCCATTACCACCCCGGCAAGGCGAATGTGGTTGCCGACGCGCTGAGTCGGAAATCACATGTACATCACCTCACCATTACACCGGTGGAGGAGGAAGAGCCAAGTTTATACTTGGTTCCTTATGGATCGCTGTACAACCTTGCCCTCATCCCTACTATTAGGGAGGACATCATTGCAGCTCAGAAAACGGATAAAGGCATGGCACATCTCCGGAGACGGATAGACAATGGAGAGATTAAATGTTTCCGGAAAGATGATGAGGGGACGCTGTGGTTCAATGACCGCATAGTCGTACCCCGAGATATGAAGTTGAGGAAAAAGATCCTCGATGAAGCTCACTTGTCCAAATACTCCATTCATCCGGGCAGCAACAAAATGTACCAAGATTTGAAAAAGAAATTTTGGTGGACACGGATGAAGCGGGAGGTAGCTAAGTACGTATCCGAGTGCGATACGTGTAGACGAGTGAAAGCTGATCACATGAAGAAATCAGGGCTGCTGCAACCCCTGAAGATCCCGGCATGGAAATGGGAAGATGTGAGCATGGATTTCATTGTGGGATTACCCCTAACAGCCAACAAGCATGATTCCATATGGGTAATCGTCGATCGGTTAACCAAGACGGCTCACTTCATTCCGGTGAATACACGTTACAATGCCGGCAAATATGCGGAGCTATACATAGCGAAGATTCTATGCCTATACGGGATACCCAAGACCATTGTCTCAGATCGAGGTGCATTATTTGTATCTCGCTTTTGGGAGCAGCTACACGCTGCATTGGGTACTAAGTTAATCAGGAGCTCCGCCTATCACCCTCAGACCGATGGTCAGACAGAAAGGGTGAATCAAGTCCTGGAAGACATGTTGAGAGCATGTGCCATCCACCATGGTAGGAACTGGGATGATCACCTACCCTTGGCGGAATTCTCGTACAACAACGGTTATCAGGCGAGTATCAAAATGGCACCTTACGAAGCTCTCTATGGTCGTAAATGCCGCACCCCATTAAATTGGTGCGAGTCCGGTGAAAGGGTCACATTCGGGGTTGATGTGGTGAACGACGCCGAGGAGCGCGTTCGGACAATTCAAGCCAATTTGAAGGCCGCTCAATCCCGACAGAAGAGCTACGCTGATAAGAGGCGAAGGCCGTTGCACTTTGACGTTGGGGAACACGTGTACCTCCGCGTGTCTCCAATGAAGGGCGTGCACCGATTCGGTGTGAAGGGAAAGCTCGCTCCCCGTTTCATTGGACCCTACGCTATCACCGAGAAGTGTGGACCAGCAGCGTATCGATTGGAGTTACCGGCATCTCTGACTGGTATCCATGATATTTTCCATGTTTCGCAACTGCGGAAATGCTTGAAGCATACAACTGCTGTTCCTACCGAAGACATCGGCGAGCTGAAACCGGATTTAACATATGATGAATATCCGGTGGGAATTCTTGATGAGAAAGCCAGGACCACGCGTAGCAGAACGTTGTGGTTCTACAAAATACTCTGGAGTAACCACACCGCCGAAGAAGCGACGTGGGAGAGCGAGGAGTTCCTTCGCTCAAATTACCCGGAGTTCATGGCTTCTCAACACGGGTAAGTCCCTATTACATCGCTATCTCTTCTTTTATAATCTCGGGACGAGATTCTTTTAAGGGGGGAGGGATGTAAAAGCCCAAGAAAAGGGACTTGCAAAAACTTTCATGCACCTCAAAACACAACAGTTTTGTTGTGTGTAGATTGTGAAATATTGTGAAGAGCAAGTGGCCCCCCTCAAAAGAATAATTAGAGGGGAAAGCCTTCACCTTCACAATGTAGGGTTTCTACACCTGAACATGAGAGGTTGAGCTCACCCCTAGGATTTGAAAAGTCTTGGGAAGGTTCAGTCCAAAGCTCATGCAAATTCAACACTTTTTGAGGCACTTTTGGGTTATTTCAAAAAGAGGCCAATTTGAACGTAAATTCAAATGGCAGCAACTTTCATCACCCAAATTCAAAAGTTAGCTCCATATCTATACTCAGCACATTTTTCTGAGTAAACCCACCAACTTTCATCTCCATTGGAGCTCATCTTGTCAAGAGCTAAATTTGCAAGAATTCAAAACTGAATTTGAATTTCAGTTTAAATATGAAGCAAATTTAACCAAACAAAGTTTGAATTTGAGAATTCAAATTCAAACAAAGACTTGGTGACTAAGTCTCACATTAAATTGTGAGTAGCTGAGGATATTTTGGCACAACAGAATTCAGAAAATTGGAAAAAAAAAAACAAAAGAGTTAGAGGGGAGGCCCACTGGTCAGTAGACTTAGCACCAAAGTCTCCTCAGCCGACTTCCTCGACCGAGCGCGCTCGCCAGCTGCAGCCAGCGGCGGCGACCGACACCTCGGCCGGCCAGCTCCTGCTTCGGCAGAGGAGGTGGCACAGCAGGTGTCGCGCTCTCCCCTGGCCTCAGGAGCCTATAAAAGGCCCGAGACCGCCGGCGAGTTACTGATTTTCGTGAAGTTCTGTAACCAGCAGCCTAGTCGCCCGAGCTCCGATCGTGTGCCACCCCAGCTGTGATCATCTTGCGGCTTCGACCTCCATAGGAGAGTGAAGCGCTAGCTCGTCCTCAAGACCACCGCGCAAACCGTTCCAAGGTTCGACCTCTGTGCGCGGAGAATTTCTCAGTTTAGGGCGAGTAGCTCCTTTCGGGACCCGATTAGGTTTAGCAAAAATTTGGGCAGCATAGTGGGTGGGAGGCCGAACGGAGCTGTGAGAGAGCATCTAGAGGTTCTGGCGACCCTTCTCGTTCGAAAACCGGAAGGAAATCACCGCCGGAACCCTAAGTTCACCCTAGGACAGTATGGCGGAGGAGGGGGTCGCCGGTGAGGTCTGGGTTGCCGGCCGTTTAGGGCCCAACAGAGCCCATGCCGAGTTTCCCCAGGTTTCCCTGAGTGTGGCGACGCGATTAGCGCACGATGAAAACGGTCAGAAGGGCGGGAACACATTGCCGAGGTAGCACAGAGGCATAGGGCTCGTCGCCGACGAGCTATGGCGGTTAGCCGGCGGCGACATGGTGTCCAGCGGATTCAGCACCCGAGATTACGTGGGGGCGACGAGTCTCGTCGGCTCCGGTGAGCTAGATCGCCGGGAACGCTGACCTCGCCGGAGCTCCGGCGGCTCGGGGCGGCGACGTCGGGAGGTAGACGAAGGGCGCGGCCCCACCTGTCAGCCCCTGTGTTAATCGCGCGCGAGCGCGCGGTTAGTTCAATTTAAACGGGCGGGCCCCGCTGTCAGCCTCTGGTTTAGCGCGGGAGGGGATTTTCTGTAGGAAAATAATTCAGGGATTAGCTGAAACTTTAGAA
Source organism: Neostapfia colusana (assembly GCA_030760725.1). NCBI lineage: Eukaryota > Viridiplantae > Streptophyta > Magnoliopsida > Poales > Poaceae > Neostapfia > Neostapfia colusana. The sequence continues at coordinate 103,078,931 of JASWHV010000004.1, forward strand.
ATCCATAACCGTGGCTAGGAAGCTCCAAATTTAGTGATTCAAATTGGGTTGGATTCATCTTGCCTAGCTCTGTCCAAAGATACAACCCAATTTGTATGAAACCCATTAATTAATTCTGGAAAATTCTTTAAAGCTTTTCAGAGAAAGAATTTTAGAGGGAGTTTGGTTCATCCAAAAATCCCCAAATTTTACCAGAATGTTCTTTAGGACATTAGTAAACCCCTGTAAAAGTTTCAGACCATTTGGAGTTGATTTGGTCAGAGCAATTCAAATTTGAAGGTGCTGTGTTCATTTGAATGCAGAAACATTTTCAGAGAATTTCCAAAACTTGGAAATTCAATTCTGGGCAAACCCTGACTCCAAAAATGCTAGGAAAATTCATGCAAACTCTATGAGCTATAATATAAATTGTAGTTCATTAAGTTGAGCATGAACAGGGGTATTACCTCAGAATTAATTCTTCCTTGCTGATTTGCCAAGAGAATTATTCTGAGCAAACCACTCCATGAAAAGTGCTAATGTTTGGTCCAGAGAGTTTTCTTGTGACAAGGAACTCACACAAAAATTCTCAGCTCCATTGGAGCTCTAGATCACCCCTGTCCTGTTTACCCACTTAAGGGATTAATATGGAAAAGGGGGGAAAACCACTTAGCATTTAACCATGTGATTAAGTCCAAGCCAAACCACCAACACCAGTTCATATTTAAATTCTTAAACAAAGTTCCAGGTATTAGAGGCTGGTTATTAGAACCAATAGTATAAGTCTTACTCTAAACTCACTTTTGCATATAAATTAACATGTAGTATTTCATTAACGTGTAGCCGTTGAAGAAGAGACTCCGGAAGTGCTGGACTTCCTCCTTCCGGACGAAGAACTAACTCCTGACCAGCAGCAACAAGGCAAGCCCCGGTTTGCATTAACCCTTTTATAAATCTTACTTTGTTTACATGTGTCATATGAAGTATGTATGTGCATTAGGTATAGGGTGATTGAAACCCCACTTGCATAACCAAAGGTTCCTAAAAGAGTGAGGGTAGTGTTAAGGACCTCGAGTAGACAGGCTATGCTTAATGAGTCATAGGACTTCGGTACAAGTCGAGTAGTTGGAATCTACTCGCGAGATAGGCATTGGGACACACGGGTTCGGTGGAGTGATGTGAGATCACTTTAGTAATGAAAATGAGACTAGGCAGGGGCTAGGGCGCAGCAAGAGAGAGTCTTGTGTGCGCAGCCCTGTCCGTGTCGATTGAGGACCGATCCGTGTGCGGCCCTGCTGAACAAGTATTGAACGTACCGAAGGCATATCGGATATATGGGCCCCGATAAACCGATGTAGCCTAAACCTCCGGGCGTCGAGGCATAGCACACCGATTTATAGGTGTAGGTTGAGGGCAGCAAGGTGGAAATCTGCCAACGGGCATAGAGAGATGCTCCGTGTGGGGAACCTCCTGCTCGTTTCGGTGCGACCGGTTCGACGTTTGGGCTGTTGGGTGAAAGGTTGTCCCGTACGACATCGAGTGAGCGTGCTGTGCAGCTCCACGGGTGGGCGTACGTGACGTGCTCTTTGGGTTTTCCCTGCAGGTGTATATCGAGTCGATTCGCCGTCCCTCGCGGTGACGAGTACTGCTTGTTCACTGCGTCGTAACGTAGACTAATGGATGAAATATGTTGATTCAATGATGCTGATTGATATAATTGGATTGCTACATGTGTGCCACCAAATACTGCTTACTAAATTTCAGATTTCATGAACTGTTAACTTGTTGCTAAAAGATGAACTAAGGATGAACTTGTAGGCGTGTCGTTTTGCTGAAAAGTTACTATCCTATGTCCCTTGTACCCCTCATGTAGAGTTTCATGCTTAGGTGAGTCGGTTAAGCCTTGCTGAGCCTTCGTGCTCACGGTTGCTGCTTAAGTGTTTTTCAGGTGAGGAGCCACCCACGGACTCGGAGTACGAGTCCACCGGCGAGGGTTACCCTCCGTCGGGGACCACGGCTGAGTGGGAGCCGTACACGCCGCGCTGAGCTGAGACGTGCAGCTAGTGTGGGTTGCCCTAGGGCTGGGCAACCGACTTTTGCTAAATAGGCGGGCGTGAGTTGTATAGTGTAGTCTTCCGCTGTGTAATAGAACAATAATTGTAACTGAAGTTTGTACTTGTTTGTACAGTTTCAGCTGTTTTTCCCATGTAATATATTGTGTTCTTATGACGTGTGCTGTCGGGTGTCGCATCGCGCGGCACCACCCTCTGCGATCCTGGATGAGCGGATTCCGGTCCGCCACAGCTCGCTATCTCCCCCGAGATTGGCCTAGGGGCCACTGTCGGTACCGTCAATACGGGGTACCCCAGCGCACATGGGAAAATGCCTAAGGACCTCGCCCTTCTCCGCAGGGAGAGCTCCGAAGGCGCAATGTGTCCAGTGGGGCCGGACCTCCCTCTCCTCAGAGGAGAGCTCCGGACCCGCCACGTGGCCAACTGAGCCTGACCTCCCCCCTCCACGGGGAGAGCTCCGGAGGCTCCACATGTCCTGCGGGGCCGGACCTTCCTCTCCTCAGAGGAGAGCTCCGGGACCACCACGTGGCCAGCAGCAGCCGGACCTCCCCCCTCTGCGGGGAGAGCTCTGAAGGCTCCACGTGTCCCGCGGGGCCGGACCTCCCTCTCCTCAGAGGAGAGCTCCGGGCCCGCCACGTGGCCAGCAGAGCAGCGTTGCCTGCCCCCACGCGGTAGGCAGCAAGAGTAAAGATGCGCCATACCTTGCCCGTACAAGGTATTCAAGACCCGCGCCTTCCCAAGGCGCGGAGACGCGGAGCACGCCTCTGTCAGGTGCCGTTGCGCCCAGTCACATCGCAGACTGGCGCGCCGTGTCAGAGCCTGCCCGCCAATAAACACAGCGACAAGACAACCCCTACCGCCCCTGCCATCATCAACCACTACGAATAGCTTGCGGCATGGGCAGGGCGGCAGAACAAAGACTCGGAAGCCTTTGCCAGAGACAACTACCGGCGTAACTGCAGATACGGTAGATGACAGGCAATCTCCCCGGGACCACCTGTTGGGTCCCGGGCCCACCTTGTAAGCCGCTCGAGCCTTGGAGTATAAAAGGCTCGGGTAGGCAATGTTAGCAAGGGTTCGCCTCATACGCACCCTCGCACTCTAGCCATTCGACATCTCTCACCCGTAAGCTCAGGACTCCGGTTCTGAGCAGCAAGCAATACAGCGAGCAACCCTGCTCACCGTGGACGTAGGGTTTTACGCTCCAGCGGCCTGAACCATGTAAAACTCCCCGTGTCAAGCTTCTCCCTAAATCGTCCCTAACGCTGAAGCTCTCCGTGAGTGACTAGCCCCTCCGAAAAAGAACCTCCGCGGGCTGCCTAGAGCAGGCCCGTGGGAAGTGTCGGCTACACACTTCGACAGAAAGCATTCCGGTGGTTCAAGAATATGCAGATGTGTTTCCGGAGGAACTGCCAGGTATGCCACCTGACGGGGACATCGAGTTTGCCATTGATTTAGTACCTGGAACTGCACCTATAGCCATGAGGCCATATAGGATGTCTGCTAATGAATTAGTGGAGCTCAAGAAGCAAATTCAGAAGCAGCTAGATAAGGGTTTTATACGCCCAAGCTCGTCACCGTGGGGAGCCCCCGTGCTCTTCGTAGATAAGAATGATGGAACCCAAAGGATGTGTGTGGACTACAGGTCTCTCAACAAAGTGACGATCAAGATACCCGCTGCCCCGCATAAAGGACTTATTCAATCAAATGAAAGGCGTCCGGATTTTCTCCAAGATTGGTCTTCGGTCGAGATACTTCTAGATGAAGATTAAACCCTCCGACATTCCCAAGACAGCTTTTCGAACACGGTATGGTTCGTACGAATATTCCATCATGTCATTTGGGTTGACAAATGCGCCGGCATACTTTATGTACCTCATGAATAAGGTCTTCATAGAGTACTTGGACAAGTTCATCGCGGTTTTCATTGACATCATGGTGTATTCAAAAAGCAAGGTAGAAGACGAGGAACACTTGAGATCTAAATTGCAGAAACTGTGAGAGCATCAATTATATGCTAAGTTCAGCAAGTGTCAATTTTGGCTAAAAGAAATATCATTCTTAGTCCACATCATCTCTGAAGGAGGAGTATCGGTTGATCCCGAAAAAGTGAGAGATGTTTTGAAGTGGAACCAACCGCAAAATGTGAGGGACATTCGGAGTTCCTTGGGATGGCTGGATACTACCGCCAGTTCATCAAGGATTTCTCCAAGATAGTGAAGCCCATGACTGAATTGCTAATTAAAGGGAAGGCATTTCGGTGGACACAAGCGTGTCAAGACAGCTTTGAGGATTTAAAGAAGAGATTGACAACGGCATCGATATTGGTATTTACATACGTAAGCAAGAGCTTTGATATATATTGTGACGCCTCAAGGCAAGGCCTTGGATGTGTCCTTATGCAAGAAGGCAAACTGGTAGCCTATGCATTGAGGCAACTAAAGAAATATGAGCTGAATTACCCTACGCACGATCTCAAACTTGCAGCCGTAGTACATGTATTAAAGATTTGGAGGCATTACATCCTTAGTCACCGATGTGAGATCTATACAGATCACAAAAGCCTTAAGTATATATTCATGCAAACGGATCTTAATTTGAGGCAACGTCGATGGTTGTAACTCATCAAGGATTATGATGTAGGAATCAACTATCAACCCGGGAAGGCTAATGTAGTAGCGGATGCGTTGAGCCAAAAGGGAGCATGTCACCAATTCACAGTTCGGGAGCTGCCACCTAAGCTACGTAAGGAGTTTGAACGGTTACATCTCAGGTTCGTAAATGAGATGGAGGTGATAGAACTGAACTCAACGCTGGAACAAGAGATACGAGACGACCAAACAACGGATGAGGAGATAAAGGAAATCAAGGAAAGAATCCGACAAGGGATAGAGAAGGATTTCAAGAAGAGAATGACACGCCTTGGTTAGGAAAAATGATTTGTGTGCCTAACATAAAGCACATCTGCGACGCAATACTAAAGGAGGCACACGACTTGCCTTATTCCATACATCCCGGCTGTATGAAGATGTATAAGGACCTGAAAACTTGCTATTGGTTGGATGACATGAAAAGGTACATCGCTGAATATGTTGCCCTATACGACACGTGCCAACGAGTGAAGGCCGAACATCAGAGACCCTCTGGACTATTGCAGCCGTTAAAAATACCCAAGTGGAAGTGGGAAGAAATCGGTATGGATTTCATTGTCGGATTGCCACGTACTCAGTCCGGCTATGACTCTATTTGGGTTATCGTGGACCGATTGACAAAATCAGCCCACTTCATTCATGTTAGGACCAAGTACACCATGGAACAATTAGCCGAGCTGTATATGGAGCAAATTGTATGCCGTCATGTAGTTCCGAAGAGGATAGTTTCAGATCGAGGTTCTCAATTTACCTCTAGGTTCTGGAAGAAGTTGCATGAAGCCATGGGTACACGGTTGAATTTCAGCTCCGCATATCACCAACAAACCGACGGGCAAACTGAGAGGACGAAGCGGATTTTGGAAGACATGCTGAGAGCTTGCGCCTTGAAACATGGGCGTAGTTGGGACAAGAGCTTGTTGTATGCTGAACTCTCATACAACAACAGTTACAGACCAGCCTGAAGATGTCACCTTTCAAGGCACTATATGGTAGACGGTGTAGAACACCCCTGTTCTGGAATGAGATGGGAGAGAACCAGGTATTTGGACCCGAAGTGCTGCAGGATGCCGAGAAGCAAGTCCAAACAATACGTGAAAACCTGAAGGCCGCTCAGTCACGACAAAAAGGCTATGCAGACAATAGGCGAAGTTAGAGACTTCGTGTATCTTATGGTGTCGCCTATCTGAGGCCAACAACGGTTCAACGTCAATGGCAAGTTAGCACCTCGCTGCATCGGGCCATTTAAGATTTTGGGCTAGCGGAGAGAGGTAGAATATCAACTAGAGCTGCCGACACACCTCTCCGGCATGCACGACGTATTTCACGTATTCCAGCTCAAGAACTGCCTAAGATTGTCAGAAGAACAAGTACCAATGGATGAGTTAGAACTTTAAGAGGATCTGACCTACGTGGAACACCCCATCAAAATCCTGGACATGAAGGAAAGAGTCACGAGGAACAAGGTAACCGATTGGTGCAAAGTGCAATGGAGCCATCACACGGAAGCCGAAGCTACATGGGAGCGTGAGGAAGACCTCAAGGCAGAATTCCCTCATCTTTTCTCCACTCTATTGAATTTCGAGGGCGACATTCATTTTAAGGGGGGTAGGTTTGTAACACCCTCATATTCATCACCATGCATTGCATCCATTTTCATGTAGAGAAGCATTTAAAAAGAAGAAGGAAATGAAGGAAGGAATATAGAAACAAATAAATAAATGAATAAAAGGAAATAAAAATAGGAAATAATAAAAATAAATAGAAAAGAGAAAGAAATAAAAACAAAAAAAGAAAAAATAAATAAAAACTAAAAAAGAAAAAGAAAAGATAATAAAAATAATAAAACCTGGCCACCCCCAATTTTCTCCCAAATTCCCCCTAACCCCCCCCCCCCTAAAATTCTCCGCGAGAATTTTCCCTCACACTTGGGGGAAATTTGCCCCAATTTTAATAGCACCAAATCCCTAGGGATTTTCCCACTTTAGGGATTTTAATCCCCACTTTTTCATTTTTTTTGGGATTTAATTTTTCCCCAAATAATTGCAGCCCTTGTTGTAAAATATTTGATTAAATCCCAGCCCCTAGCTCCCACCTCTTCTCAAATTAAATCTCAGCCCTTGATTAAAAGAGTTGCTGAAATCCTAGCCCCCTTGGTTATTTTTCCCCCTTATAAATAACCCCCCCCCCCCTAGCCGCCACCCCCAGCCCCCGAAAACCCCTGGCCGCCACCCTCCTCTGCTGTCAATCCCTGGTTGCCGCCCCCAGCTGGAGTTTGGCCGCCGTCGAAGCTCTGCCTTGCCTCGCCGTCGCCGGTGAAGAAGACCGCGACATCCTGCCCTAGCCGCAGCTCTATTCGTCTCCAAGCAAAAATCCCATCTGCTGCCATTGCAAGGGAAAAAGGCAAGCCACAAAGAGGAGAAGAGGAAGAAGATAGGCAGGTCCCCATCACCCCTCTTACCACGTCGCTGCTGTTGCTACGAACCCGTTTTTCTCCACTCCCTGCGAGCAGGAGCTACTGCACGTAGGTAGATCACGTTCCGGTTAAGTTTTGACGGTGGAATTTATCTACTGCTCGAGTTAAGATCATAACCACATCCACACTCGTTTCCAGCAGCCTCATTCATCGTAAAACCCCATGAAAGCTTACTAAAACTTACAAGAACACATGCAAACTGATTACTATAGGCTGCACTATAGGATTTGCATGCATCACATCATTGCATCTTGAGTAAAGTTTGTGCATGATGTTTGATTGCTGTATTATTTGTATGTATGTGGCGTTAGTAGAAGAAAACGCTCAAGAGGCCGTCTACGAGGAACTACAGCACCAAGACCTTGAGACTGTTGAGCAACACGAACCGCGGGAGCAAGGCAAGTGCCCCTTGACCATGTTGAACCTAAGTTTCGAACTGTTTTGCTTGTGAAAACTGCATGCTCATGTAAACTTGATGGGAAACCCTTTAGTGGGAGTTTACTAGCTTTGTTAGCCACCCTTGTCGCCGGGAAAATTGTTGAGTCGGGTATGGTCATTTTTCTTTTGCTTCGCTAACTTACGGGATACAGGAAAACTGAAATAAAACATGGTTATCTACTGCACTAATAAAGATTAAAGATGATGAGAACATGATGGTGTTAATGAGTATGGAATCGGGGAGATCTATGCAAGCTTGGTTCATGGATGGTGCTGAATGAGATGGTGGTTTGCTTGCCTTTGATCTAAGGACCAGTTCACGCGAGCACATGCCAGGAAAATATTGCCACCATAAGCCAAATATAGGGGCGGCTTAGCTGACTAATTAGGTGTGTTGCTAGCTATGGACCATTGGGATGGCACGGTGAATGGGAGTTAAGAAGGACTGCCCTGGGAACTGCATGGCACACGAGGGGGTCCGTGGGTGGGAGAATGGAGATTCGAGCCTGCCCGCAAAACCTCAGTGGGTCCATACATTCTAGTAGCCCCTTTGTAAAGGCTATTGTGTGATCTCTTGGCCATACACCGACGATTGTGTAGTGGGGTAATGGAGGTTTTCTCTAGTCACTGACGGGTGAAGGAGTCACGAACTTGTGGGTAAAGTGGTGCCACCTCTGCAGAGTGTAAAACTATCATGATAGCCGTGCTTCCGGTTACAAGCACCTGGCCAACTTCCATGATTATAGGCAAAAAATTGGGATGTTTACTCGGTATGGTTATGGTATTGTCATTGAGACTGGTTTGGGGATTGTTTTGGTCATGACAATGAATTTGGATTCGGTTATATTTATATGTGTTGTTCATAAGCATTTATGATATGAGATGAACTTGAGAAGAGTATTGGCTGGTTGAGAATTGATTAATGATGAATTATGATGAAGGGGTGATGATTTACTTGGTTATGTTGGAATTTAACTCACCTAGAGATAGTTGCTGTTTTTATCATGATTGTGAAATAAAACTTGCTTGCTGCAATGAAACCTTTTATTTCCTACCTTGTTGTAAGCTACATGTCATACTTTTCCTGCACTTTCTGAGTATGGCATGTACTCACTCTTGCATTCCCACATATAATTTAGCTACAGGAGATGAGTACTTCGAAGAGCAGGTGGAGCACTAGGCATGTGCACTACCGTCAACATGCCTGTGGAGTTGAAGTTGGAGTCCATCGTCTTTAGTTATTTTCCGCTGTTGTTAAGAGTTTTCTGCTGCAGAATAATTTAGATTCCATGAGTGAGACATTGAGTTATTGTAATAAAGTACTTCAACACTATTTGTACGTGGTCGTATTCTGAAATTCAGTTTGTGAAGTACTTGTGTATGTGTGATGAAAATCCTGGGCACACATACGCATTTACTTGGTACATTTTCAGAACCAGGTATCACATTTCTTACCGGGAATGGTGGCACCATTCTGCTGCTTTGTGGCTTCTCGGGGCAGTCCTTCGAAAAGTGCCCGTACGACCGCACGTGTAGCACACGTACGGTGCTTGGACGCTGCCTTGGGGACGAAAGCCCGACATGCGTTGCTGAGGTGCAAACACACGTGGCATCACCCGCTGCTGTTGTTGCTGTTGCTGCAGAGGTACTGGTAGTGCCAGTCGGAACGGCGGCTGTAGATACGGCGGATTGTGAAACTGCATCGGTCGATGTGGTGGCTATGGCGGACCGGAATCCGCTCATCCAGGATCGCAGAGGGTGGTGCCACGCGATGCGACACCTGACAGCACACATCATAAGGATACATTGTATTATATAGAAAACAAACTGAGATGTACAAAGTAGTACACTTGTTCAGTTACAAACTAAGGTATACATTACACAGCGGAAGTTTTAATTTGTACAACTCACGCCCACCTATCTAGCAAAAGTCGGTTTCCCAGCCCTAGGGCAACCCACACTAGCTGCACTCCTCAGCTCAGCACGGCGTGTACGGCTCCCACTCAGCCGTGGTCCCCGACGGAGGGTAACCCTCGCCGGTGGACTCGTAACCCGAGTCCGTGGGTGGCTCCTCACCTGAAAAACACTTAAGCAGAAACCGTGAGCACGATGGCTCAACAAGACTTAACCGTCTCACCTAGGCATGAAACTCTACATGTAGGGTACAATGAACATGGGATGGTAAAATTTCAGCAAACAGACACACCTATAGTTTATCCTTAGTTCATCTTTAAGCCACAAGTTAACAGTTCATGAATCTAAAATTTAATACGCAATTTTTGGTGGCACGCATGTAACAATACAATTATATCATACAGCAGAATTGAATCATAACATTCTATAAATTATCTACGTTACGACGCAGTGAACAAGCGGTACTCGTCACCGCGAGGGACGGTGAATCGACTCGATATACACCTGCAGGGATACCCAAAGAGCACGTCATGTACGCCCACCTGTGGAGCTGCACAGCACGCTCACTCGATGTCGTACGGGACAACCTTTCACCCAACAGCCCAAACATCAAACCGGTCGCACCGAAACGGACAGGAGGTTCCCTACACGGAGCATCTCTCTATGCCCGTTAGCAGATTTCCACCTTGCTGCCCTCAACCTACACCTATAAATCGGTGTGCTATGCCTCGACGCCCGGAGGTTTAGGTTACATCAGTTTATCGGGGCCCATATATCCGATATGCCTTCGGTAGTTCAATACTTGTTCAGCAGGGCTGCACACGGATCGGTCCTCAATCGACACGGACAGGGCTGCGCACACAAGACTTCCTCTTGCTGCGCCTTAGCCCATGCCTAGTCTCATTTTCATTACTAAAGTGATCTCGCATCACTCGAACCAATCCCGTGTGTCCCAAGCCTAACTCGCGAGTAGATTCCAACTACTCGACTTGTACCAAAGTTCTATGGATCATTAAGCATAGCCTGTCTACTCGAGGACTTAGACACTACCCTCACTCTTATAGGGAACATCTGGTCATGCATTTGGGGTTCCATCCATCCTACACCTAATGCACATAAGTATACCTCATACTACGTATGTAAACAAAGCAAAACTTGTAAAAATGGGTTAATGCAAACCGGGGCTTTCCTTGTTACTGCTGGTCAGTGGTTAGGTATTCGTCTGGAAGAAGGAAGTCAAGTACTTCCGGAGTCTTCTCGCCTTCAGCGACTACACGTTAATGAGATACTACATGTCAATTCAAATGCAATGTGTAAACTTGAATTAGTAATTACTAGAACTCTAGCTAGCCCTCTCCACCTTTGGCTCTGAAATTTTTATGGTGGCTTGGTATGGTCCTAACCAGAGTCTTGACCAAGTTTCATTTGAAACAAAGTTCATTTGAGCTTGTACAAATAAAAGCCTACTTGGTCAATATTAGAGCCTCTAAGCAATTCCAGGGGTTTTCATGGCTCCAACTATTATTTTCTGGAAACTAGAATTTGAGATGGTTCTAATGGAATTGGTTTCTTGTTATTTGAAGAATTCTACAGGAAGTTATGCCCTAAATAAGATTTGAGAAAATCTGAAAAATGTTTCTGTACATTTTTCTATTTTCTCAGGGCAGTTCATTTAATCACTCCATTAGGGGGACTAAATGAATTTGGATGAGTCTGAAAATTATACTGTGACTCAAGGATTTTCCAATGAACCTCAGCCAAATTTCAGAATTTTTCATGAAGTAATTCTTCAGATAAAATTCCTAACAGTTTGAATTTAGGGATTTAATTCTGGAAAAATGTTAAGTTTCATGAGCTGAAATTGGTATTGCTGGAAAGTATTCAAAATTCTGAGTTCAGCAAAATTTGGTTCACTGAATTTGGAGCTTCCTACACAAAGTTATGGATTTCTAAAGTTTGAGCTGAAACTGGAATTGTTTTGCTATTGAAAAAGAACCTGGGCCCACACTTTAGATCCCAGCCAGTGAAAACCGAGGACACACAGGGTACTGAGTTCCCACGGTGTAGCCACAAAAGATCAGCAGCCACAGAGGATCTCAGTTCAACCGCCGAGTGGCTGACAGGTGGGACCGGCACCTCTTCTTCAACCTCCAGCCTGCTTCTTCCCTCGCGCGCGCTCTCCTCGCCGGCAGTTTCTTCTTCCCCTCGGCCCCTCCCTCCTAGGCCATCTCCCGGCCTGCTTTTCACCGCCTAGGGGTTTTGTGGGTCGGGGAAGCCATTTCTGGGGTTGGTGTGAGCTCTAAAGGTCTGCAGAGGTCGGGCGATGGGCGGCGGCTTCGGATCAAGTCCGGCGACGTCGGCCGTCCTCTCTGTCGACTCAAACTCGCAGCTTCTTTGTTCTAGAGCATCAGTGGCTCATGGCAAAGGACGTCATTTATGCCGAAGGGCTTGGAAACGCCTCCAAACACCATGTCACCGTGCGCCCTAGGGTGAAAAACCAGCGGTAGAGGATTAAACTTGAAGAACACCGTCGTGGCTCAACGACTCTCATTGCTTTCCGGCCTCGGCAACTCGCACGGAGGTCTGTAGCCTAACGTATGACCAGAATGGCCAGAGAACCCATATGGGTCACGGATTTTGGAAGAATCTACCCCCACGGCCTAGGAACATGTCGTCGGCATTTTCCAAATTCCCGTGGCTCCCGTGGAGCAATGGACTAGGGTTTTCGGCAGCATGAAGAGGAGGAGTAGGCGCACCTTTTTGCTGTTCAACACGGGGTGTTACGTGCTCTGTATCGCCGGGACGTCGAGGAGGCCCGGCGGCGGCTCAGACTGGAACTTCCGACGAAAGTTCTTGCTGTGCGCCACACACAGAGGGTGAGGGACCGGCTTGGCAGCTCGGTGAGGTCCAGTGGAGTCTTGCGCACACTCTCACGATCACCGGTGGTCGCGGGAGGTCCTAGGGGTGCCCAGTGACGATAGGGCGCGAAGAGTGGTCGGGCGGCAAGAAATATCCGTCTCGGGCGGCTGCTCTCGGGGAAAATGTGGAGAAGACCAACGTGGAGCATTCGGTTTGCTCGACTGAGGTGTTACACGTGAGAAACGTCGAGCATAGGGATGGCACGTCGATGCATCGGTGGCCAGCCCGCCTCTCCCATGCCTTACGCGCGAAGCAGAGCCCGGTTGCAGGGAACCGACTGAGAAACTCATGTGTGCAGCTGACATGTGGGCCTCCCCTCTAATTTCTTTTTCCACTTTTTCATTTCTGTTTTTGCTGAATATATCCCCAGCTACTCACCATTGAATGAGAGACTTAGCCCCCAAGTCTTGGTTTGAATTTGAGTTCTCAAATTTGAACTTTTGTTTGGCTAAATTTGCTTCACAATTAAACAGAAATTCAAATTCAGTTTTGAATTCTTGCAAATTTAACTCCCGACAAGATGAAGTCCAGTGGGGATGAAAATTGGTGGACTAACTCAGAGAAATGTGCTGAGTTTGATATGAAGCTAACTTTTGAATTTAAGTGATGAAAGTTGCTGCAATTTGAATTTACATTCAAATTGGCCTCTTTTTCAAATGCCTTCAAAAGTGCCTCAAAAAGTGTTGGATTTGCATGAAATTTGGCTTAAACCTTCCCAAGACTTTTTAAGTGCTAGGGGTGAGCTCAACCTCTCATGTTCATGTGTATAATTCCTACTTTGTGAAAGTTAGGGCTTTCCCTCCTAATAAACCTTTTGATGGAGGTTACATGCTCTTCACAAATCTTCACAACATAAAACTGTGGTGTTGTGAGGTGATGAAAAGTTTTTGTAAGTCCCTTCTCTTGGGCTTTTACATCCCTCCCCCCTTAAAAGAATCTCGTCCCGAGATTACAAAAGAAGAGATAGCGATGTAATAGGAACTCACCCGTGCTGAGATGCCATGAACTCTGGTAATTTGAGCGAAGGAATTCCTCGCCCTCCCACGTCGCTTCTTCGGCAGTGTGGTTACTCCAGAGTATCTTGTAGAACCACAACATTCGGCTACGTGTGGTCCGAGCTTTCTCATCAATTATTGCCACCGATACTCATCATACGTCAAGTTCGGTTGCAATTCGCCGATGTTTTCGGTCGGAACAGCAGCTATATGCTTCAGACATTTTCGCAGTTGTGAAACGTGGAAAACGTCGTGAACACCAGCAAGAGATGCTGGTAGCTCCAGCCTATACGCCGCTGATCCACACTTTTCGGTGATAGCATAAGGTCCAATGAAACGGGGAGCGAGCTTCCCCTTCACACCGAACCGGTGCACGCCCTTCATCGGAGACACACGGAGGTACACGTGCTCTCCGACATCAAAGTGCAGCGGTCTACGCCTCTTATCAGCGTAGCTCTTCTGCCGGGATTGAGGGGCCTTCAAGTTGGCTTGAATCATCCGAACACGCTCTTCAGCGTCGTTCACCACATCAACTCCGGAGGTGACCCTTTCACCGGACTCGCACCAGTTCAATGGGGTGCAGCATTTGCGACCGTAGAGAGCTTCATAGGGTGCCATCTTGATACTCGCTTGATAGCCGTTATTGTACGAGAATTCCGCCAACGGTAGGTGATCATCCCAGTTCCTACCGTGGTGGATGGCACATGCTCTTAACATGTCTTCTAGTACTTGGTTCACCTTATCTGTTTGGCCATCTGTCTGAGAGTGATAAGCAGAGCTCCTAATCAACTTAGTACCCAAAGCAGCGTGCAACTGATTCCAAAAGCGAGATACAAATAATGCTCCTCGGTCTGAGACTATGGTCTTGGGTACTCCATACAAACATAGAATCTTCGCTATGTACAGCTCTGCATATTTGCCGGCATTGTAACGTGTATGTACTGGGATGAAGTGAGCCGTCTTGGTTAACCGATCAACGATTACCCAAATAGAATCATGCTTGTTGGAAGTCAAGGGTAATCCCACAATGAAGTCCATGCTCACATCTTCCCATTTCCATGCCAGGATTTTCAGGGGTTGCAGCAGCCCTGATTTCTTCATATGATCAGATTTCACTCGTCTACACGTATCACACTCGGATACGTACTTCGCCACTTCCCGCTTCATCCATGTCCACCAAAATTTCTTTTTCAAATCTTGGTACATTTTGTTTCTGCCCGGATGAATGGAGTATTTAGACAAGTGAGCTTCATCGAGGATCTTTTTCCTTAGCTCCATATCTCGGGGTACGACTATGCGGTCGTTGAACCACAGCGTCCCCTCCTCATCCTTCTGGAAACATTTGATCTCCCCATTGTCTATCCGTCTCTGGAGATGTGCCATGCCCTTATCAACTTTCTGAGCTGCAATGATGTCCTCCCTAATGGTAGGGATGAGGGCAAGGTTGTAAAGCGATCCATAAGGAACTAAGTATAAACTCGGCTCTTCCTCCTCCATCGGGGTAAGGGTGAGGTTATGAACATGTGACTTCCGACTCAGCGCGTCGGCAACCACATTCGCCTTGCCGGGGTGGTAATGGATCTCAATCTCATAGTCTTTGATCAGTTCTAACCACCTCCTTTGCCTCATATTCAGCTCCTTCTGGGTGAAGATGTACTTCAAGCTCTTGTGGTCGGTGTAGAGATGCACCAAGTTCCCCAGGAGATAGTGCCTCCACATTTTTAGCGCCAAAACCACTGCAGAAAGATCAAGATCATGAGTTGGATAATGCTGCTCATGGTTCTGAAGTTGGCGTGAGCCATATGCGACCACACGTCCTTCATGCATCAACATGCAGCCGAGCCCAATACCGGACGCGTTACAATACACGTCGAAGGGCTTGGTTGTATCCGGTTGAGCTAAGACCGGGGCTGTGGTGAGATGCTTCACTAATGCTTGGAACGCTCCTTCACACGCCGTGTTCCAAACATATTTCATTCCCTTCTTCAGCAATTCTGTCACCGGCTTAGCGAGCTTGGAGAAGCTTGGAATGAATCTCCGATAGTATCCTGCTAACCCGAGGAAGCTTCTGACTTCATGGACTGAAGTGGGAGCTTTCCATTTCAGCACTTGCTCTATTTTGCTTGGGTCAACCGCAATGCCTTCTGCTGGGATGATATGTCCCAAGAATGGCACTTGGCTGATCCAAAACTCACATTTGCTGAACTTGGCATAGAGCTCGTGGTCTCGCAATCGTTGAAGAACGATTCTCAAGTGTTGGGCGTGTTCGGCTTCTGTTTTGGAGTAAACCAAGATATCATCAATTAACACTACCACGAACTTGTCCAGCTCTGGCATGAACACCGAGTTCATGAGATACATGAAATGTGCTGGAGCATTTGTGAGACCAAAATACATGACGAGATATTCGTATAAACCATATCTCATCGAGAAAGCTGTCTTCGGGATATCCTCCGCCCGGATTTTTATCTGATGATACCCAGAGCGAAGGTCCATCTTGGAGAACACACTCGCACCCACAAGTTGATCAATTAAAATGTCAATGTGGGGCAGTGGGTACTTATTCTTGATGGTGATGGCGTTGAGCGGCTGGTAGTCCACACACAGCCTCAAGGTTTCATCCTTCTTTTTCACGAACAGCGCTGAGCATCCCCAAGGCGAGGAACTCAGCCTAATGAAACCTTTGCTCAACAGGTCATTGAGCTGTTCTTTCAGTTCAGCCAGCTCATTTGGAGCCATTTTGTATGGTCTCCGTGATATGGGCATAGTCCCGGGTGCAAGTTCAATCTTGAACTCGTCATCCCACTCAGGTGGCATGCCCGTAAGATCATCCGGAAACACGTCGGGGTATTCTCGGACTACGGGGATGTCCCCTAACTTGAGAGCTTCAGTATTATGGATTTCTGAAACTTCCCGGACTGGAGTGTCTAACACCATGGAATGCGGACGGTGGAATGGAGAATTTAAATGAACCGTCCGTGTCCGAGTGTCCAGGACAGCGCCATGGTAGTGTAACCATGACATCCCTAAGATTGCATCAATCTTTTGCCCTGTAAGGATTATCAAGGTGGTGGGATATAGCTTCCCACCTAAGCACATAGGTGCTTTTGGAATCATCATATTTGTTGAAATCTTCCCTCCCGGTGAGCAGATCATATACGTGCAATCGGTTGGGAAGACTTGCATTTGATGCTTAGCCACATAGGATGCACTTATAAAACTGTGGGTTGCACCAAAATCGAATAAAATGATGATTGCTTGGTCGTTGGGAGTGAACGTACCCGCCAGCACGTTGTCGCCCTCTGGGGCGTCCTCATTGTCAAGGTTGCGAATGCCCCCAGTCCGCTGACCAACCTTTTTGACCGGAGGTCGGCCTCAAGCACCGCCCTGGAACTGGGCTTGCCCGCTGCTCTGCTGCCCCTGGGGACAGTCCTTCGCGAAATGGCCCGCCTGGCCACACGTGAAGCAAGTGAAGCGGGGCGGTCCTCCGCTGATCGGCGGACGGAAACCCGGGGTGCGTTATGGCGATGGAAACGCCCGGGGTGCCGCCTGCTGCTGTTGTTGCGGTCGCGGTGGTGGCATCGGCGGTCGGAACGGGGTTGCCTGGAAAGAATGACCCCCGAACTACTGAGGTCGCGCCGGTGGATGCCACTGCTGCCCGGATGGTGTCCGATACACCATGCGATACTTCTGGGGAGCGCCACCCCCACTGCTGGGTGGAGTGCTGTGCTTCCTCTGCTCAGCTGCCAACTCCCGCTGAGCGTCCTCTTGCATAATCGCGACATTGACGAGGTCATTGAAGGTGCTGTGATTCCATTGAACGAGATGCGTCTTCATCTCGGGGTGTAACCCCCGATAGAAGTGCTCCCGTTTCTTCTCCTCGGTGGAGACGTAGTCCGACGCATATTGCGCCCGATGGTTGAAGGCACGGGAGTAGTCATGGCACTCCTCCCGCCCTGCTTCAGCTCCAAGAATTCTTGGAACTTCCTCTTCATTATCCCGGGAGGGATATGGTAGGCGCGGAACGCCTCCCGGAATTCTTCCCACTGCACGGCATGGCCAGCCGGATGTGAGGCGACATAGTTCGCCCACCACACACCAGCGGCACCGTGAAGTTGCTGCACCACGATCAGAGTCTTCTGCCGCTCTGTGCATTGGAGCAGCCCGAACTTGGACTCGATTGTCTACAGCCAGTTGTCGGCCTCCAGTGGTTCTGCGGCTTCTGTGAACACCGGAGGGTGCGTACTCATGAAATCCGAGTACATCACATCACGGGGCACACGAGGCCCCCTCTATTGATGCCCCCCCGCCTGGGACGTATTCTGCACAATCGTGCGGAGCAGGTCGGTCTGCTCCTCACGATTCCCCACCAGTGCCGCTATCACATCCGCTAGGGTAAGCGGAGGCGGCGGTGGTGGTTTTTGCTGCGGGGTGCTGTCGTAGGCCGGTGGCTGGGAGTCATCGCCTCCCTGCTGGCTAGAGCCACCAATCTCGTGCGTGGTCCGAGTGCGAACCATCTGCAACCATACGGCAATAAACATCAGTCCCGCAACATATTGCATGCAGTCCAATAAAATAGGCGTAAAACATAATGACATTAAAAACATGCGATACATCTCGTATGCGGATAATATAATAACTTTGCACAAGCTACACCATTACCATACCAAATACAAGATAGTTAAATCCAACTTGATGAACCTCCTCTTTGGAAGCTCACCACAACTAGGTTTGGTCACTACGAGACGTTACTATCTTCAATACGACACAGACATGGTCTCTAGCAAAAGAAACTTTAGTAAAGCATATACTCAAGCTTTCAATAGTTGAATATAACCACTCATGAGTATGTTCTACCCCATTGGATGTACTTAAACCCCCTTAGGGTACAACAATCTCTCCATGAGTTCAACTGTCATTCCTCTGTCAGAATGATCAGTTTGTACATATCCAAGATTTTGATCTGGTTCTGGGCATTTTCATGACTCAAGTTTAATACCAAAGTTAAGGTTAACTTCAGTATATTTCCAACGAGTATTTATTTGCCCTCAGATCAGCTCTGGTTAAAAAGTTGTGGTAATTCAAAATCAACAGAATTTCTGGAAGAATTTCAACAGCACCTCCTTTGGGAAGTTGCTGTTTTCAACTCTGATTTCCACTGAATTCTATGCTGAAATTTCAGAAACCTTGAATTACAAGGATGTAACACATCTTCTACCCTTTCTAAAGATGTATCATATGACAATATTTGATTTTTTTACTGGGAGTTATGCTTGAAAAACCGAACAGTCCAGATAGTGTTTAACTCTGTCTTGGTTCTGGACAGTTTACATTCCTCTGGAATTTAGGCCATCTTAAGATGTGTTTCAGCTCTGGAAGTCTACAACAAAGTTGTAGAGTACTTAAATACCTTTCCAGAACTATATACCATACCTCCCTGGGCTAAAAGACCTGTGAGGCATGCTCTGTTAAAATTCAGCAAACTTGCTGCCAAAACAGAGCACTCTGTTTTTCAATCCTTTAGAACTACACTGATCAACTATCAAATTTTTCTACCCAACCATGGTCCTAAATGTTGCAACTTAGTGATTTTAGTTCCTTGTTATTATTAGCTTTCATGCACATGCCTATGATATGTCGGTACTACATTCCTCACAAAAGAAAATCCTAACCAGATTATACCGGCATATACGTCTCAACACTAAACGGTCTCTCGCACACGTTTACTACACGGATACATACGTGGTTAGTACCTGCAGAAGACCACACAATAGTGATGCACTCAAAGGTTGTGTTTCCATTTCAGGCAGGACCATATTTCAAATTAAATACAAACGTCCGTATCAGTCATACGGCCGTCCTTGAGTTAAGTCACGTCTCAAGGTACATGATCGTGTTTCAACACCACACGACGGGGAACCCGAGTAGATCATGAACGGGTCGTCATGGTTGGGAATGTTATCAACCCAACAAATACCACCTACTGCCCTGCAGGGCATGCCAATGGCAAGCGCTACGTATGTCCTCCTGGGCTATTTCCAGACGAACATACTCTCGCGTTACTGACCACGTGATGGGGTCTCCACTTACTTGCCTAATGCACGCTAGGGATCAGCGTTTCATATGAACTCAGGAACATGAGGAGTTCAAGAGTTTCATATTGACGTCTCACACCAAGCTGTGAGACCTATCCCTGAACCACGTTCCTCGTCAGGGGAGCTAACCGAAATTGAACCGCTTTCGATACCGTTCCTTACCATTCTTACCAGAGCGTAGGTGCGTCGTTACATAATTGAAATTCAGAATTATAACACCTAAGTTAGTCTTGCCACTTTAAGTAACTATGCTAATATAGTCCTTACTTGGGTAAACTACCGAATCCTCACCGTAAACCTAAGTTTTCCCGTAATACCGTCCTTAAGTACTGTGCTATCCCCAATGCAGCTCTGATACCAGGCTATGGCGGACCGGAATCCGCTCATCCAGGATCGCAGAGGGTGGTGCCGCGCGATGCAACACCTGACAGCACACATCATAAGGATACATTGTATTGTATAGAAAACAAACTGAGATGTACAAAGTAGTACACTTGTTCAGTTACAAACTAAGGTCACATTACACAGCGCCCGCCTATCTAGCAAAAGTCGTTTGCCCAGCCCTAGGGCAACCCACACTAGCTGCACTCCTCAGCTCAGCGCGGCGTGTACGGCTCCCACTCAGCCGTGGTCCCCGACGGAGGGTAACCCTCACCGGTGGACTCGTAACCCGAGTCCGTGGGTGGCTCCTCACCTGAAAAACACTTAAGCAGCAACCGTGAGCACGATGGCTCAACAAGACTTAACCGTCTCACCAAGGCACGGAACTCTACACGTAGGGTACAATGAACATGGGATGGTAAAATTTCAGCAAATGGACACGCCTATAGTTTATCCTTAGTTCATCTTTTAGCCACAAGTTAACAGTTCATGAATCTGAAATTTAATACGCAATTTTTGGTGGCACACATGTAACAATACAATTATATCATACAGCAGAATTGAATCATAACATTCCATAAATTATCTACGTTACGACGCAGTGAACAAGCGGTACTCGTCACCGCGAGGGACGACGAATCGACTCGATATACACCTGCAGGGATACCCAAAGAGCACGTCACGTACGCCCACCCGTGGAGCTGCACAGCACGCTCACTCGATGTCGTACGGGACAACCTTTCAACCAACAGCCTAAACGTTGAACCGGTCGCACCGAAACGGACAGGAGGTTCCCTACACGGAGCATCTCTCTATGCCCGTTAGCAGATTTCCACCTTGCTGCCCTCAACCTACACCTATAAATCGTTGTGCTATGCCTCGACGCCCGGAGGTTTAGGTTACATCGGTTTATCGGGGCCCATATATCCGATATGCCTTCGGTACTTTCAATACTTGTTCAGTAGGGCCGCACACGGATCGGTCCTCAATCGACACGGACAGGGCTGCGCACACAAGACTTCCTCTTGCTGCGCCTTAGCCCCTGCCTAGTCTCATTTTCATTACTAAAGTGATCTCGCATCACTCGAACCAATCCCGTGTGTCCCAAGCCTAACTCGCGAGTAGATTCCAACTACTCAACTTGTACCGAAGTTCTATGGATCATTAAGAATAGCCTGTCTACTCGAGGACTTAGACACTACCCTCACTCTTATAGGGAACATCTGGTCATGCATTTGGGGTTCCATCCATCCTACACCTAATGCACATAAGTATACCTCATACTATGTATGTAAACAAAGCAAAACTTGTAAAAATGGGTTAATGCAAACCGGGGCTTGCCTTGTTGCTGCTGGTAAGTGGTTAGGTCTTCATCCGGAAGAAGGAAGTCAAGTACTTCTGGAGTCTCCTCGCCTTCAGCGACTACACGTTAATGAGATACTACATGTCAATTCAAATGCAATGTGTAAACTTGAATCAGTAATTACTTGAACTCTAGCTAGCCCTCCCCCTTTGGCTCTGAAATTTTTATGGGGGCTTGGTATGGTCCTAACCAGAGTCTTGACCAAGTTTCATTTGAAACAAAGTTCATTGGAGCTTGTACAAATAAAAGCCTACTTGGTCAATATTAGAGCCTCTAAGCAATTCCAGGGGTTTTCATGGCTCCAACCATTATTTTCTGGAAACTAGAATTTGAGATGGTTCTAATGGAATTGGTTTCATGTTATTTGAAGAATTCTACAGGAAGTTATGCCCTAAATAAGATTTGAGAAAATCTGAAAAATGTTTCTGTACATTTTTCTATTTTCTCAGGGCAGTTCATTTAATCACACCATTAGGGGGCCTAAATGAATTTGGATGAGTCTGAAAATTTTACTGTGACTCAAGGATTTTCCATTGAACCTCTCAGCCAAATTTCAGAATTTTTCATGAAGTAATTCTCCAGATAAAATTCCTAACAGTTTGAAATTTTGGGATTTAATTCTGGAAAACTGTTATGTTTCATGAGCTGAAATTGGTATTGCTGGAAAGTACTCAAAATTCTGAGTTCAGCAAAATTTGGTTCAGTGAATTTGGAGCTTCCTACACAAAGTTATGGATTTCTAAAGTTTGAGCAGAAACTGGAATTGTTTTGCTATTGAAAAAGAACCTGGACCCACGCTTTAAATCCCAGCCAGTGAAAACCGAGGACACACGAGGTTACTGAGTTCCCACGGTGTAGCCACAAAAGATCAGCAGCCACAGAGGATCTCAGTTCAACTGCCGAGGGCTGACAGGTGGGACCAGCACCTCTTCTTCAACCTCCGGCCCGCTTCTTCCCGCGCGCGCTCTCCTCGCCGGCAGTTTCTTCTCCCCCTCGGCCCCTCCCTCCTAGGCCATCTCCCGGACTGCTTTTCGCCGCCTAGGGGTTTTGAGGGTCGGGGAAGCCGTTTCTGGGGTTGGTGTGAGCTCTAAAGGTCTGCAGAGGTCAGGCGACGGCTTCGGATCAAGTCCGGCGACGTCGTCCGTCCTCTCTGTCGACTCAAACTCGTGGCTTCTTTGTTCTAGAGCATCAGTGGGTCATGGCAAAGGACGTCATGTATGCTGAAGGGCTTGGAAACGCCTCCAAACACCATGTCACCGTGCACCCTAGGCTGAAAAACCAGCGGTAGAGGATAAAACTTGAAGAACACCGTCGTGGCTCAACGACTCTCATTGCTTTCCAGCCTCGGCAACTCGCACGGAGGTCTGTAGCCTAACGTATGACCAGAATGGCCAGAGAACCCATATGGGTCACGGATTTTGGAAGAATCTACCCCCACGGCCTAGGAACATGTCGTCGGCATTTTCCAAATTCCCGTGGCTCCCGTGGAGCAATGGACTAGGGTTTTCGGCAGCGTGAAGAGGAGAAGTAGGCACACCTTTTTTCTGTTCAACACGGGGTGTTACGTGCTCTGTATCGCCGGGACGTCGAGGAGGCCCGGCGGCGGCTCAAACTGGAACTTCCGACGAAAGTTCTTGCTGTGCGCCACACACAGAGGGTGAGGGACCGGCTTGGCAGCTCGGTGAGGTCCAGTAGAGTCTTGCGCACACTCTCACGATCACCGGTGGTCACGGGAGGTCCTAGGGGTGCCCAGTGACGATCGGGCGCGAAGAGTGGTCAGGCGGCAAGAAATATCCGGCTCGGGTGGCTGCTCTCGGGCAAAACGGGGAGAAGACCGACGTGGAGCATTCGGTTTGCCCGACTGAGGTGTTACACGTGAGAAACGTCGAGCGTAGGGGTGGCACGTCGATGCATCGGTGGCCAGCCCACGTCTCCCATGCCTTACGCGCGAAGCAGAGCCCGGTTGCAGGGAACCGACTGAGAAACTCATGTGTGCAGCTGACATGTGGGCCTCCCCTCTAATTTCTTTTTCCACTTTTTCATTTCTGTTTTTGCTGAATATATCCCCAGCTACTCACCATTGAATGAGAGACTTAGCCCCCAAGTTTTGGTTTGAATTTGAGTTCTCATTGAACTTTTGTTTGGCTAAATTTGCTTCACAATTAAACTGAAATTCAAATTCAGTTTTGAATTCTTGCAAATTTAGCTCCCAACAAGATGAAGTCCAATGGGGATGAAAATTGGTGGACTAACTCAGAAAAATGTGCTGAGTTTGAATATGAAGCTAACTTTTGAATTTTAAGTGATGAAAGTTGCTGCAATTTGAATTTACATTCAAATTGGCCTCTTTTTCAAATGCCTTCAAAAGTGCCTCAAAAAGTGTTGGATTTGCATGAAATTTGGCTTGAACCTTCCCAAGACTTTTTAAGTGCTAGGGGTGAGCTCAACCTCTCATGTTCATGTGTATAATTCCTACTTTGTGAAAGTTAGAGCTTTCCCTCCTAAGAACCCTTTTGATGGAGGTTACATGCTCTTCACAAATCTTCACAACATAAAACTGTGGTGTTGTGAGGTGATGAAAAGTTTTTGTAAGTCCCTTTTCTTGGGCTTTTACAGTGGCTGCCAGCATTGACCCGATGGTGTGCGATACACCATCCTATATTTTTGGGGAGGACCACCTCCCTCTCCGCTGCTCTGCGGCATATGCTGCACTTTTTCTCCGCTGCAGCTAACTCCTTGCCGGTGTCCTCTTGCAAAATCGCAGCATCAATCATCTCGTTGAGGCTGCCACTATTGAGCATCGCCAGCTTGTCCTCCAGAAGCGGATTCAGCCCCTGGTAAAAGAAATCCTGCCTCTTCTCATCCGTATCGACGTGATGGAAAGCATAGAGGGCGAGATCGTTGAACACACGGGCATACTCTAGTGCGTTCCGGCTCCCTTGTTGGAGGTGTAGGAATTCCTGTGTCTTACGCTTCATGAGACCCGGCGGAATGTGATAGGCCCTGAAGGCCGTCCTGAACTCCGTCCAGGTCAGAATTCGCTTGGTGGATTGGCAGGCACAGAAGTTTGCCCACCAAGCACTCATGGACCCCATAATTTGCTGGGCCGCGAACTGCGTCTTCTGCTGCTCAGTAACACGGAGCAGCCCAAACTTCATTTCCATCGTGCAGAGCCAGTTTTCCGCATCGATGGGCTCATCCGCCCGTGAGAATACCGGGGGATGTGTCACGAGGAAATCTGAGTAGGAACTCTGTTGGTGTTCCTCTCGGTCTTGACACCTCTCTGGACGAGACGTATTCTCGATTTAAGTCTGCAGCAACTCTGTGTGCTGCTGGTGCGAGCCCGCCATGGCCGCAACTATGTCTGCCAACGTGACTGTTGGCGGTGGTGGTGGTTGCTGCTGCTGCTGCCCCGAGGAAGTCTCAGGAGGCTGTTGGGAGGCATCTCCCCCCTGACTTGAACCCCAACCTCAGGGTTGGCGCGAGTGCATGTCATTCTAAAATTCAAAACAGCATTGATCTGCACACGTCATACTTAAAATTCTATTATAACAGTACGGTAATGTAGTGATGCATTGAGAAATTCACACAACATTCACATATATTGATAAAGCAAAAACTTTATACAAGATACATTATTCTCGAACCTCTGAGAAGTCGTCCTCATGTTGTCACTACATATACACATGCTACTGTCTTTCACGACATGTCGCTGCTACAAAAGTTATTACATACAATCACCTTCGCTGCCCTACTCGGCAACGGAAACTCTCTAATCGGAGTAGAAGACGACCTCCTGTGGGTCTTCCTCCTCTGCGGGTACTGCTGGTGGCTCAGGGTCCATGACCTCCTCTTCAGGTTCAGTTTCCGGTATCGCCGGAACACCGAGAACCACTGGTACTGCACCTACCAGCGGTAGGCCCACTACCGTAGGTACGAGGTCCTGCAAAGCATGCACCTCGTCCATGGACTGGTTGTAGTCCATTTCCCAGTTCTGCCCCTCCTCAATCACGTCATCACGCTCTTGAGTGAGGACCTCGTTCTGCTGGGTCAGTGTCTGGACTTGCTGTTGCAAAGCTGTGGTGTCGACACAGCTTTTCTTCCCCGCCTTCTTCAAACGCCGTGACTGATTATATTGTTGATTCAGTCGCTGGATCATTGGAAGAAGTACATTACGAAGTGCATTGTGAGCACTCTCATAGTGGTCATGGCGTTCGGTGCTCTCCTTGAGCTCCACGGCAAGATGATCCGTATGAACAGCTTGGCTGTCCATGACGTTCCTGCCTGCCATAAGATGGAGGCTGAGATTCGCCTCCGCTTGATTGTACCATGGGCAACTCGGATCAGTCACCGCAATGTACCGCTCCCAGTACACGTGGTTAGCTCGTCCCTCCACTGGGACAAGCTCATATGGAGTGCCCTCCATATCTTTCACGTGCAGTTGGTAGAAACGCGGCATGGCGTAGCGGGCTGCCACTTGCCACATATCCTCCGGGTGTCTCCCTTTCACCGTGACGGTGAACGGTGCCCAATCCGGTGGAGTGGGTCCTACCGGAACATCGACATGCATCGTCCATGTCGTGTTCCCCTCCTCACCTTCTTCCTTGGCAAGGAAATGCGGCATCTCTGTATATCAGAAATATTGAAGCATAAGCTTCAACAAATCCGGATATCTGCTGCGTTGAGAACAGTGGGACATCACCCATCCGTTCTGCAATTGTTTATCCGCTTCCATCTGTAGAAAAATATTTGAAAAGGTCAAATATTCATTTCAACAGTAAAACAGTGAGTTATAACATAAAACATGTCAGTGAACTCATAAAACATGGAAACATAAATCAAACTTAGAACAAATTTGATTTCTGGTCTGCTGCCCAAACTAACAGTGCTAACCAGTTTCCCTTCTACTCAGATTTAGACCATGCTAAGGGCAAAATCAGTTCTGGAATTCAACATAAAAGTTAAAGTTAACGTCAATATATTTCCATAATGTATTTATTTGTCCTCAGATATGCCCTGGTTCAAAAGTTATGATATGTCAAAGTTGACAGAATTTCTGGAGAAAATTGGGAAGCACCTCCCAGCTTGAGGTACTGATTTGAACCAATAATTCCATTTAATTATGCGCATAATTTGACAAAACTTTATGTTACAAAGTTGTAACATATCTCATGAAATTCTCATAGCTGTATCATTTGCTATTTTTGGATTTTTATGCAGGTAGTTATGCTCGTTTTACAGAGAGTTACGGAGAGTATTAACTCTGCCCTATTTTCTGGACAGTTTTAACACTTGCATATTTCGACAAGTTAAGGGATGAAACACCTCTGGACATCAATAGAAAAGTTGTATAACTCTTCCAAATCTTTCCAAAAATGTATCATATGACACCAACATCGAAAGAATTCGACCTCTAACCTCTGTATAACTTCAGCATTATTTCAGCTGAGAACAGAGGACTATGTTCCTAGTATTACATAAGTTAAAACTTGCTTACTTTGGAAATCCTGATTAAGGTAGGAGTTTAATCAAAGTTTTAGTGCTCTGGATCAAAATTTTCAACTTTTACAGTGAAGTTGATCATATAGTGGGGTGTGACGTCGAAGCGTCACCAAATTCATGCCGGTACTACGTTCCTCACAAAGAAACCTATACCTGATTTAGCCAGCTTCGATAATTCAGTGGCACTAAGCGACTCTCGCACACGTGTTCTACTTGGATACCGATTCATGGTTAGACTACCTTCATAAAACCACACAATCATCGGGTTCAGCTGCACATTGAACCAGGGTCCATAACAGTTTCATACACCCGTCTGTCGTCAGTCACAAGGGTGTTCTCAAGCCAAACACGCCTTGACCTACGTGTTCTTGTTACCAACAACGTGACGGGGTCTCCACCTACTTTCCTGTAGCACGCCAGGGACTAGCGTTGCTCGAATAACCAAAACAACATGAAGAGTAGTAGAGGATACCTAAGCTGACCGGATTACCTGCCATCTGTGAGGCTCCACCCTTAAGCTTGTGCGCACTTGTGGACAGCGCTTACATGCACCCCCAAGACATAGACAGTCCCGAGATGCATGATTTTCCGACATAGCAAATAGGTTAGTGTTGCCACTTTCTATAGCCTAATAACATCCTTATGCGAGCTAATTACTCGTTCCT
Source organism: Neostapfia colusana (assembly GCA_030760725.1). Classification (NCBI taxonomy): domain Eukaryota; kingdom Viridiplantae; phylum Streptophyta; class Magnoliopsida; order Poales; family Poaceae; genus Neostapfia; species Neostapfia colusana. The sequence goes on from JASWHV010000004.1 coordinate 103,106,378, forward strand.
CACCGAGTTTTTGAAAATCTAGTCTTGTTTAGTGCGATAAACCACAACGGAGCTCTGATACCACGATGTGAGGACCCGATGGTCCCGACATCCAGGATCTCACTGAGGTGTGTGCGATAGACAACACCGGATAACACACATCAAAGACATCATGCGGAAGCTAAATTTTATTACACAAACTTGTCTATAAACATAATTACATAAAAAAGCGTGTATAGCCTACTCTTACGGGCGTAGGCTAAGCAAAAGAGTTCATATTCAGCCCGTGAATGTGTCCCCACTAGCACACACGCACACTCTAACATGGCGGCGTGCACGGCTCCCATTCGACGGTGGTTCCCTCTGGGGGACCCATCTCCTCCTCGGGAGCCTCCTCTTCCTCATACTCTCCTACAAACAATTCAACAACAAGCAGTTAGCACGATGGCTCAGAAAGACTAACCCGACTCATCTAAACATGCAACTCTACATGCTGAAATCTACGTGTACCGTAGAAAAGTACTTTGCATAAGGACTCGCCTAATTAATTAACTCTTACTTTCAAGTTTTAGCCTCAAATTAGTGGAAAATCTTGTGCTAAGCCACATAGTAAGTCTGCAATCAAACAAGAAACACATTCCTCTTATGTGCCCTGCCTAAGGTTGAAAAGAACTTTGATTTTCTCTAATCTAAAGAACTTCATTAAAAATCAACATAATACTTCCAAACAGCAACTTTTAATCATGACATCTAGCCTGTTGTTTCTACGTCACAGTACAGTGAACAAGTGGTACTCACTGACCGTGAGGGACGGTGATTATAATTGATTTACACCTGCAGGGTTACCCGAATAACCCGTCACATACACCCGTACTCGATGTTGCTTACAGCAACCATCCCAGACGTCGTGCGCAACCACCTTTCACTCGTTAGCCAAGTGTTGAACCGGTCCTATCGTCTCGAGCAGGAGGTCCCTACGTGGAGCAACCTACGTGCCCGCTAGCGGATTTACACCTTGCTGCTCTCAACCAACCCGTTTAGACGACAAGCAATGCCTCAACATATCTCTACCGGAATTATATTGGTTTCCCGGTTCCCATATAGCCGGTAGGTCTTCGGTACAATTCTAGCTAGTTCAACAGGCCCGCACATGGCTTGGTACTCAACCAACACAAGCAGAGCTATGGCACACATGCCTCAACGTCCTGTTGCTCCTACTCTCAGCCCGGTCTCATTTGCATGCCATATGATTCTTGTCTATCTCTCTAACCGATTAGTGTGCCTCTAAGCCTATTCTCGCGAGTAGTTCCAACTACTCGACTTGTACCAAATCCTATACCCTTTTGAGCATTGCAGTGGCTACTCGAGATTCAAATCTTAAATTCAAGTACCCTGTTTATCTTGGCTATGCAAGTGGGTTTCAAATCAAGACTCTAATGCACAATCATTTAACTCATAAGTAAATGAGGACAAAGTAAAACTTTGTAAATACGGTGAATGCAAACCAGAGTTTGCCTTGCTGCTGGTCGTCGACTAAATGTTCTTCCGGAGGGATAAAATCCAGAATCTCCGGGTCTTCTTCGACCTTAGCGGCTACACGAAATAAAAAGAACATTGTGTGTCGATTTAAATGCATTTGTGTTGAAGAGTTAAAGACAATAACTATAGATAGGCAGCATTTCTGAAGCTGAAATTTTTACTGTGGTTTGGTGACAACCTAAACAGAGACTTGGCCAAATTTCGTTTGCAGCAAGCCTCATTTGAGCCCTGCACAAATAAATGTATATATGACCATAACTAGAGCTTTTTTGGGTTTCTAGGGACTTACATGGTCAAGCCATTACTTTCTGGAAACTATAGTTTGAGATGGTTCTAATGGAATTGGTTTAATGTAATTTATAGAATCCTAGATAATGTTATGAGCTAATGAAGTTCAGAGAAATTCTGAAAAATATTTCTGTACATTTTTCTTTTTCTCTTGGTCAGTTCACGTAATCACACCATTAGAGAGGACTTAATGAACTCGGATGGATCTGGAATTTTTCATATGACTCAGCGATATTAAAATGAACATCCTGGCCAAATTTCAGAATTTTCCACAAAGGGGATCTCCAGTTAAAATTCCCAACATTTTAAAGTTTGGAGAATTAATTCTGGAGAAATAAATACTCTCAAAGGCTGAAACTTGTTTTGTTCGAAAGTACTCAGGCAGCTGAATCCAAAAAACTTTGGTTCACTAAATTTGGAAAATCCTAGAGAAAGTTATGGGCTTCTAAAGTTTTGGAGGGAAAACTGAAAAAGTCTCTCGAATTGTTTAAACTGCTGACACCCGGGACCCACAGCACAGTAGCGCCTTCAACCTCCCGCCGGCACCTGAGCGTGCGACGGACAGAGGTAGTGGCATGAGCTGTTCTCGGCCTACAGCGGATGATTTTCAAAGCGGCTTCTTCCTACACCCTCCTAGAACCGTGGTACACAAGCCGGACAACCTTGTGCACCTCGGCGTCGCCGGCAAACTCATCGGCGACGGTGGCGGCGGAATTCGGTTTGGGTCCGACGGTGAGAACTCGGCTCGGCAGCGTACACGACCAACTATGAGGTCGTACAGCACCACTAGGTAACGGGGAAGCTAACCCTGCCCTCCTTTTGGCCAGAGATCGCCGGGAAGATGGACTTCACCGGTGACCCGAGCCGTTTTCACCGGCTGTGGTGAAAACTCAGCGCTACACTCAACGGCTGTATAACTCTTGCAGTAACTTGGCCTAGATGGTCTTTAGATGCTACCCTAGCTCTAGCTAGACCAGAAAATCCGATGATCAAGTGATCGAGGCGAATTTCTGGTTTTGGTTCTCGGGTTTCTACACGGCAGCCGAGGGGAAAAGTGAAATTCCGGCTCACCGTTGTTGTGGGAGCTAGGAGGACAAAGTAGACTCGGTTGCTAACCTCTGTGACCGTTTATCTGAGCCATTGAAGTTTCGGTGTAGTCGGGAAATAAAGATTCCTAACGGCGACGGTGCTCTGCCCCGAGGAAGAAGATCGCCTGGTACTGCTCAACAGACGTCGTGAATCAAATCGGGGTTGTGTCTAGGACATCAAGGGAAGTAGGGCGATCCCGTTTGGGGCCTCAGCTCAGTGTGAAAGCCTCAAAACTGGCCGGTCGATGGTGGAGGTGGTGAGCTCGGGTGAGCGGCGATGGTGAGCGACGTTTCTGTGCGAGAGGGCGATTGTGCTCAGTGAAATGGTCTTGTGGCCGTCCGGGGGCGAGGATAAGAAGGCTGGAAGCTGCTCGGTGGCCAAATGAGGCAGGCAGCTGCTAGCCGAGGCGTTTCTCGCCGTGGCGCCCTCGAGCGAGCGTGCTAGAAACCGAGCGGTAGAGTCGGTTTCAGCCTCTGTCTCACTGACTGGTGGTTCCCCTTTCCAAATTTTGTCCCAGAAAATTGAATTTCTACCTTTGCACAATATTTGGGACCCTCCTGCCCCTCACAATTTGATCAAACCACTGAATCACCATTTGAAATTTGGATGATTCAAAGTGAAGAAATGGTTTGAATGAACTTGCTTCAAATGGCAAACTGAATTTCAAATTCAGTTTGAATTTGTTATATATAGCTCATGTCAAGATCAACCTCAAATGGGATGAAATTTGGTGGATGAGCTCATAAAATTTTGCTGAGTGTGAATATGAATCCCTCTTTTTAACTTATGTGACGGAAGTAGTTTGAATTTAAATTTAAGTTCAAACTAGCCCTTTTAATAATTGTATCCAAAAGTACCTAAAAGAGGTTTGGATTTGTGTTATAATTTGCATGAGCATTCCTAAGAAGGTTTAGGAGGTATTTGTGAGCTCATCCTCTAAAGAGTTCATGTGGGAAATACCACTTTTGGATTTCGTGAGTTCATCTCCTAATAACTCTATTATGGTGGTTACTTGCTCTTCAAATGTTTTCATATGATTACCACAAATGAGCTGTGGTGTGTGTGATGAAGAACACTTTTAGCAAGTGAAAAACTTGGGCCATTACAAATACCCTACGTCCACGGTGTGATGGTTGTTGTATTGCTTGCGCGTATGAGTGTGAGAGTTGCAGGGTTGCGAACCTTTTTGTCGGGTGGACACCCCGAACCTTTTATACTCCAAGGCCAGGGTGGTACAATGTGGCTTGGGCCCCGACAGGTGGCCTCGAAGCTGTATGAACCCTATACATGATCTAGGGTTTTACACTCTGAGTAGAGTAGTCAGTGGGGGAGTTATGTCCCGCCGCCTGACGCTCTGTGCACCCCTGTCCGTGTGGCATGTGATGATGAAGTCATCGTCTTGTCGCCGCATCTTCTTGCTCTGTTAAGTGGTACAGTGCTGTTGGGCGGCACTATACCGCTGTCACGCCAAGCCGTACTATCTTGTCACCGTAATGGTGGACAAGCAGAGGACGGAGGCGTGCGCCACGCGCCATGCTTTTGAGGAAGGCGCGAGCCTTGAATGCACGATCTGAAAGCGCACTTCCTCTTTGACTTCATCGACCCATGGCCCACGACAGATCATGGGGCACGTGACGGCTCCGAAGTTCTCCTTGGCGGGTTTGGAGCCGGGATACATGTGGCAGCTCCGGACCTCGCCTCAGTGGGGAGGCTTGATCCAGGACCAAGGGCACGTGTCGGTTCAAGAGTCCTCCTCAGAAGGGGGACATTCGGAGCCCACCAACACGTGGCAGCTCCGGACCTCATCTCAGCGGGGTGGCTCGGTTCGGAGCCAAGGGCACGTGTCGGCTCCGGAGCCCTCCTCAGCAGAGAGGAGGTTCGGAGCCCACCGACACGTGGCAGCTTCGGACCTCACCTCAGCGGGGAGGCTCGGACCGGAGCTAAGGGCATGTGTCGGCTCTGGAGCCCTCCTCAGCAGAGAGGAGGTTCAGAGCCCACTGACACGTGGCAGCTCTGAATCCTACCTTAGCGGGGAGGCTCGAACTGGAGCCAATGGCACGTGTGGGCTCTGGAGCCCAAGCGCACGTGGCAGCCCCGTGGCTGACCTCGGGGCCAAGGACACGTGGCTACGCTGGCACCCGCCTCTGCAGGAAGGCGAGGCCTGGGCTGTCTTTTACCCTCCATGTGGGGATACCCGGTATGCAGGGTACCGACAAACCCTGTTTTCTCTTAAGTTAGCTCTATTTAATTTGGATTACTAAAAGAAATAACGACATCATATGGATAATAAAAAGACACCAAAATACCACTTTATACACGAATAGTTCATATCCAACGAGCAGGAGTTTGTGTTACTTATCCAGAAGTGACAGGCGAAAACCTAGCACGTGAACCAAACAGGGCCGACAGGAGAGCAAGCGCTGTGTGGCGGGTGCGCGCAAGACGGGCGGCGGCGGGGTCAGGTGCTCGCAATACGGCTGACAGGCGGCAGCGAGGGTAGACGGTGGCGCAACGAGCGGCGGCGGGCGCCAAACTGCCGGTGCCAAAGCAGAACTGCGGGTGTGGGTGCAGGCAGCAGGCACGGGCCTCGCGCGATGTGCGGCAGTATGAAGTCGTACGGCGTGCGCTCGACAGGCGGTGCTGCACGAGCCTCAGGTAATGGGCACTGGCGGGACGGGTGCTGGCGCTAGCACAGTTCGTCCAAAGAAAGGAAATGTTGCAGCCACATACGAATAGGGGGTAGTATTTTGTACCTGAAAAATGGTGAAATTATAGCGAAACTGCTGTTGAAATTCTCTAAAATTTAAATTGATTACAAATTTCATTATAGTCAAGTTATTGATAAAACATGTTTAAATTGTTGCTGAAATTTTGCTATAATAATATGAATAGTGCTGAAATTATACTCATACATGAAGATTATACTAAAAAGCAGGATCAATGATGCAAAGGTAAAGATGTATATTTGTCATAAACTTAACATCGTTGAATAGACCAAACGGAGTAGGGTCAATCCATTTGTTCGATTTGAAAAAACAAGATCATATGTACAAACCCTAAAAAAGAGGGTCAAACATGTAGTTAAGGTACAAAAGAGGGTCAGTTTCGCAAATGCCCCTTTTTAAAGCTCTAGGTGGCACTGAGCAGTTGTCATCCTGCTGATGGGCGAGGGCAGCACAAACCGTGCAGTCAAGCATCGCGTCAGCTATGGATAAATCCATCGAAAATGATCTGAAAAACATGTATATTGATTTGTTTTCATATTTTTAAACAGGATAAAATGAAAACGAAAAAGTAATTATCAGATATGAAATCAGGATTGTCAGTTACTTTCAATTTGGAAACAAACAAGTTGGAACCAAAATATATTGATAATAGTCGAGAAATGATAATTCAGTCGGGAAGACAAGAAAAATAAACTACCCCCCCCCCCCCCCCGTTTCGAATTATTTGACGTAGATTAGTTCAATCAAATAATTCAAAACGGAGGGAGTAGTTATCCTGAGTCATAGCACCATAAAATATGACTGAAATACCGGCCTAACACCTACGAATTATAATGACCACAGATTTCAGTAAATTAATCTTGCCATAGCATTAGATAAACTAATCAATCGGAAAATAACTTATATTCATTGGACTTCTCCAACCGGAAAGGCCCTTAACACTGTCATTTATCTCATGATCAAAACTTAGTTCGTTGATTATCCTGGTAGGAGATATAGTCATCAATATCACTCTCATCATCCAGCCCACTAATGTGGTAGCAAATGCGCCGCTTGTCTGCTTTTACATACGGCTTTAAGGGCATGTTTGGCATCACTCTGCTCTACAGTAAAGCAACTCTACTCTAAAACTCTAGTGTAGGCGGTTCTTTCGAGGAGTTGGAGCTTTTTATGACGGTGTTTGGCTAGAAGGATATCCTCAGCTCCTGAAAAGTGGGTTTTGAGTGTACAATGACATTCTTGCCATTAGTTAGGTTGGTTGTATGTTTATTGAGGATAATAAAATGTATGTAACTATTTTTCATCGAGAACTAAAGTTTCTTAAAAAACGAAACATTCAACCATGTAACAATAATGAAGTATTAACAATAACATATTACATGTCCGTTGTCTTTATTTAAATAAATATAAATTAGTCTACTATCCCAAAATATTACATGAATATTTAATACTAATTTCACACAAGAGAGATATCACATACTATCACAAAATGCATCAAACAGTTTGAATGACATTGGAAACAATTTGCCGATCATGTTTCTGGTGCCATTCATTCAATCAGTGTGTTCTATGATTGTATTCATGTATCCAAGATAGTGGTCATCTTTGTAACATACCAGATTTGATGTGCAGATAATATTGCCTAAACAGATCAATTTTCAGAAAGTCATAATGCTAGTGGTTCGGCCATGTTGTGCATCAAGATGTAAAATCTTAAGTTGGTGTCAACTCTATTGCATCAGTTTTCAGAAAGTCACAATGCTAGTGTGTACTCAGATCCAAAAACTCAAGATTGATGATAAAACGACCAAGAGACATGACATCACATCAACTTGCCGGACAAAGTCCTCACTGCCTCGGAGAAGGTGTTCAAGCACTATACATCATGAAAGAAGAAGAGTAAAAAACTATGAAGTATGAACAATGAACTACGTAGAATATTCATAAAAAAGTTCGAAGTTGTCAGATAATTGTCTACTAACGGTTTCACACAACAGAGGAGACTTGTAACTGAAATTTTGGAGGCAGAAGGTAGAGGATAAAAAAAAACCGGGTAGTAGCCATCATCTAAAGGGTTAGGGAAGCGGTAGGAGCAGGGGCTGAAGGTGTCAATATGCAACTGCACCAGCCAGCAGATGGTCTCAGTGTCGGAGTCCAGCCTGCTCAGCCCGCCGCCGTCTCTGAGCCTCATGCTGACCTCGCCGAGCTGAGCAGCCGCTCATGCACAAGAGCCAGCGTGTTCGTCTGGGCTCGCTCCTTCTTAGGGCGGTGTTCATCAGGTGGCGGCGCTCTTTCGAACTCGAGCGCGGGCATTGGAGCAGCTCCTCCGTCGAGGCTACAATCGGGCGTCGAGTTGGGGCTGGAAGCGCCGGGGCGGCGGTGCTGGGACGTCGACTGGGTGTCAGGTTCAGGGCTGCACGGGAGTGGAGATGAAAGACGAAAAAGAAATGAAGGGCGCAGGGGACAAAAAGAATGAAATTGTGTAACCAGTAGCAGTGGTGGGTAAATAATTCTGAACTCCACGTCTAGATTCATTTTGATGATTTATAGAATTGCATAAGAGGTACTGCAACAAAATGAACTAGAACTCCACCAACTCTATGGAGTTAGCTTGCTCCAAAAATTTTTAGAGTTGAGGTGTTTGGCTAGCTCCACTTAACTCTGATCAAGAGTTTAGGAGTAGAGCCATGTTAAACACGGCCTAAAGTTTCTAGGTACTTCAGATCTCTCCTACTTTTACAGTCTGCTCCCTCCTCGTCCTGGCAGGCACCACGTCGCGCAGCAGTGCCCCTACCCGGGTCTAATCCACTTCTGCCGGAGGTGTTGCCGCTATAGATTGAAAAATCCATGCTATCCCACCGTCGGGCCCACCCCTTCCTGCCCCCGGTCTCCTCAACCTTCATGACGTTGCGCCAGCTGGATGCCGCGGCCGTCCCAGATGGCCCTGACCGGGAGCCAGGTGTGACGGACGGAAATCCGTACATCCCAGGATCTCAGAGGGTGGTGCCGCACGATGCGACACCCGACCGCACACATCATAAGGCAACCATAGTATTACATTGAAAACAAACTGAATATGTACAAAAGTAGTACACACATTCAGTTTACATCTATTTACAGAGTTTACTACAGCGAAAAATAATTATACAACTCACGCCCACCTAACTAGCAAAAGTTTGTTGTCCGGCCCTATGGACAACCCACACTAGCTGCACTCATCCTCAGCACGGCGTATACGGATCCCACTCAGCCGTAGTCCCCGACAGAGGGTAGCCATCGCCGGTGGACTCGTACTCCGAGTCCGTGGGGTACTCCTCACCTGCACACACTTATAGCAGCAACCGTGAGCACAATGGCTCAGCATGGCTTAACCGACTCTCCTACACAAGAAACTCTACATGCAGGTCATAAAAAAGGTAGGATGGCAATTTGCAGCAAAGGACTCACCTACACGTTTATCCTTAATTCAACTTTTAGCCACAGGTTAACAGTTCATGAAACTGAAATTTAGTGAGCAATATTTGACGGCACACATGTAACAATACAAGTTAATCATATCAGCAATATTGAATCATAACATTTCATATATTAACCTACGTCACGACACAGTGAACAAGCGGTACTCATAACCGTGAGGGACGGCGAATTGACTCGATATACACCGGCAGTGGTACCCGAATAGCACGTCACGTACGCGCACCCGTGGAGCTGCACAGCACACTCACTCGATGTCGTACAGGACAATCTTTCACCCAACAGCCCAAACGTCGAACCCGTCGCACCGAAACCAGCAGGAGGTTCCCTACACGGAGCATCTCTCTGTGCCCGTTAGCAGATTTCCACCTGGCTGACCTCAACCTACACCTATAAATCGGTGTGCTATGCCTCGACGCATGGAGGTTTAGGTTACATCAGTTTATCGGAGCCCATATATCCGATATGCCTTCGGTACATTCAAACTTGTTCAGCGGGGCCACACACGGATCGGTCCTCAATCGACACGGACAGGGCTGCGCCCACAAGACTTCCTCTTGTTGTGCCCTAGCCCCTGCCTAGTCTCAATTCATTCTTACTAAAATTTTCTCACAACTCGAACCAATCCCGTGTGTCCCGAAACCTATACTCGCGAGTAGATTCCAACTACTCGGCTTGTACCGAAGTCTATAAACATTAAGCACAGCATGAACTACTCGAAGACTTAGACACTACCCTCACTCTTGATGGAATACTCTGGTTGTGCATTTGGTGTTTCATCCATCCTACACCTAATGCACACACATACTTCACGCTAAGTGTATATAAAGCAAAACTTTGTAAAACTTGTTAAATGCAAACCGGGGCTTGCCTTGTTGATGCTGGTCAGGGGTTAATTTTATTTCTGGATGTATGAAGTCGAGTATCTCCGGGGTCTCCTCGCGTTCAGCGACTACACGTAAGCAATTTAACGACATGTCAATTTAAATGCAATGTGTTGAATTTGTATATAAAGACCATAACTCTAGCTAGACATTCCTTTTGGCTATGAAATTTTTACTGTGGCTTGTTAAGAATCTAACCAGGGACTTGACCAAGTTTCATTGGAATCAAAGCTCATTTGAGACCAGTACAAATAAAAGTCTTAATGGTCATTACTAGAGCTTCTAAGGATTTCCAGGGATTTTCATGGATCAAACCATTACTTTCTGGAAACTAGAGTTTGAGATGGTTCTGATGGACTTGGTTTCATGTAATTTGAAGAATCTTAGGGAAAGCTATGCCCTGATCAAAATTTGAGAAAATCTGAAAAATGTTTCTGTACATTTTTCTATTTTCTTAGGGCAGTTCACTTAATCACACCATTAGGGGGACTAAATGAACTTGGATGGATATGAAATTTTTCCTGTGACTCAAGGATTTTCAGATGAACATCCTAGCCAAATTTCAGAATTTTCCATAAAGGAATTCTCCAGATAAAATTCCCAACAGTTTAAACATTAGGGAATTAGTTCTGGAAAATTATTTAGTTTCATGAGCTGAAACCTATTTTTTTATAGTACTCGAAAAGCCGAATCCAACAAAATTTTGTTCACTAAATTTGGAGCTTCCTACACAAAGTTATGAATTTCTAAAGTTGGAGCTAAATCTGGAATTGTTTTTCTATTGCAAACTCGAGCTGGGCCCACGGTTTAAACTGCAGCCAATAGGATTTGAGGACACATGGGCTACGGGGTTCCCAGCTGTGTAGTCACACAAGATTGCTGGCCACAACCGATCCCGGTTTTAAAATAAACTCGCTGACAAGTGGGCTAGCCCCCCTTCAACCTCCGGCGCTTTCTTCCCGCGCGCGCTCTCCTCGCCAGACCGAGGTGGCGCCTCGTCGGCCGTGCATTCCTGGCCATCTCTCGGCTGGAGACTCGCTGCCCGGGGGTTTTTGGGTCGGGGAACTCGGTTGTGGGGTCGGTGTGGGTGCTAGGGAACCGGAAATGTGCCGGCGACGTGCAGCGGCCTCGGGAGAGGTTCGGCACCGTCGGCCGGTGGTCCTAGCCCGCTAAAAGCTTTAGTGATTGGCTCTAAAGCATCATTGGATGCTAGGGAAGCTTGGCAAAGACTCGAACAAGCACGGGAATGGCGGCTACCTTGCTTTCACCGTGCGCCCAAATGGTGTTGCCGGTTTTGCGCTCGGGAAACTTTGAAATACGCCTCCTCTCGTCGGTTTCAAGCTAGGTTTGAAAAGAAGACATCACCGCCATCTATCCTAGCTCCTTCGTGCTTAATTTGGTGAACTAGGAATGAATAACGAGGGAAAATTTCTTGGTTTCTACCGGGAGGTCGAGTTGCACCCTCCGAAGGAAAACTTCCAAATTGGCGCTCGGTGGTCCATGGCTCGACTTGAGGGTTGGGGATGAGCAGCACGGATCAACGGTGCGTCCTTGGGTTCCTTTGCTCGGGTGGGAAAGCCCCTCGGTTGGGCTGTCCACGTGAGCCCGATCGTGGACAGTTCTTGGGTCACCGCAAGCCAACGCTGTTCTCGCTCTGGGCAGCCGAGGAGGTTTGGTGCCGAGGAGGTAGAGGAGAGACTCCCGTGTCATTTTGCAGCTTGGGGGGAAAGTGTGCACACGAGTTCATCGTCTCACGATCACACCCGAGGTGGCGGCGTCGGTGTTTGCTCAGTTCAGCATGAGGGAGCAGTGACACCTCGGCGTGGCGGTTTGTGAGCGGAAAGAGCACCCCGTGAGCGGATGAGGGCGCGAACTGGCCGCCAGCACGAAGAAAACCCATGGGGACGTGTCTCAGTTGCAGCTCGGTGGCACGCTGCGAGTGCTCCTCGGTGGGTTCGAGTGGAACAGAGACTGGAAACTTAGGGTGCAAGTCTAATCGGCTTTATGACATGTGGGCCCCACTTCTTTCCCCCTTCTTCTTATCCTCCCAACAATCCTCACAAATATCTCCAGAATTTGGCAGGTAATAAATTCCAATATGTAGAGCTCAAATTTGGGAATTCATTTAGAGAATTGACAATGTCTACTCCAAGTTCAAATTTGAAATTTGAATTCCAATGAAATTCAATGTCCTTTTTGGAAAAGAATAGAAAAGCATCCTCAAATTCCCTCAAACTTTGCCATCGTGCTAATTTGGAGTGAGGAATTCAATTTTGCAATCTGATTTTTAAGTTGGCCACTGCAAATAAGAATTTTTAAACCACAGTTTGTGTTCCATTTTTGAAATGACCACTTTTGAATTTTGTGAACAAGTTTGGTTTGCTCATAGCACATACTTGGTCACTTTTTGGTCCTAGTCTAAACTCCACCAGTTTAGTTTGAACTTGCCTTTCAAATTTGAATTCAACACGGATTTGCAGTGATCATGATTAACTCCCTTTTAGCCCACCCTAAAATCCGAAGGTTGCCACCATCTATTTCCTCAATTTCAAATGTATGAGGTTCCATGCGTATTCAAAAATTTGGCAGCAAGGTTAGGTGAGCATTTGGGTCTATAGATCTGCTTTCTATTCTTTGTCATGCACGTGGATGATTTACACATGGTGTTTAACGCCACATTGGTCCAACACATTCAAATGAATGCTTGAACCCATGTTGTCGCACCCCATGTACACCATCCCGTGCAAGAAAGTTTTTGTAAGTCCCATTTTTCATGATGTTCAAACATCCTTTTCTTTGCATTCACATTTTTGGGACTTTTACAATAGGAGGCTGCGGAGCTACTTGTGACTTGTGAGTATGAAGTCTGGTGCAAGGACGAAGGCGAGGGTGTTGGGTAGTTCGGGCTTGGGGATGGGGGCTGGTCGGTTGGAGTCTGGACACAACGGAGTCAGCTATGGTTTATTTGACTTTGTGGGTCTTCCGACTTCAGTGCGTTGATCTTGTGGGCTCTGGTATTTTTTGTTGCACCAAATTCTGATTAGATATAAACGCAATAGAAAATGGGGTATCTCAAATTGAAAACGGAAACTGTAAAATGATCGGAAAAACCTTTTAACTGTTTTCAATCCCGTTCCAGTTGGACCCTGACCCGTTTTCGTCCTGATTTCCAATAATTCCCGAACAATTCAAAAACGAACAGAAAAAATATACAACACTGGACGGGATTTTCCCATCCTGTTTTCATCTCTATCCCCTAGCTGCAGTGGTGGTCTAGCTGAGGTAGTGTCCTTAAATTGTTTGTTGAACTCTAAATCTAACTTTTAAATGAATTTTTATACGCAGGTCGTGCATGCACTCGCACAACGGCCTCCATCCCCCAGGTAAGAAGGAGAGTGCGTGAGCTGCCCGTTGCTGATCACCAGAGGGCTTTACAACATCTCTTTCATAAAAAGTTAGTTGATGTAACACCCCATTTTTCGTAAGCTAATAAATTGCAGTTACATAATTAATCACCAAACATATTATGCGAACGAATAAAATTGCACTATAAAATGAGAAATAATAATAAAACTAAATAGACAGGGAATGAGAAAAATAATAAATAAAAATAAAAGGATCAATTGGTGCCCAGGCACAATCGTGACCCATTTCAGACATTCTCTATTGAACTTTTGCAGCCACCCCTCCTACTTTTGCCTAATTGCAACCCCTTTTTCGTCTTCCTCCCAACAACACCACGTTCTCTCTGACCAAGCAACCACCACAAGTTTTCCTCTAGCCAGAGCAGCTTGAGCAGCAGCAGTCAGCTTGGACACGCCATGGCAAGCAACGGAGCTCACCTCCTTCATCCTTATCCATTCCACGAGAAACTTCCTTAGCGTCCGTACAACACATTAACCATAAATACCTTCTTCTTCTTTCTCTACCCAGAGCACTACAACAACATGTTTTATCTGACCAAAGCACAACAACACACCATGACGGCAGCAAGTGTTGATCGATGATCTAAATTCTAATAAAGACTAAAAGAGGCAGGATTTCTGTACCTCCTCCCTGCTGAGAAGGGCTCCGGGGCCGACACGTTCCCTACACTACAGGAAAAACGATCATTGACGACGGCCAAATTTATTGACGACGGGGCCGTCGTCTTTAATGTTATTGACGACGGCTATGTCTAGCCCTCGTCAATAACTTAGTTATTGACGACGGCTAGACGAGCACCGTCGTCAATAAATTATTGACGACGGCGGCCGTCGTCTTTAACTCAATTCGGGTCCACCCGAGGAGTTATTGACGACGGTGACCTAGCACCGTCGTCAACAAGGTCCTTATTGACGACAGTTTAATAGCACCGTCGTCAATAACTTAGTTATTGACGACGGCTAGACGAGCACCGTCGTCAATAAATTATTGACGACGGTGGCCGTCGTCTTTAACTTAATTCGGGTCCACCCGAGGAGTTATTGACGACGGTGACCTAGCACCGTCGTCAACAAGGTCCTTATTGACGACAGTTTCTTAGCACCGTCGTCAATAATGGGACATATAACCCGTGCGCGAGCCGGGAGGCGGCCAGTGCCGCCTCCCGACTCGCGCCGGACCTCTCGTCGCCGCCGCCCTTCCCCCCGCCGCCGCCGCCCGTCCCCGCTCGTCGCCGCCGCCCTTCCCTCCGCCGCCGCCGCCCGTCCCCGGCGCCGCCGCCTCCGCCCGTCTCTGGCCCGAGGTAAATCTCCCTCCCCCTCCCCCTCCGGCCTCGCCGCCGCCCTTCCCCCCGCCGCCGCCGCCCGTCCCCGCCGCCGCCGTCGCCGCCCGTCTCTGGCCCGAGGTAAATCTCCCTACCCCTCCCCCTCCGGCCTCCCATACTATATATTGTATTCATGTTACGCACACACGAAATATTTTGATGCTGTCAAATAAAAAGGAGGACCTGCATGAGAAGGAGATGTTTAATATACCTTGATTTGGGTACGCTTATCTGCATGCTAATCTTGACCGACGAGATGTTTCCTTATTCTGTAGAGGTTATCCATATATGTCATGTAATGTGGTGATCTCGCGATCTGCTTCTGCTCAAGAAAAACGCTACTCCTTTTCGTCAAAAAAAAAACGCTACTCCTCTTTAGGTAACCTAAAGTATATGGGATAGCTATCCTTTTTTTAAACGATACGTAGCTTGCTTGTTGCGACGGGGTTCCGGCGTGGTACTGTGGCAGTACTGTTGATGTGAATGATATCACTGTGCAAGGGCGGCGCATATGCAGGACTGTGGCTATGCAAGCAGCTAATCTGGTCCTCTCTGCTAACCTGGTCATATAGCGAACTCATGTCATTTCCTACACGCTCGATCAGAGCCTTGGTTCTCGATCGATCCCACGGTTAAAAATGCTGTCCCGGCCCTCTCTCTCTCTCTCTCTCTCTCTCTCCCTCTCTGTCTGTCTTTACTTGTTCCCAATTCAAAGCCCCCTCGTGTGTCAACTTCACTTGTCCCTCTCCAAAAGATATCGCCGTGATCTTCTCAGCTCCGACCTGTATCACCATGCAGCCATGCACTAGCAGCTTCACTCTCCTAGCCTCCTACTCCTGCATGGTGCATTATGCTACTAGCTCTCCTAGCCCCCCAGCTGCTGCCACCTCCCTATATACCCCTCATGCCTCTTCTTCTTCTTCTTCTTCTCCAGGCTCAAGCCAAACCCTCCCCCGTCCTTTCCCGAGATCACAATTGTACTGGCAAGCACAAGAGCAATGCAGCAGCAGAAGCAGGTCAGTGTGGGCGAAGGCATCGCCGCCGCCAACGCGGGCGTGAGGAGCGGCGGTGGCGGAGGAGGAGCAGGCGGTGGCGGTGGCGGCAGCGTGTCCGTGTGCCGGCCGAGCGGGTCGCGGTGGACGCCGACGCCGGAGCAGCTAAGGATGCTGAAGGAGCTCTACTACGGCTGCGGCGTCCGGTCACCCACGGCGGAGCAGATCCAGCACATCACCGGCATGCTGCGCCAGCACGGCAAAATCGAGGGGAAGAACGTCTTCTACTGGTTCCAGAACCACAAGGCGCGCGAGCGGCAGAAGAAGCGCCTCACCAACCTCGACGTCAACGCCGCTCCCGTCGCCGGCGCCGACGTCAACCACCTCGGCGTCCTCTCTCTGTCGCCGTCAGGTTTATTTGCATCGCTCATGCATGGTTTAGCCTTCCGCTTGCTTCCCACAAACTCGCATCGATTGCAAATAACGATGATGATGATGCGTACATCTGGGCTTCGGCAGGCGCGACGTCTCCCTCTTCCACCTTGGGCATGTACAACGGGAATGGCGGCACCTCGGCCATGATGATGAACTCATCCACCGATTGGGACAGCAATGCCATGCCCACCGAGGGATGCTTCCTGCAGGTAACTGGCCTCGTGTCAACACTCTAGCTAGACACATAATACACACGACGCCGAATTCCGCTTCCCCGGCTCTTCTAGTGGCATGGCTCCAGGGCCACCCATACGCACCCTAGTGGATCCTGAAACAAAAACTCCATCATGAAACCACTTATATTGCACCCTACTGGATATCTAAAGTTTATTCTAGCTGATACAAGTTCATGTCATCCAAAATGTAACTTTTTAAGGCACAGGAATAGCACAAATGATACTGTGCCTAGAACACATCCTAAATATGAGCATTTCAGGATGGCATGACATCATAGTTATTAAGGCGGTAAGGCGACATAAGGCGACCTACCCCTTTTTACCTTTTAAGCGATAAGGCATAAGGCGAGGCAACACCTTAGTAATATGCTTCCATTGCCCCTGGTCTTTTTAACATGGTTCGCCACGCCGCGCCCCAAGCCCCGCCCTGCTGTGCCGCCCGGCCCCGCCGCAAGCCCCGCCCTGCCGCGCCGTCCGACCTTAGTTGATTAATTGTTTAATTAGTATTGTAATTGATTATTGTTTAATTAATACTTTGATTGATTGTGTGATTAGTTACTATATGTAAATAAATGGGTTTCGGCCCGGTCCGGCCTGACACGACCCATTTAGGGTCTGTCACGGCTCATTTAGTGGTAATGTATTAGTCGAGACAGGCACGGAGGACGGCAAGCTCCCGCGCGTGGACGGCGGGCCCCAACGGTGGGGTTTCATCTTTGAACCACTTACAACGGGGTATAACGTACGACGGCTAACCCTAAAGGCGTCGTAAGATAATGGCAGGCCCCAACGGGGCATAACTTAGGACGGCTGGCCCACTTCTTTGTCTCTCCTTTTTTCCTTCTCTCTCGTTCTTTCCTCTCTCTCTTTTAAATGACTCAAAAACGAAAGATTGACGTAAACCTATACAACATGCGTCACCCGTTTCGAACGGGCCCGTCTAAGCAGCAAATTTGTGTGGTGTGTTATACATCTACACCAATAATTCTTTTTTGTCCTGATTTAGTGAGTTCGATCGACAAAATTGGAAGTCTAAGCAGCAACCTACTAGCAAGCAAATACAAACAATGCGACACTATGGAGTAAATGGAGGACCTAACTTCCAAACGTGGTTTCGAAATCATGTAACGTTTTCCTTGTCTTGTTCCTCTTATTAATTATGTTCATAGCATAAAATAGTCTTCTTACTTCATATGTTGGACAGTGCAAGACACAAGTCGGTGTTCATGAAGATTTGCGACAACTGTCCAACGGATCCATTAAAGTTAAACTCTTCGGTCGATATGATGTCAATGGGTTCCGATTCCGTTCAACTCAATTTGAAGCTCAACGTCCTCTAAGGGCAACATCAAACACCGGAGTTGTGACAAGGGCCGCCGATGCCGAAGGACATGAAACTAATTTCTATGGGATCATAAAGAAAATCCTAGAATTTAGTTTTGCCGGGAATAAAGACCTTAAAGTAGTCTTCTTTGACTGTGATTGGTTTGATAATAACAATGGAACTCGACAAAACCAATTTGGCATGGTAGAAGTCAAACACAAGGACCGACTACGAGGCTACGACACCTTTGTCCTTGCACACCAAGTCGAACAAGTGTACTATCTACAATATCCGTGCGAAAAACTTAGTGCATGGTGGGTTGTACAAAAGGTGAATCCTCGTGAGCGGTTATATACACCGGACAATACTGGTTACATTGATGAGGCAGATGTTGTTTACCAAGAAGAAGAGTTGCCGGATTCTTTTGTCGTTGAGCCTGGTCTACGACTCGATGAATTAGTTGGAGATGCACAAGATGTACAGACTCATATTGTGAAAAAACGAAAACGGCGAACAACCATGACAAAAGATCGATGGTCCGGTTTACGAAGTAGAGTACATGATCGTGATACTGATGAATTTTGAAATTAAGTACAAGTATCGTTTCTTCCATCTCTTCTTTCGTCTTCTATATTTTCCTTTAAATTCATTATCAAATTTCCTTTCATCAGGATGTCATCGAGCAGTAGACGACGGGGGACGCGGGGCTTTCTGCCCCCGAGAGCAGACTCTGTTTTCCAGGGCTGTCAGTCTAGCAATGGTAGACTGTCTCAGCTGTTGGGCCTCGACAGAGGCCAGGGGTCACGAGAGCGGTCACGACAGGTAAAGAATAATTAATTACATAAATTATATAAATAACTTTCTTAAATCTATATTACCAATCTTCAAATTTTTAGGACGACTCTACGTCTGAGGAGACAGAGGTCAGGGGTCCTCTTCAGACACCACAGGTTTCGGAGCCTGTTACAGATCCTGCTTCGGATCCTCTTCAGGTTCCGGCACCGCAGGATTCAGACCCTGCTTCAGAGCCTTCCACAGAGCCTGATGTGGAGCCGGCTCCACAGCGGCGTTACAGGAGGAGCCACTACGTGGCTCCTCCTCCGGTTCCTGCACGGCCAGAAGATCGGGTCGTTATTCGTCCGGTTGGCGATAGGTAAGTAAATCTATAACAAATCAATTTAGATATTTTAACACTTATATATGTACTAATTGAGAATCGTGTATTAGGTCTTGGGCCGATGACTCGTTCACGGGTCAAGGACGCCACCGCCAGGTCAACGCTGTCCTGGGTCAGCTCATCCGTTGTCACTACCCCGGTCTAGTGAACGGACGGGCTGCTACGTCTTGGGACGATTACGCTACGGCCCAGGACATTACCTACGGCAACCACCAGGAGCATGTGTGGCATGAATTCATGGTAAGCAAATCGTCTATTTGTTAAATGCGAACCTATTATATGTTAAGTACATTAACTTGTATATTTCTACTTGTAGAAATATTACCGTTTGGAGGACGAGGCCCAGCTGGATCACGCTCGCCTGGTCTTCAACAACAACGCTAGGAAGCTCCTGACGCAGTCGATTTCAACGGCTCGCATTCAGGCTACGAAGGCGTACTATAAGTTGCATCCGGACGAGGGTGAGCCGGGGCAGTTTAGGGATGTGGCGGACAAGTACTTGACGGAGGCACAGTACGCAGAGGTAAATTCTTTATTTTACTTTGCTTCATTATCCAATTTTCATCAATGTTTTCATCCAACAACAAATGTGTGCAGGTCAGCGTACCGTGGCTTGAGTCCTGTCCGGACGCCTACAGTTCCCTGTGTGCTCGTTGGGCGAGCCAGGGCTTCCAAGGCGTGTCGATGACCCGCCGACAGAGTCGAGGGACGGACGGGAAACACCGTCTTGGCGGGGACGGCTACGTACGCCTTGCTAAACGGATGGTAAGTGATACTCGAATTATATTCTAGTTAATTTCTATCGCTACCATTATGCTAACACGTATCGATAGGAGCGCGAGATCGGTCAGGAGCCGACCGCTATCCAGGTGTGGAGGAGGGGTCACATGGGAAGTGACCCCTCGCAGCCTGATCAGCTGTCTTCTCAGACAGCGACAGAGACGTTGGTGAGTTCTTTAGTTGACTTAATTGTATTATCTTTAAAACTTCTGATGACTTTAATTTTCTGTATTTTCAGGAAAAGTATGGGGAGGAGGTGCGGAGGCTTCGAGGCGACGATTACGATTGGCAGAACTCGCCGATCGTACCTGAAGCCGCCTATGCAAGCGGTGGCGGTAAACCTCACGGCCGGTGAGTTCTGTTGTTTTCATTTACTTTCATTAACTTCGAGATATGAAACTTTAATACTCTTACTTCGTTGTGTAGGTTGGCCATCTTCGATGGAGTAGTAGACTCGAGGGAGGCGCGGTCTTACTCGAGGGCCTCTTCATCGCAGGGTGGATCCAGCAGGCGTGGCAGCCGTGATCTGGAGCTCCAGAGTGTCCAGGAGGAGCTCCAGAGGACGCAGGAAGCGCTGAGGCTCGCGAACGAGAGGCAGGCAGCCGAGCTCCGGGCTAGGGACGAGTATCAACACTCGTACATGCTACAACTGCAAGCTGCCATGCAGGTAAGTTCAGATCAATGTACTCAACGTTTCTAATATTAAATGACATGTATAATAATTTACTTCATATTTGCAGGCTATGGCCACAGGACAACCCGTTGTCTTTCCTCAGTGGGCGCCGCCACCGATACAGCTACCACAGGGGCCGACGTCAGGAGCACAGGTACAAAATTTCTCATAATAGCTGCAACTAGTTAAATTTGCTCAAATTTAGTTGAATTTGATCAAACTTACTTAAACTTAGAGAAAACTAGTTAAACATCCTCAAACTGAGTAAAATATGGTACAACTTACTCAACTATAGTCAAATATGACCAAACTTACTCAAACATAGCCAAAACTTTTTGAACTAGCTCAAACACAAACACTACTAGTCCATACTTCTCAAACTTAGTAAAATATGAGCAAACTTACTCAAACATAGCTAAATCTAGCTAACTTGCTCAATTTTAACTTGTAATGAGTTTATTTAATCATATACACATTTGTGAACTTCTAATTTGTCTACCTATACATGTACATCATAGGGAAACTCCATCCCCTCAGCAACCAGCGTTTGGACGAGTGCACGACGACTTCCTGGACTCCGGTGGCAGCGGTCGGGGTAGCGTAGGGTAGTGTGGCGTGCGTATAGTGTTTTTGTGCCTGCCTGTGATGTATGTTTTAATTGCCTGTGATCTGGCCATCGAGCCAGGGCTGGCCTCGAAGCCAGGGCAGGATTTTCTGTTTTTTTAAAAAAAATTGAAAAGCTTATTGACGACGGTTTCTGGTACTTGGCCGTCGTCAATAAGCCACTACTATTGACGACGGCCAGGTACCAGAAACCGTCGTCAATAAGCAATTGTTATTGACGACGGCCTAGTGTTAACCGTCGTCAATAAGCCACGGTTACTGACGACGGTTTCCTGGCCGTCGTCAATAAGCTTATTGACGACAGCCTGATTTAGCTGTCGTCAATAAGTTTATTGACGACAGCTAGATTTAGCTGTTGTCAATAAATTTATTGACGACGGTTACCGTCGTCAATAAACTTATTGACGACTAATAATTGACGACAGCTCAAAACCGTCGTCTATAAGCTTTTACCGTCGTCAATAACTTATTGACGACGGTAATGCCCTTATTGACGAGGGTTTCCGGCCGTCGTCTATAGTCCCGATTCCTGTAGTGCTAGGCTCCGGTCCGAGGCTCCCCGCTATGGTGAGGTCCGGAGCTGCCCCGTGTCGGTGGGCTCTGAACCTCCTTCCTGATGAGGAGGGCTCTGGAGCCAACACGTGCCCTGGGCTCCGATCTGAGCCTCCCCGCTGAGGTCAGGTCCGGAGCTGGCACGTGCCGATGGGCTCTGAACCTCCTCCATGCTAAGGAGGGCTCCGGAGCCAACACGTGCCCTAGGCTCCTGTCCGAGCCTCCCCGCTGAGGTGAGGTGTGGAGCTGCCACGTGTACCCGGGCTCCGAACCCGCCGAGAGGAGATCCGGAGCAGCCACGTGCTCCACGATCCATCGTGGGCCATGGTCGATGAAGTCACGGAGGAAGTGTGCTGTCAGGACGTGCATTCAAGGCTCACACCTTCCCCAGATGCATGGCGCACGGCGCACACCTCCATCCTCTGCCCACTCGCCATTACGGTGACAAGACAGGGCAGCAAAGTGTGACAGCGGTACAGTGCCTCCCAACGGCACAGAGTCACCCAAGCAGAGCGAGAAGACGCAGCGACAAGACAACGTCTTCATCATCACCCGACACACGGACTGGGGTGCTCAGCGCGCCAAGCGGCGGGACGTAACTCTCCCATCGACTACTCTACTCAGAGTGTAAAACCCTAGATCATGTATAGGATTCATATAGCTTTGGGGTCACCTGTCCGGCCCCAAGCCACATTGTAACCACCCCGGATTGGACTATAAAAGGACTGGGGTCTTCACCAACAAAGGCTTCGTAACCCTGCACCCTCACACACTCATACGCGCGGACAATACAACAAACACTCCCGTGGACGTAGGGTATTATGCTCCGGTGGCCCAAACCACATAAATCTCAGTGTTCACCCGCTCTCTCGAGTCCGATCGCGTAGGGACGCCAGGCCCCCTCCAATCAAAGAACCTCTGTAGGCTGCTTCCGTAGCAGGTCGGGAGGAGTGTCACATCTCACACTCTGACATTTGGCGCGCCAGATAGAGGGGCCTTTTCACGCTCTCTATGTGACCATGGTGAACATCACCTCCCTTGGCGAGCCTTCTCGCCCAACTTGCTGTCATCCCGGGCGGGGGACGATGATGCCACCTCCCGCTCCACGGCGGGCAGGTCTGACCAGGCCGACGGCCAGATGATAGGTGTTCCTACAGCGCCCACGGTGCCTAGATCCAGCCGAGCTGATGGCAAAACAGCTGGAACACTCTGCATGATGTATGGGGGTTCTTCCGACGTCTCGTCCCCGCGAGCCGTCAAGACCCTCCATCGGGCGGCGGCAGCAGCTTCTCCAGCCCCTGGGCCAGCGCCACACCGCAAGTGGATGGAGACACCAATCAGCTTCGACGCCTCCGACTGCCCCAAGCACATGGCTAGCGCTGGGCACCTGCCTCTTCTCGTCGCCCCGACCATCTCCAACATGAAGCTCTACCACTTGCTGATCCATGGCGAGGCATCCCTCAGCGTTATCAGCCTTACAACTTTCAAGAAGCTGCAAATCCCTACGTCCCAGCTTACCCCCTCGAAACCATTCTCGGGGGTAGGCCGGGACCCAATCTTCCCATGTGGTAGCATCTCCCTTCTGGTGATGTTCGGGGCGCCAGAGAACTAATGCACAGAAAGCATCGTCTTTGACGTAGCGGAGGTCAGCCTCCCCTTCAATGCCTTAATCGGCAGGCCGGTGTCACACCCGGTTTTTCCGAAGAAACAACCAAGTGAATATCACATGTATGCCAGGATCATTTTCTCATACATGTGATGACAAATAGTGAAGCATCATTTATTACAAGCCAGGTGTCGAATATAAATAAGTCTTACATCGCAAATGTCTCAATGGACACTAATGCTTCATCACAAGTAAATAAACTAGCAGCGGAATATTATTCTTTAGGGCTCCATCACAGGCGTTGCCCGGGGGTCTTCATGAACCTAAAAACCTTCCTCGGGTCCAAAATCTTGGTCATTATACACCACCTCATTATCTTGACCTGAGCAGCAATATAAACCAACAAATATGCAAGGTTGAGTACCAATGGTACTCAGCAAGTGTGGGAAAATTATATCATGCATGGCTAGAACAAGGAGAGGTTGAACTCATGGTTAAAGCACTACGCAATTAATACCTATCACCTTAGCTTATTAAGCACCTACATTACTACACAGGTGACATGGTCCCAATCTCGCATCCCATCATCATAATCCAATAACCATAATTATCATTTCCAAATGTTAAGCTCCCCGCTTAACTTCCAAAACCATCAATCCTCTAATCATGAATAAGTCCAGGCCGCTCTTGACCGTGAGCACGGCTGTCAAGACAGTTTTGACTCTGCAGAGTTTGTACCACTGTACCCACAAGTAGTGATTTCATCCCCCGTCGCCGGGTGGACTAAAAGAACCTCCATTATGCCAGTGGCTACGATCCACATTCACACTTCCCAGGTGTGCGGCCAGGAGATCACTACGAAGCCTTTACAAAGGGATTCCCGACGAGCGTGGGCCCACTAAGGTTTCACCCCTAACAGCATACAAGAGGCTCCAACCCCGCTGCAGTGGCCCCCTCTTGAGCCTTGCGGTTCATATGGTAGTCCAGCTGACACCTACTCCCCGCACCATCCAACACACCCATACTACGCCGGGGATACACCTAATTAATTGGCTAAGCTGCCCCATCTCAGCATGTGGTTGGCACTGTAAAGCCGGGTTACATGCTCCATGAACCGGTCCTTAGGATCCAGGCAAGTACTAAACACAAACCCAAGTCTCGTGCACCCAGCACACAACCAAAACATCCAACTTGCCTCGATCCCTACCTCTACATAACTCACAATGTCTCATTCAAGAGTATGGTAATATAAACTGATGATCTCATATCCCAAATATCCCATACTAAGCATGGCTAAGCATATGCATGTAAATAAATGACATGACAAAATAAATCCCGACCCAAGCTTCAAGGAAACAAGGTAATGCAATTCTAAGGAAACTTCCTAGCATGGGTTTCATATTTCATTTGACAATGCAAATAATTCTATCTACACATCCTAGCATAGGATCAAAGTGGTCAAGGACACTTGCCTCCTTCTTGCTGCTCTTGAAATGGGTAGTCCTGATCTTGGAAAGGGTTAACTTGCTCTTGAACAGGTTCTACTTCATACCATCACACATAGCAAAAGAAAAACAACAATCATAAGACATAGTTCACACTTCTACTTCATACAAACCACACATTCATATTTATGAAATTCTTTCACCATTATATGTGTTGTGGTTACTTTATGTGTGTTGAGTTGTGGCTTGCATGCACTTTTAACCATGTGTATATGATTCCTACTTTTGTGTCCACCTTTATACTTACATACTATTTGTATGGGTTTCCAATA
Source organism: Neostapfia colusana (assembly GCA_030760725.1). Classification (NCBI taxonomy): domain Eukaryota; kingdom Viridiplantae; phylum Streptophyta; class Magnoliopsida; order Poales; family Poaceae; genus Neostapfia; species Neostapfia colusana. Next base: position 103,131,280 of record JASWHV010000004.1, read on the forward strand.
AATTTCTTATATTCAACTACTTCACCTTTTTACTACAAAGTGTGTATGAAAAGTATTATTCTTCCCCATATGTGCTTTCATAACTTCTATCAACCCTAAACTGACTTCTTTGGATTTTAGAAACTCCATTTATCATTTGCTAGTTGCTATATTTTCAGATTTATATTCCTATGCATAATTGTGTTTTAAAGTCTACCGTGCGATTTAAAATAAACGGCGCACAAGCGGCCACGTCGCTCCGATCGAGCGCGGGCGGCGCTGCCGGCGGCGCACGGCGGCGGAAAGCGGCGATCTCGCCGGAAAGTTTCGGATCCTCGAGAATTCTGCCTAGAACTGTGATCTTATGGCCTAGATCGGTAGAGGGGAGGTCAGGGATCTCACCTCGGGGGTTTTCTCGAGCTCGGGGGTCCTGGAAAGTGATCGGCGGCGAGGTCCGAGGCAAAACCACGGCGAAGCTCGTCGGCGCTGCGTTTACACCGTAACTCTCCGAGTTTTCTGCACCTGCAAAGTTCCCCGGAGGCGGTGGATCAAAACCAGCGAGTTAGATCAGAGTTTCCGAGCTTAGATCGGCCAGAATTCACCGGCGAAGTCTCGGTGCTCACCGGAGTGAAAATCGGCGATCGCGTGGGAAAAACTGATCAGATCGGGGGTTTTTATAGCCGGGGGAGGGCGGTGGGTCTGTTGTGATCGAGTTGGAGTCCTCTGGGACCAGAATTCGGGCGGCGGAACGGATTTCCCGATCGGTTAAGATCGCGCGCGCTCGGGGGGGAAAAGTGCGGGGTCGGCGCGAGCGAGGTTGGGGATGACAGGTGGGTCCCACCTGTCTGTGTGAGAGAGCGCGGGCGCGCGCGGGGGCGGGCTGCGCGGGAGTAGCTGGGCCGGCTGGCAGGTTTCGGCCCACTGGCCGGTTTTTTCCCGTTTTCATTTTTCTTTTTCCATTTCTTTTCTGTTTTGAGTATAATTTGAATTCCGGTTTGAATTTGAATTTTTGCAAAACATGCAACACGTCCAAAAATTTTTAAATTCCCCTCTGAACATGGTTAAGAGTTTTGAATCAAAATTTGGGGTGTTACAGCTCTACCCCCCATAAAAGAAATCTCGTCCTCGAGATTGGTGTTTCTAAGAAAACAATTCCGGAAATTGTGCCTTAAGCTCATCTTCCCGTTCCCAGGTGGCTTCCTCTTCTGAGTGATGCTTCCACTGCACCTTGCACATCCGGATTCTTTTATTCCTGGTGAGGCGTTCCATTGTCTCCAAAATCTCGTATGGTTGCTCGGCATAAGACAAATCTTCAGCTACATCCACTTCATTCATGGGTAACACCTCTTCAGGCGTCCTCAGGCATTTCTTGAGTTGTGACACATGGAATACATCGTGTACATCCGATAGATGAACCGGTAACTCTAGTTGGTACGCCACTTCGCCTTTTCTTTCCAAAACTTGAAAGGGTCCGATGTATCGAGGTGACAACTTCCCTTTCACCTTGAACCGACGAAGTCCTCTGATAGGGGACACCTTGAGATAAACATAGTCTCCCACGTTGAAAACGAGCTCTCTTCTTCGTACATCGGCATAGCTCTTTTGGCGTGTTTGTGCTATCCTCAAATTGTTGCGAATCTCCCTCACCTTTGCCTCGGCTTCTTGTAGCACTTCTGGACCAAACACTTTACTTTCTCCTGTTTGGTTCCAAAATAGAGGAGTTCTGCACTTCCTTCCATACAAAGCTTCAAACGGCGACATTTTCATACTAGCTTGATAGCTGTTGTTATAGGAAAACTCCGCATACGGTAGGTTCTTGTCCCAACTCCTATTGTTTTTGAGTGCACATGCCCTTAACATATCTTCAAGGATCTGATTGGTTCTCTCCGTCTGCCCGTCAGTTTGGGGATGATAGGCAGAACTGAAGTTCAGATGGGTTCCCATGGTTTCATGCAACTTCTGCCAAAACCTCGAGGTGAACTGTGTCCCTCGGTCCCACACTATCTTCTTTGGCACTCCATGGTAACACACAATCCTTGACATGTACAATTCTGCCAATTTGGATCCGCTGTAGCTTTCTTTCATAGGGATGAAATGAGCTACCTTGGTTAGCCTATCAATAATGACCCATATTGAATCATACCCGGATTGGGTCCTAGGCAATCCCACGACAAAATCCATGTTGATTTCTTCCCACTTCCATTCAGGCACTTTGAGTGGTTGCAATAATCCCGCGGGTCGTTGATGTTCAGCTTTCACCAACTGACATGTGTCACATAGGGCAACATGTTCCGCGACATCTCGCTTCATGCCATACCACCAATACCTGCTCTTGAGGTCCTGGTACATCTTCGTACTCCCAGGATGAATGGAATAGTCGGAATCGTGAGCCTCCTTCAAAATTAATTCACGGATCTCCTTTACTTCTGGCACAGAGATCCTTTTCCCGTGCCACACCGTACCTTGTTCATCCTCTCTAAAACCAGGAGCTTTATTTTCCTTGATGAGCTGTCTGATCTCTCGTATCTTCTCATCATTCTTTTGGCCCTCGCGTATGTCTTGCTCGAGTGTGGAGTCCACTTCCATGGCGATGGCTTCACCACTATTTACTAGACATAGATTGAGCCTTATAACCTCGTCCTTTAATTCTGCAGGCATGTCCTTCAAGCTCAACTTATTGACCTGCACTTTCCGACTCAAAGCATCGGCCACGACGTTTGCTTTCCCGGGATGATAGTTGATGCCCACATCAAAGTCATTGATTAGCTCTAACCATCTCCTTTGTCTGAGGTTGAGATCTGGTTGTGTGAATATGTACTTCAAACTCTTATGATCCGTATATATCTCTGTCCTCTTCCCCATCAAATAGTGCCGCCAAATTTTCAACGCGTGTACCACTGCAGCTAGTTCTAGGTCATGTGTAGGATAGTTCTTCTCGTGCTTCCGAAGCTGCCGGGATGCATATGCCACGACATGTCCTTCTTGCATGAGAACACATCCCAACCCATTTCCAGAGGCATCGCAGTACACTGTGAAATTCTTCTGCATATTTGGCATAACCAACACTGGGGCTGTTGTCAATCTCTTCTTTAACTCCTGAAAGCTCGTCTCGCACTGTGGCGTCCAGGTGAATGTGATTCCCTTCTCCAACAATTTGGTGAGAGGTCTCGAGATCTTGGAGAATCCCTCAATAAATCGTCGATAGTATCCAGCCAATCCCAAAAAGCTTCGAACTTCCCCGACATTTTCAGGGGTTTTCCACTTCTGGATATCCTCGATTTTGGCGGGATCTACGGAGATTCCTCCCTCCGAGATTATATGTCCTAAAAAGGGAACTCTCTTCAGCCAATCATCTGCCTCCAGAGGTTCAGCAGCACTTGCAAACGTTGGAGGTTGAGTTCCTAGAAACTCACTCAACCTTGGTTGGCGTGGTGCAGCTTGTGGAGGTGGAACTTGATGCAAGTTGGCCACCACTTGAGTCATGTTCTGGATAAGCTGATTTTGATTCTCCAGCATTTGGTGGAGAGGATCAACTTCTTCCCGGCGACCACCCCTGTCCTGGCCTCCAGAAAGATGAGGGTTGCATGCCTCATCATTGTTGTTGGCGGGGTTGGCAGCACGTCCTTTTCCTCGTCCGGCCATCTGGCAGAATCAACATATGTTAATTTTGAAAGCATTTAGTATCATCTTACTACTTTCACTTGTTTGTACTTTGAAGTGTTGAGGCTTGGTTATACTTTTCTGAGGGTTCATTTCTCACACAAAACAAATGCAATATTATTTCATGTGGGTTCACACACCAAAGCAAAACAATCTGAAGACGAGGCTGTGGACAATTGCTCATGGCTTCCACAACTCACGTCACACACCAAGCATTATCACACCATTAACTACGTAACGACTCGACTACTCGACCTCTTGCTAGCTAGGGGAAAGACTCTACACTACTCGTCCTCTTGAGCTGGCTCCTCGGGATCTTCCTCCTCATTTCGGCTACCTTCTGACTCGGCTTTGGGTGGAGAGGCTGCTGGTGGAGAAGTGCGACGACGCCTGATTGCTCGGCGATCCGGGGAGTCAGGAGTCCATGGATCACTCACGGTGACACACAGTTCATTCCCATCTCCTCTTTCTCTCGCCTTTAAGCAAGCTCGCAGCAACGCCTCCGTTTCCTTCAGGGTGTCTCGGACATCCTGAAGCTCTTGTTGACACTCCTGCAGTCGAGTGCTGAGCATAGCAGCATCCTCCAAGCACAAGTCCATGTGCTCATGGGAAGTCCCTTGCTGCACCGGTGGGTACTTGTATTCCGTGGTACCACTCTCACGTTGGAGGACATACATGTACTCAGTTTTGTCCAAGTGGCGACGATAGATGTGACTCTGGCAGGTGATGGCCTCCCAGGTGACATCTTTCTCCGCGTCAACTTGTGTTGCTCGACAAGCTGGAGAGTGGTGAATCTTGAGCAGTTGATTCTCGTGTATAATCCTCATCTCCGAACTCCATTCTTCCCTCTTCTCACGGATGGTCCTGGTGGAGTTATAATGGATGATTAGCTTGCCCGTATTGCCGGCGGCTTCGAGCATACGTCGAAGACGGCGCAACAAGTCTCCTACTGCCAATCCATATGAAAGGTACGTCACGGGACGACTCTCCTCTCTTTCGGCAAGGGCAACTACGGGAACTCTCCCTCCTGTGGACTTACGAGCGGTGCGGATCATGCGAACCATCTAAAACAAAAGAATTTAAAATTAGGTTAGATAAATTCTCAAACAAAAATCCTATTTTGAATGAAAGTTGGGGTAAGATGAAGAAAATGACTCCTCTAATAACACTTTTCCACCCACACCTTTGGAAAATAGTTTTTAAGAAAATAGGGCCCTTAAATACGTCCATTTCTACCTAGGTACACGTTCCTACGGGCAACCTTGGCTCTGATACCACCTCTGTCACACCCGGTTTTTCCGAAGAAACAACCAAGTGAATATCACATGTATGCCAGGAACATTTTCTCATACATGTGATGACAAATAGTGAAGCATCATTTATTACAAGCCAGGTGTCGAATATAAATAAGTCTTACATCGCAAATGTCTCAATGGACACTAATGCTTCATCACAAGTAAATAAACTAGCAGCGGAATATTATTCTTTAGGGCTCCATCACAGGCGTTGCCCGGGGGTCTTCATGAACCTAAAAACCTTCCTCGGGTCCAAAATCTTGGTCATTATACACCACCTCATTATCTTGACCTGAGCAGCAATATAAACCAACAAATATGCAAGGTTGAGTACCAATGGTACTCAGCAAGTGTGGGAAAATTATATCATGCATGGCTAGAACAAGGAGAGGTTGAACTCATGGTTAAAGCACTACGCAATTAATACCTATCACCTTAGCTTATTAAGCACCTACATTACTACACAGGTGACATGGTCCCAATCTCGCATCCCATCATCATAATCCAATAACCATAATCATCATTTCCAAATGTTAAGCTCCCCGCTTAACTTCCAAAACCATCAATCCTCTAATCATGAATAAGTCCAGGCCGCTCTTAACCGTGAGCACGGCTGTCAAGACAGTTTTGACTCTGCAGAGTTTGTACCACTGTACCCACAAGTAGTGATTTCATCCCCCGTCGCCGGGTGGACTAAAAGAACCTCCATTATGCCAGTGGCTACGATCCACATTCACACTTCCCAGGTGTGCGGCCAGGAGATCACTACGAAGCCTTTACAAAGGGATTCCCGACGAGCATGGGCCCACTGAGGTTTCACCCCTAACAGCATACAAGAGGCTCCAACCCCACTGCAGTGGCCCCCTCTTGAGCCTTGCGGTTCATATGGTAGTCCAGCTGACACCTACTCCCCGCACCATCCAACACACCCATACTACGCCGGGGATACACCTAATTAATTGGCTAAGCTGCCCCATCTCAGCATGTGGTTGGCACTGTAAAGCCGGGTTACATGCTCCATGAACCGGTCCTTAGGATCCAGGCAAGTACTAAACACAAACCCAAGTCTCGTGCACCCAGCACACAACCAAAACATCCAACTTGCCTCGATCCCTACCTCTACATAACTCACAATGTCTCATTCAAGAGTATGGTAATATAAACTGATGATCTCATATCCCAAATATCCCATACTAAGCATGGCTAAGCATATGCATGTAAATAAATGACATGACAAAATAAATCCCGACCCAAGCTTCAAGGAAACAAGGTAATGCAATTCTAGGGAAACTTCCTAGCATGGGTTTCATATTTCATTTGACAATGCAAATAATTCTATCTACACATCCTAGCATAGGATCAAAGTGGTCAAGGACACTTGCCTCCTTCTTGCTGCTCTTGAAATGGGTAGTCCTGATCTTGGAAAGGGTTAACTTGCTCTTGAACAGGTTCTACTTCATACCATCACACATAGCAAAAGAAAAACAACAATCATAAGACATAGTTCACACTTCTACTTCATACAAACCACACATTCATATTTATGAAATTCTTTCACCATTATATGTGTTGTGGTTACTTTATGTGTGTTGAGTTGTGGCTTGCATGCACTTTTAACCATGTGTATATGATTCCTACTTTTGTGTCCACCTTTATACTTACATACTATTTGTATGGGTTTCCAATAAATTTCTTATATTCAACTACTTCACCTTTTTACTACAAAGTGTGTATGAAAAATATTATTCTTCCCCATATGTGCTTTCATAACTTCTATCAACCCTAAACTGACTTCTTTGGATTTTAGAAACTCCATTTATCATTTGCTAGTTGCTATATTTTCAGATTTATATTCCTATGCATAATTGTGTATTTTATTATTAAATTAGTAATACACATCACCTAAACAGATTAGGTTCTGGTCCCAAATAATTTAAAATCATATTTTGACCTTGGCCTCTGATGTAAACTATTTCATAATTATTTTCCCTATTTTTCTATAACTATCCTTTACTTAAAAAATGTGTCCCTATACTAATAAATGTGAATAATAGATAAAACAGATTTATTTCAGCCCAAAAATATATTTTTATCTCACTCCAAAGTTTCCTAAGTACTGAGAAAGTTTTTAATTAATTTTGACAATTATGTTTGTCCCCCTTTTTAATTTTTAACCACTAATTACATATTCAATTTTCTAAATTAAACACTAAACAGGGCTAAAATAATGAACTCACCCATTACAGGGTCTATAATATTATTTTCATAATTTCCAGGGGTCTAGCTACACTTATCAGAGGTGTTTTACCTAATTTTTATTAAGTCCAGGGGCTAAAACTGATTTTTAAATGAATTTACATGATTTTCTGAAGTTCCAGGGGCTAGATCTGAAGTTTCCGGGGCTAGCTCTCAATTCCAGAGAACCCCAGGGGGTAGCACGTAAGAATTCTAGTCTTTATAACGCGGGGCCGACGTGGTCCGTCCGATTTTAAACCGACGGCTGAGATTATAAGATCGAACCGGTACGCGGGGTTTTAAAGTCTACCGTGCGATTTAAAATAAACGGCGCACAAGCGGCCACGTCGCTCCGATCGAGCGCGGGCGGCGCTGCCGGCGGCGCACGGCGGCGGGAAGCGGTGATCTCGCCGGAAAGTTTCGGATCCTCGAGAATTCTGCCTAGAACTGTGATCTTATGGCCTAGATCGGTAGAGGGGAGGTCAGGGATCTCACCTCGGGGGTTTTCTCGAGCTCGGGGGTCCTGGAAAGTGATCGGCGGCGAGGTCCGAGGCAAAACCACGGCGAAGCTCGTCGGCGCTGCATTTACACCGTAACTCTCCGAGTTTTCTGCACCTGCAAAGTTCCCCGGAGGCGGTGGATCAAAACCAGCGAGTTAGATCAGAGTTTCCGAGCTTAGATCGGCCAGAATTCACCGGCGAAGTCTCGGTGCTCACCGGAGTGAAAATCGGCGATCGCGTGGGAAAAACTGATCGGATCGGGGGTTTTTATAGCCGGGGGAGGGCGGTGGGTCTGTTGTGATCGAGTTGGAGTCCTCTGGGACTAGAATTCGGGCGGCGGAACGGATTTCCCGATCGGTTAAGATCGCGCGCGCTCGGGGGGGGGGGGGGGGGGGGAAGTCCGGGGTCGGCGCGAGCGAGGTTGGGGATGACAGGTGGGTCCCACCTGTCTGTGTGAGAGAGCGCGGGCGCGCGCGGGGGCGGGCTGCGCGGGAGTAGCTGGGCCGGCTGGCGGGTTTCGGCCCACTGGCCGGTTTTTTCCCGTTTTCCTTTTTTCTTTTTCCATTTCTTTTCTGTTTTGAGTATAATTTGAATTCCAGTTTGAATTTGAATTTTTGCAAAACATGCAACACGTCCAAAAATTTTTAAATTCCCCTCTGAACATGGTTAAGAGTTTTGAATCAAAATTTGGGGTGTTACAGCCGGCCCTGTATCGGTTCATGGCAGTAGCCCACTACGGCTACCTGGTCCTAAAGATGCCATCCCTGAGTGGCGTCCTCAAGATCCGTGGAGACCGCCCTGCGGCTGTTTCAGAGCTGGAGAAGCTCCAAGCGCTTGCAGCTGCGCCAGAGGCTGCTTCCGGTCACGCTGAAGCTAGCCGGCCGCCTCCAAGCATGCGTCAGCGAGGGACGACATCTGCACCCCATGTGCAGCCCTCAAACAGCAAGGACGTACCAGTCAAAGTCGTCCAAGTTAGTCCTGATGCCGCCCAGACCACCCAAATCGCCGGGAGTCTGGGTGACAAATAGGAAGACGCGCTCGTCAGCTTCCTCCGTGCGAATGTTGACGTGTTTGCGTGGAAACCATCGGAAATGACCGGAATCCCCAGGGAGGTGATCGAGCACCAACTGAAGATCCACCCTGACGCCAGGACGATCCAACAGAAGCCTCGGAAGCAATCCATCGAGCGACAAGACTTCATCCGTGAAGAAATCAAGAAGTTGCTCGATACTGGCTTCATCCGAGAGGTCCACCATCCTTGACGGTTGGCCAACCCTGTTGTCGCCCCCAGGGCAGGTGGGAAGCTTCGGATGTGCATCGACTACACTACCCTTAATAAGGCTTGTCCAAAGGATCCGTTTCCTATCCCCCATATAGACCAAATAGTGGATTCTACATCCGGCTGTGATCTGCTATGCTTTCTAGACACATATTCAGGTTTCCACCAAATACCTATGTCTAGGGAATATGAAAAGCATACCTCCTTCATCAAAGTAGATGGTCTATACTGCTATGTGTCCATGCCATATGGTATTAAGAATGCCCTTCCCACTTTCATGCCAGCGATGCATAAAACATTTGGGAATCTCATTCATGACCTAGTAGAGGTGTATATCGATGACATCGTAGTAAAGGTTAAGTCGCAGACATCTCTACTCGACAACCTAGCACTAGTCTTCGACAGACTGTGTTCAACACGCACGAAGTTGAACCCAAACAAATGTGTTTTCAGTGTCTCTGTAGGGAAGCTGCTCGGTTTTTTGGCCTCACACCGAGGGATTGAAGCTAACCCAGAGAAGATTAAGGCGATAGAATTGATGCGGCCCCCAGTCCGCATCAAGGACGTGCAAAAGCTTACCGGATGCCTACTGCACTCTGTCAGTTTATCTCTAGACCGGCTGAGTCGGCTCTTTCGTTCTTCAAGCTTCTACGCAAATCCGGTCCATTCATATGGGCCGAGGAGGCGGATGAGGCGTTCCAAGAGCTGAAGAAGTTCCTCACAACGCTGCCGATCATAGTGGCCCCGGTACAAGGCGAGCCTCTACTCCTCTACACCGCCGCTACAACTGACGTCGAGAGCATGGTTCTGGTTGCAGAGCGGCCAGAACTCCGTCGACCTCAAGTCCTAGATGAGGCTCCTGCTGCCGTTGGTCTAGAGTCCCAGGACTCGGACTCCGCAGGAGACCCTAGGGACGGGGAAATAGTCAGGACCCAGCTAGTCGGACCTGATGAACAATGCATATCTGGGTCCAAGCTCCCAAAATGCAGTTCCGGACCTAGGGGCCTACGTGGGGACCACCCCGTGGTTCACCCATTCCAGGATCGCGGAGGGTGGTGCCGTGCAATGCGGCACCCAACAGCACACAGGAAAAGAATTAAGAACAACATACAAGCTTTTATTTGATATAAAACAGCGGAAGTCTTTCAAAGCATAATTATACAGCGGAAGTATTCTTTATAACTACTCTCTCATCCTAACTAAGCAAAAGTGTAGCCGTCCAGCCTGGGGACGCTACACACTAGCAACATGGAACCGGAGATCACGGCGGCGTGCAGGGCTCCAGCTCGGCTGTGTACCCCGACGGGGGCACCGCCTCGTCCTCGGACCCCTCCTCATAGCTCTCACCTGCACACAGCTAAAATATTGCAACCATGAGCATGATGGCTCAGCAAGCCTTAACCGACACCCTAACCATGAAACTCTACATGCAGATATTGGTAATGTAGGATAACGACATTGCAATAAAGACACACCTACATGTTAATCCTTACTTTCAGTTTTATAGCAGCAGTTTAATGAGCCTTAGGCATCCCTCATATCGGAAGTCCACAATCAAACAAGAAATGCTTTCCTCCGATGTGGTGATGCCCAAAGTGGAAAATAAACTTAATTAGCTCTACATCTACAGCAGACATGGTTTCCATACATTAATAGTTCATCACAGCATATTATCATTCATCTGGCTTATTTCACTTCTTACTACGTCACAGCGCAGTGAACAAGCGGTACTCAAATAACCGCGAGGGATGGTGATTGCAATCAGGAGACACCCGGATAACACGTCACTTACATCCACTTTCAGAAGTGTGATGCTTCACACCTTCCTACTCTGTTGTATGCAACAACCTTTCAAAGGCAACCCATATGCTGAACCGGTCCATCCGTAACAGGCAGGAGGTCCCCGCGTGGAGCGTGTCTGTGCCCACCGGCAGATTTACACCTTGCTACCCTGAACCCACTCCTATAAAATGGTTGGGTAAGCCTCGGCGCCCAGGTTAACCAATTACATCGGTTTCCTGGTTCCCATATGCCAGTATGCATCCGGTACTGTTAGATACTTATCCAGCAGGGCCACACAGGGCTCGGTCCTCAATCGACACCAACAGGGCTATGCACGTGAGACCTCCACTCACTGCATCCTATCCCCCCTGCTGGGTATCAGTTTCACAACTTAAGCCATTCTCTACCTCTTCTCATCCCGTGTGATAAAGTCTTATCTCACAAGTAGATTCTAACCACTCGACTTCTACCGAGATCCTAAGAACATTAGCATGGCATTCTCTACTTGTCGAGTTTGTAAACTACCCAGCCCTCCATAAGATTTAAAGGCTATGCAAGTGGGGTTTCAATCACCCTAACTCTAATGCAAGCAATTCACCCTAAACATAAGTATACAAATGAAGAATTTGCAAAAGTACTTAAATGCAAACCGGGGCTTGCCTGGTTGTGAGTCAAAGGAGAAGTTAGCGTCGGGTGGGAGGACGTCCAACGGCTCCGGCGTATTCTCAACTTCGGTCACTATATGAAATGTAACAAAATATATGCATAAGTGCTTAAGGAATTATAAGAAGTAAACTTCTATTCATAGCTACTGCTATTTAGGATCCTTAATTGGCTTTGGGATTTTTTCAGTGGATACTAGACTCTCTAAGGATGATCTGAGCAAAATTTGGAGAAATTTCATTGCACCTTGTGGTTTCCAAAATTCCCACAAGTACAAAGCTTCTCTGAATTTTGATCCCAAATCTGAAGTTTTGACATTATAACAGCGGAAGATCTGTTTAGGATAAGTCTCCATGGTTCTAACAAAATTTGTTTCACCATTTTTGGAGCTACCAACAGAGATATGAATTTTTGAAGTTAGGAGTTCTGAAAAGTCTCTGTTTAGAATTTGGATTTCCAAACAAAGGCTGAACTTTGGAAGACAATTTAGCCTAGCAAATGAACTCCAATGAAGCTCAAATTCTTACAAAAGATCACGAATGTTATGAAGGATCTTATGGCCAATTTTAGGAAATTCCATAACAGGGATCTTCTGGAATAAATTCCCAAGTATTTAAGTTTGATGAATTTTGGAGAAAATTCCAGATATCTTCAGATTAATTTCTTTGCATTTCTGCAAAGTAATGACTCAGAGGAATTCAACAAAATTTATTTCACAAATTTTGGACATTCCTACTAAAAGTCATGGTCATTTGAAGTTTGCACTAAATCTGAAAAATGAAGAAATGTTTAAATTCTGGCTGTGGGCCCCACCCGTGGCGCTATTGACACGACCCCGAGGTCCTGTCGAGCCAGGATCACGCTGAGGGGTGCTGCGTTGCACAGCACCGTATAACACACGTCAAAGGTACAAAGCAGAAGCGGAAAATTTGATTACATAAACAAGTTTATGAACATGTTTACAGCAAAATATGTCCAGTCTACACTCACGGGCATAGACTACGCATCAAGTTCACGTTCAGCCCTTGAACGTGTCCTTGCTAGCACACACACACGCTAACTCTGCGGCGTGCACGACTCCCACTCGACGGGGTTCCCCTCCTGGGGTTCTGTCTCCTCTTCGGGAGTCCCTTCCTCATAGAACCCTGCAAAAGCTTTAAACACAAGCAGTGAGCACGAAGGCTCAGCAAGTCTGACCCGTCTCACCTAAACATGGAACTTCTACATGAGGGTAATGGGTTACATGAGGTAAAAAAATCATTTGCAAGGACTCGCCTAATTAGTAGAACCTTACTTTCAAGTTTTAGCAGCAGGTTGTGGAGAACCTTACGCTAAGGTACATGAGAGAGCCGCAATCAAACAAGAAACGCATTTCTCTCATGTCCCTTGCCCAAAGTTGAAAAGAACTTTAGTTAGCTCTAAGCTACAGCATATCATTAACAATCAATGTCCATCTTTCAATCAGCAACATTTTAACATGTGACTAGCCTGTTCTTTCTACATCACGGTACAGTGAACAAGTGGTACTCACTGACCGCGAGGGACGGCGATTATAATCGATTTACACCTGCCGGGTTACCCGAACAACCCGTCACGTACGCCCGTACTCGATGTTGCCTACAATAACCATCACGGACGCCGTACGCGACTACCTTTCACCCGTTAGCCAAATGTTGAACCGGTCCAATCGTCCCGAGCAAGAGGTCTCTGCACGCGCATCTCAGTGCCGCCAGCCGATTTACACCTCAAGCTCTCAACCTACCCTCTGAACGACCAGCTATGCCTCAACACCCAGCTACCCGAGTTACATCAGTTTCCCGGTTCCCATATAGCCGGTAGGTCTTCGGTACTGTTCTAGCTTGTTCAACAGGCCCGCACACGGCTCGGTCCTCAATCGACACAAGCGGAGCTACAGCACACAGGCCCCAAAGTCCTGCTGCCCTTACTCTCCGCTTGGTCTCATTTTCTTGCCATGTGTTTCATGTACTATCACTACCCGAGTCGAGTGCCTCTAGCCTATGCTCGCGAGTAGTTCCAACTACTCGACTTGTACCGAATCCTACACTATCTTAGCATTGCAGTAGCTAACGAGGTTTTCAATCCTAACCCCAACCCATGGTTTTCTTAGTTATGCAGTTGGGTCTCCAATCAAGACTCTAATGCAAAGAATCACAACAATATTCAAAGATGTGGTCAAAACAATAAACATTTGTAAAAAGGTTAATGCAAACTGGAGCTTGCCTTGCTGCTCTTGGTCGTATGCTAGCTGTTCCTCCGGAGTAACGAAGTCTAGGACTTCGGGTTCCTCCTCGACCTTAGCGACTACATGTTAGAAGAAACATATGTATCAATTTAAATGTGTTTGTATTAAGTTTTAAACTTGTGAAGCTTATAAGTCCCACTAGACAGACTCTATGACTGTGAAACTGCCTGTGGCTTGGTTACAACCTAAATAGAGACTTGGTCAAGTTTTAGTTGCAGCAAAGCTCATTTGAGCCCTCCACAATTAATTATGTACTTGACCTTAATTGAAGGCTTTTAGGGTGTTCTAAGGATTTTCATGAAACAAACTATGACTTTCTGAAAACTATATTTTCAGAGGGTTCTAATGGAGTCGGTCTCACTTAATTTGAATGTTTCTAGCTAAAGTTATGAGCTAAACAATTTCAGAGAAAATTCTGAAAATGTTTCTGAACATTTTCTATTTTCTCTGGAACAGTTTCACAAATCACACCATTAGGTGGATCAGATGAGCTCAGATGGATCTGAAATTTTTATGGTAGTTCAGGGATATTTTGGTGAACATCCCAGCAAAATTTCAGGATTTGCCTCCAAAGGATTCTCCAGTTAAAATTCCAAACAGTTTAAACTTTGAGGAATTAATCCTGGATAATTAAGGGTTTTCATGAAGTGAAACTTGATTTGATGGAAAGTACTCGGAGAGCTGAATCCAGCAAAATTTGGTTCACTCAATTTGGAGTTTTCTAGCCAAAGTTATGAGGATTTGAAGTTTGGAAGAATTCTGAAAATCGGGGAAAAGTTTAAAATCTAGGGGCCCGCGGGGACACGTGTCGAGCGTGGAGGTGTCCGGCACACCGGAGATACCACACGTGTCGAGCGCGGAGATGTCCGGCACACCGGAGCTCACAGGGTATTTGCGCGCCAGCACAGCCGATCCCCGGCCACACCCGATCCCGATTTAAATTTTTCCGCCACTGACACGTGGGCCAGCCGGCTTCGTCTTCCTCCCGCCGTTCTCTCGCGCCCGCGCCGCCGACCTTGTCGGAGCAGACTCGGGGCTCGCCGGCTCGTCGCTGCCGGACCTCCCATGGTCTGCAACTCGCCGCCAGGGGGTTGTCGACGTCGAGGAACACGTCGGTGGTGTCAGATCGGGCTGAGGGTGACCAGAAATAGCCCGGCGACGTGCCGCGGCCTCGGTTGAGGTTTGGCACCATCGACCGTGGTTCCTAAACCCGCCAACACCTCGAACAAACGTCCCTACAGCATCAGTGTACCACTAGGATGCTCGACAAGGTGTCAAAAGGGTTCAGGGATGGCGGTAAGTGGGTCGGCACCGTGTGACCGATCGTGCCCGCCATGACCGCCCTCGATCGAGCTCGAAACTCGTCACTCCTAGACAGTTTCACGCTACGGATGCAGAAAATAACTTGATCGCCGGCTAGTCCAGCGTCTATGTGCAAGATTTGATGACCTCCGAAAGATCATAGAGCGAGAATTTAAAGAAACCGTACTGGAAGCTCAGTTTAAGGTTGCCGGAGCAAAAACTGAGAATTCGCCGGCGAGAGTTCACGGCGTGGCTTGAGCTTCAGGTGGAAGCAGTGTGGAGTCCGTGCACTCCTGTTGCCACCCTTGCTCGGCCGTGGAAGTGGTTGCAGCGTGCTGCCCGCGTGAGACCGATCACCGTCCTTCAGCTAAACTGCGGCGGTCGTCGTTGGTCACGGGAACAGGGGCCGAAACCCGGTGGTCCAGGCGTTGGGAGGGTGGTGCGCGACCTCCGGTGGCTGTCTAGCAGCTTAGGAACGAAGGAGATTGTTTTGCTGGTTTTCCTGATTGAGCAGAGAGCTGCGGTGAGAAACAATGCCGCTGCTCGGGTTTGCCCGCGAGAAGATAAAGCCGGCCGACTCCTGCTCGGCTGAGGCGGTGCCTGTCGCGTGGGGGCGCGAGCAAGCCGCCCTGGGCGCCAGCGCGCGGAGAGGGAAGCAGCTGGTGGCGCCGGTAGCTGCTCGGTGGCACCGCCGACAGCTGCTCGGTGGAATTTCCCACCGAGACTCTGACTTTGGTTGCAAGTTTCTCCTTCTTCCCTCTATGACATGTGGGTCCCACCCGGGGTTTTAACCTCTGAAATTTACTCCTAATCACTGTAGTGAACAGTGAACCCCATAATACCCCTGGTGATTCAGATTATTCACCCTTGAGCCATTCGAATTGAATAGGATTCGAATTGGGTTTGGTTTGAGTGAATTTCAGCACCGGTTCAGTTTTGAGTTCAAATAAAGTTTGAATTTCTCCCACTTAGCTCATGTCAAGATCAACTCCAAATGGAGTGAAAATTGGTGTGTGAGCTCACAAAAATGTGCTGAGTAAGAATATGCCTCCCACTTTCAAATTCATGGGATAAAAACAGTTTGAATTTGAATATGGTTTCAAACTGCCCTATTTCTAACTATACCCAAAATGACCTCAAAAAGGTTTGGAATTTGGGTGAAACTTGGCATGGACATCCTTAGCAAAATGTAGGAGTTTTCATATGTCCAGCCCCCTTATATCACATGTGTGAAATACCACTTTGGCAATGTGTGAGTTTGTTCTCTAATGAGCATGTTGATAATTGTTACTTGCTCTTCATTTGTGTTCATCATCCTTCCTCAAATGAGGTGTGTGGTGTGGTGATGAACATTTCAATTGTGTGTCAAAAACTGAGGCCCTTACAGCTATCCACTCAGATGAAGGAAACACCGAGGCCACAGGGTTATTTCCGTACTATCACAGAAAATCCCCATGCCACACGGGATCCTCCCGGTTTTCTTTCGCTCACTGGTGATTGGGCCCCACCCGTCTTCTTCCTCCTCGCGCCCCGCGCCTCCCCTGGCTGCCCTGCTGGAGAACTCGCCGGAACGGTGTTTCCGTGCCCTAACCTTCGCCAAACTCGACGCTACTGCCTATATCCACAGGGGAAACATGCTACCGGTCTTACCCCGGACCGATGATGGCCGGAGATGGGCGTGCGACGGTGGCAGCGACTTTGGTGACTCTGGCGACATGGTACTCCCTCGGCGAGCCTGGAAACCCGCCACGGTTGTCCTACAGCACCACCGTGACATGGGAAACCCGGAACACTACCCTGATCCCTCGGAAAACGGCCGGAAGCATAAGCTCACCGTGCGACCGAAGTGGCTTTGCACCGCCGTGAGGGAAAACACGGAGAACCCTTCGGATTCTGCACGGTTTTGCTTGCCGTCTGCTCGAGAATGGTCGCTATGGTTTGGAGAACCTATGCCTAGCCTCTGGTGAACCCTAACTCCATATGACCGAGGAATTTCCCGTTTTCTTCACCTCGGTTCAAAGAAACCGCCAGCGACAAACTTTAAATTCCGGCCGACCTAGGCTACAACCTAGCTCCAAACTAGGAGGACAGCAAGAAGGGTCGACAACGCACATAGGAAGCTGGTTGTTTGAGCGTGAATGTGTCTGAGGCGGCCGGTCGATGGTGCGGCGTCGTGGCGGAAAATTTGAACGTGGAAGAACCAACTATGCTCAGTTCTTGGGATCGGTTCGGAGGAACGTCGTGGACTGTCGTCCGGGAGGAACCAGGGATCCTTGCGCACCTTCCTACGACTTCAACCAGGCATAACAACACTGGGGTGGCATCGGCAACGGGAGGGCGGCGCGGCGCAACCGAGCGGCGGTCAAAGGTACTCGAGCTGAGCAGAGGAGCGAACGAAAGAGTGATGCGACGTTCACGTGGGCAACGGGGCGGTGAAATATCCCTCTCGGTGTGCTGATCTCCCGAGCAGGAGGTGGCGCGGTGGAGATCAGAGGGAGTGGGTCGTAGCTGGCGCTGGCGTTCGCTCGTTGTTGGACCGAAGGCAAAACAGAGGCGGTAAGGAAATTGGGTTGCTGACATGTGGACCCCATATCCTAAATTCTTAATCCAATTTTTCCACAGATCTTTTTGCCACAGCTACTCAAACTTGAATGCTTTACTTCAACTCAAAGTCATGGTTTGAAATGTTGAATTCAAATGATTTGAATTCTGATGTGGAGTTTGAATTGAGTTTGGTTATTTGAATTTGAAATGGAATTTGAATTATTCATTTGCATTGTTCCAAAAACATAGCAAACCAACTCCAATATCTCTGAATTTTGGCATGGCTTCTAATTCAAATTTGGAGAACACATTTGTGGAACCAAATTTGCAATTTGAGGAAATTGGGATTTGAAACTGAAATTTAAATTCAAATTATAGGGCTTCCTCTTTTAATCCCAAACAAATACTAAAACCCCTCCAATTGAGCTGAAATTTGGAAGATTGAATATTTGAAATATGGAGACCCAAGTTATGAATTTAGATCTCCATGTTGGAAGTTTTTGGGAGGCTTGAATCATCACTTTGAACTCACACTGTTATAACTCAAAGTTTTAATTCCCCTCATTTTTCCCTAAGTGTACATGTGTTGAAATTCTTGCTAGCATTTCTTGGGGATTTTACATCCCTCCTCCCTTAAAAAGAATCTCGTCCCGAGATTCCCAAAGGAAAAGCAAAGTGGGGAAACTTTACCGGGTATACGATCATAGCAAGTCCGGATAATTTATCCGTAGATAGTCCTTGCTTTCCCATGTCGCCTCATCAGCGGTATGGTTACTCCACAAGACCTTGTAAAACTATAAAGTCCGGTCTCTTGTGGCGCGAGTCTTTTCATCGATAATCCGGATCGGATACTCAGAGTACGTGAGGTCCGGTTGAAGAACTTCTATGTCATCAGTGCGGATTTCAGCTGAGGGTTTGAGGCACTTCCTCAGATGAGAGATATGGAAGACGTTGTGAATTGCTGCGAGCGATGCCGGTAAATCCAGACGATAGGCCACGGGTCCGCATTTTTTAGTGGCAGCGAACGGAGCGATGAATTGCGGCGCAATTTTGCCCTTCACCCCGAAACGATGAACTCCCTTCATCGTAGACACACGGACATAAACATGGTCCCCGATGTCGAAGTGGAGAGGACAGCGTCTTTTGTCCGCATAGCTCTTCTGACGAGATTGAGCAGCCTTGAGGTTGGCTTGTATTACTCGCACTCGTTCTTCAGCCTCATTCACAAGTTCAATGCCGTAGATAACTCGCTTGCCGGACTCGCACCAGTTGAGTGGTGTGCGACATTTCTGGCCGTAAAGAGCTTCATACGGCGCCATCTTGATGCTAGCTTGATAGCCATTGTTGTAAGAAAACTCCGCCAATGGCAAATGATCGTCCCAATTTTTGCCGTGGTGGATGGCACAAGCGCGTAGCATGTCTTCAAGCACTTGATTCACCAGTTCAGTTTGACCATCCGTCTGCGGGTGATATGTGGAGCTTTGGATCAGTGTGGTCCCCAATGATGCGTGCAGCTGTTTCCAAAACCAAGCGATGAACAGTGCACCACGATCTGAAATAATGGAGCGGGGACACCGTGCAAGCACAAGATCCTTGCAATATACAACTCTGCATATTGCTTGGCCTCGTACTTTGTATGTACGGGGATAAAATCCGCTGACTTGGTTAGTCGATCGACTATTACCCAAATCGAGTCATGCTTGTGAGACATGAGAGGTAAACCAACTATGAAGTCCATGCTGATATCCTCCCACATCCACGCCGGAATGTTCAATGGTTGCAGCTGTCCGGCTTTACGCATATGGTCGGCTTTTACCCGCTGACACGTATCACATTCGGATACATAATTTGCGATTTCTCTTTTCATCCGCGTCCACCAAAACCTGGTTTTCAGATCTTGGTACATCTTGTTGCTGCCCGGATGAATAGAATACTTGGACAAATTGGCTTCGTCCAAGATCTTCTTCCGAAGCTTCATGTCACAGGGTACCACTATATGGTATTTAAACCATAGAGTTGTGGCGGACCGGAATCCGCTCATCCAGGATCGCAGAGGGTGGTGCCGCACGATGCGACACCCGACAGCACACGTCATAAGAACACAATATATTACATGGGAAAACAACTGAACTGTACAAACAGGTACAATACTCAGTTACAAACTATTGCCTTTATTACACAGCGGAAGTCTACTTTTCTACACTCACGCCCGCCTATCTAGCAAAAGTCGGTTGCCCTGCCCTAGGGCAACCCACACTAGCTGCACGTCTCAGCTCAGCGCGGCGTTTACGGCTCCCACTCAGCCGTGGTCCACGACGGAGGCTAACCCTCGCCGGTAGACTCGTACTCCGAGTCCGTGGGTGGCTCCTCACCTGAAAAACACTTAAGCAGCAACCGTGAGCATGAAGGCTCAGCAAGGCTTAACCGACTCACCTAAACATGAAACTCTACATGAGGTGTACAATGACATAGGATAGTTATATTGCAACAAATGGACTCGCCTACAAGTTCATCCTTAGTTCAGCTTTTAGCAACAAGTTAACAGTTCAGGAAGCTGAAATGTAGTAAGCAATATTTGGTGGCAAACATGTAGCAATACAATATTATATCATATCAGCAATATTGGATTAACATATTTCATACATTAATCTACTTCACGACTCAGTGACCAAGTGGTACTCTTCACCGTGAGGGACGGCGAATCGACTCGATATACACCTGCAGGGAAACCCAAAGAGCACGTCACATACGCCCACCCGTGGAGCTGCACAGCACGCTCACTCGATGTCGTACGGGACAACCTTTCACCCAACAGCCCAAACGTCGAAACGGTCGCACCGAAACGAGCAGGAGGTTCCCCACAGGGAGCATCTCTCTACGCCCGTTGGCAGATTTCCACCTTGCTGCCCTCAGCCTACACCTATAAATCGGTGCGTTATGCCTCGACGCCCGGAGGTTTAGGTTACATCGGTTTATCGGGGCCCATATATCCGATATGCCTTCGGTACGTTCAAACTTGATCAGCGTGGGCCGCACACCGATCGGTCCTCAATCGACACGGACAGGGCCGCGCACACAAGACTCCCTCCTGCTGCGCCCTAGCCCCTGCCTAGTCTCATTTTCATTACTAAAAGGATCTCGCATCACTCGAACCAATCCCGTGTGTCCCAAGCCTATCTCGCGAGTAGATTCCAACTACTCGACTTGTACCGAAGTCCTATGAAACATTAAGCATAGCCTGTCTACTCGAGGTCTTAGACACTACCCTCACTCTTTTCGGAACCTTTGGTTATGCAAGTGGGGTTTCAATCATCCTATACCTAATGCACATACATACTTCACCCTACGTATGTAAACAAAGTAAAAACTTTATAAAAGAGTTAATGCAAACCGGGGCTTGCCTTGTTGCTGCTGGTCAGAAGTTAGTTCTTCCTCTGGAAGCAGGAAGTCGAGAATCTCCGGAGCTTCCTCGCCTTCAGCGACTACACGTTATTGAAATACTACATGTTAATTAATATGCATACAAGTTATTGTAATGCTGCTACTATTAATTCTAATAACCAGTTTCTAACAACTGGAACTCTGTTCAAGAATTTAAAATGGAACTGGGGTTTAGGGGTTTCGGTTTGGACCTAAGTACATGGTTAAGTGCTAAGTGGGTTTCCCCCTTTTCCATGTTAATCCCTCTAGTGGTTAAACAGGACAGGGGTGATCCAGAGCCCCAATGAAGCTGAGAATTTTTGTGTGAGTTCCTTGTCACAAGAAAACCCCCTGGACCAAAAGTTAGCACTTTTCATGGAGTGGTTTGTTCAGAATAATTTTCTTAGCAATTAAGCAAAGAAGAATTAATTCTGAGGTAACACTCCTGTTCATGCCCAACTTAGTGAACTACAATTTCAATTATAGCTCATAGAGTTTGCTGAATGTTCCTAGCATTTTTGGAGCTAAGGTTTGTCCAGAACTGAATTTCCAAGTTTTGGAAATTATCTGAAAATGTCTCTGTATTCAAATGAACACGGCACCTTCAAATTTGAATTGCTCTGATCAAATCAACTCCAAATGGTCTGAACCTTTTACAGGGGTTCACTAACATCCTAAAGAACACTCTGGCAAAATTTGGGGATTTTTGGATGAACCAAAGTCCCTCAAAAATTCTTTTGCTGAGAAGCTTTAAAGAATTTTCCAGAATTAATTAATGGGTTTCATAAAAATTGTGTTGCATATTTGGATAGAGCTACGCAAGCTGAATCCAACCCAATTTGAATCACAGAATTTGGAGCTCCCTAGCAAAAGTTATGAATTTCTAAACATTGGGCCGAAACATGATTTGTTTTGCTATTGGAAAAGAACCTGGGCCCACTCTTTAAATCCCAGCCAGTGAGAACCGAGAACACACGGGCCACAGGGTTACCCTGCACACAGCCACACGGAATCCTGGGCCATATTCGATCCAGTTTTAAACTCTCCCTCACTGACTGGTGGGCCCGTCGAACCCATCTTCTTCCTCCGAGCCCTCCTTCCCGCGCGCGCTAACCTCGCCGGACCGAGGCGGCGCCTCGCCGGCTGAGTCTCTCCGGCCGTCTCCGGCCGGAGGCTCGCCGCCTGGGGGTTTATGGGGTCGGGAAACATGTTTGTGGGGTCAGTTCAGGCGATAGAGGATCGGAACTATGCCGGCAGCGTGCGGCGGCCTCGGGGGATGATCGGCATCGTCGCCCGGTGGTCCTAGCCTGTCAACGACTCAGCCCATCCATTCTAGAGCACCAGTGGGTGCTAGGGAAACACGGCAAGTAAAGGCCGATGCATGGCAACACCTCCAGAGGGGTTCTCACCGTGCGCCCGACCCCTGCCGCGTGGTTGAGCGTGGGACGACATGAAATACCCCGCACCTCGTCAGTTTTCTAGCTAGGGTCGAAGAGAAATTGACCGCTAGCCAGTCTAGGTCATGTGTTGTGCACGATTTGGTGGCCTAAGAATGAAGATTAAGGACGAATTCGATGGATTCTTACCCGGAGGTCCGAGTCGATGCGCCGGGAGAAAAACGTCAAATTGACGCTCGATGGTCCACCGTCGGGGCTGTGGCTTGGCCAGTAGCAGCGTGACTATCCGACGCGTCTCCGAGTGGCCTAGCTCGGCTGGGAAAGCCTCTGGTTCGAGCTACCCACGGTGAGCCCGTGTCGGCTGTTCTTCTCGGTCACCGCCAAGAGTCTCCGGGCTAGGTTCTGGGCAGCTAAACTCGACTGTCTTCGGCCGGAGGAGGTAGAGGACGAGTAGCTGGTGTGGTTTTTGGCTAGGGGGGGTGCTGCACGCGAGAGCTCGGCCGAATTCTCACGGGAATTCGATCGGCGGCAGTCGGGTCAGTTCAGCGCGAGGTAACGGAAGCAGTGACGATCTTCACGTGGTCGAGCGTGTTACCACCGCTGCAGTCGGTCTTCCACGGCGCGCTGGCTCGTGCGGTGTCCCTCCCTCTCAGGCGCGGGAGCAGGAGCTGGCATGATGTGTTCGACCGGCGTTGGGGAGAAAACAGGCCACGCTCGGTTTGGAGAACAGTCCTCCCACTGACCTGTGGGCCCACTCTCCCCCTAATCCTCTTTTTCCAAATTCTTCTGTAAATATCTCAGCTACTCTCCATTTAATGAGAGACTTAGCCCCCAAGTATTGGTTTGAATTTGAGTTCTAAATTTTGAAATTTGTTTGGCTAAATTTGCCTCACATTTGAACTGAAATTCAAATTCAGTTTTGAATTCTTGCAAATTTAGCTCCCGACAAGATGAACTCCAATGGGGATGAAAATTGGTGGGCTAACTCAGAAAAATGTGCTGAGTTTGAATATGAAGCTAACTTTTGAATTTGAGTGATGAAAGTTGCTGCAATTTGAATTTACATTCAAATTGGCCTCTTTTTCAAATACCTCCAAAAGTGCCTCAAAAAGTGTTGGGTTTACATGAAATTTGGCTTGAACCTTCCCAAGACTTTTCAAGTCCCAGGGGTGAGCTCAACCTCTCATGTTCATGTGTAGAAACCCTACTTTGTGAAAGTGAAGGCTTTCCCCTCTAATCACTCTTTTGATGGAGGTTACTTGCTCTTCACAATATTTCCTAAGATATCCACAATAAAAACTGTGGTGTTGTGAGGTGAAGAAAAGTTTTTGCAAGTCCCTTTTCTTGGGCTTTTACATCCCTCCCCCCTTAAAAGAATCTCGTCCCGAGATTACAAAAGAAGAGATAGCGATGTAATAGGGACTTACCCGTGTTGAGATGCCATGAACTCCAGGTAATTTGAGCGAAGGAACTCCTTGCTCTCCCACGTCGCTTCTTCAGCGGTGTGGTTGCTCCAGACGATCTTGTAGAACCACAACGTTCTGCTACGCATGGTTCGGGCTTTCTCATCAAGAATTTCCACCGGATACTCATCATATGTTAAATCAGGTTTCAGCTCGCCGATGTCTTCAGTAGGAACAGCAGCTGTATGCTTTAAACATTTTCGCAGTTTCGAAACATGAAAAACATCATGGACACCAGCAAGGGATGCCGGTAGCTCCAATCGATACGCCGCTGGTCCGCACTTCTCGGTGATAGCGTAGGGTCCAATGAAACGGGGAGCGAGCTTCCCCTTCACACCGAACCGGTGCACGCCCTTCATCGGAGACACACGGAGGTACACATGTTCACCGACCTCAAAATGCAGCGGTCTACGCCTCTTATCAGCGTAGCTCTTTTGCCGGGATTGAGTGGCCTTCAAATTAGCTTGAATCGCCCGAACGCGCTCTTCGGCGTCGTTCACCACATCAACCCCGAATGTGACCCTTTCACCGGACTCGCACCAGTTTAATGGGGTGCGGCATTTACGACCTCAGAGAGCTTTGTAGGGTGCCATCTTGATACTCGCCTGATAGCCATTGTTGTACGAGAATTCCGCCAATGGTAGGTGATCATCCCAGTTCCTACCATGGTGGACGGCACATGCTCTCAACATGTCTTCCAGAACCTGATTCACCCTCTCTGTTTGGCCATCTGTCTGAGGGTGGTAGGCGGAGCTTCTAATCAGTTTAGTACCCAAAGCAGCATGCAACTGCTCCCAAAAGCGAGATACAAACAATGCACCTCGGTCTGAGACTATGGTCTTGGGTACGCCATGCAAACATGGGATCCTGGCGATATATAACTCCGCATATCTGTTGGCATGGAAATGTGTATGCACGGGGATGAAGTGAACTGACTTGGTTAGTCAGTCAATGATCACCCAAATGGAATCATGTTTGTTGGAAGTTAGGGGCAATCCCACAATGAAATCCATGCTCACATCTTCCCATTTCCATGCCGGAATCTTTAGGGGTTGTAGCAGCCCTGATTTCCTCATATGATCAGCCTTCACTCGTCTACACGTATCACATTCGGATACGTATTGCGCTACCTCCCGCTTCATCCGCGTCCACCAAAATTTCTTTTTCAAATCTTGGTACATTTTGTTGCTTCCTGGATGAATGGAGTACTTAGACAAGTGAGCTTCATCGAGGATCTTTTTTCTCAGTTCCATATCCCGGGGTACGACTATGCGGTCATTAAACCATAGCGTCCCCTCCTCATCTTTCCGGAAACACTTGATCTCCCCATTATCTATCCGTCTCCGGAGATGTGCCATGCCTTTATCAGTCTTCTGAGCTGCAATGATGTCCTCCCTAATAGTAGGGATGAGGGCAAGGTTGTACAGCGATCCATAAGGAACCAAGTATAAACTCGGCTCTTCCTCCCCCACCGGTGTAATGGTGAGGTGATGGACATGTGACTTCCGACTCAGCGCGTCGGCAACCACATTCGCCTTTCCGGGGTGGTAATGGATCTCAATCTCATAATCTTTGATCAGCTCCAACCACCTCCTTTGCCTCATGTTCAGCTCCTTCTGGGTGAAAATATATTTCAAGCTCTTGTGGTCGGTGTAGAGGTGCACCAGATTCCCCAGGAGATAGTGCCTCCATATTTTTAGCGCCAACACCACTGCAGCAAGCTCAAGATCATGAGTCGGATAGTGCTGCTCATGGTTCCGAAGTTGGCGTGAGCCATAGGCGACCACACGTCCTTCCTGCATCAACAA
Organism: Neostapfia colusana; assembly: GCA_030760725.1. NCBI lineage: Eukaryota > Viridiplantae > Streptophyta > Magnoliopsida > Poales > Poaceae > Neostapfia > Neostapfia colusana. The sequence continues at coordinate 103,156,870 of JASWHV010000004.1, forward strand.
ACAGCCGAGCCCAATACCGGACGCGTCGCAATACACGTCAAAGGGCTTTGTTGTATCCGGCTGAGCTAAGACCGGGGCTGCTGTGAGATGCTTCACAAATGCTTGGAACGCTCTTTCACACGCCGTGTTCCAAACATACTTCGTCCCTTTCTTCAGCAATTCTGTCATCGGCATAGCGAGCTTGGAGAAGCTTGGAATAAATCTCCGATAGTATCCCGCTAACCCGAGGAAGCTTCTGACTTCATGAACTGAAGTGGGGGCTTTCCATTTCAGCACTTACTCTATTTTGCTTGGGTCAACCGCAATGCCTTCAGCTGAGATGATATGTCCCAAGAATGGCACTTGGCTGATCCAAAACTCGCATTTACTGAACTTGGCGTAGAGTTTGTGGTCTCGCAATCGTTGAAGAACGATCCGCAAGTATTCGGCATGTTCGGCTTCTGTCTTGGAGTAAACCAAGATATCGTCAATGAACACTACCACGAACTTGTCCAGCTCCGGCATGAACACCGAGTTCATGAGATACATGAAATGAGCTGGAGCGTTTGTGAGACCAAAGGACATGATAAGATATTCATATAATCCATATCTCGTAGAGAAAGCCGTCTTCGGGATATCCTCCGCCCGGATCTTTATCTAGTGATATCCAGAGTGAAGGTCCATCTTGGAGAACACACTTGCACCCACAAGTTGATCAAACAATATGTCGATGCGGGGCAGTGGATACTTATTCTTGATGGTGACGGCATTGAGCGACCAGTAATCCACACACATCCTCAGGGTTACATCGTTCTTCTTTACAAACAGCGCCGAGCATCCCCAAGGCGAGGAACTCGGCCTAATGAAACCCTTGCTCAACAGATCATTGAGCTGTTCTTTCAGTTCAGCCAGCTCATTTGGAGCCATTTTATATGGTCTCCGTGGTATGGGCGTAGTTCCAGGTGCAAGTTCAATCATGAACTCGACATCCCGCTCGGGTGGCATGCCCGGAAGATCATCCGGGAACACGTCGGGGTACTCCCGGACTACGGGGATGTCCTCTAATTTGAGAGCTTCAGTATTGTTGATCGCTGAAACCTCCCGGACTGGATTATCTAATAGAAGAGACTGCGGACGGTGTAATGGGGATTTGAGGTGAACCGTCCATGTTAAAGTTTCCAGGACAGCACCATGGTAGCTTAGCCATGACATTCCCAAGATTGCATCAATCTTCTGCCCCTCAAGGATAATCATAGTGGTGGGATATATCTTCCCACCTAAGCACAGTGGTGCTTTCGGAACCATCATCGTTGCTGAAATCTTTCCTCCCGGTGAGCAGATCATATAAGAACACTTGGTTGGAAAGACTTCCAGCTGATGCTTAACCACATATGATGCACTTATGAAGTTGTGGGTTGCACCAGAATCAAAAAGTATGATGATGGCTTGATGGTTGAGAGTGAACGTACCCGCCAGCACGTTGTCTCCTTCTGGGGCATCCTCACTGTCGAGGTTGCGGATGCCACCAGTCCGCTGACCAACCTTATTTACCGGAGGTCGGCCTCGAGCACCGCCCTGGAACTGGGCTTGCCCGCTGCTCTGCTGCCCCTGGGGACAGTCCTTCGTGAAGTGGCCCGCCTGGCCACACGTGAAGCAGGTGAAACGGGGCGGTCCCCCGCTGATCGATGGACGGAATCCCGGGGCGCGTTGTGGCGGTGGAAACGCCCGGGGGGCCGTCTGCTGCTGCTGTTGCTGTCTTGGTGGTGGCATCGGCGGACGGAACGGGGGTGCTTGGAACGAACGTCCCCCGAACTGTTGAGATCGTGCCGGTGGACGCCACTGCTGCCCGGATGGTGTCCGATACACCATACGGTACTTCTGGGGAGCGCCACCACCACTGCTGGGTGGAGTGCTGCGCTTCCTCTGCTCAGCTGCCAACTCCCGCTGAGCGTCCTCTTGCATGATCACGGCATTGACTAAGTCGTTGAAGGTGCCGCGATTCCACTGAACGAGGTGTGTCTTCATTTCGTTGTAACCCCCGATAGAAGTGTTCTCACTTCTTCTCCTCAGTGGAGATGTAGTCTGATGCATATTGCGCCAGATGATTGAAGGCACGGGAGTAGTCGTGGGCACTCCTCCCGCCCTGCTTCAGCTCCAAGAATTCTTGGAACTTCCTCTTCATGATCCCGGGAGGGATATGATAGGCGCGGAACGCCTCCCGGAATTCCTCCCATTCCACGGCATGGCCGGCCGGACGTGAGGCGACATAGTTCGCCCACCACGCACCGGCGGCACCGTGGAGTTGTTGCGCTGCGAACAAGGTCTTTTGCCGCTCCGTGCATTGGAGCAGCCCGAACTTGGACTCGATGGTCCGCAGCCAGTTGTCAGCCTACAGTGGTTCTTCAGCTTTGGTGAACACTGGAGGGTGCGTACTCATGAAATCCGAGTACGACACTTCCCGGGGCTCATGAGGCCCTCTATCTTGACGCCCCCTTGCCTGGGACGTATTCTGCACGATCGTGCGGAGCAGGTCGGTCTGCTCCTCACGACCACCCACCAGTGCCGCTATCACATCCGCTAGGGTAAGCGGAGGCGGCGGTGGTGGCTGCTGCTGCGGGGTGCTGTCGTAGGCTGGTGGCTGGGAGTCATCGCCTCCCTGCTGGCTAGAGCCACCCACCTCGTGCGTGGTCCTAGTGCGAACCATCTGCAACCATACGATAATAAACATCAGTCCCGCAACATATTACATGCACGAAGAAAACACACGGGGACGTGTCTCAGTTGCAGCTCGGTGGCATGCTGCGAGTGCTCCTCGGTGGGTTCGAGTGGAACAGAGACTGGAAACTTAGGGTGCAAGTCTAATCGGCTTTATGACATGTGGGCCCCACTTCTTTCCCCCCTCTTCTTATCCTCCCAACAATCCTCACAAATATCTCCAGAATTTGGCAGGTAATAAATTCCAATATGTAGAGCTCAAATTTGGGAATTCATTTAGAGAATTGACAATGTCTACTCCAAGTTCAAATTTGAAATTTGAATTCCAATCAAATTCAATGTCCTTTTTGGAAAAGAATAGAAAAGCATCCTCAAATTCCCTCAAACTTTGCCATCGTGCTAATTTGGAGTGAGGAATTAAATTATGCAATCTGATTTTTAAGTTGGCCACTGCAAATAAGAATTTTTAAACCACAGTTTGTGTTCCATTTTTGAAATGACCACTTTTGAATTTTGTGAACAAGTTTGGTTTGCTCATAGCACAAACTTGGTCACTTTTTGGTCCTAGTCTAAACTCCACCGGTTTAGTTTGAACTTGCCCTTCAAATTTGAATTCAACACGGATTTGCAGTGATCATGATTAACTCCCTTTTAGCCCACCCTAAAATCCGAAGGTTGCCACCATCTATTTCCTCAATTTCAAATGTATGAGGTTCCATGCGTATTCAAAAATTTGGCAGCAAGGTTAGGTGAGCATTTGGGTCTATGACGCGACCCGCTCAGCCGAGAGAGGCCACTCGCCCGGGAATCGCATTGGGTGGTGCCGTGTTGTGCGGCACCCAACAACACACATATGAGGAACAATGTATTACATAAAACAATAGCGGAAGCTTAAAAGTTTTTCCTTTGTAAATACTTTACCTCAAGTAACTACAGCGGAAGTCTATATCAACTCACGTCGAATAACTAAAAGAACTCGAGATGAAGTCCAGCCCGCGGACTCCTCTCTCTAGCAACACGAAGACAAGCAGCAGCGGCTGGGTTCTCCATGTGTTACCTGACTCGGGAGTCCCCGAGTCTCACTGGACAACCTTCTTTTCAGCATCGTTGTTAACCTGCAAAACCACTTATATAGCAAGCGTGAGCACATAGGCTCAGCAAGTCTGACCCGTCTCTCCTAAACAAGAAACTCTACATGCACGCTGGTTTCAAATGGGTCGGCTAGATTTGCATCAAAGACTCGCCTAAAGTTGATCCTTAACTTTCTTATTTTAAGCCTCATTGTGCATACCTTGAGCCGAAAAGCATCGCAACTCCACAATCAAACAAGAAACGCTTTGTTGCGATGCTCCTTGCACAAAGTGAAAGTAAACTTTAATGAGCCTATCTCTAATTCAATCATGGTTGCAATACAAGTTATAGCACAGCCTTATCAAGTTCAAAGATAAACAATTCCAGTTGTTACTACGTCAAGACGCAGTGGGCAAGTATGCTCATATAACCGCGAGCAACGGTGATTCGAATCAGTACACGCCCGGACTACACGACACGTACACCCGTACTCCGAGTTGCCGGCAGCAACCTTGACTGACGTTGTACGCGGCCACCTTTCCCAAGATCTTCCACATTGGACGCAGTCCAACTGCCCCGAGTACGAAAGCTCCCTCAAGGTACATACCCGCTGTGGTATGTTCTTGAGCGAGGTACCTCCTGCTACCCTGACGCCGAAAGCCTAAGGCAGTTGGAAAAGTTCCACTATGGATCTCCCAAGGTACATCGGTTTCCTGGGTCCCATATAGCCAGTATGTGCCCGGTACACAACTCAAACTTGTCCAACAGGGCCAAGCACGGACGGGCCTTAACCAACACAGGCAGGGCTATGCACGCACGGCCTGCAACCTGCTGCATCTAAACCTCCCTGCCCGGTCTCCATTTCTTAAGTGTGAACTTTCCTCATCTTTTCTAATTCGGACCCGTCCCGAGTAAACCAGCCCTAAACTCGCGAGTAGATTCGAACTACTCGTCTTCTACCGGACCTTTCCTACTAACATTAGCGTAGCCAAATTCCCTCGAGGAGTTGCTATTCTACCCTTCCTCTCTTAGGTGTTTCTGGTCATGCAAGTGGGGTTTTCAATATCATCTAGACGTAATGCAATCAACGATGCAAAGCTATGATCTCTACAATTGAAAATGCTTTATAAAACGGTTCAAATGCAAACCGGGGCTTGACTGTTTTGCAGGTGACTACTGTTACAATCAGTTAGTGATGATCACTTGGAGCTTGATCACTTGTTTTCCTCCCTCCTTGATCTTTACTTCAAGTCCTTCTCACCTTCTTCGCGTATATGCTACACGATATGATCATGCATATGTATTTAATTGAAAAGCTTTTGCTAATAAGATCTAATGACAGTTTTAAAACTGGAACTTTATTTAAGAATTTAAAATTACACCGGTGATAGTGGTTTGGGTTGGGCTTAAACACTAAGATCAATTATTAAGTGCTTTTCCCACTTAAGTGTTGATCACCTTAAGAGATCACACATGACAGTGGTGATCCAGAGCTCTAATGGAGCTGAGAATTTTCATGTGAGTTCCTTGTCACAATAAAGTCCTCTGGACCAAAATTTAGCACATTTCATGGAGTGGTTTATCCAGAATAATTCTCTAGGGTTTAGTCAAAGATGAATTAATTCTGAGATAACACCCATGTTCATGTCAAACTCAGTGAACCACAATTTCAATTATAGTTCATAGAGTCTACATAAAGTTTCCTAGGATTTTTGGAGCTAAGAATTTCCCAGAACTGAATTTACAAGTTTTGGAAATTCTCTGAAAATGTTTTCGGTATTCATTTGAATACAGGAACTTACAATCTGAATTACCCCGATCAATTCAACTCCAAATGAGCTGAAACTGTTACAGGAGTATAATAACACCCTAAATATTATTCTGGCAAAATTTGAGGATTTTTGGATAAATCAAACTCCCTCTAAAATTCTTTTACTGAAAAGCTTTAAAGAATTTTCCAGAATTAAATAAAGACTTTCATACAAATTGGGTTGCATAATTGGATAGATTTTGTCAATCTGAATCTAACCCAATTTGAATCACTAAATTTGGAGGTTCCTAGCAAAAGTTATGCTCTTCTAAAGTTTGGGGAAAAAATCTGGGATTTGAATAAATCCGGGGAAAAGTTTAAACCTGACTGTGGGCCATGGGGCACATGTCAGCTGCTGAGGAAGTGCCACACGGGCTACAGAATTATTTCCCGCGCTGTCACAGCCGATCCCGCGCCACAGAGTATCCGGCCCGTTTTCCCCGAGTCGCTGACACGCGGGCCCGGGAAGGTCGTCTTCCACCTCTCGCTCCCTCGCGATCCCGCCGCCGGGCTCGCCGGAGAAGCTCTGGAATCAGTCGTCCGGCCACCTCTGTCGATGAAACTCGCCGCCAGCCCCTAACTCAACGCGAGGAACACGCTGATGGGGTTTTCTTGAGCCGGTAGGGCTCCCAAACTAGCCCGCGACGGTGCAACGGTTCGGACAAAGTCCGGCAACGTCGCCCCGACGCCCTAAGCCTTCTAGGCTTCAGTTTCCAAGCTCTAGAGCATCGGCGGACGCTAAGGAACATCGACATGGGGATACAATGGCTCAGACACGGTTCTAAATTAGGGTTCACCGTGCACCCGAACCTTTCCGCCATAGCCGCCGTCGTAAAGACTGGAAGTACGTCGTGCACAGTGTGTTTCATACGGGGTTTCAAAAGCAAACTGGTGCGTCCTTACGTCTATCCTTCGTGTGCGAAGTTTCGGGCTATCTAGACCATAATCAACTGGGAATTTCTCGGAAACGTACCAGAAGATCAGTTTGCACCGATCGGGAGAAATTCTCGAAATTCCCTGCCGACGATCCACGGTTGATCCTGAGCTTCGGGGGTGAGTTGCCTGGACGTCGCGCGTGCCCAGAGATGGCCTAGCTCGGTCCTGACAAGCCGCGGTTGAAGCTGCCCACGAGAGCACTTGCTCTCGGTTCTATGGCGGCTGCCGTGGAAACTCGCCGTTCTCGGTGCAGAGAGCGTGAATCCGCTCGGTGATGGCTCAGGGATGTTGTGGGGTGTTCTGCGGTGCAGTTTTGCTGCTCAGATGCGGCTGGCACACGCGCTAGGCGGTGGTCGATCGACCGAGAGCTCAGCGGCAGAGCTCGGTCGGTTTTTCTTGCGCGAGGAGGAAGAACAAGCCGTGGCTTCGGGGCTTCGGTGATGAGAGGGAAAAGGAGCCCGACAGGGGGTAATAAAGCCCTGGGTGAGGCGGTTCCCACGGGGAGGCAGTCGCCCGATGCGGTGAGCGCCGCTGTCGGCTCTGCCGAGTGCTTCACGTGGGAAGTAGGCAAAACAGAGACTGTGGACTTCAGATCTTTTGCAATTTCAGTGCTCCCAATGACATGTGGGACCCACTGATCAGTCCTCCTTATCCCCTCTCCAAATATCTCCCAAGTTTGAGTGTTGAGTGAATTCAATTGTGGGAATACAAATCTGGTATGCATTTGGATAATTGGGCAAGTTTCATCCAAATTCAAACATGCATTTGAATTCTTTGTCTTTTAAAGTCCATTTTGCAAAATGGGTTGCCCACTATTTCCATAAATCATGAAACTTGGCACACCCCCTAATTTGGACTCAAGGAATTCAAATATGAAATCTGATTTTTATTTTGGCTGCTGCAAATGAGATTTTTAGCACAAAATTTTTGAATTCCATTGTGTTTTTCTCATTTGAATTTTAAGTTTGAACAATTGTTCTAAATCTGATTTTTGCTTCCTCACACATATGGGAACTTCCCATCTTTGTTTTAGACCCCTCTAGGGTCCCAAGTTCTCAAATAAACATTTGACTTGTGTGAAGAAAACCCTCATGTGGGTTATCACATGTGGGGAAAAGTTTTAACAAGTCCTAAATTTCATACATATGAAACCAACTTTTGCAATTAAGTGTTTCTTTGTATTCATAATTTTGGGACCTTTACAGTCTATAGATCTGCTTTCTATTCTTTGTCATGCACGTGGATGATTTACACATGGTGTTTAACGCCACATTGGTCCAACACATTCAAATGAATGCTTGAACCCATGTTGTCGCACCACATGTACACCATCCCGTGCAAGAAAGTTTTTGTAAGTCCTATTTTTCATGATGTTCAAACATCCTTTTCTTTGCATTCACATTTTTGGGACTTTTACACTAGGAGGCTGCGGAGCTACTTGTGACTTGTGAGTATGAAGTCTGGTGCAAGGACGAAGGCGAGGGTGTTGGGTAGTTCGGGCTTGGGGATGGGGGCTGGTCGGTTGGAGTCTGGACACAACGGAGTCAGCTATGGTTTATTTGACTTTGTGGGTCTTCCGACTTCAGTGCATTGATCTTGTGGGCTCTGGTATTTTTTGTTGCACCAAATTCTGATTAGATATAAACGCAATAGAAAATGGGGTATCTCAAATTGAAAACGGAAACTGTAAAACGATCGGAAAAAACTTTTAACCATTTTCAATCCCGTTCCAGTTGGACCCTGACCCGTTTTCGTCCTGATTTCGAATAATTCCCGAACAATTCAAAAACGAACAGAAAAAATATACAAGACTGGACGGGATTTTCCCATCCCGTTTTCATCTCTATCCCCTAGCTGCAGTGGCGGTCTAGCTGAGGTAGTGTCCTTAAATTGTTTGTTGAACTCTAAATCTAACTTTTAAATGAATTTTTATACGGAGGTCGTGCATGCACTCGCACAACGGCCTCCATCCCCCAGGTAAGAAGGAGAGTGCGTGAGCTGCCCGTTGCTGATCACCAGAGGGCTTTACAGCATCTCTTTCATAAAAAGTTAGTTGATGTAACACCCCATTTTTCGTAAGCTAATAAATTGCAGTTACATAATTAATCACCAAACATATTATGCGAACGAATAAAATGTCACTATAAAATGAGAAATAATAATAAAACTAAATAGACAGAGAATGAGAAAAATAATAAATAAAAATAAAAGGATCAATTGGTGCCCAGGCACAATCGTGACCCATTTCAGACATTCTCTATTGAACTTTTGCAGCCACCCCTCCTATTTTTGCCTAATTGCAACCCCTTTTTCGTCTTCCTCCCAACAACACCACGTTCTCTCTGACCAAGCAACCACCACAAGTTTTCCTCTAGCCAGAGCAGCTTGAGCAGCAGCAGTCAGCTTGGACACGCCATGGCAAGCAACGGAGCTCACCTCCTTCATCCTTATCCATTCCATGAGAAACTTCCTTAGCGTCCGTACAACACATTAACCATACATACCTTCTTCTTCTTCCTCTACCCATAGCACTACAACAACATGTTTTATCTGACCAAAGCACAACAACACACCATGGCGGCAGCAAGTGTTGATCGATGATCTAAATTTTAATAAAGACTAAAAGAGGCAGGATTTCTGTACCTCCTCCCTGCTGAGAAGGGCTCCGGGGCCGACACGTTCCCTAGGCTCCGGTCCGAGCCTCCCCGCTAAGGTGAGGTCCGGAGCTGCCACGTGTCAGTGGGCTCTGAACCTCCTTCCTGATGAGGAGGGCTCTGGAGCCGACACGTGCCCTGGGCTCCGATCTGAGCCTCCCCGCTGAGGTCAGGTCCGGAGCTGGCACGTGCCGATGGGCTCTGAACCTCCTCCATGCTAAGGAGGGCTCTGGAGCCGACACGTGCCCTGGGCTCTGGTCCGAGCCTCCCCGCTGAGGTGAGGTGTGGAGCTGCCACGTGTACCCGGGCTCCGAACCCGCCGAGAGGAGATCCGGAGCAGCCACGTGCTCCACGATCCATCGTGGGCCATGGGTCGATGAAGTCACAGAGGAAGTGTGCTGTCAGGACGTGCATTCAAGGCTCACACCTTCCCCAGAAGCATGGCGCACTGCGCACACCTCCATCCTCTGCCCACTCGCCATTACGGTGACAAGACAGGGCGGCAAAGTGTGACAGCGGTACAGTGCCGCCCAACAGCACAGAGTCACCCAAGCAGAGCGAGATGACGCAGCGACAAGACAACGTCTTCATCATCACCCGACACACGGACTGGGGCGCTCAGCGCGCCAAGCGGCGGGATGTAACTCCCCCATCGACTACTCTACTCAGAGTGTAAAACCCTAGATCATATATAGGATTCATATAGCTTCGGGGTCACCTGTCCAGCCCCAAGCCACATTGTAACCACCCCGGATTGGACTATAAAAGGACTGGGGTCTTCACCAACAAAGGCTTCGCAACCCTGCACCCTCACACACTCATACGCACGGACAATACAACAAACACTCCCGTGGACGTAGGGTATTATGCTCCGGTGGCCCAAACCACATAAATCTCAGTGTTCACCTGCTCTCTCGAGTCCGATCGCGTAGGGACGCCAGCCCCCCCCCCCCCAATCAAAGAACCTCTGTAGGCTGCTTCCGTAGTAGGTCGGGAGGAGTGTCACATCTCACACTCTGACATTTGGCGCGCCAGGTAGAGGGGCCTTTGCACACTCTCTATGCGACCATGGTGAACATCACCTCCCTTGGCGAGCCTTCTCGCCCAACTTGCTGTCATCTCGGGCGGGGGACGATGATGCCACCTCCCGCTCCACGGCGGGCAGGTCTGACCAGGCCGACGGCCAGATGATAGGTGTTCCTACAGCGCCCACGGCACCTAGATCCAGCCGAGCTGATGGCAAAACAGCTGGCACACTCTGCATGATGTATGGGGGTTCTTCCGACGTCTCGTCCCCGCGAGCCGTCAAGACCCTCCATCGGGCGGCGGCAGCAGCTTCTCCAGCCCCTGGGCCAGCGCCACACCGCAAGTGGATGGAGACACCGATCAGCTTCGACGCCTCCGACTGCCCCAAGAACATGGCTAGCGCTGGGCACCTGCCTCTTCTCGTCGCCCCGACCATCTCCAACATGAAGCTCTACCACTTGCTGATCCATGGCGAGGCATCCCTCAGCATTATCAGCCTTACAACTTTCAAGAAGCTGCAAATCCCTACGTCCCAGCTTACCCCCTCGAAACCACTCTCGGGGGTAGGCCGAGACCCAATCTTCCCATGTGGTAGCATCTCCCTTCCGGTGATGTTCGGGGCGCCAGAGAACTAATGCACAGAAAGCATCGTCTTTGACGTTGCAGAGGTCAGCCTCCCCTTCAACGCCATAATCGGCAGGCCGGCCCTGTATCGGTTCATGGCAGTAGCCCACTACGGCTACCTGGTCCTAAAGATGCCATCCCCGAGTGGCATCCTCAAGATCCGTGGAGACCGCCCTGCGGCTGTTTCAGAGCTGGAGAAGCTCCAAGCGCTTGCAGCTGCGCCGGAGGCTGCTTCCGGTCACGCTGAAGCTAGCCGGCCGCCTCCAAGCATGCGTCAGCGAGGGACGACATCTGCACCCCGTGTGCAGCCCTCAAACAGCGAGGACGTACCAGTCAAAGTCGTCCAAGTTAGTCCTGATGCCGCCCAGACCACCCAAATCGCCGGGAGTCTGGGTGACAAATAGGAAGACGCACTCGTCACCTTCCTCCGTGCGAATGTTGACGTGTTTGCGTGGAAACCATCGGAAATGACCGGAATCCCCAGGGAGGTGATCGAGCACCAACTGAAGATCCACCCTGACGCCAGGCCGATCCAACAGAAGCCTCGGAAGCAATCCATCAAGCGACAAGACTTCATCCTTGAAGAAATCAAGAAGTTGCTCGATACTGGCTTCATCCGAGAGGTCCACCATCCTTGACGGTTGGCCAAACCTGTTGTCGCCCCAGGGCAGGTGGGAAGCTTCGGATGTGCATCGACTACACTACCCTTAATAAGGCATGTTCAAAGGATCCGTTTCCTATCCCCCATATAGACCAAATAGTGGATTCTACATCCGGCTGTGATCTGCTATGCTTTCTAGACACATATTCAGGTTTCCACCAAATACCTATGTCTAGGGAAGATGAAAAGCATACCTCCTTCATCAAAGTAGATGGTCTATACTGCTATGTGTCCATGCCATATGGTATTAAGAATGCCCTTCCCACTTTCATGCGAGCGATGCATAAAACATTTGGGAATCTCATTCATGACCTAGTAGAGGTGTATATCGATGACATCGTAGTAAAGGTTAAGTCGCAGACATCTCTACTTGACAACCTAGCACTAGTCTTCGACAGACTGTGTTCAACACGCACGAAGTTGAACCCAAACAAATGTGTTTTCAGGGTCTCTGTAGGGAAGCTGCTCAGTTTTTTGGCCTCACACCGAGGGATTGAAGCTAACCCAGAGAAGATTAAGGCGATAGAACTGATGCGGCCCCCAGTCCGCATCAAGGACGTGCAGAAGCTTACCGGATGCCTAGCTGCGCTCTGTCAGTTTATCTCTAGACCGGCTGAGTCGGCTCTTTCGTTCTTCAAGCTTCTACGCAAATCCGGTCCATTCATATGGGCCGAGGAGGCGGATGAGGCGTTCCAAGAGCTGAAGAAGTTCCTCACAACACTGCTGATCATGGTGGCCCCGGTACAAGGCGAGCCTCTACTTCTCTACACCGCCGCTACAACTGACGTCGTGAGCATGGTTCTGGTTGCAGAGAGGCCAGAACTCCGTCGACCTCAAGTCCTAGATGAGGCTCCTGCTGCCGTTGGTCTAGAGTCCCAGGACTCGGACTCCGCAGGAGACCCTAGGGACGGGGAAATAGTCAGGACCCAGCTAGTCGGACCTGATGAACAATGCATATCCGGGTCCAAGCTCCCAAAATGCAGTTCCGGACCTAGGGGCCTACGTGGGGACCACCCCGTGGTTCACCCACTCCGGGATCGTGGAGGGTGGTGCCCTGCAATGTGGCACCCAACAGCACACAGGAAAAGAATTAAGAACGACATACAAGCTTTTATTTGATATAAAACAGCAGAAGTCTTTCAAAGCATAATTATACAGCGGAAGTATTCTTTATAACTACTCTCTCATCCTAACTAAGCAAAAGTGTAGCCGTCCAGCCTGGGGACGCTACACACTAGCAACATGGAACCGGAGATCACGGCGGCGTGCAGGGCTCCAGCTCGGCTGTGTACCCCGACGGGGGCACCGCCTCATCCTCGGACCCCTCCTCATAGCTCTCACCTGCACACAGCTCAAATATTGCAACCGTGAGCATGATGGCTCAGCAAGCCTTAACCGACACCCTAACCATGAAACTCTACATGCAGATATTGGTAATGTAGGATAACGACATTGCAATAAAGACACACCTATATGTTAATCCTTACTTTCAGTTTTATAGCAGCAGTTTAATGAGCCTTAGGCATCCCTCATATCGGAAGTCCACAATCAAACAAGAAACGCTTTCCTCCGATGTGGTGATGCCCAAAGTGGAAAATAAACTTAATTAGCTCTACATCTTCCTACTCTGTTGTGTGCAACAACCTTTCAAAGGCAACCCATATGCTGAACCAGTCCATCCGTAACAGGCAGGAGGTCCCCGCGTGGAGCGTGTCTGTGCCCACCGGCAGATTTACACCTTGCTACCCTGAACCCACTCCTATAAAATGGTTGGGTAAGCCTCGGCGCCCAGGTTAACCAATTACATCGGTTTCCTGGTCCCCATATGCCAGTATGCATCCGGTACTGTTAGATACTTATCCAGCAGGGCCGCACAGGGCTCGGTCCTCAATCGACACCAACAGGGCTATGCACGTGAGACCTCCACTCACTGCATCCTATCCCCCCTGCTGGGTATCAGTTTCACAACTTAAGCCATTCTCTACCTCTTCTCATCCCGTGTGATAAAGTCTTATCTCACAAGTAGATTCTAACCACTCGACTTCTACCGAGATCCTAAGAACATTAGCATGGCATTCTCTACTTGTCGAGTTTGTAAACTACCCAGCCCTCCATAAGATTTAAAGGCTATGCAAGTGGGGTTTCAATCACCCTAACTCTAATGCAAGCAATTCACCCTAAACATAAGTATACAAATGAAGAATTTGCAAAAGTACTTAAATGCAAACCGGGGCTTGCCTGGTTGTGAGTCAAAGGAGAAGTTAGCATCGGGTGGGAGGACGTCCAACGGCTCCGGCGTATTCTCAACTTCGGTCACTATATGAAATGTACCAAAATATATGCATAAGTGCTTAAGGAATTATAAGAAGTAAACTTCTATTCATAGCTACTGCTATTTAGGATCCTTAATTGGCTTTGGGATTTTTTCAGTGGATACTAGACTCTCTAAGGATGATCTGAGCAAAATTTGGAGAAATTTCATTGCACCTTGTGGTTTCCAAAATTCCCACAAGTACAAAGCTTCTCTGAATTTTGATCCCAAATCTGAAGTTTTGACATTATAACAGCGGAAGATCTGTTTAGGATAAGTCTCCATGGTTCTAACAAAATTTGTTTCACCATTTTTGGAGCTACCAACAGAGAGATATGAATTTTTGAAGTTAGACAGGAGTTCTGAAAAGTCTCTGTTTAGAAATTGGATTTCCAAACAAAGGCGGAACTTTGGAAGACAATTTAGCCTAGCAAATGAACTTCAATGAAGCTAAAATTTTTACAAAGGATCACTAATATTATGAAGGACCTTATGGCCAAATTTTAGGAAATTCCATAACAGGAATCTTCTGGAATAAATTCCCAAGTATTTAAGTTTGATGAATTTTGGAGAAAATTCCAGATATCTTCAGATTAATTTCTTTGCATTTCTGCAAAGTACTGACTGAGAAGAATTCAACAAAATTTATTTCACAAATTTTGGACATTCCTACTAAAAGTCATGGTCATTTGAAGTTTGCACTAAATCTGAAAAATGAAGAAATGTTTAAATTCTGGCTGTGGGCCCCACCCGTGGCGCTATCCACTCAGATGACGGAAACACCGAGGCCACAGGGTTATTTCCATACTATCACAGAAAATCCCCACGCCACACGGGATCCTCCCGGTTTTCTTTCGCTCACTGGCGATTGGGCCCCACCCGTCTTCTTCCTCCTCGCGCCTCCCCTGGCTGCCCTGCTGGAGAGCTCGCAGGAACGGTGTTCCCGTGCCCTACCCTTCGCCAAACTCGCTGCTACTGCCTATATACACAGGGGAAACATGCTACCGGTCTTACCCCCGACCGACGATGGCCGGAGATGGGCGTGCGATGGTGGCAGCGACTTTGGTGACTCTGGCGACATGGTACTCCCTCGGCGAGCCTGGAAACCGGCCACGGTTTTGTCCTACAGCACCACCATGACATGGGAAACCCGGAACACTACCCTGATACCTCGGAAAACGGCCGGAAGCATAAGCTCACCGTGCGACCGAAGTGGCTTTGCGCCGCCGTGAGGGAAAACACGGAGAACCCTTCGGATTCTGCACGGTTTTGCTTGCCGTTTGCTCGAGAATGGTCGCTATGGTTTGGAGAACCTATGCCTAGCCTCTGGTGAACCCTAACTCCATATGGCCAAGGAATTTCCTGTTTTCTTCACCTCGGTTCAAAGAAACCGCCAGCGACAAACTTTAAATTCCGGCCGACCTAGGCTACAACCTAGCTCCAAACTGGGAGGACAGCAAGAAGGGTCGACAACGCACATAGGAAGCCGGTTGTTTGAGCGTGAACGTGTCTGAGGCGGCCGGTCGACGGTGCGGCATCGTGGCGGAAAATTTGAACGTGGAAGAACCAACTATGCTCAGTTCTTGGGATCGGTTCGGAGGAACGTCGTGGACTGTCGTCCGGGAGGAACCAGGGATCCTTGCGCACCTTCCTACGACTTCAACCAGGCGTAACAACACTGGGGTGGCATCGGCAACGGGAGGGCAGCGCGGTGCAACCGAGCGGCGGTCAAAGGTACTCGAGCTGAGCAGAGGAGCGAACGAAAGAGTGATGCGACGTTCACGTGGGCAACGGGGCGGTGAAATATCCCTCTCGGTGTGCTGATCTCCCGAGCAGGAGGTGGCGCGGTGGAGATCTGAGGGAGTGGGTCGTAGCTGGCGCTGGCGTTCGCTCGTTGTTGGACCGAAGGCAAAACAGAGGCGGTAAGGAAATTGGGTTGCTGACATGTGGACCCCATATCCTAAATTCTTAATCCAATTTTTCCACAGATCTTTTTGCCACAGCTACTCAAACTTGAATGCTTTACTTCAACTCAAAGTCATGGTTTGAAATGTTGAATTCAAATGATTTGAATTCTGATGTGGAGTTTGAATTGAGTTTGGTTATTTGAATTTGAAATGGAATTTGAATTATTCATTTGCATTGTTCCAAAAACATAGCAAACCAACTCCAATATCTCTGAATTTTGGCATGGCTTCTAATTCAAATTTGGAGAACACATTTGTGGAACCAAATTTGCAATTTGAGGAAATTGGGATTTGAAACTGAAATTTAAATTCAAATTATAGGGCTTCCTCTTTTAATCCCAAACAAATACTAAAACCCCTCCAAATGAGCTGAAATTTGGAATGTTGAATATTTGAAATATGGAGACCCAAGTTATGAATTTAGATCTCCATGTTGGAAGTTTTTGGGAGGCTTGAATCATCACTTTGAACTCACACTGTTATAATTCAAAGTTTTAATTCCCCTCATTTTTCCCTAAGTGTACATGTGTTGAAATTCTTGCTACCATTTCTTGGGGATTTTACATCCCTCCTCCCTTAAAAAGAATCTCGTCCCGAGATTCCCAAAGGAAAAGCAAAGTGGGGAAACTTTACCGGGTATACGATGATAGCAAGTCCGGATAATTTATCCGTAGATAGTCCTTGCTTTCCCATGTCGCCTCATCAGCGGTATGGTTACTCCACAAGACCTTGTAAAACCATAAATTCCGGTCTCTTGTGGCGCGAGTCTTTTCATCGATAATCCGGATCGGATACTCAGAGTACGCGAGGTCCGGTTGAAGAACTTCTATGTCATCAGTGCGGATTTCAGCTGAGGGTTTGAGGCACTTCCTCAGATGAGAGATATGGAAGACGTTGTGAATTGCTGCGAGCGATGCCGGTAAATCCAGGCGATAGGCCACGGGTCCGCATTTTTCAGTGGCAGCGAACGGAGCGATGAATTGCGGCGAAATTTTGCCCTTCACTCTGAAACGATGAACTCCCTTCATTGGAGACACACGGACATAAACATGGTCCCCGATGTCGAAGTGGAGAGGACAGCGTCTTTTATCCGCATAGCTCTTCTGACGAGATTGAGCAGCCTTGAGGTTGGCTTGTATTACTCGCACTCGTTCTTCAGCCTCATTCACAAGTTCAATGCCGTAGATAACTCGCTTGCCGGACTCGCACCAGTTGAGTGGTGTGCGAATTTCTGGCCGTAAAGAGCTTCATACGGCGCCATCTTGATGCTAGCTTGATAGCCATTGTTGTAAGAAAACTCAGCCAATGGCAAATGATCGCCCCAATTTTTGCCGTGGTGGATGGCACAAGCGCGTAGCATATCTTCAAGCACTTAATTCACCAGTTCAGTTTGACCATCCGTCTGCGGGTGATATGCGGAGCTTCGGATCAGTGTGGTCCCCAATGACGCGTGCAGCTGTTTCCGAAACCGAGTGATGAACAGTGCACCACAATCTGAAATAATGGAGCGGGGACACCGTGCAAGCACAAGATCCTTGCAATATACAACTCTGCATATTGCTTGGCCTCGTACTTTGTATGTACGGGGATAAAATGAGCTGACTTGGTTAGTCGATCGACTATTACCCAAATCAAGTCATGCTTGTGAGACGTGAGAGGTAAACCAACTATGAAGTCCATGCTGATATCCTCCCACTTCCACGCCGGAATGTTCAATGGTTGCAGCTGTCCGGCTTTACGCATATGGTCGGCTTTCACCCGCCGACACCTATCACATTCGGATACATAATTTGCGATTTCTCTTTTCATCCGCGTCCACCAAAACCTGGTTTCCAGATCTTGGTACATCTTGTTGCTGCCCGGATGAATAGAATACTTGGACAATTTGGCTTCATCCAAGATCTTCTTCCGAAGCTTCATGTCACGGGGTACCACTATATGGTATTTAAACCATAGAGTTGTGGCGGACCGGAATCCGCTCATCCAGGATCGCAGAGGGTGGTGCCGCACGATGCAACACCCGACAGCACACGTCATAAGAACATAATATATTACATGGGAAAACAACTGAACTGTACTAGGTACAATACTCAGTTACAAACTATTGTCTTTATTACACAGCGGAAGTCTACTTTTCTACACTCACGTCCGCCTATCTAGCAAAAGTCGGTTGCCCTGCCCTAGGGCAACCCACACTAGCTGCACGTCTCAGCTCAGCGCGGCGTGTACGGCTCCCACTCAGCCGTGGTCCACAACGGAGGGTAACCCTCGCCGGTAGACTCGTACTCCGAGTCCGTGGGTGGCTCCTCACCTGAAAAACACTTAAGCAGCAACCGTGAGCACGAAGGCTCAGCAAGGCTTAACCGACTCACCTAAACATGAAACTCTACATGAGGTGTACAATGACATAGGATAGTTATATTGCAACAAATGGACTCGCCTACAAGTTCATCCTTAGTTCAGCTTTTAGCAACAAGTTAACAGTTCAGGAAGCTGAAATTTAGTAAGCAATATTTGGTGGCAAACATGTAGCAATACAATATTATATCATATCAGCAATATTGAATTAACATATTTCATACATTAATCTACGTCACGACCCAGTGACCAAGTGGTACTCTTCACCGCGAGGGACGGCGAATCGACTCGATATACACCTGCAGGGAAACCCAAAGAGCACGTCACGTACGCCCACCCGTGGAGCTGCACAGCACGCTCACTCGATGTCGTACGGGACAACCTTTCACCCAACAGCCCAAATGTCGAACCGGTCGCACCGAAACGAGCAGGAGGTTACCCACACGGAGCATCTCTCTACGCCCGTTGGCAGATTTCCACCTTGCCGCCCTCAGCCTACACCTATAAATCGGTGCGTTATGCCTCGACGCCCGGAGGTTTAGGTTACATCGGTTTATCGGGGACCATATATCTGATATGCCTTCGGTACGTTCAAACTTGATCATCGTGGGCCGCACACGGATCGGTCCTCAATTGAC
This sequence comes from Neostapfia colusana, assembly GCA_030760725.1. NCBI lineage: Eukaryota > Viridiplantae > Streptophyta > Magnoliopsida > Poales > Poaceae > Neostapfia > Neostapfia colusana. Next base: position 103,175,620 of record JASWHV010000004.1, read on the forward strand.
ACGGACAGGGCCGCGCACACAAGACTCCCTCCTGCTGCGCCCTAGCCCCTGCCTAGTCTCATTTTCATTACTAAAAGGATCTCGCATCACTCGAACCAATCCCGTGTGTCCCAAGCCTATCTCGCGAGTAGATTCCAACTACTCGACTTGTACCGAAGTCCTATGAAACATTAAGCATAGCCTGTCTACTCGAGGTCTTAGACACTACCCTCACTCTTTTCGGAACCTTTGGTTATGCAAGTGGGGTTTCAACCATCCTATACCTAATGCACATACATACTTCACCCTACGTATGTAAACAAAGTAAAAACTTTATAAAAGAGTTAATGCAAACCGGGGCTTGCCTTGTTGCTGCTGGTCAGAAGTTAGTTCTTCCTCTGGAAGCAGGAATCCGAGAATCTCCGGAGCTTCATCGCCTTCAGCAACTACACGTTATTGAAATACTACATGTTAATTAATATGCATACAAGTTATTGTAATGCTGCTACTATTAATTCTAATAACCAGTTTCTAACAACTGGAACTCTGTTCAAGAATTTAAAATGGAACTGGGGTTTAGGGGTTTCGGTTTGGACCTAAGTACATGGTTAAGTGCTAAGTGGTTTTCCCCCTTTTCCATGTTAATCCCTCCAGTGGTTAAACAGGACAGGGGTGATCCAGAGCCCCAATGAAGCTGAGAATTTTTGTGAGTTCCTTGTCACAAGAAAACCCTCTGGACCAAAATTTAGCACTTTTCATTGAGTGGTTTGTTCAGAATAATTTTCTTAGCAATTAAGCAAAGAAGAATTAATTCTGAGGTAACACTCCTGTTCATTCCCAACTTAGTGAACTACAATTTCAATTATAGCTCATAGAGTTTGCCTGAATTTTCCTAGCATTTTTGGAGCTAAGGTTTGTCCAGAACTGAATTTCCATGTTTTGGAAATTATCTGAAAATGTCTCTGTATTCAAATGAACACAGCACCTTCAAATTTGAATTGCTCTGATCAAATCAACTCAAAATGGTCTGAAACATTTACAGGGGTTCACTAACATCCTGAAGAACACTCTGGCAAAATTTGGGGATTTTTGGATGAACCAAACTCCCTCAAAAATTCTTTTGCTGAGAAGCTATAAAGAATTTTCCAGAATTAATTAATGTGTTTCATACAAATTGGGTTGCATATTTGGATAGAGCTATGCAAGCTGAATCTGTAACAGCTCTGATACCACGCTGAGACGGCCCCACAGGACCTCGTCGGGTGGTGCCGTGTTATGCGGCACCCAACAGCACACGGGTCGATGAACACACATCATATTACATAAATAGTTTGCGGAAGCGTACAAGATTGTTTTACAAATAAGTATATCAGAGTAAACTACAGCGGAAGACTATCACTCTCACGACTCATGTCTAAACTAGCAACAAAGAAACAGTCCAGCCCGCGGACGTTTCTTACTAGCAACACGAAGATCAATCTGCAGCGGCGAGGATGCTCTTTGAGTAAGCACTCGGAGGTTCCCGAGTCTCATCGGCATCACTTCTCATAAGCATCGAGTCAATTACCTGCAAAACAACTCGGATAGCATCCGTGAGCATAACGCTCAGCAAGACTTAACCGTCACCCTAAACATGAAACTCTAAGTGAGGTTATGAACCTAACATAGGATGGCATAAGCATAATTAAACTCGCCTAAAAGTGAATCCTTACTTTCATATATTAATTGCAGCATTTTAAGTAACCCTGGGCACGCCACATCGGGAGTCCACAATCAAACAAGAAACGCTTTCCCCCGATGTAATTTGCTCATGGCATAAACAAATCGAGTTTGCACTAGCCTATTCATCAAACTCCAATACAAAGTAGAATAATACTTCACATCAAGATGATTAGTTCCTTTCTCATGCAAGTTCTTACTACGTCACGACTGTGAGAACAAGTATGCTCGGTCCATTCCGCGAGCGACGGTGATTCGAATCAATAACACCCAGACTACACGACAAGTACGCCCGTACTCGACGTTGCCTACAACAACCATCACTGACGTTGTACGTGGCAGCCTTTCCCCTGTTTCACCCCCGCTGAATCGATCAAGTCGCCCCGTACAGTAGCTACTCTCATGGTGCACCTTCCGACGTGAGATGTCATGAGAATATTCCCCACATACTGCACACCGGCCGTCCGCCTGAGGCGACCCGAAAAGTCCCAACGACAGCTTCCCGAGGTACATCGGTTTAATGGGTCCCATATAGCCAGCATGAGTCCGGTACACAACTCAAACTTGTTCAACAGGGCCGCATACGGATCGGTCCTTGACCGACACGGACAGGTCTACAGCACCCAGGCCCCTATGTCCTGCTGCTCCTACAACCTTCCGCTCTCAACTTTAACTTGCTACATCATTTATGAACCAATCCCGTATGCCCCTGTTGTTCCTGAAACTGCGAGTAGCATCTCACCACTCGACTTCTACCGAACCATACTTAAGCACGGCAGTTCTACACGGTGAAAGACACCTACCCAATACTCCATGGGTCATTTGGCTATGCAAGAGGAGTATCAATCACTAGACCTAATGCACAGTTCATATCTTGATCGAAAGTGAGTACAAAATAAAAACTTAACAGCTGTTAAATGCAAACCGGAGCTTGCCTGTTTTGCAGGGTAGTCGTATATAAGCAGTTAGTATCCTTGGAGATCCACCCTTGACTCTCCGGAGCTTGATCCACTTCGATGAATCACTCCTTTGAGTCCCCTTCGCGGTGGTTCCTATTGAGATGCATATGCACATATTTTATAGAATGTAATGGAAAGAAGTTATAGAATTACTTTCTTAAGAACAGAGGTTGTGTGGAAAAGCCAAGCATGGCTTGGTTTGCCTATGTTGTGCAAAGAACAGAATTAAACTAATTTGACCTTAAGGCCCTTAGCTATACACTAACCCTTTTCTCTAATGAACATAATAGATAAGCTGAAAAGATTTGAGTGCAACTGAAGAACAAGAACTCCAATGGCCTCAAAACTTTTACAGCAGGTTCTATACTACCTAAGGATTTAGCTTGCCAAATTGCAGCTAATGTGGAGTCATATTGTGTCCTCCATAATTCTCACAATATCTCTTATGTATTTTTCCCTTATACATAAGTATGGAGAATAAGAACAGGGAGTTCCAGGACTCATCTTGGGCTGATAATTTACATGTGAGTTCTTGATCACATGAGAGTCATCTGGTCCAAAATTCAGCCCTTTTACTTGGGTAGTTCTCCCAGAACAATTCTTTAAGCATTTGTACTCAATAGAATTAATTCTGTAGTAATGTGCATTTTCATGCTCAACTAAGTGAACTACAATTCCAAGTATGTCCCAGAGAGCTTGCCTAAATTTTCCTATGATTTTTGGAGCTATGGATTGCCTAGAACAGATTTTTGAAGTGGGAAACATTTTCTGAAAATGTTTCTGGATTCTTTTGAACACAGTAGTTTGCATTTAGCAAATTCCTACTCCAATGATCTTCAAATGAGCTGAACATTTGCTAGTAGGTCAATACTATGCTAAAGAATATTCTGGCAAAATTTGGGTATTTTTGAATAACCCAAAATCCCTCAATAATTCTTTTTCAGAAAACCGTCAAAGAATTTTCCAGAATATAATATTGACTTCCATAGAAATCTGAGTTCATATTTGGATATAACTCAGAGATATGAATCCAACCCAATTGGAATCACTCAAATTGGATTTTTCCACAGGGAGATATGAATTTCTAAAGATTGAGCTAAGTCTGGAATTATTTTCCTATTGAAAATCCCACTGGGCCCGCTTATTTGAATTCCAACCAATCAGAACTGGGCCACACCGGGGCCACGGGGTTTTTCGCACCAGCACACGGGATCCCGGCCACACCTGATCCTGGATTTGAATTCTGAGCTGCTGACAGGCGGGGCCCACGGCTTTCTTCTACCTCCCGCTCCTCGCTCGCGCCCGCGCGCTCCCCCTCGCCGGAGTAACCGGAAGTTCGCCGGACCGGCCTTCCCGGCCACCGCCGGAGCTACAACTCGCCGCCAGGGAATTTAGGGTCTCGAGGAACAGGACTGTGGGGTTTGCTAGGGCCGCCGACGACCGGAACATGGCCGGCGACGTGTAACTGCCTCTGTGGAAGTCCGGCAGCGTCGCCCGGGGTCTCCAGCCCTCAAAAGCTTGTGCCGACGAGCCCTACAGCACCAGCGTACCTCTAGGAGGATCGACACGACCTCAAAATGGCTCGGGAGCGGCTGTAAATAGGTTGTCGCCGTGCGACCGAATGGGTCCGCCATGAACACCTCTAGTCGAGCTCGAATTCCGTCGTGCTGAGGTGTTTTCATGCGCTGGATCCTAAAGAAGAAATGACCGCCGGCTAATCCAGCGTCTATGTGCCAAATTTGATGACTTAAGGAGGATCAGAGGGCAAGAATTTGAAAGAATCATACCGGAAGCTCGGAATGGGGTCGCCGGAGCAAAACTTCGAAATTCGCTGGCGATGCTTCACGGTATGGCCTGAGCTTGGGCTGAGAGCAGCACCGCACCCGTGCGCGTCCGTAGGTGTGATCGTTCGGCCGTGAAACCCGCTGTGGAGGGCTGTCCACGAGCGCCCGATCACTTTCTCGGCTTAGGTCGCCGCGGCGGCGGTCGTTCTCGTGCACCGGAGGCCGCAGCTCGCTGGCTTGCGGGTCAGGGAGGTGAAGGCCGAGCTCGCGGCGATGTTTAGCATGTCAGGGGAGGAAAGAGCGTGGTGGTTTCGCCGTTCTTCCGATCGGACCGAGAGGCGGAGGGAAAGACGGTCGCTGGCCGTGCGCTCGCGAGGAGGATAAGAAGGGACGGCCTTTGCTTCGTCCAGGGGGGTTGATAAGGCCGCAGAACCGCCTCTGGGCGCCGTATGTGGGGAAATGCAGCAGCTGGCGGCGCTGCCGAGCGTCCCCGTGGCTCCACGGTGGGAGCTGCTCTTGGCCCACGTGCTGCTCGACGAATTTCCCCACTGGGGCTGAGACTTAAGGTGCAAGGCTCCTCTTTTAGCTCTATGACATGTGGGTCCCACTCCACATTTCCTCCCCAAATATCTTCTCAAGCTGATCCTCTTAATTCCCACAATTCTGAGTTTAAAGTGTGGGTTAGAATTTGAATCCTTCCAATTCAGTTTGAATTTGCTTTCCAAATTTCAATTGGGTTGAAGTTTGCAAATTCTCCTCTTTAACTCCCTTTTGAGCCCACCCTACAATTGAAAAGTTTATGAGCAAACTTTTCCCTATGATCCCAACTATAGGGCTGCATGTATTATTCAAAGTTTTTGGTCACTACATGTGTGAACTTGAATTTAAAATCTGATTTTTTTAAACTTACATGCAAAGAGGTATTTAACTCCTTATTGGTCCAACACTTTTAAATAAAAAGTTGAACCTCATGTTGGATATTCATCCATGTATTACCTTGCATGAAGAAAAGTTTTAGCAAGTCCCATTTTTCATGTCTTTGCCACACATATGAACTCAAACTTTAGTTTTTATTCATACACATTTTTGGGACTTTTACATTCCTCCCCCCTTAAAAGAATCTCGTCCTGAGATTACAAAAGAGGAACGCGACGGGAGAGGTAATTACAAACTGTACAAAGATAAAAGTTCCGGGTAGTTGGTGCGGAGATAATCTTCACTTTCCCACGTCGCCTCTTCCGCGGTGTGATTACTCCACAGTACCTTGAAAAATCGGATCGTCCGGTTCCGGGTTACCCGGGTCTTTTCATCCAAAATCTGAACCGGTCGCTCGGTGTAGGTCAGGTCCGGTTTCAATTCGTCGATTTCCTCGGTGCGAACAGCAGCGGTGAATTTGAGGCACTTCCGCAGCTGTGAAACATGAAATACATCATGAACACCCGCTAGACTTGCCGGTAATTCCAGCCGGTAGGCTACGGGTCCGCACCTCTCCGTGATAGCAAAGGGACCAATAAAACGGGGAGCGAGCTTCCCCTTTACACCGAACCGGTGAATTCCCTTCATCGGAGATACACGAAGATAAACGTGTTCCCCGATGTCAAAATGTAATGGCCTACGCCTTTGATCAGCATAGCTCTTCTGTCGGGATTGTGCAGCCTTTAAGTTCTCTTGTATCAACCGAACTCGGTCTTCGGCTTCGTTGACAAGATCAATCCCAAACAGAACTCTTTCGCCGGACTCACACCAATTTAGTGGTGTGCGACACTTCCGGCCGTAGAGAGCTTCATACGGTGCCATTTTAATACTCGCTTGATAACCATTGTTGTATGAAAACTCCGCCAGCGGTAGGTGATCGTCCCAATTCCTACCGTGGTGGATGGCACATGCTCTCAACATGTCCTCGAGCACTTGATTCACCCTCTCAGTTTGTCCATCGGTTTGAGGGTGATATGCGGAGCTTCTAATTAGCTTGGTGCCCAACGAGGCATGCAGCTGCTCCCAAAACCAAGCAACGAACAGCGCACCTCGATCTGAAATGATGGTCTTCGGGACACCTTGTGAGCAAATAATTCTGGAGATGAATAACTCCGCATATTGCCTTGCTCGATAATGAGTGTTCACCGGTATGAAATGAGCCGACTTTGTCAACCGGTCGACGATCACCCATATCGAGTCATGCTTCCTAGATGTGAGCGGTAATCCAACGATGAAGTCCATACTCACATCCTCCCATTTCCACGCCAGGATCTTCAAAGGTTGTAGCGGTCCGGCTTTCCGCATATGATCAGCCTTGACCCGTCTACACGTATCGCATTCGGATACGTATTTAGCAATCTCCCTCTTCATCCTCGTCCACCAAAATTTCTGTTTCAAATCTTGGTACATCTTGTTACTTCCGGGATGAATGGAAAAATTCGACAGGTGGGCTTCATCCAAGATTTTCTTCCGGAGTTTCATATTGCGTGGTACCACTATACGGTCGTTAAACCATATTGTACCGTTCTCATCCTTCCGGAAACATTTCACCTCTCTGTTGTCTAGTCTTCTCCGTATGTGAGACATACCTCTGTCTCTTCTTTGAGCCTCAACAATCTCTTCACGGATTGTTGGAATGAGCGCGAGATTATAAAGCGCGCCATACGGAATGACACGGAGGCTTGGTTCTTTGTCTCCTAACTCAGCAGCTGCTAAGTTGTGAACGTGGGCTTTCCGACTCAGCGCGTCGGCAACCACGTTTGCTTTTCCCGGATGACAGTGGATCTCAATTTCATAATCTTTTATGAGCTCCAACCATCTCCGTTGCCTCATATTCAGAAGATATACTTCAAGCTTTTATGGTCGGTGTAGAGGTGAACAATATTACCAAGCAGGTAATGCCTCCACATCTTCAACTCCAACACCACAGCAGCAAGCTCAAGATCGTGAGTTGGATAATGCTGCTCGTGGTTTCGCAGTTGACGAGACCCATAGGCGACTACGCACCCTTCTTGCATAAGAACACAGCCGAGACCAATGCCGGATGCATCACAGTATACATCAAATGGCTTCGTCGTGTCTGGCTGAGCAAGAACTGGAGCTGTTGTGAGATGTTTCACCAATGTTTTGAATGCGGCTTCACATGCTGCATTCCACGTGTATTTTGTGCCCTTCTTCAGCAGCTCCGTCATTGGTTTAGCAATTTTTGAGAAGCTCGGAATAAACCTCCGATAATACCCCGCTAAACCTAGGAAACTTCGGACCTCGTGGACTGACTTGGGAGATTCCCACTTCAGCACTTGTTCAATCTTGCTGGGGTCCACGGCAATACCTTCTGCTGAAATAATATGGCCTAGGAAAGGCACTTGATCGATCCAGAACTCGCACTTGCTGAACTTGGCATATAATTGGTGCTCCCGCAACCATTGTAGCATGATACACAGATGTTCAGCGTGCTCTTCTTTTGATTTGGAGTAAACCAATATGTCGTCGATGAATACCACGACGAACTTGTCTAGCTCCGGCATGAATACAGAATTCATCAAATACATAAAGTGTGCCGGAGCGTTGGTTAGCCCAAATGACATGACGAGGTACTCGTAGAGTCCGTATCTCGTCGAGAAAGCTGTCTTCGGTATGTCCTCCGGTCGGATCTTGATTTGATGATAGCCCGACCGAAGATCCATCTTCGAAAATACCTTTGCACCCACAAGTTGATCAAACAGGATATCAATGCGGGGCAAAGGATACTTGTTCTTTATTGTGACAGCATTGAGAGGACGGTAATCAACACATAGCCGTAGTGTTTCGTCCTTCTTCTTAACGAACAGCGCTGAGCAACCCCAAGGTGAAGAACTTGGTCGTATGAAACCCTTGCTCATAAGTTCATTCAGTTGCTCTTTCAACTCCGCTAGCTCGTTAGGTGCCATCTTGTAAGGCCTTCGTGAAATAGGCGTCGTTCCCGGCGCCAGTTCAATTTTGAACTCGACGTCCCGTTAGGGCGGCATGCCCGGTAAGTCATCGGGAAATACGTCGGGATAATCACGTACCACCGGAATATCTTCAAGCTTCAGCGCTTCCGTGTGGTAGGCCTCTACCATGTCTGGGTCTTTGCTGTCTAAAAACAGCGTGTGCTGTCCGTGCATCGGCGAGTCAATCCGGATAGTCCGGTTACCAATATTGAGAACGGCACCGTGACGATTTAACCAAGACATCCCCAATATAATATCTATCTTCTGCCTATCCAACATAATCAGCGATGTTGGGTTTATTTTTCTGCCCAAACACAAAGCTGCTCGGGACACAATCTGATTGGCAGAGATATTTCCTCCCGGTGATTGTATAAGAAAACTCGTTGTGGGAGTATTGGTGGATAATTGGTGCTGATCCACGCATGTTTTGCTGATAAAATTGGGGGTTGCACCTGAATCAAAAAGTACCAACACGGGCACGTCCTTGAGAGTAAACATGCCCGCTAACACCGGTGCTCCCTCCGGGACATCCCCAATAGCAAGATGTTGCACACTCCCGGATTGTAATGCTGTTATGTTGACTGGAGCAGGTGGCGGCATACCACCTGATGATGATGGCTGTCTGTTGTTCACCAACTTCTCCCGGCATTCCTGCCTAAAATGTCCAGAACGGTGGCAATAAGAACACGGAGGTTTCCCCTGTTCTTCGTTGACTTGCGGTTGAGAAGTTGATGTACTTGGCTGCAGCAATGATGCAACAGGTATCATTCGTTGCTGCGGTAATGGCGCTGCTTCAAGATGAGATTCTTGAGCAGGAAATCTGTACGGAGTTGATCTTACTGGTGCTTGCCATGTCTCCTCGGATGGTGTGTGATACACCACACGGTATTTATGAGGAACGACTGGGGTGTCTTCCTGCACATCCTCCCGGTCCCTCTTCTCTGCTTGACACTCAAGTGTCACTTGTTCTTGCAGCAGAGCAGCACTGATCAACTCGGTGTAACTGCCTTGATTGAACAAGGCTAACTTTTCTTTTAATATGGCACTCAAGCCATAGTAAAAATAGTCACACATTGCAGCTTCGTTCGTCGCATAAGCAGGAGCATATTGTGCCAGAAGATTGAATCGTCTGACATAATCAAGGACACTCATGTCCCCCTGCTTCAGGTTCCTGAATTCTTGCTGTTGGGCCTTAATAAAACCCATAGGAATGTGACGAGCACGGAATGCTTCACGAAATTCCGTCCATTCCACTTGATGGCCTTCCGGAACAGTGGCAAGATAAGCGAACCACCAATTTCCGGCGGCTCCATGGAGCTGTTGAGCTGCAAATGATGTCTTCTGATGCTCGTCGCACTCAAACACTCCAAACTTGGACTCCATAACTCGAAGCCACTGATCAGCTTCCACTGGTTCATGGGCTTCCGTGAAGATTGGCGGTTGTGTCGCCAAGAAATCCAAGTAGGCGTTCCGAGGTGGAACGTCCTGTTGTGCATGCTGGAGTAAGCCCTGTTGTACCAAGGCTTGGAGTAGTCTTGTGTTCTCTTGACTTGACTCGACCATCTGAGCCATGATATCCGCCCATACCGTTGATGGCGGTGCCCCTGGTGGAGTCGAGTCATCACCGTCTCGATGAGAACCTTCAGTCCTACTCGGAGAATGAGTACGCACCATACTGCAAAAGCATAATTTTGAGGGGAGTCACAACTTTATCTAGCAGTATGTGAAAGTATGTAAAACATGAACATGCTAAAACTTTATGAAAGCATAACAATACTTCATGTTTACATATCTTTCTAAAGCCAACAAAAACAATCCCCATTTGCTGTACAGAACCGACCTTTCTGTACTTAATCCAGATTTGGATCCAGTTACCAGCATTTTCATAACTCAAGTTGAACACAAAAGTTAAATTTAACTTCTGTATATTTCCAACGAGTACTCAAATGCCCCTAGATCATCTCCGGATCAATAGCTATGACTGTTCAAAGTTGACAGAATTTCTGGGTAAATTTTGCCAGCACCTCCTTTGTACGTGGCTGTTTTCATCACAGTTTTACATACCAATGGAGTACAATTCTGAACACACTATGAACTACAAAATTGTTGCAAATTTCCTAACCTTTCCAACGGTGTATCATATGACCCTTATAAATTTTTCTACAGACTGTGACGGCTAATTTACAGCAACATCCAGAGAAGTCTGCAGCTGCTCTGTTTTCTGAACAGTTTGCATTCATCTGGACGTTCAACCAAGTTGGTGTCGGATTTGGCTCTGGAGTTCTACAGAAAAGTTGTAGAGCACTTAATAACCTTTCCAGAACTGTATCAAACACCTCCATTGGGTCAAGCTAATCAGAATTACGCTCTGTTAAAGTTCGGCAAAACTTCTGCCAGAACAGAGCACTCTGTTTTTGAGATCAAAAGAAGCCTAGTAATTCTCTTCTTTGAAACTTAGTTCAAATGAAGAGTTCAGTAACTAATATGTGCTTTATCACATCCATTTTTAGTTTGAAAGTTAGTCATGAATGATTTCTTCATAGGTAAGAATACTATCCCGTGTAGTACGGTGACGATGCACCGTAAGACATATGACGGTACTACGTTGCCTCACCAAAGAAAAACCTAACCGGTTTACACCGGCATACACGTATCATTAGTGTAAAGGTCCCAAAATTATGAATACAAAGAAACACTTATTTGCAAAAGTTGGTTTCATATGTATGAAAATTGGGACTTGTTAAAACTTTTTCCCACATGTGATAACACACATGAGGGCTTTCTTCACACAAGTCAAATGTTCATTTGAGAACTTGGAACCCTAGAGGGGTCTAAAACAAGGATGGGAAGTTCCCATATGTGTGAGAAAATAAAAATCAGATTTGAAACAATTTGTTCAAACAAAAATTCAAATGAGAAAAACACAATGGAATTCAAAACTGTTGTGCTAGAAATCTCATTTGCAGCAGCCAAAATAAAAATCAGATTTCATATTTGAATTCCTTGAGTCCAAATTAGGGGGTGTGCAAAGTTTCATGATTTATGGAAATAGTTCGCAAACCCATTTTTCAAAAGGGACTTTAAAAGACAAAGAATTCAAATGCATATTTGAATTTGGATGAAACTTGCCCAATTATTCAAATGCAGTTTAATTTTCAACTCCACACAGTTGAATTTCATCATTTGCAGATTGTTGAGATATTTTTGGAGAGATAAGGGGGAGATGGGACCCACATGTCATAGGTACCAAAATATCTACACAAAAGAGATGGGTCTCTGTTTTGCTGCCTTCAGGGGAGCGACAGCAGCTGCTGCTCGGGACAGCACGCCCGCAGCTGGTCGGCCGCCCCCGCAACCGACTCCAGCGCCGATACAGCCCCCCCAGCGCCCTCATCCATCCACAACGTGCTCTCCCTCTGCTCACAGACCGAGCACAGAGGCTTTTCTTCTTCCCTCGCGCCCTGAGCAACACCAACGCCGCCGCCGTCGTTTGCTCGACAGCCGGCTCAAACAGGCGCGAAAAACAGCTGGTCAATAGCCAGATAGCACCGGCGCAGCTCCCTCTCCCTCCTCAACGCGTCCCCGACCGATGATCGGCTCACCTACCCCGAATCCACCACGGCCGTGCGGCGGCCGAACAAGGATTGATTGGGAGGCGTCCGTGGACAGCTCAGTCTGGTGAGTATCACGACCAAGTGCCGGCGCCTCTGGACGCGCCAAGGCACCATGCTGCTCCCCTCCAAAGATCAGACCGTGCCATGCATCGCCGGGAGTGAATTTTGAAAAGTTGCTCCGGCGTACTCCATCTGACCTTCCGGCACGGTAATCCCGAATTCCTCTTAAATTCTCAATATTTGTTCATCACAGTTTGCACGAAGGGTCCAAAGTAGTAGGCGATCCTTTGCTCTTCACGGTTCTAGCCTAAAACTGCACATAGACCGAGTATTTCATGGGTTTCTACCGGCGACCGAACCGGGGGACCGCGGTCGCACGGTGAAAGCATGTTTGCCATCATTCTCGAACGTTTTTGAGGCTAGGTCGAGCTTCCCCATTGTTCACTGGTGCTGTAGCACCATTTTGTCGAACTGTTGGTGCACTAGGATGGCCGGCCGACGTCGCCGATGAAGTGTCGGGCTGCCACAGCGTCGCTAGCTACCATAGAGGTTTTGCCGGCTCGGGGAAACCTTACCATCGTGCTCAGCAGGGCGGGTTAGGCTCTGGCGGCGAGCAAGGGCTCGAGCAGAGGCCGGGAGATCGAGTTCCGGCGATCTCCGGCGAGGGCGGCGGCGCGGGCACCCGGAGCGCGGGAACTGACCTGAGGTAGAAGAAGGGGTCGGCGGGCCCAGTCGTCAGTGAGAGAGAGTTTAAAACCCTGATCCTCTGTGGCTGTGGGATCCCATGTGACTGCACAGAGGAATATGTGTGGCCCCGTGTGCCTTTGATTCTGTAACTGACACGTGCCCCATGGCCCACAGTCAGGTTTAAACTTTTCCCCGGATTTATTCAAATCCCAGATTTTTCCCCAAACTTTAGAAGAGCATAACTTTTGCTAGGAACCTCCAAATTTAGTGATTCAAATTGGGTTAGATTCAGATTGACAAACTCTATCCAATTATGCAACCCAATTTGTATGAAAGTCGTTATCTAATTCTGGAAAATTCTTTAAAGCTTTTCAGCAAAAGAATTTTAGAGGGAGTTTGGTTTCTCCAAAAATCCTCACATTTTGACAGAATATTCTCTAGGGTGTTATTAGACTCCTGTAAAAGTTTCAGCTCATTTGGAGTTGAATTGATCAGGGTAATTCAGATTGTAAGTTCCTGTATTCAAATGAATACAGAAACATTTTCAGGGAATTTCCAAAACTTGTAAATTCAGTTCTGGGAAATCCCTAGCTCCGAAAATCCTAGGAAAATTCATGTAGACTCTATAAACTATAATTGAAATTGTGGTTCACTGAGTTTGACATGAACATGGATGTTACCTCAGAATTAATTCATCTTTGACTGAACACTTAGAGAATTATTCTGAATAAACCATTCCATGAAATGTGCTAAATTTTGGTCCAGAGGACTTTCTTGTGACAAGGAACTCACATGAAAATTCTCAGCTCCATTAGAGCTCTGGATCACCACTGTCATGTGTGATCTCTTAAGGTGATCAACACTTAAGTGGGAAGAAGCACTCAACACTTGATCTTAGTGTTTAAGCCCAACCCAAACCACTAGCACCAGTGTCATTTTAAATTCTTAAACAAAGTTCCAGTTTTAAAATGGTCATTAGATCTTATGAGCAAAAGCTTTTCAATTAAATACATATGCATGATCATAACGTGTAGCATATACGTGAAGAAGGTGAGGAGGACTTGAAGTAAAGATCAAGGAGGGAGGAGAACAAGTGATCAAGCTCCAAGTGATGGTCACTAACTGATTGTAACAGTAGTCACCTGCAAAACAGGCAAGCCCCGGTTTGCATTTGAACCGTTTTATAAAGCATTTTCATTTGTAGGGATCATAGCTTTGCATCGTTGATTGCATTACGTCTAGATGATATTGAAAACCCCACTTGCATGACCAAAAACACCTAAGAGAGAAAGGGTAGAATAGCAACTCCTCGAGGGAATTTGGCTACGCTAATGTTAGTAGGAAAGGTCCGGTAGAAGACGAGTAGTTGGAATCTACTCGCGAGTTTAGGGCTGGTTTACTCGGAACGGGTCCGAATTAGAAAGAATGATGAAAGTTCACACTTAAGAAATGGAGACCGGGCAGGGAGGTTTAGATGCAGCAGGTTGCAGGCCGTGCGTGCATAGCCCTGCCTGTGTCGGTTAAGGCCCGTCCGTGCTTGGCCCTGTTGGACAAGTTTGAGTTGTGTACCGGGCACATACTGGCTATATGGGACCCATGAAACTGATGTACCTTGGGAGATCCATAGTGGAACTTTTCCAACTGCCTTAGGCTTTCGGCGTCAGGGTAGCAGGAGGTACCTCGCTCAAGAACATACCACAGCGGGTATGTACCTTGAGGGAGCTTGCGTACTCGGGGCAGTTGGACTGCGTCCAATGTGGAAGATCTTGGGAAAGGTGGCCGCGTACAACGTCAGTCGAGGTTGCTGCCGGCAACTCGGAGTACGAGTGTACGTGTCGTGTAGTCCGGGCGTGTACTGATTCGAATCACCGTCGCTCGCGGTCATATGAGCATACTTGCCCACTGCGTCTTGACGTAGTAACAACTGAAATTGTTTATCTTTAAACTTGATAAGGCTGTGCTATAACTTGTATTGCAACCATGATTGAATTAGAGATAGGCTCATTAAAGTTTACTTTCACTTTGTGCAAGGAGCATCGCAACAAAGCGTTTCTTGTTTGATTGTGGAGTTGCGATGCTTTTCGGCTCAGGGACTGCACAATGAGGCTTAAAATATGAAAGTTAAGGATCAACTTTAGGCGAGTCCTTTATGCAAATCTAGCCGACCCATTTGAAACCATCGTGCATGTAGAGTTTCTTGTTTAGGGGAGACGGGTCAGACTTGCTGAGCCTATGTGCTCACGCTTGCTATATAAGTGGTTTTGCAGGTTAACAACGATGCTGAAAAGAAGGTTGTCCGGTGAGACTCGGGGACTCCCGAGTCAGGTAACACATGGAGAACCTAGCCGCTGCTGCTTGTCTTCGTGTTGCTAGCGAGAGGAGTCCGCGGGCTGGACTTCATCTCGGGTGCTCTTAGTTATTCGACGTGAGTTGATAAAGACTTCCGCTGTAGTTACTTGATGTAAAGTATTTACAAAGAAAAACTTGTAAGCTTCCGCTATTGTTTTATGTAATACATTGTTCCTCATATGTGTGTTGTTGGGTGCCGCATAACACGGCACCACCCAATGCGATTCCCGGGCGAGTGGCCTGTCTCGGTTGAGCGGGTCGCGTCAGCGTGGTATCAGAGCTGAGCCCTGTCTCAGTCGGTACTGCGCCTGTCTCAGTTGGTATCAGAGCCGCATTGGGAATAGCACACGGAATAAAGATGGTATTACGACAAAAATTTAGGTTACGGTGAGGATACGGTACTAGGCCCACATAAGGATTACTATTAGCTTAATATGAAGGTGGCAACCTAACTTATTTGCTATGTCGGAAAATCGTGCATCTCGGGACGCTTCATGTCTTGGGGGGTGCACGTAAGCGCTGTCCACCAGTGCGCACAAGCTGAAGGGTGGAGCCCCACGGGTGGCAGGTAACCCGATCCGCTTTAGTATCCTCTACGACTCCTCATGTCGTTTGGGGTACTCGAGCAACGTCTGTCCCAGGCGTGCATTGTGCAATTTGGGAAACCCCGTCACGTGGTTAGTAACGTGAACACGTAGCTCAAGGTGTGTTTGGCTTGAGAACACCTGTGCGAGTGATGACGGACGGGTGTAAGAAATGTATGGATACCGGGTTCGGTGTGCAGCCGGACCTGATGATTGAGTGTGACTTATGCAGGATTAACCACGAAACCGTAGTACGAATAGTACACGTTTGTGAGTGACCGTTTTAGTGCCACCAAAGATATGTTATACCGGTATAATCCGGTTAGGATTTTCTTTTGGTGAGGCTACGTAGTACCGACATGCTTCTTACGGTGCATCGACGCCGTACTAAACATAATAACCCCTTTCCTTTGAAGAAATGACTCATGAACTAACTTTCAAATAAAAATGGAAGTTTGAAACAAATATTAGTTACTGAACTCTTATTTTGAGCTAAGATTCAAATGAGAGGCAGATTAGACTTCAAAGATTTCAAAAACAGAGTGCTCTGTTCTCGGCAGGAATTTGTGCTGGACTTCAACAGAGCATAACTCTGAGTAGCTTGACCCAATTAATGTGTAAGATACAGCTCTGGAAAGATTTTCAAGTGATCTACAACTTCTTTGTAGACCTCCAGAGCTAAATCATATGCTAAATGGGTAGAAAGTTCAGAGTAAGGTAAACTGTCCAGAACCAGGACAGCAACAAAACCTCTCTGGACCTTTCTGTTTTTAAGCCATAACTTTCTGTAGAAAAACCCTTAAGAATCCTATGATACACCATTGGATAGGTTATGAAATGTGCAACATTGTTTTAATTCAATGTTTGTTCAGGTTCTTATTGTATTTACATGTACAACTGTGATAAGATCAGCCACGTACAAAGGAGGTGCTGGCAAATTTTATCCAGGAATTCTGTCAACTTTGGAAAATCATAACTTTTAATCCGGAGATGATCTGGGGGCATATGAGTACTCGTTGGAAAGATACTGGAGTTAAATTTAACTTTGGTATTCAACTTGAGTTATGAAAATGCTCTTAACTAGATCAAAATCTGGAGATAGTGCATAAAGGTCTGTCCTGTACAGATAAGCTGAATAGCTATGCCTACTAAGGAGTTGTGTAAACATGAATTTTGTTACTGCTTTTATAAAGTTTTGACATATTCTTGTTTTCATTAGTCTCACATACTGCTGAGTTCTTGTTTAACTCATCTCAACTACATTTTGCAGTATGGTTCGTACTCGCTCTAGGAGTAGGGCCGGAAGTTCTCGTCGAGGCGGTGATGCTTCCATTCCACCGCCGGAACCACCATCCACGGAATGGATGGATCTTATGACTCGAGTTGTCGAGTCTAATCAAGAGAATGCTAGGATACTCCAATAAGCAACACAAGAACACACACGCTTACACCAAGCTTTGGTACAGCAAGGCGTACTCCAGAACACACAACAAGTCGTTCCACCTCGGAACGCTTATCTGGACTTCTTGGCGACTCAACCGCCTATCTTTACTGAAGCCACCGAACCTGTCGAAGCAGATCAATGGCTTCGTGTCATGGAGTCAAAATTTGGAGTATTCAAGTGTGATGAATACCAGAAGACAAAGTTTGCCTCTCAACAACTCCATGGAGCCGCCGGAAACTGGTGGGTGGATTATCTTGCCACCATTCCGGAGGACCATCAAATAACGTGGAGTGAATTTTGTGAAGCCTTTCGTACACGTTACATACCGTTAGGTATTGTCAAGGCAAAGCAGGAGGAATTTTTGGGCTTGAAGCAAGGGGACATGAGTGTCCTCGAGTATGTCAGGAGATTTAATCTTTTGGCCCAATATGCTCCCGAATAGGTGGCGAGAGAAGAGGCACGGTGTGACCTATTTTTCCATGGCCTGAGTGCCATATTACAGGAAAAGCTGGCTGTACATAATAACGGCAGTTACACCGACATGGTCAATGCGGCTTTCATTCAAGAGAAGCCGACACTTGAGTGGCAAGCGGAGAAGAGAAAGATGAGTAAGATCGAGCAGGCTAGCACAAGTCATGTGCCTCAGAAGTACCGTTTGGTGTATCAAACGCCAACCGGTGAAAGATGGAGGCCACCTGTACGATCAACTCCTCAGAGATTGATTGCTGGTCAAGTTTTACAACTTGCACCACCTCCACTGGCGCAGCATCAGACGGTGGTTTGTGCTCCATCGCTGCAGCCATATGTACCTAGCAGTCCACCGCAAGTCAATGAAGAACCGGAGAGGCATCCGTGTCTTACTTGTGGGCGTAAGGGCCATTATGCTAGGCAATGTTCGGAGGGAATTCAAGGATGCGGGTCATCATATTTACAACAATACGACCCGTACCTCAATCTGCAGATAGGAGGGCAGATAAGGGGCAACATTCACTATACTGTGATTGATGATGTTCCGGAAGGAGAAGCCGCTTTAGCAGGGATGTTTTCTCTGAATCAGCTACCGGTTTTAGTTCTCTTTGATTCCGGTGCCACACACAACTTCATTAGCCAATCTTTTGTGGCTCAACATCAGCTCCAAACCGTTTATACAAAGAGGCAATACCTCATATCTTCGCCCGGGGGCAGCAGTACCGCAAGCGAGGTTGTCTCCCGAGCACCTCTTTGTTTGGGGGGTAAAATATACCCTGCGACTCTCATTATCCTTGAGGGTCTGAAGATCGACATCATTTTGGGGATGTCGTGGTTGAATTACCACAGAGCGGTTCTTAACATCAGCTCCAGGACCGTTGAGCTCAACTCCCCACAGCACGGTCTTCATATATTAATTCTGGGCGCCAGACGGCAGCAGATTGCAACAGTGAACCACACGGAAGCTGTCAAGATAGAGGACATTCCGGTGGTACGTGAGTATCTGGATGTGTTTCCCGAAGATTTACCGGGCATGCCGCCCGAACGAGACGTTGAGTTCAAGATCGAACTTATACCGGGAACCACACCGATATCACGAAGGCCGTACAAGATGGCACCCAATGAACTGGCAGAATTGAAGACACAGCTGAATGACCTAATGAGCAAGGGATTTATACGACCGAGTTCGTCACCTTGGGGTTGTTCAGTGTTGTTTGTCAAGAAGAAGGACGAAACACTACGGCTTTGTGTTGATTATCGTCCTTTGAACACCGTTACCATCAAGAACAAGTATCCACTACCTCGCATTGATATGCTCTTCGATCAATTAGTGGGTGCGAAGGTATTTTCAAAGATGGATCTTCGGTCCGGATATCACCAGATTAAAATCCGGGCAGAAGATATTCCGAAGACGGCATTCTCAATGAGATACGGGCTGTATGAGTATCTCGTTATGTCTTTTGGTTTGACCAACGCCCCGGCACACTTTATGTACCTGATGAATTCAGTGTTCATGCCGGAGTTGGATAAATTCGTCGTTGTCTTCATCGACGATATCTTGGTGTACTCCAAGACAGAGGAAGAACATGCTGAACATCTGCATATTGTGCTACAAAGATTGCGAGATCATCAGCTCTATGGAAAATTCAGCAAGTGTGAATTCTGGATTAATCAAGTACCTTTTCTCGGGCACGTCATTTCAGCAGAAGGCATCGCTGTAGATCCGAGTAAGATTATCCAAGTGCAGAAATGGGAGTCACCAAAGTCAGTACGTGAAATCCGAAGCTTCCTCGGTTTAGCGGGTTACTACCGGAGGTTTATTCCGAGTTTTCCAAGATTGCTAAACCGATGACGGAATTATTAAAGAAGAACACCAGATTTATGTGGGGTGCTGCGTGTGAGCAAGCTTTCAAGACTTTAGTGAAGCATCTCACAACAGCCCCAGTTCTTGCTCAGCCGGATACAACGAAGCCATTCGACGTTTATTGCGATGCATCTGGCATCGGTCTTGGCAGCGTGCTGATGCAAGAAAGACGAGTGGTCGCTTATGGATCTCGCCAACTCAGAACTCACGAGCAGCATTATCCAACTCATGATCTTGAGTTAGCTGCCGTGGTCCTTGCTTTGAAGATGTGGAGGCATTACTTGCTCGGAAATCTTGTACACCTCTACACCGACCACAAGAGCTTGAAGTACATCTTCACTCAGAAAGAATTGAACATGAGGCAACGAAGATGGCTAGAGCTCATTAAGGATTATGAACTAGAGATTCATTATCATCCAGGAAAGGCGAATGTGGTCGCCGATGCGCTCAGTCGTAAGGCGCATACCCATCACCTAACTATTGCTGAAATGGATGATGAAGAACCAAGCCTCCGTGTCATACCGTATGGAGCTCTCTATAATCTCGCTCTCATTCCTACTATCCGAGAGGAGATCATGGAAGTTCAACGAAAATACAAGGGTATGTCTCACATACGGCGACAGATAGACAACGGAGAAATGAAGTGCTTCCGGAAGGACGATGAAGGTACCTTGTGGTTCAACGACCGGATTGTAGTACCCCGGGATATGGGACTACGGAGGAAAATTTTGGATGAAGCTCATTTGTCCAAGTTTTCTATTCATCCGGGCAGTAATAAAATGTACCAAGATCTCCGGAAGAAGTTTTGGTGGACACGTATGAAACGTGAAGTCGCAAAGTATGTTTCAGAGTGTGATACATGTCGAAGAGTCAAGGCCGACCATATGAAGTCAGGCCTGTTGCAGCCATTGCAAGTACCGGCATGGAAGTGGGAAGACTTGAGTATGGACTTCATCGTCGGGTTGCCGATGACCTCCCACAACCATGATTCGATTTGGGTAATCGTGGACCGATTAACCAAATCAGCACATTTCATCCCTGTGCATACTAGGTACAACGCAAAGCAGTATGCGGAGCTGTACATAGCACGGATCTTGTGCTTACATGGAGTTCCCCGCACCATTGTGTCAGATAGAGGATCGCTGTTCGTAGCCCGTTTCTGGGAACAACTACACGCATCCTTGGGGACAAAGTTGATTAGAAGCTCTGCATATCACCCTCAAACCGATGGGCAAACTGAGAAGGTGAATCAAATACTAGAGGATATGCTAAGAGCATGTGCCATCCACCACGGTAGGAGCTGGGATGATCACTTACCGCTGGCGGAGTTCTCGTACAACAACGGATATCAGACGAGCATTAAGATGGCACCATATGAAGCTCTATACGGCCGGAAGTGCCGTACACCATTGAACTGGTGCGAATCCAGTGAACGAGTAACATTCGGGGTTGATCTTGTCAATGAAGCCGAAGAGAGAGTTCGAATAATACAAGAGAACCTCAAAGCTGCCCAATCTCGTCAAAAGAGCTACGCGGACCAGAGACGTCGACCGCTGCATTTCGAAGTCGGAGAGCACGTGTATCTTCGTGTGTCTCCAATGAAGGGGATTCATCGGTTCGGTGTCAAGGGGAAACTTGCTCCCCGATTCATCGGTCCGTTTACTATCACGGAGAAGTGCGGAACTGTAGCCTACCGGCTGGAACTACCGGCAAGCCTTGCCGGTATTCACAACATATTTCACGTGTCCCAGCTGCGGAAATGTCTCAAGTTTACAGCTGCCATCCGCACCGAAGACATCGACGAGTTGAAACCGGATCTCACCTATGTCGAGCAACCTATACAGATTATCGACGAAAAGACCCGGACCACTAGGAACCGGACTTTGAAATTTTACAAAGTCCTGTGGAGTAATCATACCCGGAAGAGGCGACGTGGGAATCCGAAGATTACATCCACAAGAATTATCCGGAGCTTTTGTCATAAACCTTGTAATTACCTCCCACCTCGTTCCTCTTTTGAATCTCGGGACGAGATTCCTTTTAAGGGGGGAGGAATGTAAATGTCCCAAAATTATGAATACAAAGAAACACTTATTTGCAAAAGTTGATTTCATATGTATGAAAATTGGGACTTGTTAAAACTTTTTCCCACATGTGATAACACACATGAGGGCTTTCTTCACACAAGTCAAATGTTCATTTGAGAACTTGGAACCCTAGAGGGGTCTAAAACAAGGATGGGAAGTTTCCATATGTGTGAGAAAACAAAAATCAGATTTGAAACAATTTGTTCAAACAAAAATTCAAATGAGAAAAACACAATGGAATTCAAAACTGTTGTGCTAGAAATCTCATTTGCAGCAGCCAAAATAAAAATCAGATTTCATATTTGAATTCCTTGAGTCCAAATTAGGGGGTGTGCAAAGTTTCATGATTTATGGAAATAGTTCGCAAACCCATTTTTCAAAAGGGACTTTAAAAGACAAAGAATTCAAATGCATATTTGAATTTGGATGAAACTTGCCCAATTATTCTAATGCAGTTTAATTTTCAACTCCACACAGTTGAATTTCATCATTTGCAGATTGTTGAGATATTTTGGAGAGATAAGGGGGAGATGGGACCCACATGTCATAGGTACCAAAATATCTACACAAAAGAGATGGGTCTCTGTTTTGCTGCCTTCAGGAGAGCGACAGCAGCTGCTGCTCGGGACAGCACGCCCGCAGCTGGTCGGCCGCCCCCGCAACCGACTCCAGCACCGATACAGCCCCCCAGCGCCCTCATCCATCCACAACGTGCTCTCCCTCTGCTCACAGACCGAGCACAGAGGCTTTTCTTCTTCCCTCGCGCCCTGAGCAACACCAACGCCGCCGCCGTCGTTTGCTCGACAGCCGGCTCAAACAGGCGCGAACAACAGCTGGTCAATAGCCAGATAGCACCGGCGCAGCTCCCTCTCCCTCCTCAACGCGTCCCCGACCGATGATCGGCTCTCCTACCCCGAATCCACCACGGCCGTGCGGCGGCCGAACAAGGATTGATTGGGAGGCGTCCGTGGACAGCTCAGTCTGGTGAGTATCACGACCAAGTGCCGGCGCCTCTGGACACGCCAAGGCACCATACTGCTCCCCTCCAAAGATCAGACCGTGCCATGCATCGCCGGGAGTGAATTTTGAAAAGTTGCTCCGGCGTACTCCATCTGACCTTCCGGCACGGTAATCCCGAATTCCTCTTAAATTCTCAATATTTGTTCATCACAGTTTGCACGAAGGGTCCAAAGTAGTAGGCGATCCTTTGCTCTTCACGGTTCTAGCCTAAAACTGCACATAGACCGAGTATTTCATGGGTTTCTACCGGCGACCGAACCGGGGGACCGCGGTCGCACGGTGAAAGCATGTTTGCCATCATTCTCGAACGTTTTTGAGGCTAGGCCGAGCTTCCCCATCGTTCACTGGTGCTGTAGCACCATTTTGTCGAACTGTTGGTGCACTAGGATGGCCGGCCGACGTCGCCGATGAAGTGTCGGGCTGCCGCAGCGTCGCTAGCTACCATAGAGGTTTTGCCGGCTCGGGGAAACCTTACCATCGTGCTCAGCAGGGCGGGTTAGGCTCCGGCGGCGAGCAAGGGCTCGAGCAGAGGCCGGGAGATCGAGTTCCGGCGATCTCCGGCGAGGACGGCGGCGCGGGCACCCGGAGCGCGGGAACTGACCCGAGGTAGAAGAAGGGGTCGGCGGGCCCAGTCGTCAGTGAGAGAGAGTTTAAAACCCTGATCCTCTGTGGCTGTGGGATCCCGTGTGACTGCACAGAGGAATATGTGTGGCCCCGTGTGCCTTTGATTCTGTAACTGACACGTGCCCCATGTCCCACAGTCAGGTTTAAACTTTTCCCCGGATTTATTCAAATCCCAGATTTTTCCCCAAACTTTAGAAGAGCGTAACTTTTGCTAGGAACCTCCAATTTTAGTGATTCAAATTGGGTTAGATTCAGATTGACAAACTCTATCCAATTATGCAACCCAATTTGTATGAAAGTCTTTATTTAATTCTGGAAAATTCTTCAAAGCTTTTCAGAAAAAGAATTTTAGAGGGAGTTTGGTTTATCCAAAAATCCTCACATTTTGCCAGAATATTCTGTAGGGTGTTATTAGACCCCTGTAAAAGTTTCAGCTCATTTGGAGTTGAATTGATCAGGGTAATTCAGATTGTAAGTTCCTGTATTCAAATGAATACAGAAACATTTTCAGGGAATTTCCAAAACTTGTAAATTCAGTTCTGGGAAATCCCTAGCTCCAAAACTCCTAGGAAAATTCATGTAGACTCTATAAACTATAATTGAAACTGTGGTTCACTGAGTTTGACATGAACATGGATGTTACCTCAGAATTAATTCATCTTTGACTGAACACTTAGAGAATTATTCTGAATAAACCATTCCATGAAATGTGCTAAATTTTGGTCCAGAGGACTTTCTTGTGACAAGGAACTCACATGAAAATTCTCAGCTCCATTAGAGCTCTGGATCACCACTGTCATGTGTGATCTCTTAAGGTGATCAACACTTAAGTGGGAAGAAGCACTCAACACTTGATCTTAGTGTTTAAGCCCAACCCAAACCACTAGCACCAGTGTCATTTTAAATTCTTAAACAAAGTTCCAGTTTTAAAATGGTCATTAGATCTTATGAGCAAAAGCTTTTCAATTAAATACATATGCATGATCATAACGTGTAGCATATACATGAAGAAGGTGAGGAGGACTTGAAGTAAAGATCAAGGAGGGAGGAGAACAAGTGATCAAGCTCCAAGTGATCGTCACTAACTGATTGTAACAGTAGTCACCTGCAAAACAGGCAAGCCCCGGTTTGCATTTGAACCGTTTTATAAAGCATTTTCATTTGTAGGGATCATAGCTTTGCATCGTTGATTGCATTACGTCTAGATGATATTGAAAACCCCACTTGCATGACCAAAAACACCTAAGAGAGAAAGGGTAGAATAGCAACTCCTTGAGGGAATTTGGCTACGCTAATGTTAGTAGGAAAGGTCCGGTAGAAGACGAGTAGTTGGAATCTACTCGGGAGTTTAGGGCTGGTTTACTCGGAACGGGTCCGAATTAGAAAGAATGATGAAAGTTCACACTTAAGAAATGGAGACCGGGCAGGGAGGTTTAGATGCAGCAGGTTGCAGGCCGTGCGTGCATAGCCCTGCCTGTGTCGGTTAAGGCCCGTCCGTGCTTGGCCCTGTTGGACAAGTTTGAGTTGTGTACCGGGCACGTACTGGCTATATGGGACCCAGGAAACCGATGTACCTTGGGAGATCCATAGTGGAACTTTTCCAACTGCCTTAGGCTTTCGGCGTCAGGGTAGCAGGAGGTACCTCGCTCAAGAACATACCACAGCGGGTATGTACCTTGAGGGAGCTTGCGTACTCGGGGCAGTTGGACTGCGTCCAATGTGGAAGATCTTGGGAAAGGTGGCCGCGTACAACGTCAGTCGAGGTTGCTGCCGGCAACTCGGAGTACGGGTGTATGTGTCGTGTAGTCCGGGCGTGTGCTGATTCGAATCACCGTCGCTCGCGGTCATATGAGCATACTTGCCCACTGCGTCTTGACGTAGTAACAACTGGAATTGTTTATCTTTAAACTTGATAAGGCTGTGCTATAACTTGTATTGCAACCATGATTGAATTAGAGATAGGCTCATTAAAGTTTACTTTCACTTTGTGCAAGGACCATCGCAACAAAGCGTTTCTTGTTTGATTGTGGAGTTGCGATGCTTTTCGGCTCAGGGACTGCACAATGAGGCTTAAAATATGAAAGTTAAGGATCAACTTTAGGCGAGTCCTTTATGCAAATCTAGCCGACCCATTTGAAACCATCGTGCATGTAGAGTTTCAGGTTTAGGGGAGACGGGTCAGACTTGCTGAGCCTATGTCCTCACGCTTGCTATATAAGTGGTTTTGCAGGTTAACAACGATGCTGAAAAGAAGGTTGTCCGGTGAGACTCGGGGACTCCCGAGTCAGGTAACACATGGAGAACCTAGCCGCTGCTGCTTGTCTTCGTGTTGCTAGCGAGAGGAGTCCGCGGGCTGGACTTCATCTCGGGTGCTCTTAGTTATTCGACGTGAGTTGATAAAGACTTCCGCTGTAGTTACTTGATGTAAAGTATTTACAAAGAAAAACTTGTAAGCTTCCGCTATTGTTTTATGTAATACATTGTTCCTCATATGTGTGTTGTTGGGTGCCGCATAACACGGCACCACCCAATGTGATTCCCGGGCGAGTGGCCTGTCTCGGTTGAGCGGGTCGCGTCAGCATGGTATCAGAGCTGAGCCCTGTCTCAGTCGGTACCGCGCCCGTCTCAATTAGGTGGCACTAAAACGATCACTTGCAAACGTGTTCTACACGTACTAAGGTTTTCGTGGTTAGTACCTACATAAAACACACTCAATCATCAGGTTCGGCTGCACACCGAACCCGGTATCCATAACAGTTTACACACCCGGACGTCATCACTCGCCCAGGTGTTCTCAAGCCAAACATGCCTTGAGCTACGTGTTCATGTTACTGACCACGTGACGGGGTCTCCCAAATTGCACCACGCACGCCAGGGAAGACGTTGCTCGAATACCCCAAACGACATGAAGAGTCGTAGAGGATACTAAAGCGGGTTGGGTTACCTGCCGCCCGTGAGGCTCCACCCTTCAGCTTGTGCGCACTGGTGGACAGCGCATACGTGCACCCCCAAGACATAAACCGTCCCGAGATGCATGATTTTCCGACATAACAAATAAGTTAGGTTGCCATCTTCATAATATGCTAATAGTAGTCCTTATGTGGGCCTAGTACCGTTATCTCACCGTACCCTAAGTTTGTGATATAATATGATGCTCAATCCGTGCTCTGTTCCCAACGCAGCTCTGATACCATGTGTAACAGCTCTGATACCATGCTGAGACGGCGCCACAGGACCTCGTCGGGTGGTGCCGTGTTATGCGGCACCCAACACCACACGGGTCGATGAACACACATCATATTACATAAATAGTTTGTGGAAGCGTACAAGATTGTTTTACAAATAAGTATATCAGAGTAAACTACAGCGGAAGACTATCACTCTCACGACTCATGTCTAAACTAGCAACAAAGAAACGGTCCAGCCCGCGGACGTTTCTTACTAGCAACACGAAGATCAATCTGCAGCGGCGAGGATGCTCTTTGAGTAAGCACTCGGAGGTTCCCGAGTCTCATCGGCATCCCTTCTCATAAGCATCGAGTCAATTACCTGCAAAACAACTCGGATAACATCCGTGAGCATAACGCTCAGCAAGACTTAACCGTCACACTAAACATGAAACTCTAAGTGAGGTTATGAACCTAACATAGTATGGCATAAGCATAATTAAACTCGCCTAAAAGTGAATCCTTACTTTCATATATTAATTGCAGCATTTTAAGTAACCCTGGGCACGCCACATCGGGAGTCCACAATCAAACAAGAAACGTTTTCCCCCGATGTAAATTGCTCATGGCATAAAAGAATCGAGTTTGCACTAGCCTATTCATCAAACTCCAATACAAGGTAGAATAATACTTCACATCAAGATGATTAGTTCCTTTCTCATGCAAGTTCTTACTACGTCACGACTGTGAGAACAAGTATGCTCGGTCCATTCCGTGAGCGACGGTGATTCGAATCAATAACACCCGGACTACACGACACGTACGCCCGTACTCGACGTTGCCTACAACAACTATCACTGACGTCGTACGTGGCAGCCTTCCCCCATTTCACCCCCGCTGAATCGATCAAGTCACCCCGTACAGTAGCTACTCTCATGGTGCACCTTCCGACGTGAGATGTCATGAGAATATTCCCCACATACTGCACACCGGCCGTCCGCCTGAGGCGACCCGAAAAGTCCCAACGACAGCTTCCCGAGGTACATCGGTTTACTGGGTCCCATATAGCCAGCATGAGTCCGGTACACAACTCAAACTTGTTCAACAGGGCCGCATACGGATCGGTCCTTGACCGACACGGACAGGTCTACAGCACCCAGGCCCCTATGTCCTGCTGCTCCTACAACCTTCCGGTCTCAACTTTAACTTGCTACATCATTTATGAACCAATCCCGTATGCCCCTGTTGTTCCTGAAACTGCGAGTAGCATCTCACCACTCGACTTCTACCGAACCGTACTTAAGCATGGCAGTTCTACACGGTGAAAGACACCTACCCAATACTCCATGGGTCATTTGGCTATGCAAGAGGAGTATCAATCACTAGACCTAATGCACAGTTCATACCTTGACCGAAAGTGAGTACAAAATAAAAACTTAACAGCTGTTAAATGCAAACCGGAGCTTGCCTGTTTTGCAGGGTAGTCGTATATAAGCAGTTAGTATCCTTGGAGATCCACCCTTGACTCTCCGGAGCTTGATCCACTTCGATGAATCACTCCTTTGAGTCCCCTTCGTTGTGGTTCCTATTGAGATGCATATGCACATATTTTATAGAATGTAATGGAAAGAAGTTATAGAATTACTTTCTTAAGAACAGAGGTTGTGTGGAAAAGCCAAGCATGGCTTGGTTTGCCTATGTTGTGCAAAGAACAGAATTAAACTAATTTGACCTTAAGGCCCTTAGCTATACACTAACCCTTTTCTCTAATGAACATAATAGATAAGCTGAAAAGATTTGAGTGCAACTGAAGAACAAGAACTCCAATGGCCTCAAAACTTTTACAGCAGGTTCTATACTACCTAAGGATTTAGCTTGCCAAATTGCAGCTAATGTGGAGTCATATTGTGTCCTCCATAATTCTCACAATATCTCTTATGTATTTTTCCCTTATACATAAGTATGGAGAATAAGAACAGGGAGTTCCAGGACTCATCTTGGGCTGATAATTTACATGTGAGTTCTTGATCACATGAGTCATCTGGTCCAAAATTCGGTCCTTTTACTTGGGTAGTTCTCCCAGAACAATTCTTTAAGTATTTGTACTCAATAGAATTAATTCTGTAGTAATGTTCATTTTCATGCCCAACTAAGTGAACTACAATTCCAAGTATGTCCCAGAGAGCCTGCCTAAATTTTCCTATGATTTTTGGAGCTATGGATTGCCCAGAACAGATTTTTAAAGTGGGAAACATTTTCTGAAAATGTTTCTGGATTCTTTTGAACACAGTAGTTTGCATTTAGCAAATTCCTACTCCAATGATCTTCAAATGAGCTGAACATTTGCTAGTAGGTCAATACTATGCTAAAGAATATTCTGGCAAAATTTGGGTATTTTTGGATAAACCAAACTCCCTCAATAATTCTTTTTCAGAAAACCTTCAAAGAATTTTCCAGAATATAATATTGACTTTCATAGAAATCTGAGTTCATATTTGGATAGAACTCAGAGAGATGAATCCAACCCAATTGGAATCACTCAAATTGGAGTTTTCCACAGGGAGATATGAATTTCTAAAGATTGAGCTAAGTCTGGAATTATTTTCCTATTGAAAATCCCACTGGGCCCGCTTATTTGAATTCCAACCAATCAGAACTGGGCCACACCGGGGCCACGGGGTTTTTCGCGCCAGCACACGGGATCCCGGCCACACCTGATCCCGGATTTGAATTCTGAGCTTCTGACAGGCGGGGCCCACGGCTTTCTTCTACCTCCCGCTCCTCGCTCGCGCCCGCGCGCTCCCCCTCGCCGGAGTAACCGGAAGTTCGCCGGACCGGCCTTCCCGGCCACCGCCGGAGCTACAACTCGCCGCCAGGGGGTTTAGGGCCTCGAGGAACAGGACTGTGGGGTTTGCTAGGGCCGCCGACGACCGGAACATGGCCGGCGACGTGTAACTGCCTCTGTGGAAGTCCGGCAGCGTCGCCCGGGGTCTCCAGCCCTCAAAAGCTTGTGCCGACGAGCCCTACAGCACCAGCGTACCTCTAGGAGGATCGACACGACCTCAAAATGGCTCGGGAGCGGCTGTAAATAGGTTGTCGCCGTGCGACCGAATGTGTCCGCCATGAACACCTCTAGTCGAGCTCGAATTCCGTCGTGCTGAGGTGTTTTCATGCGCTGGATCCTAAAGAAGAAATGACCGCCGGCTAATCCAGCGTCTATGTGCCAAATTTGATGACTTAAGGAGGATCAGAGGGCAAGAATTTGAAAGAATCATAGCGGAAGCTCGGAATGGGGTCGCCGGAGCAAAACTTTGAAATTCGCCGGCGATGCTTCACGGTATGGCCTGAGCTTGGGCTGAGAGCAGCACCGCACCCGTGCGTGTCCGTAGGTGTGATCGTTCGGCCGTGAAACCCGCTGTGGAGGGCTGTCCACGAGCGCCCGATCACTTTCTCGGCTTAGGTCGCCGCGGCGGCGGTCGTTCTCGGGCACCGGAGGCCGCAGCTCGCTGGCTTGCGGGTCAGGGAGGTGGAGGCCGAGCTCGCGGCGATGTTTAGCAGGTCAGGGAAGGAAAGAGCGTGGTGGTTTCGCCGTTCTTCCGATCGGACCGAGAGGCGGAGGGGAAGATGGTCGCTGGCCGTGTGCTTGCGAGGAGGAGAAGAAGGGACGGCCTTTGCTTCGTCCAGGGGGGGTTGATAAGGCCGCAGAACCGCCTCTGGGCGCCGTATGTGGGGAAATGCAGCAGCTGGTGGCGCTGCCGAGCGTCCCCGTGGCTCCACGGTGGGAGCTGCTCTTGGCCCACGTGCTGCTCGACGAATTTCCCCACTGGGGCTGAGACTTAAGGTGCAAGGCTCCTCTTTTAGCTCTATGGCATGTGGGTCCCACTCCACATTTCCTCCCCAAATATCTTCTCAAGCTGATCCTCTTAATTCCCACAATTCTGAGTTTAAAGTGTGGGTTAGAATTTGAATCCTTCCAATTCAGTTTGAATTTGCTTTCCAAATTTGAATTGGGTTGAAGTTTGCAAATTCTCCTCTTTAACTCCCTTTTGAGCCCACCGTACAATTGAAAAGTTTATGAGCAAACTTTTCCCTATAATCCCAACTATAGGGCTGCATGTATTATTCAAAGTTTTTGGTCACTACATGTGTGAACTTGAATTTAAAATCTGATTTTTTTAAACTTACATGCAAAGAGGTATTTAACTCCTTATTGGTCCAACACTTTTAAATAAAAAGTTGAACCTCATGTTGGATATTCATCCATGTATTACCTTGCATGAAGAAAAGATTTAGCAAGTCCCATTTTTCATGTCTTTGCCACACATATGAACTCAAACTTTAGTTTTTATTCATACACATTTTTGGGACTTTTACAGAATCCAACCCAATTTGAACCACTGAATTTGGAGCTCCCTAGCAAAAGTTATGAATTTCTAAACATTGGGCTGAAACTTGATTTGTTATGCTATTGGAAAAGAACCTGGGCCCACTCTTTAAATCCCAGCCAGTGAGAACCGAGAACACACGGGCCACAGGGTTACCCTGCGCACAGCCACACGGAATCCAGGGCCATATTCGATCCAGTTTTAAACTCTCCCTCACTGACTGGTGGGCCCGCCCAACCCTTCTTCTTCCTCCGAGCCCTCCTTCCCCGCGCGCGCTAACCTCGCCGGACCGAGGCGGCGCCTCGCCGGCTGAGTGTCTCCGGCCGTATCCCGGCCGGAGGCTCGCCGCCTGAGGGTTTATGGGGTCGGGAAACATGTTTGTGGGCTCGGTTCAGGCGCTAGAGGATCGGAACTATGCCGGCAGCGTGCGGCGGCCTCCGGGGACGATCGGCATCGTCGCCCGGTGGTCCTAGCCTGCCAACGACTCAGCCCATACTTTCTAGAGCACCAGTGGGTGCTAGGGAAACACGGCAAGTAAAGGCCGGCACATGGCAACACCTCCAGAGGGGTTCTCACCGTGCGCCCGACCCCTGCTGCGCGGTTGAGCGTGGGACGACATGAAATACCCCACATTTCGTCAGTTTTCTAGCTAGGGTTGCGAAGAGAAATTGACCGCTAGCCAGTCTAGGTCATGTGTGCATGATTTGGTGGCCTAAGAACGAAGATTAAGGACGAATTCGATGGATTCTTACCCGGAGGTCCGAGTGGATGCGCCGGGAGAAAAACGTCAAATTGACGCTCGATGGTCCACTGTCGGGGCTGTGGCTTGGCCAGTAGCAGCGTGACTATCCAACGCGTCTCCGAGTGGCCTAGCTCGGCCAGGAAAGCCTCTGGTTCGAGCTGCCCACGGTGAGCCCGTGTCGGCTGTTCTTCTCGGTCACCGCCAAGAGTCACCAGGCTAGGTTCTGGGCAGCTAAACTCGACTGTCTTCGGCCGGAGGAGGTAGAGGACGAGTAGCTGGTGTGGTTTTTGGCTAGGGGGGTGCTGCACGCGAGAGCTCGGCTGAATTCTCACGGGAAGTCGATCGGCGGCAGTCGGGTCGGTTCAGCGCGAGGTAACGGAAGCAGTGACGATCTTCACGTGGCCGCGCGTGTCACCACCGCTGCAGTCAGTCTTCCATGGCGCGCTGGCTCGTGCGGTGTCCCTCCTCTCGGGCGCGGGAGCAGGAGCTGGCGTGATGTGTTCGACCGGCGTTGGGGAGAAAACAGGCCACGCTCGGTTTGGAGAACAGTCCTCCCACTGACTTGTGGGTCCACTCTCCCCCTAATCCTCTTTTTCCAAATTCTTCTGTAAATATCTCAGCTACTCTCCATTTAATGAGAGACTTAGCCCCCAAGTATTGGTTTGAATTTGAGTTCTAAATTTTGAAATTTGTTTGGCTAAATTTGCCTCACATTTGAAAACTGAAATTCAAATTCAGTTTTGAATTCTTGCAAATTTAGCTCCCGACAAGATGAACTCCAATGGGGATGAAAATTGGTGGGATAAATCAGAAAAATGTGCTGAGTTTGAATATGAAGCTAACTTTTGAATTTGAGTGATGAAAGTTGCTGCAATTTGAATTTACCTTCAAATTGGCCTCTTTTTCAAATACCTCCAAAAGTGCCTCAAAAAGTGTTGGGTTTACATGAAATTTGGCTTGAACCTTCCCAAGACTTTTCAAGTCCCAGGGGTGAGCTCAACCTCTCATGTTCATGTGTAGAAACCCTACTTTGTGAAAGTGAAGGCTTTCCCCTCTAATCACTCTTTTGATGGAGGTTACTTGCTCTTCACAATATTTCCTAAGATATCCACAATAAAAACTGTGGTGTTGTGAGGTGAAGAAAAGTTTTTGCAAGTCCCTTTTCTTGGGCTTTTACATCCCTCCCCCCTTAAAAGAATCTCGTCCCGAGATTACAAAAGAAGAGATAGCGATGTAATAGGGACTTACCCGTGTTGAGATGCCATGAACTCCGGGTAATTTGAGCGAAGGAACTCCTCGCTCTCCCACGTCGCTTCTTCAGCGGTGTGGTTGCCCCAGAGGATCTTGTAGAACCACAACGTTCTGCTACGCATGGTTCGGGCTTTCTCATCAAGAATTTCCACCGGATACTCATCATATGTTAAATCGGGTTTCAGCTCGCCGATGTCTTCAGTAGGAACAGCAGCTGTATGCTTTAAACATTTTCGCAGTTTCGAAACATGGAAAACATCATGGACACCAGCAAGGGATGCCGGTATCTCCAATCGATACGCCGCTGATCCGCACTTCTCGGTGATAGCGTAGGGTCCAATGAAATGGGGAGTGAGCTTCCCCTTCACACCGAACCGGTGCACGCCCTTCATCGGAGACACGCGGAGGTATACATGTTCACCGACCTCAAAATGCAGCGGTCTACGCCTCTTATCAGCGTAGCTCTTTTGCCGGGATTGAGCGTCCTTCAAATTAGCTTGAATCGCCCGAACGCGCTCTTCGGCATCGTTCACCACATCAACCCCGAATGTGACCCTTTCACCAGACTCGCACCAGTTTAATGGGGTGCGGCATTTACGACCTTAGAGAGCTTCGTAGGGTGCCATCTTGATACTCGCCTGATAGCCATTGTTGTACGAGAATTCCGCCAATGGTAGGTGATCATCCCAGTTCCTACCATGGTGGATGGCACATGCTCTCAACATGTCTTCCAGAACCTGATTCACCCTCCCTGTTTGGCCATCTGTCTGAGGGTGGTAGGCGGAGCTTCTAATCAGTTTAGTACCCAAAGCAGCATGCAACTGCTCCCAAAAGCGAGATACAAACAATGCACCTCGGTCTGAGACTATGGTCTTGGGTACGCCATGCAAACATGGGATCCTGGCGATATATTACTCCGCATATCTGTTGGCATGGAAATGTGTATGCACGGGGATGAAGTGAACTGACTTGGTTAGTCAGTCAACGATCACCCAAATGGAATCATGTTTGTTGGAAGTTAGGGGCAATCCCACAATGTAATCCATGCTCACATCTTCCCATTTCCACGCCGGAATCTTTAGGGGTTGTAGCAGCCCTGATTTCCTCATATGATCAGCCTTCACTCGTCTACACGTATCACACTCGGATACGTATTGCGCTACCTCCCACTTCATCCGCGTCCACCAAAATTTCTTTTTCAAATCTTGGTACATCTTTTTGCTGCCTGGATGAATGGAGTACTTAGACATGTGAGCTTCATCGAGGATCTTTTTTCTCAGTTCCATATCCCGGGGTACGACTATGCGGTCATTGAACCATAGCGTCCCCTCCTCATCTTTCCGGAAACACTTGATCTCCCCATTATCTATCCGTCTCCGGAGATGTGCCATGCCTTTATCAGTCTTCTGAGCTGCAATGATGTCCTCCCTAATAGTAGGGATGAGGGCAAGGTTGTACAGCGATCCATAAGGAACCAAGTATAAACTCGGCTCTTCCTCCCCCACCGGTGTAATGGTGAGGTGATGGACATGTGACTTCCGACTCAGCGCGTCGGCAACCACATTTGCCTTTCCGGGGTGGTAATGGATCTCAATCTAATAATCTTTGATCAGCTCCAACCACCTCCTTTGCCTCATGTTCTGCTCCTTCTGGGTGAAAATATATTTCAAGCTCTTGTGGTCGCTGTAGAGGTGCACCAGATTTCCCAGGAGATAGTTCCTCCACATTTTTAGCGCCAACACCACTGCAGCAAGCTCAAGATCATGAGTCGGATAGTGCTGCTCATGGTTCTGAAGTTGGCGTGAGCCATAGGCGACCACACGTCCTTCCTGCATCAACACACAGCCGAGCCCAATACCGGACGTGTCGCAATACATGTCAAAGGGCTTTGTTGTATCCGGCTGAGCTAAGACCGGGGCTGTTGTGAGATGCTTCACCAATGCTTGGAACGCTCTTTCACACGCCGTGTTCCAAACATACTTCGTCCCTTTCTTCAGCAATTCTGTCATCGGCTTAGCGAGCTTGGAGAAGCTTGGAATAAATCTCCGATAGTATCCCGCTAACCCGAGGAAGCTTCTGACTTCATGAACTGAAGTGGGGGCTTTCCATTTCAGCACTTACTCTATTTTGCTTGGGTCAACCGCAATGCCTTCAGCTGAGATGATATGTCCCAAGAATGGCACTTGGCTGATCCAAAACTCGCATTTACTGAACTTGGCGTAGAGCTTGTGGTCTCGCAATCGTTGAAGAACGATCCGCAAGTGTTCGGCATGTTCGGCTTCTGTCTTGGAGTAAACCAAGATATCGTCGATGAACACTACCATGAACTTGTCCAGCTCCGGCATGAACACCGAGTTCATGAGATACATGAAATGAGCTGGAGCGTTTGTGAGACCAAAGGACATGCCGAGATATTCATATAATCCATATCTCGTCGAGAAAGCCGTCTTCGGGATATCCTCCGCCCGTATCTTTATCTGGTGATATCCAGAGCGAAGGTCCATCTTGGAGAACACACTTGCACCCACAAGTTGATCAAACAATATGTCGATGCGGGGCAGTGGATACTTATTCTTGATGGTGACGGTGTTGAGCGGCCGGTAATCCACACACAACCTCAGGGTTTCATCCTTCTTCTTTACAAACAGCGCCGAGCATCCCCAAGGCGAGGAACTCGGCCTAATGAAACCCTTGCTCAACAGATCATTGAGTTGTTCTTTCAGTTCAGCCAGCTCATTTGGAGCCATTTTATATGGTCTCCGTGATATGGGCGTAGTTCCAGGTGCAAGTTCAATCTTGAACTCGACATCCCGCTCGGGTGGCATGCCCGGAAGATCATCCGGGAACACGTCGGGGTACTCCCGGACTATGGGGATGTCCTCTAATTTGAGAGCTTCAGTATTGTTGATCGCTGAAACCTCCCGGACTGGATTATCTAATAGAAGAGACTGCAAACGGTGTAATGGGGATTTGAGGTGAACCGTCCATGTTAAAGTTTCCAGGACAGCGCCATGGTAGCTTAGCCATGACATTCCCAAGATTGCATCAATCTTCTGCCCCTCACGGATAATCATAGTGGTGGGATATATCTTCCCACCTAAGCACAGTGGTGCTTTCGGAACCATCATCGTTGCTGAAATCTTTCCTCCCGGTGAGCAGATCATATAAGAACACTCGGGATGGAAAGACTTCCAGCTGATGCTTAACCACATATGATGCACTTATGAAGTTGTGGGTTGCACCAGAATCAAAAAGTATGATGATGGCTTGATGGTTGAGAGTGAACGTACCCGCCAGCACGTTGTCTCCTTCTGGGGCATCCTCACTGTCGAGGTTGCGGACGCCACCAGTCCGCTCACCAACCTTCTTTACCGTAGGTCGGCCTCGAGCACCGCCATGGAACTGGGCTTGCCCGCTGCTCTGCTGCCCCTGGAGACAGTCCTTCGCGAAGTGGCCCGCCTGGCCACACGTGAAGATCGGTGAAACGGGGCGGTCCCCCGCTGATCGATGGACGGAATCCCGGGGCGCGTTGTGGCGGTGGAAACGCCCGGGGGGCCGTCTGCTGCTGCTGCTGCTGCTGTCTTGGTGGTGGCATCGGCGGATGGAACGGGGGTGCTTGGAACGAACGTCCCCCGAACTGTTGAGATCGCGCCGGTGGACGCCACTGCTGCCCGGATGGTGTCCGATACACCATACGGTACTTCTGGGGAGCGCCACCACCACTGCTGGGTGGAGCGCTGCGCTTCCTCTGCTCAGCTGCCAACTCCCGCTGAGCATCCTCTTGCATGATCGCGGCATTGACTAAGTCATTGAATGTGCCGCGATTCCACTGAACAAGGTGTGTCTTCATTTCGGGGTGTAACCCCCGATAGAAGTGTTCTCGCTTCTTCTCCTCAGTGGAGATGTAGTCTGACGCATATTGCGCCAGATGATTGAAGGCATGGGAGTAGTCGTGGGCAGTCCTCCCTCCCTGCTTCAGCTCCAAGAATTCTTGGAACTTCCTCTTCATGATCCCGGGAGGGATATGATAGGCGCGGAACGCCTCCCGGAATTCCTCCCATTTCACGGCATGGCCGGCCGGACGTGAGGCGACATAGTTTGCCCACCACGCACCGGCGGCACCGTGGAGTTGCTGCGCTGCGAACAAGGTCTTTTGCCGCTCCGTGCATTGGAGCAGCCCGAACTTGTACTCGATGGTCTGCAGCCAGTTGTCAGCCTCCAGTGGTTCAGCTTCGGTGAACACTGGAGGGTGCGTACTCATGAAATCCGAGTACGACACTTCCCGGGGCTCACAAGGCCCTCTATCTTGACGCCCCCCCGCCTGGGACGTATTCTGCACGATCATGCGGAGCAGGTCGGTCTGCTCGTCACGACCACCCACCAGTGCCGCTATCACATCCGCTAGGGTAAGCGGAGGCGGCGGTGGTGGCTGCTGCTGCGGGGTGCTGTCGTAGGCTGGTGGCTGGGAGTCATCGCCTCCCTGCTGGCTAGAGCCACCCACCTCGTGCGTGGTCCTAGTGCGAACCATCTGCAACCATACAATAATAAACATCAGTCCCACAACATATTACATGCAGTCCAATAAAATAGGCGTAAAAACATAATGACAATAAAACATGTGATACATCTCGTAGGTAGATAATGTAATAACTTTGCACAAGCTACACCATTACCAGACCAAACACAAGCTAGTTTAATCCAACTTGATGAACCTCCTCTTTGGAAGCTCACCATAACTAGGTTTGGTCACTACGAGACATTAATATCGCGTTGTCATCACGTATACCACCCTTAGGGTATAACACCCTCTCCAATGAGTTCAACTGTCACTCCTCTGTCAGAATGATCAGTTTCTACCTATTCCAAGTTTTGATCTGGTCCTGGGCATTTTCATGACTCAAGCTGAACCCCGAAGTTAAAGTTAACTTCAGTATCTTTCCAACGAGTACTCATTTGCCCACAGATCAGCTCTGGTTAAAAAGTTATGGTAATTCAAAGTCCACAGAATTTCTGGAAGAATTTCAACAGCACCTCCTTTAGAAGTTGCTGTTTTCCATTCGAGTTTCCACCTGTGCTGAAACTTCAGAAACTTTGAATTACAAAGATGTCACACATCATCTACTCTTTCTAAGGATGTATCATATGACAATTTTAAATTTTTCTACTGGGAGTTATGTTTGAAAAACAGAACAGTTCAGAGAATGTTTTACTCTGTCCTGGTTCTGGACAGTTTATATTCCTCTGGGATTTCAGCCATCTTAAGGTGTGTTTCAGCTGTAGAAGTCTACAACAAAGTTGTAGGGTACTCAAATACCTTTCCAGAACTATATACCACACCTCCCTGGGCTAAAAGACCTGTGAGTTATGCTCTGTTGAAGATCAGCAACTTGCTGCGCAAAACAGAGCACTCTGTTTTTCAGTCATTTTGGAACTACACTCATCACTATCTAATTTGTCTACCCAACCAGGGTCCTAGATGTTGAACCTAATGATTTTAATTCCTTTTTATCATTATTTTTCATGCATATGCCTACACTATCTCGGTACTGCGTTCCTCACAAAGGAAAATCCTAACCGGATTATACCGGCATATACGTCTCAAGTGTGGCACTAAACGGTCTCTCGCACACGTTTACTACAGGGATACATACGTGGTTAGTACCTGCAGAAGACCACACAATAGTGATGCACTCAAAGGTTGTTTATTTCAGGCAATTCCATATTTAAAAGTAAATACAAACGCCCGTATCATTGTCATACGGCCGTCCTTGAGTTAGGTCACGTCTCAAGGTACGTGATCGTGTTTCAACACCACACGACGGGGAACCCGAGTAGGTCATGAACAGGTCGTCACGGTTGGGAATGTTATCAACCCAACAGATACCACCTACTACCCTGCATGGCACGCCGATGGCAAGCGCTGCGTATGTCCTCCTGGGCTATTTCCAGATGAACACACTCTCGCGTTACTGACCACGCGATGGGGTCTCCACTTACTTGCCTAATGCACACTAGGGATCAGAGTTTCATATGAACTCAGGAACATGAAGAGTCCAAGAGTTTAATATTGACGTCTCACACCAAGCTGTGAGACTTATCCCTGAACCACTTTCCTCGTCAGAGAGAGCTAACCGAAATTGAACCGCTTTCGGTGGCGTTCCTTACCATGCTTACCAAGCATAGGTGCGTCGTTACATAATTAAAATTTAGAATTATAACACATAGGTTAGTCTTTTCCACTTTAAGTAACTATGCTAGTATAGTCCTTACTTGGGCAAACTACCGATTCCTCACCGTAATCCTAAGTTTTCCCATAATACAGTCCTTAAGTACTGTGCTATCCCCAATGCAGCTCTAATACCAGGCTGTGGCGGACCGGAATCCGCTCATCCAGGATCGCAGAGGGTGGTGCCGCACGATGCGACACCCGACAGCACACGTCATAAGAACACAATATATTACATGGGAAAACAACTGAACTGTACAAACAGGTACAATACTCAGTTACAAACTATTGTCTTTATTACACAGCGGAAGTCTACTTTTCTACACTCACGCCTGCCTATCTAGCAAAAGTCGGTTGCCCTGCCCTAGGGCAACCCACACTAGCTGCACGTCTCAGCTCAGCGCGCCGTGTACGGCTCCCACTCAGCCGTAGTCCCTGACGGAGGTAACCCTCGCCGGTAGACTCGTACTCCGAGTCCGTGGGTGGCTCCTCACCTAAAAACACTTAAGCAGCAACCGTGAGCACGAAGGCTCAGGAAGGCTTAACTGACTCACCTAAACATGAAACTCTACATGAGGTGTATAATGACATAGGATAGTCATATTGCAACAAATGGACTCGCCTACAAGTTCATCCTTAGTTCAGCTTTTAGCAACAAGTTAACAGTTCAGGAAGCTGAAATTTAGTAAGCAATATTTGGTGGCAAACATGTAGCAATACAATATTCTATCATATCAGCAATATTGAATTAACATATTTCATACATTAATCTACGTCACGACTCAGTGACCATGTGGTACTCTTCACCGCGAGGGACGGCGAATCGACTCGATATACACCTGCAGGGAAACCCAAAGAGCACGTCACGTACGCCCACCGGTGGAGCTGCACAGCACGCTCACTCGATGTTGTACGGGACAACCTTTCACCCAACAGCCCAAACGTCGAACCGGTCACACGGAATTGAGCAGGAGGTTCCCCACACGGAGCATCTCTCTATGCCCGTTGGCAGATTTCCACCTTGCTGCCCTCAGCCTACACCTATAAATCGGTGCGTTATGCCTCGACGCCCGGAGGTTTAGGTTACATCGGTTTATCGGGGCCCATATATCCGATATGCCTTTGGTACGTTCAAACTTGATCAGCATGGGCCGCACACGGATCGGTCCTCAATCGACACGGACAGGGCCGCGCACACAAGACTCCCTCTTGCTGCGCCCTAGCCCCTGCCTAGTCTCATTTTCGTTACTAAAAGGATCTCGCATCACTCGAACCAATCCCGTGTGTCCCAAGCCTATCTCGCGAGTAGATCCCAACTACTCGACTTGTACCGAAGTCCTATGAAGCATTAAGCATAGCCTGTCTACTCGAGGTCTTAGACACTACCCTCACTCTTTTCGGAACCTTTGGTTATGCAAGTGGGGTTTCAATCATCCTATACCTAATGCACATACATACTTCACCCTACATATGTAAACAAAGTAAAAATTTTATAAAAGAGTTAATGCAAACTGGGGCTAGCCTTGTTGCTGCTGGTCAGAAGTTAGTTCTTCCTCTGGAAGCAGGAAGTCGAGAATCTCCGGAGCAGTGACTACACGTTATTGAAATACTACATGTTAATTAATATGCATACAAGTTATAGTAATGCTGCTACTATTAATTCTAATAACCAGTTTCTAACAACTGGAACTCTGTTCAAGAATTTAAAATGGAACTGGGGTTTAGGGGTTTGGGTTTGGACCTAAGTACATGGTTAAGTGCTAAGTGGTTTTCCCCCTTTTCCATGTTAATCCCTCCAGTGGTTAAACAGGACAGGGGTGATCCAGAGCCCCAATGAAGCTGAGAATTTTTGTGTGAGTTCCTTGTCACAAGAAAACCCTCTGGACCAAAATTTAGCACTTTTCATTGAGTGGTTTATTCAGAATAATTTTCTTAGCAATTAAGCAAAGAAGAATTAATTCTGAGGTAACACTCCTGTTCATGCCCAACTTAGTGAACTAAAATTTCAATTATAGCTCATAGAGTTTGCCTGAATTTTCCTAGCATTTTTGGAGCTAAGGTTTGTCCAGAACTGAATTTCCAAGTTTTAGAAATTATCTGAAAATGTCTCTGTATTCAAATGAACACAGCACCTTCAAATTTGAATTGCTCTGATCAAATTAACTCCAAATGGTCTGACACTTTTACAGGGGTTCACTAACATCCTGAAGAACACTCTGGCGAAATTTGGGGATTTTTGGAT
Organism: Neostapfia colusana; assembly: GCA_030760725.1. Taxonomy (NCBI): domain Eukaryota; kingdom Viridiplantae; phylum Streptophyta; class Magnoliopsida; order Poales; family Poaceae; genus Neostapfia; species Neostapfia colusana. Next base: position 103,216,762 of record JASWHV010000004.1, read on the forward strand.
GAACCAAACTCCCTCAAAAATTCTTTTGCTGAGAAGCTCTAAAGAATTTTCCAGAATTAATTAATGGGTTTCATACAAATTGGGTTGCATATTTGGATAAAGATATGCAAGCTGAATCCAACCCAATTTGAATCACTGAATTTGGAGCTCCCTAGCAAAAGTTATGAATTTCTAAACACTGGGCCGAAACTTGATTTGTTTTGCTATTGGAAAAGAACCTGGGCCCACTCTTTAAATCCCAGCCAGTGAGAACCGAGAACACACGGGCCACAGGGTTACCCTGCGCACAGCCACACGGAATCCTGGGCCATATTTGATCCAGTTTTAAACTCTCCCTCACTGACTGGTGGGCCCGCCCAACCCTTCTTCTTCCTCCGAGCCCTCCTTCCCCCGCGCGCGCTAACCTCGCCGGACCAAGGCGGCGCCTCGCCGGCTGAGTGTCTCCGGCCGTATCCCGGCCGGAGGCTCGCCGCCTGGGGGTTTATGAGGTCAGGAAACATGTTTGTGGGCTCGGTTCAGGCGCTAGAGGATCGGAACTATGCCGGCAGCGTGCGGCGGCCTCGGGGGATGATCGGCATCGTCGCCCGGTGGTCCTAGCCTGCCAACGACTCAGCCCATACGTTCTAGAGCACCAGTGGGTGCTAGGGAAACACGGCAAGTAAAGGCCGGCGCATGGCAACACCTCCAGAGGGGTTCTCACCGTGCGCCCGACCCCTGCCGCACGGTTGAGCGTGGGACGACATGAAATACCCCGCACTTCGTCAGTTTTCTAGCTAGGGTTGCAAAGAGAAATTGACCTCTAGCCAGTCTAGGTCATTTGTGCACGATTTGGTGGCCTAAGAACGAAGATTAAGGACAAATTCGATGGATTCTTACCCGGAGGTCCGAGTGGATGCGCCGGGAGAAAAACGTCAAATTGACGCTCGATGGTCCACCGTCGGGGCTGTGGCTTGGCCAGTAGCAGCGTCACTATCCGACGCGTCTCCGAGTGGCCTAGCTCGGCCGGGAAAGCCTCTGGTTTGAGCTGCCCACGGTGAGCCCGTGTCGGCTGTTCTTCTCGGTCACCGCCAAGAGTCTCCGGGCTAGGTTCTGGGCAGCTAAACTCGACTGTCTTCGGCCGGAGGAGGTAGAGGACGAGTAGCTGGTGTGGTTTTTGGCTAGGGGGGTGCTGCACGCGAGAGCTCGGCCGAATTCTCACGAGAAGTCGATCGGCGGCAGTCGGGTCGGTTCAGCGCGAGGTAACGGAAGCAGTGACGATCTTCACGTGGCCGCGCGTGTTACCACCGCTGCAGTCGGTCTTCCACGGCGCGCTGGCTCGTGCGGTGTCCCTCCCTCTCGGGCGCGGGAGCAGGAGCTGGCGTGATGTGTTCGACCGGCGTTGGGGAGAAAACAGGCCACGCTCGGTTTGGAGAACAGTCCTCCCACTATCTTGTGGGCCCACTCTCCCCCTAATCCTCTTTTTCCAAATTCCTCTGTAAATATCTCAGCTACTCTCCATTTAATGAGAGACTTAGCCCCCAAGTATTGGTTTGAATTTTAGTTCTAAATTTTGAAATTTGTTTGGCTAAATTTGCCTCACATTTGAACTGAAATTCAAATTCAGTTTTGAATTCTTGCAAATTTAGCTCCCGACAAGATGAACTCCAATGGGGCTGAAAATTGGTGGGCTAACTCAGAAAAATGTGCTGAGTTTGAATATGAAGCTAAAATTTGAATTTGAGTGATGAAAGTTGCTGCAATATGAATTTACCTTCAAATTTTCCTCTTTTTTAAATACCTCCAAAAGTGCCTCAAAAAGTATTGGGTTTACATGAAATTTGGCTTGAACCTTCCCAAGACTTTTCAAGTCCCAGGGGTGAGCTCAACCTCTCATGTTCATGTGTAGAAACCCTACTTTGTGAAAGTGAAGGCTTTCCCCTCTAATCACTCTTTTGATTGAGGTTACTTGCTCTTCATAATATTTCCTAAGATATCCACAATAAAAACTGTGGTGTTGTGAGGTGAAGAAAAGTTTTTGCAAGTCCCTTTTCTTGGGCTTTTACAAGAGTGTCATGTTCATCCCTTCGGAAGCGATTCATTTCACCATTCTTCATCCTTCTCCGAATGTGTGACATTCCCACGTCTTTCTTCTGAGCTTCCATAATCTCCTCTCGTATGGTTGGGACAAGAGCAAGATTATATAATGCCCCATATGGAACCAAGTACAAACTCGACTCCTCCTCTTCAAGTGGGTTGATGGACAGATGGTTGACGTGAGATTTGCGGCTTAAGGCATCGGCAACCACGTTTGCCTTTCCGGGATGGTAGCGAATCTCAATATCATAGTCTTTGATCAGCTCTCACCATCTCCGTTGCCGCATATTCAACTCCTTTTGAGTGAATATATATTTCAATCTCTTGTGTTCAGTGTACAGATGCACTAAGTTCCCGAGTAAATAGTGTCTCCACATTTTCAATGCCAACACCACAGCAGCGAGATCAAGATGATGGGTCAGATGGTGCTGCTCATGGTTACGAAGTTGACGTGAGCCATAGGCGACCACTCTTCCTCCTTGCATCAATACACAGCCAAGCCCGATACCGGACGCATCACAATATACTTCGAAGGGCTTGGTTGTATCCGGTTGAGCTAACACCGGGGCTGTTGTAAGATGCTTCACCAATGCTTGGAAAGCTCCTTCACATGCTGAGCTCCAAACATATTTGATCCCCTTCTCAACAGTTCAGTCATCAGCTTAGCAAGCTTGGAGAAGTTCGGTATGAATCTCCGATAATATCCTGCTAACCCGAGAAAGCTCCTGACTTCATGGACAGATGTAGGGGACTTCCATTTCAGCACTTGTTCGATTTTGCTTGGTTCAACTGCAATGCCTTCTGCAGAAATAATATGATCAAGAAATGGCACTTGGCTGATCCAAAACTCACACTTGCTGAACTTGGCATAAAGCTTATGGTCTCGCAATCGTTGAAGCACGATATGCAAGTGTTCGGCGTGTTCTTCTTCAGACTTGGAGTAAACCAAGATGTCGTCGATAAACACCACCACGAACTTGTCCAACTCCGGCATGAACACTGAGTTCATGAGATACATGAAATGTGCCAGGGCGTTGGTGAGACCAAAATACATGATGTGGGGGACCCGCCGCCGAGCGACGCCTCGGACAGGATCTCGTCGGGTGGTGCCATGATATGCGGCACCCAACAGCACACGGGTCGAGGAAACACATCACATTACATACATCTTTTGTGGAAGCGTACAAGAGTATTTTACAAATACTGATATCAAAATAAGCTACAGCGGAAGACTATAACTCTCACGACTCATTTCCAACTTTGCAACAAAGAAACAGTCCAGCCCGCGGACGTTTCTTACTAGCAACACGAAGACAAACCGCGGCTGTGAGGATGCTCTTGAGTAACCACTCAGAGGTTCCCGAGTCTCATCGGCATCCCTTCATAAGCATGAAGTCAATCCTGCAAAACAACTCGGATAGCATCTGTGAGCATAACGCTCAGCAAGACTTAACCGTCACCCTAGCCATGAAACTCTACATGAGGTTATGGATATAAAGTAGGATGGCATAAGGCATAATTAAACTCGCCTAAAAGTGAATCCTTACTTTCAGGTATTATTTGCAGCAATTTAAGTAATCTTGGGCACGCCACATCGGGAGTCCACAATCAAACAAGAAATGCTTTCCCCTGATGTAATTTGCTCACGGCATAAAAGAATCGAGTTTGCACTAGCTATTCATCAAAGATACATCACAAAGATAGTATAAACTTCAAACCAATGTGATTAGTTCCTTTCTCATGCAAGTTCTTACTACGTCACGACTGTGAGAACAAGTATGCTCGTTCCATTCCGCGAGCGATGGTGATTCGAATCAATAACACCCGGACTACACGACACGTACGCCCGTACTCGACGTTGCCTACAGCAACCATCACTGACGTCGTACGTGGCAGCCTTTCTCCCGTTTCACTCCCGTCGAATCGATCAAGTCGCCCCGTACAGTAGCCACTCTCATGGTGCACCTACCGACATGAGATGTCATGAGAATGTTACCCACATACTGCACACCAGCCATCTCGCCTGAGGCGACCCGAAAAGGCTCAACGCAAGCTTCCTGAGGTACATTGGTTTACTGGGTCCCATATAGCCAGCATGAGTCCGGTACACAACTCAAACTTGTTCAATAGGGCCGTATATGGATAGTTCCTTGACCGACATGTACAGGTCTATAGCACCCAGGCCCCTATGTCCTGCTGTGTAACACCCCAAATTTTGATTCAAAACTCTAAACCATGTTCAGAGGGGAATTTAAAAATTTTTGGACGTGTTGCATGTTTTGCAAAAATTCAAATTCAAACTGGAATTCAAATTATACTCAAAACAGAAAAGAAATGGAAAAAGAAAAAGAGAAACGGGAAAAAAAACCGGCCAGTGGGCCGAAACCCGCCAGCCGGCCCAGTTTCCCCGCGCCAGCCCGCCCCCGCGCGCGCCGCGCTGTCTCTCACAGACAGGTGGGACCCACCTGTCATCCCTAACCCGAGCGTCTGCGGCCCGGACTTCTCCCCCCGAGCGCGCGCGATCTTAACCGATTGAAAACCGCGTCCCTCAGCCCGAATTCTGATCCCGGAAGACTCAAACTCGATCACAACCAACTCACCGCCCTCCCCCGGCTATAAAAACCCCAGCCCCGATCGGTTTTTCCCACGCGATCGCCGATTTTTACTCCGGTGAGCACCGAGACTTCGCCGGTGAATTCTGGCCGATTTAAGCTCGAAAACTCTGATCTAACTCGCTGGTCTTGATCCACCGCCTCCGGGGAGCTTTGCAGGTGCAGAAAACTCGGAGACTTACGGTGTAAACACAGCGCCGACGAGCTTCGCCGTGGTTTTGCCTCGGACCTCGCCGCCGATCACTTTCTAGGACCCCCGAGCTCGAGAAAACCCCCGAGGTGAGATCCCTGACCTCCCCTCTACCGATCTATGCCATAAGATCACAGTTCTAGGCAGAATTCTCGCGGATCCGAAACTTTCCGGCGAGATCGCCGCCTCCCGCCGCCGTGCGCCGCCGGCAGCGCCGCCCGCGCTCGATCAGAGCGACGTGGCCGCTTGTGCGCCGTTTATTTTAAATCGCACGGTAGACTTTAAATCCCCGCGTACCGGTTCGATGTTATAATCTCAGCCGTCGGTTTAAAATCGGACGGTCCACGTCAGCCCCGCGTTATAAAGACTGGAATTCTTACGTGCTACCCCCTGGGGTTCTCTGGAATTGAGAGCTAGCCCCGGAAACTTCAGATCTAGCCCCTGGAACTCCAGAAAATCATGTAAATTCATTTAAAAATCAGTTTTAGCCCCTGGACTTAATAAAATTAGGAAAAACACCTCTGATAAGTGTAGCTAGACCCCTGGAAATTATGAAAATAATATTATAGACCCTGTAATGGGGTGAATTCATTATTTTAGCCCTGTTTAGTATTTAATTTAGAAAATTGAATATGTAACTAGTGTTTAAAAATTAAAAAGTGGGACAAACATAATTGTCAAAATTAATTAAAAACTTTCTCAGTACTTAGAAAACTTTGGAGTGAGATAAAAATCTATTTTTGGGCTGAAATGAATCTGTTTCATTTATTATTCACATTTATTAGTATAGGGACACATTTTTAAGTAAAGAATAGTTATAGAAAAATAGGGAAAATAATTATGAAATAATCTACATCAGAAGCCAAGGTCAAAACATGTTATTAGATTATTTAGGACCAGAACCTATACTGTTTAGGTGATGTGTATTACTAATTTTATAATAAAATACACAATTATGCATAGGAGAATAAATCTGAAAATATAGCAACTAGCAAATGATAAATGGAGTTTCTAAAATCCAAAGAATTCAGTTTAGGGTTGGTAGAAATTCTGAAGGCACATATGGAGAAGAAAAATACTTTTCATACATACTTGGTAGTGAAAAGGTGTAGTAGTTTAATATAAGGAATTTATTTAAAACTGAAACACACATATATATACATATATATAGTATGTAAGTATAAATATGAACACCAAAGTAGGAATCATATACACATGGTTAAAAGTGCATGCAAGCCATAACTCAACACACATAAAGTAACCACAACACATATAATGGTAAAGAACTTTTATAAATGTGAATGTGTGGTTTGTATGAAGTAAGAAGTGTGGACTATGTCTTATGATTGTTGTTTTTCTTTTGCTATATGTGATGGTATGAAGTAGAACCTGTTCAAGAGCAAGTTATCCCTTTCCAAGATCAGGACTACCCATTTCAAGAGCAGCAAAAAGGAGGCAAGTGTCCTTGACCACTTTGATCCTATGCTAGGAGGTGTAGATAGAATTATTTGCATTGTCAAATGAAATATGAAACCCATGCTAGGAAAGTTTCCCTAGAATTGCATTACCTTGTTTCCTTGTAGCTTGGGTTGGGAGTTATTTTGTCATGTCATTTATTTACATGCATTTGCTTAGCCATGCTTAGAATGGGATATTTGGGAAATGAGATCATCAGTTTATATCACCATACTCTTTGTGAGTTATGTAGAGGTAGGGATCAAGGCAAGTTGGATGTTTTGGTTGTGTGCTGGGTGCACGAGACTTGGGTTTGTGTTTAGTACTTGCCTGGATCCTAAGGACCGGTTCATGGAGCATGTAACCCGGCTTTACAGTGCCAACCACATGCTGAGATGGGGCAGCTTGGCCAATTAATTAGGTGTATCCCCGGCGTAGTATGGGTGTGTTGGATGGTGCGGGGAGTAGGTGTCAGCTGGACTACCATATGAACCGCAAGGCTCAAGAGGGGGCCACTGCAGCGGGGTTGGAGCCTCTTGTATGCTGTTAGGGGTGAAACCTCAGTGGGCCCACGCTCGTCGGGAATCCCTTTGTAAAGGCTTCGTAGTGATCTCCTGGCTACACACCTGGGAAGTGTGAATGTGGATCGTAGCCACTGGCATAATGGAGGTTCTTTTAGTCCACCCGGCAACGGGGGATGAAATCACTACATGTGGGTACAGTGGTACAAACTCTGCAGAGTCAAAACTGTCTTGACAGCCATGCTCACGGTTAAGAGCGGCCTAGACTTATTCATGATTAGAGGATTGATGGTTTTGGAAGTTAAGCGGGGAGCTTAACATTGGAAATGATGTTATGGTTATTGGATTATGATAATGGGTTGGGAGATTGGGACCATTTTACCTCTGTAGTAATGTAGGTGCTTAATAAGCTAAGGTGATAGGTGTTAATTGCGTAGTGCTTTAACCATGAGTTCAACCTCTCCTTGTTCTAGCCATGCATGATATGATTTTCCCACACTTGCTGAGTGACATTGGTACTCAACCTTGCATATTTGTTGGTTTATATTGCTGCTCAGGTCAAGATAATGAGGTGGTGTATAATAACCAAGATTTTGGACGCAAGGAAGGATTTTAGGTTCATGAAGACCCCCGGGCAACGCCTGTGATGGAGCCCTAAAGAATAATATTCCGCTGCTAGTTTATTTACTTGTGATGAACTTATTATTATCCCTCGAGACATTTACTATGTAAGACTTATTTATATTCGACACCTGGCTTGTAATAAATGATGCTTCACTATTTGTCATCACATGTATGAGAAAATGATCCTGGCATACATGTGATATTCACTTGGTTGTTTCTTCGGAAAAACCGGGTGTGACAGAGGTGGTATCAGAGCCAAGGTTGCCCGTAGGAACGTGGACCTAGGTAGAAATGGACGTATTTAAGGGCCCTATTTTCTTAAAAACTATTTTCCAAGGTGGCGGTGGAAAAGTGTTATTAAAGGAGTCATTTTCTTCATCTTACCCCAACTTTCATTCAAAATAGGATTTTTGTTTGAGAATTTATCTATCCTAATTTTAAATTCTTTTGTTTTATATGGTTCGCATGATTCGCACCGCTCGTAAGTCCACATGAGGGAGAGTTCCCGTAGTTGCCCTTGCCGAAAGAGAGGAGAGTCGTCCAGTGACGTACCTTTCCTATGGATTGGCAGTAGGAGATTTGTTGCGCCGTCTTCGGCGTATGCTCGAAGCCGCCGGCAATACGGGCAAGCTAATCATCCACTATAACTCCACCAGGACCATCCGTGAGAAGAGGGAAGAATGGAGTTCGGAGATGAGGATTATACACGAGAATCAACTGCTTAAGATTCACCACTCTCCAGCTTGTCGAGCAACACAAGTTGACGCGGAGAAAGATGTCACCTGGGAGGCCATCACCTGCCAGAGTCACATCTATCGTCGCCACTTGGACAAAACTGAGTACATGTATGTCCTCCAACGTGAGAGTGGTACCACGGAGTACAAGTACCCACCGGTGCAGCAAGGGACTTCCCATGAGCACATGGACTTGTGCTTGGAGGATGCTGCTATGCTCAGCACTCGATTGCAGGAGTGTCAACAAGAGCTTCAGGATGTCCGAGACACCCTGAAGGAATCGGAGGCGTTGCTGCGAGCTTGCTTAAAGGCGAGAGAAAGAGGAGATGGGAATGAACTGTGTGTCACCGTGAATGATACATGGACTCCTGACTCCCCGGATCGCCGAGCAATCAGGCGTCGTCGCACTTCTCCACCAGCAGCCTCCCCACCCAAAGCAGAGTCAGAAGGTAGCCGAAATGAGGAGGAAGATCCCGAGGAGCCAGCTCAAGAGGACGAGTAGTGTAGAGTCTTTCCCCTAGCTAGCAAAAGGTCGAGTAGTCGAGTCGTTACGTAGTTAATGGTGTGATGATGCTTGGTGTGTGACGTGAGTTGTGGAGGCCATGAGCAATTGTCCACAGCCTCGTCTTCAGATTGTTTTGCTTTGGTGTGTGAACCCACAGGAAATAATAGTGCATTTATTTGGTGTGAGATATAAACCCTCGTAAAATTTTAACAAAGCCTCAACACCTCAAAGCACCAACAAAGGAAAGTAGTAAGATGATACTAAATGATATCAAATTAACATTTGTTGATTCTGCCAGATGGCCGGAAGAGGAAAAGGACGTGCTGCCAACCCCGCCAACAACAATGATGAGGCATGCAACCCTCATCTTTCTGGAGGCCAGGACAGGGGTGGTCGCCGTGAAGAAGTTGATCCTCTCCACCAAATGCTGGAGAATCAAAATCAGCTTATCCAGAACTTGACTCAAGTGGTGGCCAACTTGCATCAAGTTCCACCTCCACAAGCTGCACCACGCCAACCAAGGTTGAGTGAGTTTCTAGGAACTCAACCTCCAAAGTTTGCAAGTGCTGCTGAACCTCTGGAGGCAGATGATTGGGTGAGGACCATTGAAAGTAAGATGAGGATAATACAATGCCAAGGGTATGAGAGGGTGCTGTTTGCCTCTCATCAATTGCATGGACCTGCTGCTGATTGGTGGACCGCCTACGTGGCCGCCCATCATGACCCTGAGAACATCACTTGGGAAGAGTTCAAGCGTAGCTTCCGCAACCACTACATCCCAAGAGGTGAACTCAAAAACAAGAGGAAGGAGTTTTTGGGACTGCAGCAGGGAAACATGACGGTGAGGGAATACCTCACTAAATTTACTCAACTATCCCGTTATGCTCCACGAGACATAGAGACCGATGAGCAGAAACAAGATTGTTTCGTGGAAGGACTTACCGCAGAGATGCAGTGTGCAATGTCCTCCAATGAGTATGAAAGCTTTCAAAAGATGGTGGACAGAGCATTTGTGGTGGAAAGGAAGCTAAAGGCCCTAGAAAATGAGAATAAGAGGAAGGCGGGGTGGTCACATCAGGCCTCAGGGAGCAACACCCGCCCACGTATGATGCAGCAACCTACGGGGCAGACAAGCCGTGCTGCGGTACCCTATTCAGCACCAAGAGGGTACAACCCAAACTACAGGCCACCCGCGGCACCAGCACAGCCGCCACGTCAGTTTGTGCAGCAGCCTCGCCCCGCATATCCACCTCGACCAGCAGTGCAAGGACCCCCAAACCAACCCCAAGACAACAAAGGCCAAGCATCTAAGATTGGGGTGCAATGTTTCAGCTGTGGTGAAGTGTGGCACTACGCCCATAAATGCCCAAAGAAGAAGCCTGCGCCGCCACAACAGCAGAATGTATTAAGAGGACGGGTGAACCATGTCACTATGGAGGAAGCACAAGAGGCACCCGACGTGGTAGTTGGTAAGTTTCCTGCCAATTTACACCTTACAACTCTGCTGTTTGATTCTGGTGCTACCCATTTGTTCATTGCTCAAGGGTTTGTTAAGAAGCATGACCTAGCAACCACACAAATGAACAATATGCTAGCCGTAAACTCTCCAGGTGGAGAAATAAGGACAAGACAAGTGTGTCCCAAAGTGAGCCTAGACATTAATGGGGTAGTATTTACTGCTAACCTCATAGTGATAGATTCACAAGGGATAGATATTATTTTGGGTATGGATTGGTTGACCAAACATAAAGGAATCATCCATTGTTCAACCAGAACGGTGGAACTAACTCACCCCAGTGGCACCAGAGTAAAGTTCATAACAATACACGAGCCTAGGAGGGACATTAAATTAAATCAAGTGGAGGTGAAAGTTGAGGAAATCAGGACTATCAGGGAATATCCAGATGTTTTTCCGGAGGAGTTGCCAGGTATGCCTCCCGACCGTGACGTGGAATTCGCAATTGAGCTAGTACCGGGAACAGCCCCGATATACAAGAGACCTTATCGAATGGACTCCAAGCAGCTAGAAGAGCTCAAGGATCATTTGAGAGAATTGACGGAGAAGGGGTATATTCGCCCTAGTTCCTCACCATGGGGAGCTCCGGTGATATTTGTGCCTAAGAAAGACGGAACCCAAAGGTTATGCGTGGATTACCGTGCCTTGAATGAGGTAACCATTAAGAACAAGTACCCATTACCCCGCATTGAAGACTTGTTTGATCAGTTGAGGGGAGCTTGTGTATTCTCGAAAATTGATCTCAGGTCGGGGTACCACCAACTCAAGATAAGGCAATCAGATATTCCCAAGACAGCTTTCGTATCTCGGTACGGACTGTATGAATACACTGTCATGCCTTTCGGGCTAACCAATGCCCCGGCATATTTCATGTACCTCATGAACAAGGTATTCATGGAATATCTGGACAAATTTGTGGTGGTTTTCATAGATGATATTCTCGTCTTCTCCAAAGATGAAGAAGAACATGAGAAACATCTAAGGTTGGTGTTACAGAGGCTGAGAGAACACTAACTATATGCCAAGTTGAGCAAGTGTGAGTTTTGGCTGAAGAGAGTTCCCTTTTTTGGACATATAATCTCGGAGGGAGGAATCTCCGTAGATCCCGCCAAAATCGAAGATATCCAGAAGTGGAAAACCCCTGAAAATGTCGGGGAAGTTCGAAGCTTTTTGGGATTGGCTGGATACTATCGACGGTTTATTGAGGGATTCTCCAAGATCTCGAGACCTCTCACCAAACTGTTGGAGAAGGGAATCACATTCACCTGGACGCCACAGTGCGAGACGAGCTTTCAGGAGCTAAAGAAGAGATTGACAACAGCCCCAGTGTTGGTTATGCCGGATATGCAGAAGAATTTCACAGTGTACTGCGATGCCTCTGGAAATGGGTTGGGATTTGTTCTCATGCAAGAAGGACATGTCGTGGCATATGCATCCCGGCAGCTTCGGAAGCACGAGAAGAACTATCCTACACATGACCTAGAACTAGCTGCAGTGGTACACGCGTTGAAAATTTGGCGGCACTATTTGATGGGGAAGAGGACCGAAATATATACGGATCATAAGAGTTTGAAGTACATATTCACACAGCCAGATCTCAACCTCAGACAAAGGAGATGGTTAGAGCTAATCAATGACTTTGATGTGGGCATCAACTATCATCCCGGAAAAGCAAACGTCGTGGCCGATGCTTTGAGTCGGAAAGTGCAGGTCAATAAGTTGAGCTTGAAGGACATGCCCGCAGAATTGAAGGACGAGGTTATAAGGCTCAATCTATGTCTAGTAAATAGTGGTGAAGCCATCGCCATGGAAGTGGACTCCACACTCGAGCAAGACATACGCGAGGGCCAAAAGAATGATGAGAAGATACAAGAGATCAGATAGCTCATTAAGGAAAATAAAGCTCCTGGTTTTAGAGAGGATGAACAGGGAACGGTGTGGCACGGGAAAAGGATCTGTGTGCCAGAAGTAAAAGAGATCCGTGAATTAATTTTGAAGGAGGCTCATGATTCTGACTATTCCATTCATCCTGGGAGTACGAAGATGTACCAGGACCTCAAAAGCAGGTATTGGTGGTATGGCATGAAGCGAGATGTCGCGGAACATGTTGCCCTATGTGACACATGTCAGTTGGTGAAAGCAGAACATCAACGACCCGCGGGATTGCTGCAACCACTCAAAGTGCCTGAATGGAAGTGGGAAGAAATCAGCATGGATTTTGTCGTGGGATTGCCTAGGACCCAATCCGGGTATGATTCAATATGGGTCATTATTGATCGGCTAACCAAGGTAGCTCATTTCATTCCTGTGAAAGAAAGCTACAGCGGATCCAAATTGGCAGAATTGTACATGTCAAGGATTGTGTGTTACCATGGAGTGCCAAAGAAGATAGTGTCGGACCGAGGGACACAGTTCACCTCGAGGTTTTGGCAGAAGTTGCATGAAACCATGGGAACCCATATGAATTTCAGCTCTGCCTATCATCCCCAAACTGACGGGCAGACGGAGAGAACCAATCAGATCCTTGAAGATATGTTAAGAGCATGTGCACTCAAAAACAATAGGAGTTGGGACAAGAACTTACCGTATGCGGAGTTTTCCTATAACAACAGCTATCAAGCTAGTATGAAAATGTCACCGTTTGAAGCTTTGTATGGAAGGAAGTGCAGAACTCCTCTATTCTGGAACCAAACAGGAGAAAGTAAAGTGTTTGGTCCAGAAGTGCTACAAGAAGACGAAGCGAAGGTGAGGGAGATTCGCAACAACTTGAGGATAGCACAAACACGCCAGAAGAGTTATGCTGATGTACGAAGAAGAGAACTCGTTTTCAACGTGGGAGACTATGTTTATCTCAAGGTGTCCCCTATCAGAGGACTTCGTCGGTTCAAGGTGAAAGGGAAGTTGTCACCTCGATACATCGGACCCTTTCAGGTTTTGGAAAGGAAAGGCAAAGTGGCGTACCAACTAGAGTTACCGGTTCATCTATCGGATGTGCACGATGTATTCCATGTGTCACAACTCAAGAAATGTCTGAGGACGCCTGAAGAGGTGTTACCCATGAATGAAGTGGATGTAGCTGACGATTTGTCTTATGCCGAGCAACCATACAAGATTTTGGAGACGATGGAACGCCTCACCAGAAACAAGAGAATCCGGATGTGCAAGGTGCAGTGGAAGCATCACTCAGAAGAGGAAGCCACCTGGGAACGGGAAGATGAGCTCAAGGCACAATTTCCGGAATTGTTTTCTTAGAAACACCAATCTCGAGGATGAGATTTCTTTTAAGGGGGGTAGAGCTGTAACACCCCAAATTTTGATTCAAAACTCTAAACCATGTTCAGAGGGGAATTTAAAAAATTTTGGACGTGTTGCATGTTTTGCAAAAATTCAAATTCAAACTGGAATTCAAATTATACTCAAAACAGAAAAGAAATGGAAAAAGAAAAAGAGAAACGGGAAAAAAACCGGCCAGTGGGCCGAAACCCGCCAGCCGGCCCAGTTTCCCCGCGCCAGCCTGCCCCCGCGCGCGCCACGCTGTCTCTCACAGACAGGTGGGACCCACCTGTCATCCCTAACCCGAGCGTCTGCGGCCCGGACTTCTCCCCCCGAGCGCGCGCGATCTTAACCGATTGAAAACCGCGTCCCTCAGCCCGAATTCTGATCCCGGAAGACTCAAACTCGATCACAACCAACTCACCGCCCTCCCCCGGCTATAAAAACCCCAGCCCCGATCGGTTTTTCCCACGCGATCGCCGATTTTTACTCCGGTGAGCACCGAGACTTCGCCGGTGAATTCTGGCCGATTTAAGCTCGGAAACTCTGATCTAACTCGCTGGTCTTGATCCACCGCCTCCGGGGAGATTTGCAGGTGCAGAAAACTCGGAGACTTACGGTGTAAACACAGCGCCGACGAGCTTCGCCGTGGTTTTGCCTCGGACCTCGCCGCCGATCACTTTCCAGGACCCCCGAGCTCGAGAAAACCCCCGAGGTGAGATCCCTGACCTCCCCTCTACCGATCTATGCCATAAGATCACAGTTCTAGGCAGAATTCTCGCGGATCCGAAACTTTCCGGCGAGATCGCCGCCTCCCGCCGCCGTGCGCCGCTGGCAGCGCCGCCCGCGCTCGATCAGAGCGACGTGGCCGCTTGTGCGCCGTTTATTTTAAATCGCACGGTAGACTTTAAATCCCCGCGTACCGGTTCGATGTTATAATCTCAGCCGTCGGTTTAAAATCGGACGGTCCACGTCAGCCCCGCGTTATAAAGACTGGAATTCTTACGTGCTACCCCCTGGGGTTCTCTGGAATTGAGAGCTAGCCCCGGAAACTTCAGATCTAGCCCCTGGAACTCCAGAAAATCATGTAAATTCATTTAAAAATCAGTTTTAGCCCCTGGACTTAATAAAAATTAGGAAAAACACCTCTGATAAGTGTAGCTAGACCCCTGGAAATTATGAAAATAATATTATAGACCCTGTAATGGGGTGAATTCATTATTTTAGCCCTGTTTAGTATTTAATTTAGAAAATTGAATATGTAACTAGTGTTTAAAAATTAAAAAGTGGGACAAACATAATTGTCAAAATTAATTAAAAACTTTCTCAGTACTTAGAAAACTTTGGAGTGAGATAAAAATCTATTTTTGGGCTGAAATGAATCTGTTTCATTTATTATTCACATTTATTAGTATAGGGACACATTTTTAAGTAAAGAATAGTTATAGAAAAATAGGGAAAATAATTATGAAATAATCTACATCAGAAGCCAAGGTCAAAACATGTTATTAGATTATTTAGGACCAGAACCTATACTGTTTAGGTGATGTGTATTACTAATTTTATAATAAAATACACAATTATGCATAGGAGAATAAATCTGAAAATATAGCAACTAGCAAATGATAAATGGAGTTTCTAAAATCCAAAGAATTCAGTTTAGGGTTGGTAGAAATTCTGAAGGCACATATGGAGAAGAAAAATACTTTTCATACATACTTGGTAGTGAAAAGGTGTAGTAGCTTAATATAAGGAATTTATTTAAAACTGAAACACACATATATATACATATATATAGTATGTAAGTATAAATATGAACACCAAAGTAGGAATCATATACACATGGTTAAAAGTGCATGCAAGCCATAACTCAACACACATAAAGTAACCACAACACATATAATGGTAAAGAACTTTTATAAATGTGAATGTGTGGTTTGTATGAAGTAAGAAGTGTGGACTATGTCTTATGATTGTTGTTTTTCTTTTGCTATGTGTGATGGTATGAAGTAGAACCTGTTCAAGAGCAAGTTATCCCTTTCCAAGATCAGGACTACCCATTTCAAGAGCAGCAAGAAGGAGGCAAGTGTCCTTGACCACTTTGATCCTATGCTAGGAGGTGTAGATAGAATTATTTGCATTGTCAAATGAAATATGAAACCCATGCTAGGAAAGTTTCCCTAGAATTGCATTACCTTGTTTCCTTGTAGCTTGGGTTGGGAGTTATTATGTCATGTCATTTATTTACATGCATTTGCTTAGCCATGCTTAGAATGGGATATTTGGGAAATGAGATCATCAGTTTATATCACCATACTCTTTGTGAGTTATGTAGAGGTAGGGATCAAGGCAAGTTGGATGTTTTGGTTGTTTGCTGGGTGCACGAGACTTGGGTTTATGTTTAGTACTTGCCTGGATCCTAAGGACCGGTTCATGGAGCATGTAACCCGGCTTTACAGTGCCAACCACATGTTGAGATGGGGCAGCTTGGCCAATTAATTAGGTGTATCCCCGGCGTAGTATGGGTGTGTTGGATGGTGCGGGGAGTAGGTGTCAGCTGGACTACCATATGAACCGCAAGGCTCAAGAGGGGGCCACTGCAGCGGGGTTGGAGCCTCTTGTATGCTGTTAGGGGTGAAACCTCAGTGGGCCCACGCTCGTCGGGAATCCCTTTGTAAAGACTTCGTAGTGATCTCCTGGCTACACACCTGGGAAGTGTGAATGTGGATCGTAGCCACTGGCATAATGGAGGTTCTTTTAGTCCACCCGGCAACGGGGGATGAAATCACTACATGTGGGTACAGTGGTACAAACTCTGCAGAGTCAAAACTGTCTTGACAGCCGTGCTCACGGTTAAGAGCGGCCTGGACTTATTCATGATTAGAGGATTGATGGTTTTGGAAGTTAAGCGGGGAGCTTAACATTGGAAATGATGTTATGGTTATTGGATTATGATAATGGGTTGGGAGATTGGGACCATTTTACCTCTGTAGTAATGTAGGTGCTTAATAAGCTAAGGTGATAGGTGTTAATTGCGTAGTGCTTTAACCATGAGTTCAACCTCTCCTTGTTCTAGCCATGCATGATATGATTTTCCCACACTTGCTGAGTGCCATTGGTACTCAACCTTGCATATTTGTTGGTTTATATTGCTGCTCAGGTCAAGATAATGAGGTGGTGTATAATAACCAAGATTTTGGACCCGAGGAAGGATTTTAGGTTCATGAAGACCCCCGGGCAACGCCTGTGATGGAGCCCTAAAGAATAATATTCCTCTGCTAGTTTATTTACTTGTGATGAACTTATTATTATCCCTCGAGACATTTACTATGTAAGACTTATTTATATTCGACACCTGGCTTGTAATAAATGATGCTTCACTATTTGTCATCACATGTATGAGAAAATGATCCTGGCATACATGTGATATTCACTTCGTTGTTTCTTCGGAAAAACCGGGTGTGACATGCTGCCCCTACAATCTTCCGGTCTCAACTTTAACTTGCTAATTCATTTTCGAACCAATCTCGTATGCCCCTGTTGTTCCTGAACATGCGAGTAGCATCTCACCACTCGACTTCTACCGAACCTTACTTAAGCATGGCAGTTCTACAAGATGTAAAGACATCTACCCAATACTCCATGGGTTTATTTGGTCATACAAGAGGAGTATCAAACATCTAGACCTAATGCACATATCATATCTTAGCCGAAAGTGAATACAAAGTAAAAACTTAAAAGTTGTTAAATGCAAACCGGAGCTTGCCTGTTTTGCAGTGTAGTAGTATATGAGCAGTTAGTGATCCTAGCTGATCAACCCTTGATTCTCCGGAGTTTGATCCACTTCAATGAATCGCTCCTTTGAATCCCCTTCGTCGTGAATCCTAATAAACGTATATGCATAATTTTTATAGAATGCAATGGAAAGAAGTTAAGACTTGATTTCTTAGGGACAGAGGTTGTGTGGAAAAGCCAAGAATGGCTTTGTTTGCCTCTGTTGTGCAAAGAAACAGGAATGAACTAACTTGATCTTCATGTTTTAGCTATACACTAACTACTTTCATTAATGAACATAATAGATTAGCTGAAAAGATTTTAATGCAACTGAAGAACAAGGACTCCAATAGCCTCGAAACTTTTACAGAAGGTTCTATACTACCTAGAGATTTAGCTTGCCAAATTACAGCTAATGTGGAATACAATTGTGCTCTCCATAATTCTCCCAAGAGTCTTTATGTATTTTCCCACATACATAAGCATATAGAACAAGCACAGAGAGTTCTAGGGCTCAACTTGAGTTGATAATTTACATGTGAGTTCCTGGTCACAAAAATGTAATTTGGTCCAAAATTTAGACCTTTTACTTGAGTAGTTCCTAGAGAACAATTCTTTAAGCATCTCTATTCAAAAGAACTAATTCTGAAGTAATGTGCATTTTCATGCCCAATCAAGTGAACTATAATTTCAAGTATTTCTCAGAGATATTGCCTAAATTTTCCTATGATTTTTGGAGATATGTATTGCTCAGAATAGATTTTACAAGTGGGGAACATTTTCTGAAACTGTTTCTGGATTCTTATGAACACAGCAGTTTGTGTTTAGCAAATTACTACACAAATGATCTTCAAATGAGCTGAAAATTTGCTAGGAGGTCAACAATATGCTTAATAATATTCCGGCAAAATTTGAGGATTTTTGGATAAACCAAACTCCCTCAATAATTCTTTTTCAGAAAACTTTCAAATTGTTTTCCAAAATTTAATATTGACTTTCATACAAATTGGAGTTCATATTTGGATAGATCTCTGCAAAAGGAATCCAACCCAATTGGAATCACTCAATTTGGAGGTTTTTATACAAAGATATGATTTTCCAAAGTTGGAACAAACTCTGGAATTGTTTTTCCTATTGAAATTCAACTGAGCCCACTATTTGAATTCCAGCCAATAGGAATTGGGCCACACCGGGTTCACAGGGTTCCAGCGTGCCAGCACAGTGGATCCGGGCCACAGCCGATCACGGTTTGAATTTTTCCGCCGTTGACAGCCGGGACCCACCCAGTCTTCTTCTTCCTCTGGCAGCTTTCCCGCGCCCGCGCATTCCCCCTCGCCGGAGCAAACTGGTGCTCGCCGGCCGCCCGTTTCCGGCCACCATCCGACCTGGGGCTTGCCGCTAGGGCGTTATTGACATCGAGGAACATGATGGTGAGGCGTTCTAGGCCTGCCGGTGACCGGAAATACCCCCGCGGCGTGCGGCGGCATCGGGTGCCCTTCGGCGCCGTCGCCCGTGGGTTCTAGCCCGCCAAACCCTCAACCAATGAGCTCTACAGCACCAGTGGATGATCACAAGGCTCAGCATGACCTCGAATTAGCTCAGAAACGGCGGCAAATGGATCGGCACCGTGCGCCCGATCGGTCCCCCCGAAGAAGTGTTCGGTAGACCTCAAAATCCGTCACTCCGAGGTGTTTTCATGCAACGGTTGCTAAAGCAAAGATGATCACCGGTTAGTCCAGCTTCTATGTGCAAGATTTGATGACCTATGGAGTATTAGGGAGTGGGAATTTGAAGAACTCGTACCAGACGTTCGGTTTGCACTCGCCGGAGCAAAATCCCAAATTTCGCCGTCGATACTTCACGGTTTGGCTTGAGCTTTGGGTGAGAGCAGCACGGTGGCCGTGCACTCCTGTTGCCATGCTTGCTCGGCTGTGAAAGCTCCTGTGTCGAGCTGTCCACCAGCGCCCGATCACCGGTTTGAGTTAGGTCACCGTGGAGTGGTTGTTTGAGGGCTTGAGAACACCGGAACTCGGTGGCTTTTGGGTCGGGGGAGTGAGCAACGGGTGCGCCGTGCTGTTTTGCAGCTCAGATGTGGGTGGGCACGAGTTCTCTGCCGGTTCGCGATCAAGCCAAGGCAGCGGTGCTGTGGAGCTCTCGGTCACGGTGTGTTGTGAGCGAGGAGGTAGCGAAGAGAAACTAGCTCGTTCTGTGGAGAGGAGATGCCAGCACGAGGGAACACGAGCAGGAGGTGGCACAGCCGTTCTCTGTGGCGCCCGGGTGACAAGCCCCTCGTGGAGTTGAAAACAGAGAATTCTTTGCTTTGTGTGCAAGTCATTGTGTACCAATGATATGTGGGGTCCACTCCAATTTTCCTCCCACAAATATTTTCTCATGTCAATCTATTCCATTCAAAAGGTTTGAATTTGAAAAGTGGGCTAGCATTTGAATTCATCAAATTCAGTTTGAATTTGCATAGAAAATTTGAATTTGGATGGAATTTGAAAATGCTTCTATTTAACTCCTTTTTGAGCCCACCCCGAAATGACAAGCTTGACATCCAATTTTTTTCCACAATTCCCAAACTATATGGCTGCATGAGTATTCAAAGTTTTTGGCCACCATTTGTGTGAACTTTGAATTTAAAATCGGATTTTTAAACTTTCATGCAAAGAGGTATTTAAATCCTTAAGGTTCAACACCTTCAAATAAAAATGTGAGCCTCATTTTGAATGATCATCCATGTAGTACTTTGCATGAAGAAAAGTTTTAGCAAGTCCAAGTTTTCATGACTTTTTCCACACATATGAATTCAAACCTTAGTTTATTCATATACATTTTTGGGACTTTTACATTCCCCCCTTAAAAGAATCTCATCCCGAGATTACAAAAGAAGAACGAGATGGGAGAGGTAATTTACAACTGTACAAAGCTAAAAGTTCCGGATAGTTGCTGCGGAGATAATCTTCACTTTCCCACGTCACCTCTTCCGCGGTATGATTACTCCACAGCACCTTGTAAAATTTGATCGTCCGTTCCGGGTTACCCGGGTCTTTTCATCCACAATCTGAACCGGTCGCTCAGTGTAGGTAAGGTCCAGTTTCAATTCGTTGATTTCCTCGGTGCGGACAGCAGCGGTGAATTTGAGGCACTTCCGCAGCTGTGACACATGAAATACATCATGAACATCCGCAAGGCTTGCCGGTAATTCCAGCCTGTAGGATACGGGTCCGCACTTCTCCGTGATGGCAAAAAGACCTATAAAGCGGGGAGCGAGTTTCCCCTTTACACCAAACAAGAGAATTCCCTTCATCGGAGACACACGAAGATAAACGTGCTCTCCGAGTCAAAAATGCAATGGCCTACACCTTTGATCAGCGTAGCTCTTCTGTCGGGATTGTGCAGCCTTCAAATTTTCTTGTATCAACCGAACTCGGTCTTCGGCTTCGTTCACAAGATCAACCCCAAACAGGACTCTTTCGCCAGACTCACACCAATTCAGCAGTGTGCGACACTTCCGGCCGTAGAGAGCTTCATACGGTGCCATTTTAATACTCGCTTGATACCCGTTGTTTTATGAAAACTCCGCCAACGGTAAGTGATCATCCCAATTCTTACCGTGGTGGATGGCACACGCTCTCAACATATCTTCCAGCACTTGGTTCATCCTCTCAGTTTGTCCATCAGTTTGAGGGTGATATGTGGAGCTTCTAATCAGCTTGGTGCCCAACGAGGCATGCAACTGTTCCCAAAAATGAGCAACAAATGGCGCACCTCGATCCGAAACGATAGTCTTCAGGACCATGTGAGCATATAATTCTCGAGATGTATAACTCCGCATATTGCTTGGCTCGAAAATGAGTGTTCACCGGTATGAAATGAGCTAATTTCGTCAACCGGTCGATGATCGCCCATATCGAGTCATGCTTCCGGGATGTGAGCGGTAATCCGATAATGAAATCAATACTCACATCCTCCCATTTCCATGCCGGTATCTTCAAAGGTTGTAGCGGTCCGCCTTTCCGCATATGATCAGCCTTGACCCGTCTACACGTATCACACTCGGATATGTATTTGGCAATTTCCCTCTTCATCTGCGTCCACCAAAATTTCTGTTTTAAATCTTGGTACATCTTGTTACTGCAGGGATGAATGGAAAACTTCGACAGGTGGGCTTCATCCAAGATCTTCTTCCAGAGTTTCATATTACGCGGTACCACTATACGGTCGTTAAACCATATCGTACCGTCATTATCCTTCCGGAAACACTTCACCTCTCTGTTGTCTAGTCTTCTCCATATGTGATACATACCCCTGTCTCTTCTTTGAGCCTCAACAATCTCTTCATGGATCGTTGGAATGAGCGTGAGATTATAAAGCGCGCCATACGGAATGACACGGAGGCTCGGTTCTTCATCTTCCAACTCAGCAGCCGCCAAGTTGTGAACGTGGGCTTTCCGACTAAGCGCGTCGGCAACCACGTTGGATTTCCCCGGATGATAGTGGATCTCGATTTCATAATCTTTTATTAGCTCCAACCATCTCCGTTGTCTCGTATTCAGCTCCTTCTGCGTGAAGATATACTTCAAGCTTTTATGGTCGGTGTAGAGGTGAACAAGATTACCCAGTAGATAATGCCTCCACATCGTTAATGCTAACACCACAGCAGCAAGCTCGAGATCGTGAGTTGGATAATGCTGATCGTGGTTTCGCAGTTGACGAGACCCATAGGAGACTACACACCCTTCTTGCATTAGAACACAGCTGAGACCGATGCTGGATGCATCACAATATACATCAAATGGCTTCGTCGTGTCCGGCTGAGCAAGAACTGGAGCTGTTGTGAGATGTTTCATCAATGTCTTGAATGCGGCTTCAGATGCTGCATTCCACATGTATTTAGTTCCCTTCTTCAGCAGCTATGTCATTGGTTTAGCAATTTTTGAGAAGCTCGGAATGAACCTCCGATAATACCCCACTAAACCTAGGAAACTTCGGACCTCGTGGACTGATTTGGGAGATTCCACTTTAGCACTTGTTAAATTTTGCTGGGGTCCATGGCAATGCCCTCTGCTGAAATAATATGGCCTAGGAAAGGCACTTGATCAATCCAAAACTCGCACTTGCTGAACTTGGCGTATAATTTGTGCTCTCTCAGCCGTTGTAGCACAATACGCAAATGTGCAGCATGCTCTTCCTCAGATTTGGAGTACACCAAAATGTCATCGGTGAATACCACGATGAACTTGTCTAACTCCGGCACGAATACAGAATTCATCAAGTACATGAAGTGTGCCGGAGCGTTGGTTAGCCCAAATGACATGATGAGGTACTCATAGAGTCCGTATCTCGTCGAGAAAGCTGTCTTCGGTATGTCCTCCGGCCGGATCTTGATTTTATGATAGCCTGACCGAAGATCCATCTTCGAAAATACCTTTGCACCCACAAGTTGATCGAATAATATGTTGATGCGGGGCAAAGGATACTTTTTCTTTACCGTGACAGCATTTAGAGGACGGTAATCAACACATAGCTGCAGTGTTTTGTCCTTCTTCTTAACGAACAGCGCAGAGCAACCCCAAGGTGAAGAACTTGGTCGTATGAAACCCTTGCTCATGAGTTCATTTATTTGCTCCTTCAACTCCGCTAGCTCGTTAGGTGCCATCTTGTAAGGCCTTCGTGAGATAGGCGTCGTTCCCGGCGCCAGTTCAATCTTGAACTCGACGTCTCGTTCGGGCGGCATGCCCGGTAAATCATCGGGAAACACGTCGGGATAATCATGTACCACCGGAATATCTTCAAGTTTAAGTGCTTCCGTGTGGTAGGCCTCCACCATATCTGGGTATTCGCTATCTAAAAACAGCATGTGCTGTCTGTGAATCGGCGAGTCAATCTGGACAGTCCGGTTACCGATATTGAGAACGGCACCGTGACGATTTAACCAAGACATCCCCAATATTATGTCTATCTTCTGCCTATCCAACATAATCAGCGATGTTGGGTATATTTTTCCTCCCAAACACAAAGCTGCTCGGGACAGAATCTGATTAGCAGAGATATTTCCTCCCGGTGAACATATACGATAACTCGTTGTGGGAGTATTGGTGGATAATTGGTGCTGATCCACGCATGTTTTGCTGATAAAGTTGTGGGTTGCACCGGAATCAAAAAGTACAAGCACGGGCACGTCTTTGAGAGTAAACATGCCCGCTAACACCGGTGCTCCTTCTGGGACATCCTCAATAGCAAGATGTTGCACACTCCTGGATTGCAATGCTGTTATATTGACTTGAGCAGGTGGTGGCATACCACCTGATAATGATGGTTGTCCGCTGTTCAACAAATTCTCCCGGCATTCTTGCCTAAAATGCCCGAAACGGTGGCAATAAGAACACCGATGTTTCCCCGGTTCTTCGTTAACTTGTGGTTGAGAAGTTGATGTACTTGGCTGCAGCAATGATGCACCAGAAACCAATCGTTGCTGCGGCAAGGGTGTTGCTTCAAGACATGATTCCTGAGCAGGAAATCTGTACTGAGTTGATGTTACTGGCGCTTGCCATATTTATCGGATGGTGTGCGATACACCACACGATATCTACGAGGAACAACTGGTGTGTCTCTTTGCACATCATCCCGGTCCCTATTCTCTGCTTGACACTCAAGTGTCACTTGTTCTTGCAGCAGGGCAGCACTGATCAACTCGGTGTAATTGACTTGATTGAACAAAGCCAGCCTATCTTTTAATATGGCACTCAGGCCATGGAAGAAGTAGTCACACCTTGCAGCTTCGCTCATCGCATAGTCGGAAGCATATTGTGCCAAATGGTTAAATCGTTTGACATAATCGAGGACACTCATGTCCCCCTGCTTCAAATTTCTAAATTCTTGCTGTTGGGCCTTGATAAACCCCATAGGAATGTGACGAGCATGGAATGCTTCATGAAATTCCGTCCATTCCAATTGATGGCCTTCCGGAAGTGGCGAGATAAGCGAACCACCAATTTCTGGCGGCTCCATGGATCTGTTGAGCTGCAAATAATGTCTTCTGATACTCATCGCACTCGGACACTCCAAACTTGGATTCCATAACCTGAAGCCACTAATCAGCTTCCACTGGTTCATTAGCTTCTGTGAAAATTGGCGGTTGAGTCACCAAGAAGTCCAAATAGACGTTCCGAGGTGGAACTACCTGTTGTGTACATTGGAGTAAGCCCTGTTGTACCAAGGCTTGGAGTAGTCTTGTGTTCTCTTGACTTGACTCTACCATCTGACCCATGACATCCGCCCATACCGTTGATGGCGGTGCCCGTGGTGGAGTCGAGTCATCGCCGTCTCGGCGAGAACCTTCTCCTACTCGGAGAATGAGTACGCACCATACTGCATGTAACACCCTCAAATTCATTTCCATGCATTGCATACATTTTCATATAGAGAAACATTATAAAAGAAGTAGAAATGGAGGAAGGAACCATAGAAATGGAGAAAGAATCATAAAAATGGTAGGGGATGGGAAAAAGATAGCTGAAATGAGCCAATTACAATTTGTTGAAGTGCGCTGTCAACACTTCCCCCCGGCCCCGCTGGACACGTGGCGCCCTCGGAGCTCACCCCTGCGGAGGGGGTGAGGTCCGGCACTGCTGGCCAAGTGGTAGGCCCGGGGCTCGCCTCTGAGGAGAAGGGAGGCCCGGCCCCACTGGACACGTGGCGCCCTCGGAGCTCACCCCACCGGAGGGGGTGAGGTCCAGCACTGCTGGTCACGTGGCAGGCCCGGGGCTCTCCTATGAGGAGAAGGGAGGCCCGGCCCTGCTGGACACGTGGCGCCCTCGGAGCTCACCCCTGCGGAGGGGGTGAGGTCCGGCACTGCTGGCCACGTGGCAGGCCCAGGGCTCACCTCTGAGGAGAGGGAGGACCGGCCTCGCTGGACACGTGGCGCCCTCGGAGCTCACCCCTGCGGAGGGGGTGAGGTCCAGCACTGCTGGCCACGTGGCAGGCCCGGGGCTCGCCTCTGAGGAGAAGGGAGGCCCGGCCCCACTAGACACGTGGCACCCTCAGAGCTCGCCCCTGCGGAGGGGGGCGAGGCCCGGCTCTGCTGGCCACGTGGCAGGCTCGGGGCTCGCCTCTGAGGAGAGGGGAGGCCCGGCCCCGCTGTACACGTGGTGCCTTCGGAGCTAACCCCTGCGGAGGGGGCGAGGTCCTTAGGCGGTTTTTCTCATGTGCGTGGGGGTACCCGGTACTGAGGGTAGCAACACAATTTCCCCACATTTGGGGAATTTCCCCCACATTTCTGCCGCACCAAATCAATTGGGGAAAAGTTTGTTAGGATTTTGCTCCAATTGGAGTAGGATCCCCCCCCACCCTTATAAATAGAACCCAAACCCCCCCCTTGGCCGCAACCCCTTCCCCTTTTCCCTCCTCCCAAGTCGGTGACTTGGAGGCCCTAGCCCCCAACTCACCGAGTTGGACCCCCCCTCGCCGGAGTTCATTCGCCGGTGAGCCCCACCGGTGAGCCCGCCGACGAGCCCTGTCACGCCTCGCCGTCGCCGGAAAAGAGCCGACGATCTGTCCTGCCCTAATCTTCCATAGAAAAATTTCCCGCTGCTGCCATTGCCAGGAGGAAGGCCCTGCCACCAAAGGGAAGTGAGGTAGGTCTTCGTTACCCATCTTACGACATCGTCACTGTTTCTATGCATCCGTTTTCTTCGCTCCCTTCGAACAGAAAATTTTTCGTGTGGACAGATCACGTTTTGATCGGTTTTTGACGGTGGAATTGATGTAGATCTTGAGTCAAGATCATCACCACGTCCACACTTGATCCCTACACCCTTGTTCATCATAAAACCCCATGAAAGCCCATTAAAACATGAAAAAACACGTACAAACTGGTTTAATAAAACAGCACCATATGATTTGCATTCATGTACACCATTGCATCTTGAGTAAAGTTTATGCATGATGTTTGATTGTTGTAAATTTTGTATGTGCATGGTCGTGAGTAGAAGGACGAGCTCAGGAAGCGATCTACGAAGAACTACAACACCAAGACTTCGAGACGCTTGAGCAACAAGAGCCACGGGAGCAAGACAAGTGCCCCTTGACCATATTGATCCCATGTTTTGAAACTGTTTTGTTTGTGAAAACTCGTATGCTTGAGTCAACTTGATGTAACACCCTTTTATAGGAGTTTACTAGTTTTGTTAACCATCCTTGTCGCCGGGAAAGTTGATGAGTCGGGTATGGTCATTTTTCCTTTTTGCTTCGCTTAATACACGGGATACGGGAAGCTGAATTAAAACATGGTTAGCTACTGCACTCATATGGATAATGATGATGAGAATTTGATGATGTTAATGAGCATGGAATTGGGGGAGGTCTAGGCAAGCTTGGTTCGTGGATATTTCTGAATGAGATGGTGGTTTACTTGCCGTAGATCTAAGGACCGGTTCATGCCAGCACATGCCAGGAAAACAGTGCCACCACAAGGCCAAATATGGGTGTGGCTTAGATGACTAATTAGGTGTGTTGCTAGCTTGTTATAGACCGTGGATGGCGCGGGGAATGGGAGTCGAGAGGGACTGCCTTGGGAACTGCATGGCACATGAGGGGGCCGTGGGTGGGAGAATGGTGATTCGAGCCTGCCGGTGAAACCTCATTGAGTCCATACATATATAGTAGCCCCTTTTGTAAAGGCTATTTTGTGATCTCTTGGCCATACACCGACGGTTGTGTACTGGTATAATGGATGTTCTAAAGTCGCCGATGGGTGACGAAATCACAAACTTGTGGGTAAAGTGGTGCCACCTGTGCAGAGTGTAAAACTATCATGATAGCCGTGCTTCCGGTCACAAGCACCTGGCCAACTCACATGCTTAGAGGCAAATTTGGGATGTTTATTTGGTATGGTTATGGTATGGTCATTGGGATCGGTTTCGGGACTGTTTTGAGTCATGAAAATGAGTTTGATTTTGGCTATATGAACATGAGATGGTTATGAATATTTATGATCATGGGATGAACTTGAGAAAGATTAATGGCTGGATGAGACTTGATAAATGATGATTATGATGAGAGAATGTTGCTGAATTACTTGATTATGATGGGATAAATTTCACCTAGAAATAGTTGCTGTTTTAATCCTGTTTGTGAAATAAAATTTGCTTGCTGCAATGAGCCCTTTTATTCCATACCTTGTTGTAAGCTACATGTCATACTTTTCCTGCACTTGCTGAGTACGACATATACTCATTCTTGCATTATCACATAAACATCAGCAACAGGAGAAGAGTACTTTGAGGACCATGTGGAGTACTAGGCGTGCGAACTACCCTCAACATGCCTGTGGAGTTCAAGATGGAGCCTGCTGCTGTTTAGTTGTTTCCGCTGTCGTTTAGAGACTTCCGCTGCAAGAATAAGATAGACAATCATGAGTGAGACAATTAGTCGATGTAATAAAGTACTTAAACACTATTTATTCGTGGTTATATTCTGAATTCAGTTTGTGGATTACATGTGTATGTGTGGTGAACATCCTGGGCACACATATGCAATAACTTGGTTCTGTTTTCGGAACCGGCTGTCACAGACTGGTATAAGAGACACGTTGACCGTAGGACGCAAGCCTAGGTAGAATGGACACTCTAAAACACATAGGAACACCCCTATAAACTTCTATTTTCGAAAATTGTTTGCTGCTGCACTTTACTTGTCAATTCAGCCACCGCAAAGTGCTATTTTCAGCCCCCTCTTTTCTCTTCTTTTGGACAACAACACTTTTGCTTTCTTGCTTCATAGCTTCTTAAATTTTGAAGTATTTTCTTCCTTCTCTAAAGTTTCTCATGTACTATTTATAGATGCCGATGATCAGGAGCACGACACGCATAAGTACTCGTTCACCACCACGTGGGAGTGCACTTAACCCCATTGAGGTGTCCGATGGACCATATTGGGAGGAGGTGAAGACAGAACCTCATGATGAAGATGAAGTAAATAGCTATATGCATGAGGAAGAGGACCCGGAAGAGGTGGAACCATTCGAAGACGACATGGAAGATGATCCACAAGAACGGCATTGGTATGCACCTCAGGAGGAGTTTCACGCGGGCTTACACCCCGTGGAGTCTCATGAAGCTATGACGGGAGAAGATGAACCCGAGGAGGAGCCACCCCTTGCTGAGACCAATAATGGAGGTGATGAATGGGCCAATCATTCATATCAAGAATTTCGGTCCGATGGAATGGAAGGAGGGCACACATCCAGGGAGCTCAAAGAATTTCTGGATTGCTGCAGCTTATACCCGGAGTATCTCCTCAAGAAAGCCCCTTGTCTCGGACATGAAGAGTGGAAGGCTGACGTAACCATCCAATATAACGGTAGGGTTGTCACTCGGCACTTCACACCTACATGCAGAGCTACAAGGGCAGAAGCTATTGATGACGCTGCATGGGAAGCAATCACCGGACTGTGCTACACCTTCCATGAGCAGCTTGAGGGTACAACCTTTGAGCTGCTCCCGTGTCGGAAGAGTGGCACAAGGGAGATCATTGGACCCCATGTAACCGCCCTTTCCAACCCACAAGCTGCTGACAAGTCACAAAGGTTGGTCGTGGAGTTAGGAAACCGCTACGCAAGCGCACAAGAAGAGATCCGTTACCTCCGCAATAAGCTGTATTTGCTGGAGAAACAAGAGGAGACTCGTGCCAACGCGGGAGCTGTAACACCCTCAATTTCATATTCATGCATTGCATATAGAAAAACGTTATAAAAGAAATAGAAATGCGAAAGAGTCATAAAAATGGGAGAAAGATAGCTGAAAAGAGCCAATTCCAATTCGCCGAGGAGCGCTGTCGACACTTCCCGTGGCCTGCTGGCCACGTGGCGCCTTCGGAGCTCATCCCTGTGGAGGGGGTGAGGTCCGGCACTGCTGGCCACGTGGCAGACTCAGAGCTCGCCTTAGGAGAAGGGGTGAGGTCCGACCCCGCTGGGCACGTGTTGCCTTCGGAGTTAGTATCTGCGGAGAAGCGAGGCTCATCCCCGCGGGACACGTGTTGACTACGGAGCTAGTCTCTGCAGAGAAGCGAGGCCCAGCCCGCGGGACACGTGTCACTTTCGGAGCTCGCCCCTCCGGAGGGAGCGAGGTCCAGCACCACGGGACACGTGTCGATTCGGAACTCACCCCTGTGGAAGAGATGAGGTCCGCCCCCACGGGACACGTGTCGCTCTCGGAGCTCGCCTCCGAGAGGTCCGCCCCGCTGGACACGTGTCACCCTCGGAG
The DNA here is from genome assembly GCA_030760725.1 of Neostapfia colusana. Lineage (NCBI taxonomy): Eukaryota > Viridiplantae > Streptophyta > Magnoliopsida > Poales > Poaceae > Neostapfia > Neostapfia colusana. The sequence goes on from JASWHV010000004.1 coordinate 103,246,305, forward strand.
CTCGCCTCCAAGAGGTCTGCCCCGCTAGACATGTGTCACCCTCGGAGCTCGCCTCCGAAAGGTCCGGCGCCGCTGGACACGTGTCGCCCTCGGAGCTCACCTCCGAGAAGAGAGTTCCGACGCTGTTGAACACGTGGCGACCTCGGAGCTCGTCTCTGAAGAGAAAGGAAGTCTGGCGCTGCTGGACACGTGGCACTCTCGGAGCTCGCCTCTGAGGAGAGGGGAGGTCCGGCACTGACATGTGGCACCCCCAGAGCTCGCCTCTGTAGACAAGGGAGGCCCGACCCGCTAGACACGTGGCGCACGCGGAGCTCGCCTCTGAGGGAGAGGGAGGTCCCACCCACCAGACAAATGGCGCAACCGGAGCCCGCCCCTGAGGAAAAGGGAGGCCCGGTCCCCACTGGACGTGTGGAGCCTCCGGAGCTCATCCCTGTGGAAGGACGAGATCCTTAAGCGGTTTTTCCCCTGTGCGCGAGTACTCGGTACTAAGGAAACCGACACGATTTCTTCCACGTTGACACCACACCCAAATCAATTGGAGATAAGTTGTTAAGATCCAAAACAAATTGAATAGGACTCTTATTTGAATTCCAATCGGAGTAGGACTCTTCTTTATCCCTTTATAAATAGAACCCAAAAACCCCCTTGGCCGTAACACCTTTTCCCAAGTCGACAACTTAGAGGCCCTAGCCCCCAACTCGCCGAGTTAACCCCCTTCGCCGGAGTTCAGCCACCGGTAAGACCGCCGACGAGCCCCGTCACGCTCGCCGTCGCCGGAAGAGAGTCGACGATCTGACCTGCTACCATTGCTAGGAGGAAGGCCGAGGTAGGTCTTCGTTACCATCTTACGACATCATCACTGTCGAAGTGTGTGGTCGACACTTCCCCCGGACCTGCTCTGGGCAGCCCGCGGAGGTTCTTTTTCGGATGGGCTAGTCGCTTGCGGAGAGCTTAAGCGTAGGGGCGAGTTTGGTAGGAGCTTGACACGGCGAGTTTTATGTGGTTCGGGCCGCCAGAGCATAAAACCCTACGTCCATGGTGAGCTGAGGTGCTCGCTGTATTGCTTGTTGCTCAGAACCGGAGTCCTGAGCTTGAGGATGAGTTATGCCTAGTGTGAGAGTTGCTGGAGTGCGAACCCTTGCTAACGTTTTCTACCCGAGCCTTTTATAGTCCACGGCTCGCGTGGCTTACAAGGGGGGCCCAGGACCCGACAGGTGGTCCTGGGGAGATTTCCTGCTGACTATCGTATCCGTAGTTATGTTGGTGGTTGTCTCTGGCGAAGGCTTCCGAGTCTTCGTTCTGCCGCCCTGCCCATGCCGCAAGCTAGCCGTAGTGGTTGATGACGGCGGGGGCGGCAGGGGATGTCTTGTTGCTGTGTTTATTGGCTGGCAGGCTCTGACACGGCGCGCCCATCTGTGATATGACTTGGCGCAACGGCACCTGACAGAGGCGTGCTCCACGTCTTCGCGTCTTGGGAAGGTGCGGGTCTTGAATGCTTTGTACGGTAAAGGCATGGCGCGCCTTTACTCCTGCTGCCTACCACGCCGGGCGGCAGCACTGCTCTGCTGGCCACGTGTCGGACCCGGAGCTCTCCTCTTAGGAGAGGGGGGCTCCGGCTCCCCTGGACACGTGGAGCCTCCGGAGCTCACCCCCGCGGAGGGGGCGAGGTCCGGTCTTCCGGGCCACGTCTGGACACGTGGCGCCTTCAAACCTCGCCCCTGCAGAGGGAGCGAGGTCCTTAGGAAGTTTTACGCTGTGCGCGGGGGTACCCGGTATTGAGGGTACCGACAGTGGCCCCCGGGCTCACCTCGGGGGAGGTAACGAGCCCGAGGTGGGGCCTTCTCCTACCCGCGGACTTCCTTGTATTGAGTACTCCCTGTGCTGGCAGGGTCTTGACGGCTTCGGAGTTCAGCCTCTGAGGAGAGGGTGAAGCCTGGCATCGGAGCTCTGCCCTTGTGAAAGGGGGAGGTCCGGCCTCGGAGCCCGCCTCTGAGAAGATGGGTGGTCCGGGAAGTCATCGGAGCTCAGGCCCACGAAGGGCGTGAGGTCCGGCATCAGGGCTCGCCTCTGAAAGGAGGGCGAGGACTGGCGTCGGAGCTCGGCCCAGCTTTGGGGGCGGAGGACCGGAAGTCATCGGAGCTCAGGCCCACGAAGGGCGTGAGGTCCGGCATCAGGGCTCGCCTCTGAAAGGAGGGCGAGGGCTGGCATCGGAGCTCGGCCCAGTTGCGGGAGCGGAGGTCCGGAAGTCATCGGAGCTTAGGCCAGCGAAGGGCGTGAGGTCAGGAGGTCATCGGAGCTCAGGCCAGCGAAGGGCGTGAGGTCAGGCATCAGCGCTCGCCTCTGAAAGGAGGGCGAGGGCTGGCCTCAGACCTCGGCCCAGCTGTTGGTGGCGGAGGTGCGGAAGTCATCGGAGCTCAGGCCTGCGAAGGGCGTGAGGTCCGGAAGTCATCGGAGCTCAGGCCAGCGAAGGGCGTGAGGTCCGGAGGTCATCGGAGCTCAGGCCAGCGAAGGGCGTGAGGTCCGGAGGTCATCGGAGCTCAGGCCAGCGAAGGCCGTGAGGTCCGGAGGTCATCGGAGCTCAGGCCAGCGAAGGGCGTGAGGTCCGGAGGTCATCGGAGCTCAGGCCAGCGAAGGGCGTGAGGTCCAGAAGTCATTGGAGCTCAGGCCAGCGAAGGGCGTGAGGTCCGGCATCAGCGCTCGCCTCTGAAAAGAGGGCGAGGGCTGGCCTCGGAGCTTGGCCCAGCTGTGGGGGGCGGAGGTCCGGAAGTCATCAGAGCTCAGGCCAGCGAAGGGCGTGAGGTCCGGCATCAGCACTCGCCTCTGAAAGGAGGGCGAAGCTGGCTTCGGAGCTCGGCCCAGCTGTGGGGGCGGAGGTCCGGAAGTCATCGGAGCTCAGGCCAGCGAAGGGCGTGAGGTCCGGAAGTCATCGGAGCTCAGGCCAGCGAAGGGCGTGAGGTCCGGCATCAGCGCTCGCCTTTGAAAGGAGGGCGAGGGCTGGCCTTGGAGCTCGGCCCAGCTGCGGAGGCCGGAGGTCCGGAAGTCATCGGAGCTCAGGCCAGCGAAGGGCGTGAGGTCCGGCATCAGCACTCGCCTCTGAAAGGAGGGCGAGGGCTGGCGTCGGAGCTCGGCCCAGCTGTGGCGGCGGAGGTCCGGAAGTCATCGGAGCTCAGGCCCACGAAGGGCATGAGGTCCGGCATCAGGGCCCGCCTCTGAAAAGAGGGCAAGGGCTGGCCTTGGAGCTCGGCCCAGCTGTGGGGGCGGAGTCCGGTACTGCTCAGAAGTCCTCCCTTTCCTGTCCCTTAGTCTCATTTGGCTTACTGTCCCGGGCCAGAATACGGGGCTTGGGTAATCCAGTGCACTTGGTCCCGGAGGTCTGGCCCCCAACCCCAGTCAGGGTGCAACCGTCTGGCCCCCTGGTACTTAGACCGTAGCGCTGGGGGGCAGAGTGCGCATGCTTTAGGTGCAGGACCGGGCAAAGCAAGGCTCCTGACCCCCGGTCTAGCGTAGGTCTTTTCTCAGAGGAGACCAACTGGCGGTGCAGTACCCTTACAGGGGGAGGTCCGAAAGGCCCCCGGGCCTCTGGCAGGTACCCCAAGCACTACCACCTTCGGCAGGATGGCAAATATCGACTATGCATGAGCGCAGAAAAGAGGAACCGAGTGTACAATGGATGTACACTGTCTAGAGCGTGAGAAGGTGATCATAAAAATTAATGCGTAATTTAAATAAACACCTAAGTAAGCATGGTGAACTTACTGGGGTAGCGTCGGAGCGCCATGTCATCACGCAGAGCGGGTCAGGCGTGGCTTCGTCGTACGCTCAGACACGGATGGGCCCCCATGGCGATCTCAGGGGGAAGCATGGCTTCGGCCCCACACACCATGTAGAAGGGTAGTTCCCATGACCCGGCCCTGGGAAGTCCGGCTGGCCCTCGACATAGAGGAGCCGGTATCCCCCACGGCTTTGGGTGCGCGTCTGCACTGGTTGTGTGGGTCTCCTTGGCGTGGACCTGACACGCATTGCATCTCCTAACCGGTTTGACGGCGTCCAGGTGGCTCTCGGTCAGTAGGAGCCATGCCGGGTGGCTAAACCGACCAGCGTGTGGGACGATGAGCGTTTCCAGCACTCGCCTCCGTGGACTACTGCGAGCTAGTCGCAGCCTTCCTCCTGGGTTATGCACAGCAATAGGATGCCGTGGCGCCACGCCAGTAAAGATACCAGCGCGTAGCACTTAGCCATCCGCACAATCCGTTCAACAAATGCACGTTCATCAGGAAGGATGTCCTTCAAGGAGTCCCGGACCTCCGTGGTCCATGCATCGGGACTACTTGAGCTTCTGGATCTTGAGCGCTGGGTTGCATGGAGTCCCCAGTGATGCTTACGATCCTTTGGCGGCGTCCATGGCTGCAGGGCCGTCGGGACCGCCAGCTTCGAGGTGCTGGTCCAGCCCCCTTCGCCTGGCTCAGCGGGCCGGGCTATGGGCCGCAGCAACGTCCTCTCGAAGACTCCTTCGGGCACAGGGGCTCCGGTGGAGGCCTTCGTTGAGAGGTCATCAGCTGCGGCCTTGCCAGCGCGCGGTACATGGCGCAGGTCCAAGGCGAGGAAGTCTTTCTCCAACATCCGCACGTGGAGCAGATAAGCAGCTAGCTGTGGGTCATTGCAGGGGCATTCACCCTTAACTTGCTTGATAACTAGCTGGGAGTCGCCCTGCGCCAACAACTGGCGAGCGCCCAAAGACAGGACTGTCTTTTAGGCCAAAGTTGAGTGCTTCATACTCTGCCAAGTTGTTGGTTTCCTTAGAATTGAGACGCACCATGTACCCAGACTGCTCCCCCGATGGCATGAGAAGCAGTACGCCGGCACCGGCCCCCTGCTTTCGCGAGGAGCCGTCAAAGAAGAGCGTCCAGTGAGGCCCGGTGAAGACCTGAGCTCGGTGCTTTGGTTCACCGTCTTCGTGGCCCCCTGGGTCAACCTTCGTTGGCATCCATTCAGCCACGAAGTCAGCCAGTGCTTGGCTCTTGACTGTCCGACGTGGTCGGGAGCTCAGCTTGAACTCCGCCGTCTTCGAGCTGTCTTCCGGCTTCGGAAGCTGGCAGTGAGTGCCAATGACGCCCGTCTTCTGCTCCGGTGCACTTGTCCACCAGGCTGAAGAGCCCCGAGATGTCTTGCACCTCCCTGGTGGCCAACTTCTCGAGCATCTTCTTGTCCCTCACACCTTGTCGGAATGCGACCACTGCTGATGCATTCTGGATGTGGGGGATGGTGTTGCGTACCTGGGAGAACCGTTGGATGAAGGAGCGCAGTGATTCCCCAGGTTGTTGTTTGATGGCGTGGAGGTCAAGCCCCGTGCCTGGACGGATGTAGGAACTGGCGAAGTTGGCAATGAACTGCCGGCAGAGCTCTCCCCAGGAAGTTATGGAACCCTGGGGAAGGTTCATAGGCTAAGACCGGGCTGGGCCGGTCAAGGTGATGGGGAAGTAGTTGACCATGACGGCCTCATCCCCTCCTGCGGCAAGTACGGCGGTGGAGTAGATCTAGAGGAACTCCGCCGGGTTGACGCTGCCGTCGTACTTCTCGGGCAGGTGTGGACGAAACTTGCGCGGCCACCTCGCGAAGCGGAGGTGGGGCGCCAGGGCTGCACATCCTGCCCCTGCTGCTGCAGGCGTTGGTGCCGCAAACGCTTGGTTCGCTGCTGGCACAGTGTACCCCGGTATGGGCAAGGCTGCGCCATAGACCGGGGGCGCTGTTTGCAGGACATATGGCTGTGGCATATGCTGCGTGGCGTATGCCTGGGGCAGAGTTCGCGTGGCGAAAGTCTGCGCCTCAGGCAGGGTTGAGGCAGTCATCATGCTGACGCCGGCCTCTTGGCTGCGACGCCTTTCTCGACGCCGCTCGAGGAACACTCGGGCATCTTGGCCCAGGTGGCATCGTTCCAGCTCAGTCCTCAGGTCCGTCGACGGAAGCCTGGTGGAGCTGGAATCCGCCGTCTGTCCGTCAACCGTCGGCGTGCGCGTCAGCGACACAGCCGGTTGGCCGGAGCGTCGTCCCCGCCGAAGTCAAGGGTTTGCGGCGGCGACGACGAGACGGTCTACTTCACGAATCCACTGCTGGGTCGCTGAATGGGGCGCGTCCTCAGCAGGTGGATTGTGCAGTAGCGCTCTTGCTGCAGCCAGCGCACCCCTGTGGCGAACGCTCAGCGCTGCAGAAGATCTCACGCTAGCTGGCGCCTGCATTGCCGGAGTCGGCTGCTGGCTTCCTGCTTGCACCGACACACTCCGTCCTGAGTATGTCGAAACGTATTCCCTGCTAGTCACGGTCTGTCGTGAACGCGGGGGAGGAGAGCTTGCCGCTGAAGGAAGCCTCGTCATCTTCGTCGGCAAAAACTCGTCGCGCAAGGGAAAAGCCCCTACCTGGCGCGCCAAATGTCGAAGTGTGTGGTCGACACTTCTGCCGGACCTGCTCTGGGCAGCCTGCGGAGGTTCTTTTTCGGATGGGCTAGTCGTTTGCGGAGAGCTTAAGCGTAGGGACGAGTTTGGGAGGAGATTGACACGGCGAGTTTTACGTGGTTCGGGCCGCCGGAGCGTAAAACCCTACGTCCACGGTGAGCTGAGGTGCTCGCTGTATTGCTTGTTGCTCAGAACCGGAATCCTGAGCTTGAGGATGAGTTATGCCTAGTGTGAGAGTTGCTAGAGTGTGAACCCTTGCTAACGTTGCCTACCCGAGCCTTTTATAGTCCAAGGCTCGCGTGGCTTACAAGGGGGGCCCGGGACCCGACAGGTGATCCCAGGGAGATTTCCTGCTGACTATCGTATCCGCAGTTATGTTGGTGGTTGTCTCTGGCGAAGGCTTCCAAGTCTTCGTTCTGCCGCCCTGCCCATGCCGCAAGCTAGCCGTAGTGGTTGATGACGGCGGGGGCGGCAGGGGATGTCTTGTCGCTGTGTTTATTGGCTGGCAGGCTCTGACACGACGCGCCCGTCTGTGATATGACTTCGCGTCTTGGGAAGGTGCGGGTCTTGAATGCTTTGTACAGTAAAGGCATGGCGCGCCTTTACTCCTGCTGCCTACCGTGCCGGGCGGCAGCACTGCTCTGCTGGCCACGTGTCGGACCCGGAGCTCTCCTCTGAGGAGAGGGGGGGGGGGCTCCGGCTCCCCTGGACACGTGGAGCCACCGGAGCTCACCCCCGCGGAGGGGGCGAGGTCTGGTCTTCCGGGCCACGTGGCAGGCTCGGAGCTATCCTCCGTGGGGAGGGGAGCTCCGGCCCCGCTGGACACGTGGCGCCTTCAAACCTCGCCCCTGCAGAGGGAGCGAGGTCCTTAGGAAGTTTTACGCTGTGCGCGGGGGTACCCGGTATTGAGGGTACCGACAATCACGGTTTCTACACATTTGTTTTCTTCGAACAGAAGCTTTTTCGTGTGGACAGATCACGTGTTGATCGGTTTTTGACGGTGGAATTGATCTAGATCTTGAGTCAAGATCATCACCATGTCCACACTTGATCCTTACACCTTTGTTCACCATAAAGCCCCATGCTAGCCATTAAAACACGCAAGAACACGTACAAACTGGTTTAATAAAACAGCACCATAGGATTTGCATCCATCTACATCATTGCATCTTGAGTAAAGTTTGTTCATAATGTTGATTGCTATAATTTTGTATGTGCGTGGTCATGAGTAGAAGGACAAGCTCAGGAAGCTATCTACGAAGGACTACAGCACCAAGACTTCGAGACACGTGAGCAACAAAAGCCACAGGAACAAGGCAAGTGCCCCTTGACCATATTGATCCCATGTTTTGGAACTGTTTTGTTTGTGAAAACATGTGTGCTTGAGTCAACTTGATGGGACATCCTTTTATAGGAGTTTAATAGTTTGTTAACCATCCTTGTCGCCGGGAAAGTTAATGAGTCGGGTATGGTCATTTTTTTCTTTTTTTCTTCGCTAATCTACGAGATATGGGAAGTGAAATAGAACGTGTCTAGCTACTGACCTCATATGAATAATGATAATAAGAACTTGATGATAATAATGAGCATAGAATCGGGGGATATCTAGGCAATCTTGGTTCGTGGATGTGGTAGAATGAGATGGTGGTTTACTTGCCGTAGATCTAAGGACCGGTTCATGCCAGTACATGCCAGGAAAACAGTGCCACCACAAGGCCAAATATTGGTGCGGCTTAGCTGACTAATTAGGTAAGTTGCTAGATTGTTATGGACCGTGGAAGGCGCGGGGAATGGGAGTCAAGAGAGGACTGCCCTGGGAACTGCATGGCACAAGAGGGGGCCCGTAGGCGGGAGAATGGTGATCCGAGCCTGCTGGTGAAACCTTAGTGAGTCCATACATCTAGTAGCCCCTTTTTAAAGGCTATTTTGTGATCTCTTGACCATACACCGACGGTTGTGTACTAGTATAATGTAGGTTCTGCAGTCGCCGACGGGTGACGAAATCACAAACTTGTGGGTAAAGTGGTGCCACCTCTTAAGAGTGTAAAACTATCATGATAGCCGTGCTTACGGTCACAAGCGCCTGGCCAACTCACATGATTAGATGGGATGGTTATCAGGATGGTTATTGGTATGGTTATGGTATGGTCTTGGGACTAGTTTCGGGACTGTTGAGTCTTGGTAATAAGATTGGTTTGGGGACTGTTAAGACATGACAATGAGTTTTGGTTCGGTTATATGGTTATGAGATGGATATGAACATGAGATGGTTATTATGAGCATGAGATAAAGTTGAGAAAGATTAATGGTTGGTTGAGACATGAAAAGTGGTGAATCATGAAGGAGGTATGTTGCTATTTTACTTAAATATATGTTGGGATTAAAATCACTTAAAGATAGTTGCTGTTTTTATCATGTTTGCGAAATAAACTTCGCTTTCTGCAATGAGCCTTTTTATTCCCTACCTTGCTGTAAGATACATGTCATACTTTTCCCGCACTTGCTGAGTACGACATGTACTCAGCAACAGGAGAAGAGTACTTCGAAGATCATGTGGAGTACTAGGCGTGTGAACTGCCGTCAACTTGCCCGTGGAGTTGGAGATGGAGCCGCTGCTGTTTAGTTGCTTCCGCTATCGTTTAGAGACTTCCGCTGCTAGAATAAGTTAGAGACTTCCGCTGCAAGAACAAGCTAGAGATTTATGTGATAAAGTACTTAAACACTATTTATTCATGATTATATTCTGAATTCAGTTTGTGGATTACATGTATATGTGTGATGAACATCTTGGGCAAACATATGCATTAGTTGGGTTTTGTGTTTTACGGGACCAGGCGTCACAGATTGGTACCAGAGCCACGTTGAACGTAGGACGCAAGCCTAGGTAGAATGCACAGATTGGCATCAGAACCACATTGACCGTAGGATGCAAGCCTAGGTAGAATGGACACTCTAAAACACATAGGAACACTCCTCTAAACTGCTATTTTCGAAAAACTGCTTGCTGCTGCACTTCCTTGTCAATTCAGCCCTCTTTTCTTTCTTTTGGACAACAACACCTCTGCTTTCTTGCTCCATAACTTCTGAAGTTTTGGAGTTATTTCTTCCTTCTCAAAGTTTTCTCATGTCCCATTTATAGATGGCGCTGGTGTTCCCGATCAACACCATCTTACCATACATGGACTGCCAACTCACCAAGACATGCGCCCATGCATGGACCACCCCCCCTGTCACACGGTGGGAACAGCACCAGTTCACATGATTAAGTTTAGGACTCCCATTGAATAAGCGTGAATAGGAGTGGCGTGTTGAACTTTTGTGATGATTGTTTGTGTTTGTGTGCTTAGTGTGAGTTGTGGGACGCTTCAGCGTTGTCCATATCCACACATAGTAGAGAGATGTGAGATGCTTCGGCATGTGTTCACATCCTCATATAAAAGTAAATATATTTAGTCCATCCACCTTGATGCATATAGTTGGGGGGGGGGGTCAATCTAAACTTCTTAGCTCAGCACGGCGTGTATGGCTCCCACTCAGCCGTGGTCCCTGACGGAGGGTAGCCCTCGCCGGTGGACTCGTAACCCAAGTCCGTTGGGTACTCCTCACCTGAAAAATACTTATAGCGGCAACCATGAGCATGAAGGCTCAACAAGACTTAACCGACTCACCTAGGCATGAAACTCTACATGTAGTGTACAACGAACAGGGGAAGATAATTTGCAGCAAACGGAAATGCCTACAAGTTCATCCTTATTTCATCTTTTAGCCACAAGTTAACAGTTCATGAATTTGAAATTTAGTAAGCAATATTTGGTGGCACACATGTAGCAATACAATTATACATATCAGCAGAATTGAATCATAACATTCCATAGTTTATCTACGTTACGATGCAGTGAACAAGTGATACTCATCACCACAGGGGACGGTGAATCGACTCGATATACATCTGCAGGGTTACCCGAATAGCACATCACGTACGCCCACCCGTGGAGCTGCACAGCACGCTCACTCGATGTCGCACGGGACAACCTTTCACCCAACAGCCCAAACGTCGAACCGGTCGCACCGAAACGGACAGGAAGTTCCCTACACAGAGCATCTCTCTATGCCCGTTAGCAGATTTCCACCTTGCTGCCCTCAACCTACACCTATAAATCGATGTGCTATGCCTCGACGCCCGGAGGTTTATGTTACATCGGTTTATCGGGGCCCATATATCTGATATGCCTTCGGTACGTTCAATATTTGTTCAGCAGGGCCACACACGGATCAGTCCTCAATCGACAGGGACAGGGCCGCGAACACAAGACTTCCTCTTACTGCACCCTAGCCCCTGCCTAGTCTCATCTTCTTACTAAAATGATCTCACATCACTCGAACCAATCCCGTGTGTCCCAAGCCTAACTCGCGAGTGGATTCCAACTACTCGACTTGTACCGAAGTTCTATGAATTATTAAGCTTAGCCTGTCTACTCGAGGCCTTAGACACTACCCTCACTCTTATAGAATTTTTTTTTGTCATGCACTTGGGTTTCATCCATCCTACACCTAATGCACATCCATACCACATACTAAGTATACATAAAGCAGAACTTTGAAAAATGGGTTAATGCAAACCAGGGCTTGCCTTGTTGCTGCTGGTCAGTTGTTAGGGCTTCGTCCAGAAGAAGAAAGTCGACTACTTCCGGGGTCTCCTCGCCTTCAGCGACTACACGTAAATGATATACTATATGTCAATTTACATGCAATGTTTAGAACTGAATAAGTAATTACCATACCTCTAGCTAGCCCTCCCTTTTGGCTCTGAAATTTTTATGGTGGCTTGGTAGGGTCCTAAACAGAGTCTTGACCAAGTTTCATTTGAAACAAAGTTCATTGGGCCTTGTACAAATAAAAGCCTATTTGGTCAATATTAGAGCCTCTACGGAATTCCAGGGGTTTTCATTACTCCAACCATTACTTTCTGTAAACTAGAATTTGAGAGGGTTCTAATAGAATTGGTTTCATGTCATTTGAAGAATTCTAGATGAAGTTATGCCCTAAACAAGAATTGAGAAAATCTGAAAAATGTTTCTGTACATTTTTCTATTTTCTCAGGGCAGTTCACTTAATTACACCATTAGTGGGACTAAATGATCATGGATGAGTCTGAAATTTTTACTGTTGCTCAAGGATTTTCCAATGAACCTCTTAGCCAAATTTCAGAATTTTTCGTAAAGTAATTCTCCAGAAATTCCCAACAGTTTAAAATATAGGGAATTAATTCTGGAAAACTATTGAGTTTCATGAGCTGAAATTTGTGTTGCTGGAAAGTACTCAAAAAGCTGAGTTCAGAAAAATTTGGTTCACTAAATTTGGAGCTTTCTAGCAAAAGTTATGTGCATTTGAAGTTTGAACTAAACTGGAAAATCCCAAAATGTATAAACTCTGCGGGTGGGCTCCACTCTTTAAACCGGCCCACTGAGATCGCTGCCACACCGTAGCCCACGGGGTTTTACCCACGCTACCGCACAGGATCCTGGCCGCAAAGTGGATCCCCGCGAGAGAACATAGACTGACCGGTGGACCCGGCCCCCCCCCTTCGTCTACCTCGCGACGCCCGCGACTCCCGCGGCGGTGCTTTGCTTGAGATCTCGCCGCCGGCCATTTCTCTGCCCGACCTCCGACGGATTTCGCCGCCTGTGCCTAACTTTGCTTGGGGAACACGCTGGTGCCCTCACCAAAGCTCGGCGATGGCCGGAACCACACCCGTGACGGTGACAGCGGCAATCCCCACTCCGGTGATGTCGTCCGTGCTGCTCAGGGCCTTATTTGGGGAATGGTTTGCTCCTACAGCTCCGCTGTGGCATTCTGAGCATGAAAATGACCTCGGTTTGCCATGGAAATGACCGGAGCTAGGACCTCACCGTCAACCTAGGGCTAAAACGGCAGATGCTCGAAAAACTTGAATAGCAGCTCCAAAACTCGATGGTTTTTTATGGTTTTTGATCCTAGGTGGCCGTGGGGACGTGTAGTACATGTTCTTAGCTTGGTTTACGTGGTGGTGGACCGATCATCACGAATTTTGGATTCTTTGCTAGCTCGGTTCTTTGAACACCAAGGACTAAACATGGAAATTCTTTCCCTACAGGGCACGAAAGGAGGTAGCGTTTTCACCGTGAGTTCGAGCAGCCTCCAGCGCGTCTCTTTGCTGTTGATCGTCGGTCGTGAGAGTGCCTGGATCAGTGGCGCACCGAGGACCTGAGGAGAGCGGCCGGCGAGGTGTTTCGTTTCGGTTGTGTGCGGGGCAGAATGGAGAGGATGAGGGAGGAATCACGTGGCCTGGCGTGTTACTCGAGTGCTGCACCCGGCGCCCTCAGCCACCGAGCAGGAGGTGGCAAAGGCGAGGCGGTCGGGCGCCGACTTCGGTAGCTGGCAGTGCGCGCTCTTGGCCGAGTGAAAAAATCAAGCCGAGAATGCTTCTGTGTTAAGGCTACTGACAAGTGGGACCCTCCCCTCTAATTCTTTTTCTGATTTTCATTTCTGTTTTCACTGAAAAGATCCCAGCTACTCACAATTGAATGAAAGCCTTAGCCCCAAAGTCATGCTTTGAATTTGATTTCCCCAATTTGAAACTGGTTTGACTAATTTTGCTACACATTTGAACTGAAATTCAAATTCAGTTTTGAATTAATGCAAATTTAGCTCCCGATAAGATGAAGTCCAATGGGGATAAAAATTGGTGGACTAACTCAGAAAAATATACCGAGTTTGAATATGAAGTCAACTTTTGAATTCAAGTGATGAAAGTTGCTGCAATTTGAATTTGCATTCAAATTGGCCCATTTTACAAATGTCTCCAAAAGTGCCTCAAAAAGTATTGGATTTGCATGAAATTTGGCCTGAGCCTTCCCAAGACTATTTAAGGTCTATGGGTGAGCTCAACCTTTCATGTTTATGTGTAGAAATCCCACTTTTTGATGTTAGGGCTTTCCCCTCTAATCACCCTTTTGATGGTGGTTACTTGCTCTTCACAAGTGTTCATGAGATATCCACAAAATGAGCTGTGGTGTTGTGAGGTGGTGAAATGAACACTTTTGCAAGTCACTTTCTTGGGCTTTTACATCCCCCCCCTTAAAATAATCTCGTCCCGAGATTACAAAACAAGAGACAGCGATGTAATCGGAACTCACCCGTGATGAGACGCCATGAACTCCGGGTAGTTTGAGCGAAGAAATTCATCGCTCTCCCATGTCGCTTCTTCGGCGGTGTGGTTGCTCCAGAGTATCTTGTATAACCACAGCGTTCGGCTACGTGTGGTCCGAGCCTTCTCATCAAGAATTGCCACAGGATATTCATCATACGTTAAATCCGGTTGCAGCTCGCCGATGTCTTCGGTGGGAACAGCAGCCGTATGCTTCAGACATTTTCGCAGTTGTGAAACATGGAAAACATCGTGAACACCAGCAAGAGATGCCAGTAGTTCCAGTCTATACGCCACTGGTCCACACTTCTCGGTGATGGCATAGTGTCCAATGAATCGGGGAGCGAGTTTCCCCTTTACGCCAAACCGGTGCATGCCTTTCATCGGAGATACATGGAAATACACGTGTTCCCCGACGTCAAAGTGCAGCGGCCTACGCCTCTTATCAGCGTAGCTTTTCTGCCGGGATTGAGCGGCCTTCAAGTTGGCTTGAATCATCCAAACACGCTCTTCGCCGTCGTTCACCACATCAACCCCGAATGTGACCCTTTCATCGGACTTGCACCAGTTCAATGGGGTGCGGCATTTACGACCGTAGAGAGCTTCATAGGGTGCCATCTTGATACTCGCTTGATAGCCATTGTTGTAGGAGAATTCCGCCAATGGTAGATGATCATCCCAGTTTTTACCGTGGTGGATGGCACACGCTCTCAACATGTCTTCTAGTACTTGGTTCACCCTCTCTGTCTGTCCATCTGTCTGAGAGTGATAGGCAGAGTTCCTAATCAGCATAGTACCCAAAGAAGCGTGCAACTGCTCCTAGAAACGAGATACAAACAGTGCACCTCGATCTGAGACTATGGTCTTGGGTACCCCATGTAAGCATAGAATTCTCGCTATGTACAGCTTCGCATATTTTCCGGCATTGTAACGTGTATGCACAGGAATGAAGTGAGCCGACTTTGTTAATCGGTCAACGATCACCCAAATGGAATCATGCTTGTTGGAAGTCAGTGGTAATCCCACAATGAAATCCATGCTCACATCTTCCCACTTCCATGCCGGGATTTTCAGGGGTTGCAGCAGCCCTGATTTCCTCATATGATCCGCTTTCACTCATCTACACGTATCACACTCGGATACGTATTTAGCCACTTCCCGCTTCATCCGTGTCCACCAAAATTTCTTTTTCAAATCATGGTACATTTTGTTGCTGCCCGGATGAATGGAGTATTTAGACAAGTGAGCTTCATCAAGAATCTTCTTCCTCAGCTCCATATTCCGGGGTACGACTATGCGGTCATTAAACCACAGAGTCCCCTCATCATCCTTCCGGAAACATTTGATTTCCCCGTTGTCTATCCGTCTCCAGAGATGTGCCATGCCCTTATCAACTTTCTGAGCTGCAATGATATCCTCCCTAATGGTAGGGATGAGGGCAAGGTTGTAGAGCGATCCATAAGGAACCAAGTATAAACTTGGCTCTTCCTCCTCCACCGGTGTAATGGTGAGGTTATGGACATGTGATTTCTGACTCAGCGCGTCGGCAACCACATTCGCCATGCTGGGGTGGTAATGAATCTCAATCTCATAATCTTTGATTAGTTCTAATCACCTCCTTTGCCTCATATTCAGCTCCTTCTGGGCGAAGATATACTTCAAGCTCTTGTGGTCGGTGTAGAGGTGCACCAAATTCCCCAGGAGATAGTGCCTCCACATTTTCAGTGCCAAAACCACAGCAGCGAGCTCAAGATCATGAGTCAGATAATGACGCTCATGGTTTCGAAGTTGGCGTGAGCCATACGTGACCTCACGTCCTTCCTGCATCAACACACAGCCTAGCCCGATACCGGACGCATCACAATACACGTCGAAGGGCTTGGTTGTATCCGGTTGAGCTAAGACCGGGGCTGTTGTGAGATGCTTCACCAATGCTTGGAACGCTCCTTCACATGCCGCGTTCTAAACATACTTTGTTCCCTTCTTCAATTATTCTGTCATCGGCTTGGCAAGCTTGGAGAAGCTTGGAATGAATCTCCGATAGTATCCCGCGAAGCCGAGGAAGCTTCTGACTTCATGGACAGAAGTGGGAGTTTTCCATTTCAGCACTTGTTCAATTTTACTTGGGTCAACCGCAATGCCTTCCGCTGAGATGATATGTCCCAAAAATGACACTTGGCTGATCCAAAACTCACACTTGCTGAACTTGGCATATAACTTATGGTCCCACAATTGTTGAAGAACGATTCTTAAGTGTTCGGCGTGTTCTGCTTCTGTCTTGGAGTAAACCAAGATATCATCAATGAACACCACGACGAACTTGTCCAGCTCCGGCATGAACACCGAGTTCATGAGATACATGAAATGTGCCGGAGCATTGGTGAGACCAAAAGACATGACGAGATATTTGTGTAAGCCATATCTTGTCGAGAAGGCTGTCTTCGGGATATCCTCCGCCCGGATTTTTATTTGATGATACCCGGAGCGAAGGTCCATCTTGGAGAACACACTTGCACCCACGAGCTGATCAAACAGGATGTCAATGCGGGGCAGTGGGTATTTGTTCTTGATGGTGACGGCGTTTTGCGGCCGGTAATCCACACACAGCCTCAAGGTTTCATCCTTCTTCTTTACGAACAGCGCCGAGCATCCCCAAGGCAAGGAACTCGGCCTAATGAAACCTTTGCTCAACAGATCATTGAGCTGTTCTTTCAATTCGGCCAGCTCGTTCGGAGCCATTTTGTAGGGTCTCCTTGAGATGGGAGTCGTCCCGAGTGCAAGCTCAATCTTGAACTCAACATCCCGCTCGGGTGGCATGCCCGGAAGATCATCCAGAAACACGTCAGGGTACTCCCGGGCTACAGGGATGTCCTATAACTTGATAGCTTCAGTATTATTAATTGCTGAAACTTCCTGGACAGGATTGTCTAACACCATGGAATGCGGACGGTGGAATGGAGAATTCAAATGAACTGTCCGTGTCCGAGTGTCCAGGACAGCGCCATGGTAGCGCAACCATGACATCCCTAAGATTACATCAATCTTTTGTCCCGTAAGGATTATCAAGGTGGTTGGATATATCTTCCCACCTAAGCACAAAGGTGCTTTTGGAATCATCATATTTGCTGAAATCTTCCCTCCCAGTGAGCAGATCATATATGAGCAGTCGGTTGGGAAGACTTGCATTTGATGCTTAGCCACATAGGATGCACTTATGAAACTATGGGTTGCACCCAAATCAAATAATATGATGATTGCTTGATCATTGAGAGTGAACGTACCCGCCAGCATGTTGTCTCCCTCTGGGGCATCCTCATTGTCGAGGTTGTGAACGCCCCCGGTTCGCTGACCAACCTTCTTGACCGGAGGTCGGCCTCGAGCACTGCCCTGGAACTGGGCTTGCCCGCTGCTCGGCTGCCCCTGGGGACAGTTCATTGAGAAATGGCCCGCCTGGCCACACGTAAAGCAAGTGTAGCGAGGCGGTCTCCGCTGATCGGCGGACGGAAACCCGGGGCGCGTTGTGGCGGTGGAAACGCCCGGGGTACCATCTGCTGCTGCTGCTGTTGTTGTGATCACGGTGGTGGCATCGACAGTCGGAATGGGGTGGCTGAAACGAATGTCCCCCAAACTGCTGAGATCGCGCCGGTGGATGCCACTGCTGACCTGATGGTGTCCGATACACCATGCGGTATTTCTGGGGAGCTCCACCCCCACTGCTGGGTGGAGTGCTGCGCTTCCGCTGCTCAGCCGCCAACTCCCGCTGAGCATCTTCTTGCATGATCGTGGCGTTAACTAGATCATTGAACGTGCCGCAATTGCATTGGATGAGATGTGTCTTCATCTCGGGGTGTAACCCCCGATAGAAGTGCTCCCGCTTCTTCTCCTCGGTGGAGACGTAATCCGATGCATATTGCGCCAGATGGTTAAAGGCATGGGTGTAGTCGTGGGCACTCCTCCCGCCCTGGTTCAGCTCCAAGAACTCTTGGATCTTCTGCTTCATTATCCCGGGAGGGATATGGTAGGCGCGAAACGCCTCCCGGAATTCTTCCCACTCCACGGCATGGCCAGCCGGCAGTGAGGCGACATAGTTCGCCCACCATGCACCAGCGGCAATGTGAAGCTGCTGCGCCGCGAACAGAGTCTTCTGCCGCTCCGTACCCTGGAGCAACTCGAACTTGGACTCAATTGTCCGC
Organism: Neostapfia colusana; assembly: GCA_030760725.1. Lineage (NCBI taxonomy): Eukaryota > Viridiplantae > Streptophyta > Magnoliopsida > Poales > Poaceae > Neostapfia > Neostapfia colusana. Next base: position 103,264,130 of record JASWHV010000004.1, read on the forward strand.
AGCCAGTTATCGGCCTCCAGGGGTTCTGCTGCTTCAGTGAACACCGGAGGGTGCGTACTCATGAAGTCCGAGTACGTCACATTACGGGGCTCACGAGGCCCCCTCTCTTGACGCCCCCCTGCCTGGGACGTATTCTGCACGATCGTGCGGAGCAGGTCGGTCTGCTCCTCACGATTACCCACCAGGGCCGCAATCACATCCGCTAACGTAAGCGGAGGCGGCGGTGCTGGTTGTTGCTGCGGGGTGCTATCGTAGGCAGGTGGCTGGGAGTCATCACCCCCCTGCTGGCCAGAGCCACCAATCTCATGCGTGGTCAGTGTGAACCATCTGCAACCATACGACAATAACATCAGTCCCGCAACATACTTCATGCAGTCCCATAGGCATAAAACATAATGACAGTAAAAACATGCGATACATCTCGTATACAGATAATGTAATAACTTTGCACAAGCTACACCATTACCAGACCAAATACAAGCTAGTTAAATCCAACTTGACGTACTTACTCTTTGGAAGTTCATCACAACTAGTTTTTGTCACTACGAGACGTTACATTGCTTTGTCATCACGTATACTACCCTTTTATCTTCAATACGACACAAACATGGTCTCTAGCAAAAGAAACTTGAGAAAGACATATACTCAAATCTTTCACTAATCGAAGATAACCGCTCATGAGTATGTTCTACCCCATTGGAAGTACTTACACCCCCTAGGGTACAACAATCTCTCAAATGAGTTCAACTGTCACCTCTCTGCCAGAATGACCAGTTTCTACATATTCCAGATTTTTATCTGGTGCTGGGCATTTTCATGACTCAAGTTGAATACCAAAGTTAAATTTAACTTCAGTATCTTTTCAATGAATATTTATTTGCCCTCATATCAGCTCTGGTTTGAATGTTATAGTAATGCAAGGTCAACAGAATTTCTGGAAGAATTTTAACAGCACCTCATTTGGAAGTTGCTGTTTTCAACTCTAATTTCAGCTCAATTTCGTGCTGCAATTGCAGAAACTTTGAATTACAAAGATGTAACACATCTCCTACCCTTTCCAAAAATGTATCATGATAATTTTATATTTTCCCTACAGTATGTTATTCTTGAAAAACAGAACAGTCCAGAAAGTATTTCAAATCTGTCCTAGTTCTGGACAGTTTACAATCATCTGGAATTTCAACCAGTTTAAGGTGTGATTCAGCTCTGGAGGTCTACAACAAAGTTGTAGAGTACTTAAACACCTTTCCAGAACTATATCTCACACCTACATTGGCTAATTAATCCGGAAGTTATGCTCTGTCAATGTTCAGCACACTTGCTGCCAAAACAGAGCACTCTGTTTTTCAACCCCTTTGGACTACACTGTTCAACTATTGAACTCCTCTACCCAACCAGGTCCTAAATGTTGAAACTTAGTAATTTTAGGTCCTTGTTATCATTATCTTTCATTCACATGCCTATGATATGTCGGTACTACGTTCCTCACAAAAAGAAATCCTAACCGGATTATACTGGCATATACGTCTCAATTGTGGCACTAACAGTCTCTCACGCACGTCTACATGGAATACATACGTGGTTAGTACTTGCATAATAACACCCAATAATTATGCACTCAAAGGTTATTTTCATTTCAGGCAGGTCCATATTTGAAAATAAATACAAACGCCCGTATCATTACCATACGGCCGTCCTTGAGTTAAGCCACGTCTCAAGATACGTGATCATGTTTTAACACCACACGATGGGGAACCTGAGTAGAGCACGAACAGGTCATCACGGTTGGGAATTTTATCATCCCAACAGATACAACCTACTTCCCTGCAGGGCACGCCGATGGAAAGCGATGCGTATGTCCTCCTGGGCTATTTCCAGACAAACACACTATCGTGTTACTGACCACACGATGGGGTCTCCACTTACTTGCCTAATGAACGCTAGGGATCAGTGTTTCATATGAACTCAGGAACATGAAGAGTCCAAGAGTTTCATATTAACATCCCACACCAAGTTGTGAGATCTATCCCTGAACCACATTCCTCGTCAGGGGAGCTAACGGAAATTGAACCGCTTTCTGTGGCGTTCCTTACCATTTTTACCTGAGCGTAGGTGCGTCGTTACATAATCAAAATTCAGAATTATAACACATATGTTAGTCTTGCCACTTTAAGTAACTATGCTAGTATAGTCCTTACTTGGGCAAACTAGCGAATCCTCACTGTAAACCTAAGTTTTCCCGTAATAGTCCTTCATTAATGTGCTATCCCCAATGCGGCTCTGATACCAGCCTGTGGCGGACCGGAATCCGCTCATCCAGGATCACAGAGGGTGGTGCCGCACGATGCGACACCCGACAACACACGTCATAAGGAAACATTGTATTACATAGAAAACCAACTGAAATGTACAAAGTAGTACAGGACTTCAGTTACAAACTAGTGTTTAGATTACAACAGCGGAAGCTAAGTTTGTACAACTCACGCCCATCTACCTGGCAAAAGTCGGTTGCTCAGCCCTAGGGCAACCCACACTAGCTGCACTCATCAGCTCAGCGCGGCGTGTATGGCTCCCACTCAGCCGTGGTCCCCGATGGAGGGTAGCCCTCGCTGGTGGACTCGTAACCCGAGTCCGTGGGGTACTCTTCACCTGAAAAACACTTATAGCAGCAACCATGAGCACGAAGGCTCAACAAGACTTAACCGACTCACCTAGGCATGAAACTCTACATGTAGTGTATAGCAAACAGGGAAAGGTAATTTGCAGCAAATGGACACGCCTACAAGTTCATCCTTATTTCATCTTTTAGCAACAAGTTAACAGTTCATGACTTTGAAATTTAGTAAGCAATATTTGGTGGCACACATGTAGCAATACAATTATACATATAAGCAGAATTGAATCATAAAATTCCATAGTTTATCTACGTTACGACGCAGTGAAAAAGCGGTACAAGTCACCGCGAGGGACGGCGAATCGACTCGATATACATCTGTAGGGATACCCGAATAGCACGTCACGTACGCCCACCCATGGAGCTGCACAGCACGCTCACTCGATGTTGTACGGGACAACCTTTCACCCAACAGCCCAAACATCGAACCGGTCGCACCGAAACAAACAGGAGGTTCCCTACACGGAGCATCTCTCTATGTCCGTTAGCAGATTTCCACCTTTCTGCCCTCAACCTACACCTATAAATCGGTGTGCTATGCCTCGACGCCCAGAGGTTTAGGTTACATCGGTTTATCGGGGCCCATATATCCGATATGCCTTCGGTACGTTCAATACTTGTTCAGCAGGGCCGCACACGGATCGGTCCACAATCGACACGGACAGGGCCGCACACACAAGACTTCCTCTTTCTGCGCCCTAGCCCCTGCCTAGTCTCATTTTCTTACTAAAATGATCTCACATCACTCGAACCAATCCCGTGTGTCCCAAGCCTAACTCGCGAGTAGATTCCAACTACTCGACTTGTACCAAAGTTCTATGAATCATTAAGCTTAGCCTGTCTACTCGAGGCCTTAGAAAATTCCCTCACTCTTATAGGAAATTTTTTTATGCACTTGGGTTCATCCATCCTACACCTAATGCACATCCATACCACATACTAAGTATACATAAAGCAAAACTTTGAAAAATGGGTTGATGCAAACCGGGGCTTGCCTTGTTGCTGCTGGTCAGTTGTTAGGGCTTCGTCCGGAAGAAGAAAGTCGAGTACTTCCGGGGTCTCCTCGCCTTCAGCGACTACACGTAAATGATATACTATATATCAATTTACATGCAATGTTTAGAACTGAATAAGTAATTACCATAACTCTAGCTAGCCCTCCCTTTTGGCTCTGAAATTTTTATGGTGGCTTGGTAGGGTCCTAACAAGAGTCTTGACCAAGTTTCATTTGAAACAAAGTTCATTTGAGCCTTATACAGATAAAAGCCTATTTGGTCAATATTAGAGCCTCTAAGGAATTCCAGGGGTTTTCATGGCTCCAACCATTACTTTCTGGAAACTAGAATTTGATATGGTTCTAATGGAATTGGTTTTATGTCATTTGAAGAATTCTAGATGATGTTATGCCCTAAACAAGAATTGAGAAAATCTGAAAAATGTTTCTGTACATTTTTCTATTTTCTCAGGGCAGTTCACTTAATCACGCCATTAGGGGGACTAAATGAACTTGGATGAGTCTGAAATTTTTACTGTGCCTCAAAGATTTTCCATTGAACCTCTTAACCAAATTTCAGAATTTTTCATAAAGTAATTATCCAGATAAAATTCCCAACAGTTTAAATTTTAGGGAATTAATTCTGGAAAACTATTGAGTTTCATGAGCTGAAATTTGTGTTCCTGTAAAGTACTCAAAAAGTTGAGTTCAGCAAAATTTGGAGCTTCCTAGCAAAAGTTATGTGCATTTGAAGTTTGAACTAAACTGGAAAATCCCAAAATGTTTAAACTCTGCGGGTGGACCCCACTCTTTAAACCGGCCCACTGAGAGCGCAGCCACACTGTAGCCACGGGGTTTTACCCGCGCTGCCGCACTTGATCCTGGCCGCAAAGTGGATCCCCGCGAGAGAACAGGGACTGACCGGTGGACCCGGCCCTCCCCCTTCGTCTACCTCGTGACGCCCGCGACTCCTGTGGCGGTGCTTTGCTGGAGATCTCGCCGCCGGCCATTTCGCTGCCCGACCTGCGACGGATTTCACCGCCTGTGCCTAACTTTGCTCGGGGAACACGCTGGTTCCCTCACCGAAGCTTGGCGATGGCCGGAACCACGCCCGCGACGGTGACAACGGCGATCCCCACTCCGGTGATGTCGTCCAGGCTGCTCAGGGCCTTATTTTGGGAACGGTTTGCTCCTACAGCTCCGCTGTGGCATGCTGAACATGAAAATGACCTTGGTTTTCCATGGAAACGGCCGGAGCTAGGACCTCACCGTCGACCTAAGGCTAAAATGGTGGATGCTCGAAAAACTTGAATAGCAGCGCCAAAACTCGATGGTTTTTGATGATTTTTTATCCTAGGTGGCCGTGGGGACATGTACAACATGTGCTTAGCTTGGTTTACGTGGTGGTGGACTGATCATCACGAATTTCAGATTCTTTGCTAGCTCGGTTCTTTGAACACCGAGGACTAAACGTGGAAATTCTTTCCCTACAGGGCACGAAAGGAGGTAGGGTTTTCACCGTGAGTTCGAGCAGCCTCCGACACGTCTCTTTGCTGTTGATCGTTGGTTGCGAGAGTGCCTGGACCAGCGGCGCACCGAGGACCCGAGGAGAGCGGCCGGCGAGGTGTTTCGTTTCGGTTGTGTGCGGGGCAGAATGGAGAGGATGAGGGAGGAATCACGTGGCCTAGCGTGTTACTCGAGTGCTGCACCCGGCGCCCTCAGCCACTGAGCAGGAGGTGGCAAAGGCGAGGCGGTTGGGCGCCGACGTCGGTAGCTGGCGGTGCGCGCTCTTGGCCGAGTGAAAAAATCAAGCCGAGAATGCTTCTGTGTTAAGGCTACTGACAAGTGGGACCCTCCCCTCTAATTCTTTTTCTGATTTTCATTTCTGTTTTCACTGAAAAGATCCCAGCTACTCACAACTGGATGAAAGACTTAGCCCCAAAGTCATGGTTTGAATTTGATTTCCCCAATTTGAAACTGGTTTGGCTAATTTTGCTACACATTTGAACTGAAATTCAAATTCAGTTTTGAATTAATGCAAATTTAGCTCCCGACAAGATGAAGTCCAATGGGGATGAAAATTGGTGGACTAACTCATAAAAATGTACTGAGTTTGAATATGAAGTCAACTTTTGAATTCAAGTGATGAAAGTTGCTGCAATTTGAATTTGCATTCAAATGGGCCCGTTTTACAAATGTCTCCAAAAGTGCTCAAAAAGTATTGAATTTGCATGAAATTTGGCCTGAGCCTTCCCAAGACTATTTAAGATCTATGGGTGAGCTCAACCTTTCATGTTTATGTGTAGAAATCCCACTTTTTGAAGTTAGGGCTTTCCCCTCTAATCACCCTTTTGATGGTGGTTACTTGCTCTTCACAAGTGTTCATGAGATATCCACAAAATGAGCTGTGGTGTTGTGAGGTGGTGAAATGAAAACTTTTGCAAGTCACTTTCTTGGGCTGTTTACAACATGAGACACACTATGTTGGTTAATTCTCCCGGTGGAGAGATGAGGACTAATATAGTATGTCCGAAAGTAAACCTTAAAATAAGGGGGATAGACTTTCTTGCCAACGTTATTGTCTTGGATTCCCAAGGGATGGACATAATACATAGAATGGATTGGTTAAGCAAGCACAACAAAATGATTCAATGTTCTCAGAGGATCATGCAGTTGACAAGTGAGTACGGTACTCGTATTGAGTTCGAGGCAGCCCAACCTACAACGGAGAAAGCAGTGCTGAACCACATCGAAGAAGCGACATTAGAAAGCATTCCGACGGTTCAAGAATATTAAGATGTGTTCCCGGAAGAACTTCCAGGTATGCCACCTGACCGGGACATTGAATTTGCCATTGATTTAGTACCTGGAACTGCACCTATAGTGAAAAGGCCATATAGGATGCCCGCTAATGAACTAGTGGAACTTAAGAAGCAAATTCAGGAGCAGCTAGAAAAGGATTTTATACGCCCAAGTTTGTCTCCGTGGGGAGCCCCCGTGCTCTTCGTAGACAAGAAGGATGGGGCCCAAAGGATGTGTGTGGATTATAGGTCTCTCAATGAGGTAACGATCAAGAATAAATACCCGCTGCCCCGTATAGAGGACCTGTTCGACCAAATGAAAGGTGCTCGAATTTTCTCCAAGATTGATCTTTGGTCAGGATACTTCCAGCTGAAGATTAAGCCCTCTGACATACCCAAGACTGCATTTCGAACACGGTATGGTTCGTATGAATATAGCGTTATGTCTTTTGGGTTAACGAATGCACCCACATATTTTATGTACCTCATGAATAAGGTCTTCATGGAGTACATGGACAAGTTCGTCGTGGTTTTCATCGACGATATCATGGTGTATTCAAAAAGAGAGGAAGAACATGAAGAACATTTGAGATTGACATTGCAGAAACTGCAAGATCATTAATTGTATGCCAAGTTCAGCAAGTGTCAATTTTGGCTAAAGGAGATATCGTTCCTAGGCCACATCATCTCCGAGAGGAGTATCGGTTGATCCCGGAAAAGTGGGAGATGTTGTGAAGTGGAACCAACCACAGAATGTGAGAGATATTCGGAGTTTCCTTGGGATGGCTGGATACTACCGACGGTTCATCAAGGATTTCTCCAAAATAGCGAAGCCTATGACTGAATTGCTAATGAAGGGAAAATCATTTTAGTGGACACCAGTGTGCCAAGAAAGCTTTGAGGAGCTCAAGAAAAGACTAACCACAGCGCTGGTTTTGGTATTGCCGGACGTGAGCAAGAGTTTTGATATATATTGTGACGCATCAAGACAGAGTCTTGGATGTGTGCTCATGCAAGAAGGACAAGTGGTAGCCTATGCGTCGAGACAACTAAAGAAACACGAGCTGAATTACCCCCACACATGACTTGGAACTTGCAGCCGTGGTACATGCCTTGAAGATTTGGAGGCATTATATCCTTGGCCACCGATGTGAGATCTATACGGATCACAAAAGCCTCAAGTATATATTCAAGCAAACGGATCTGAATTTGAGGCAACGTCGATGGTTGGAAGTCATCAAAGATTATGATGTTGGAATCAATTATCACCCCGGAAAGGCCAATGTAGCAGCTGATGCGTTGAGCCGAAAGGGAGCATGTCACCAACTCACGGTTCGGGAGCTACCGCCCGAGCTGCGCAAGGAGTTCAAACGGTTACATCTCGGGTTCTTGAACGAGATGGAAGTGATAGAACTCAACTCTTCGCTGGAACAAGAGATACAAGATGGCCAAGCAACGGATGAGGAAATCAAGGAATGAATCCGACAAGGCATAGAAAAGGATTTCAAGGAAGACAAGAAGGGCACGCTTTGGTTAGGGAAAAGGATTTGTGTTCCTAACGTGAAGCACATCCGCGACACGATATTAGAGGAGGCACATGACTCACCTTATTCCATACATCCTGGCTGTACAAAGATGTACAAGGACCTGAAAACTTGCTATTCGTGGGATGGTATGAAAAGGGACATAGCTGAATATGTTGCCTTATGCGACACGTGCCAACGGGTGAAGGCCAAACATCAAAGACCCACTGGACTGTTGCAGCCATTGAAAGTACCCGAGTGGAAATGGGAAGACATCAGCATGGATTTCATTGTCGGATTGCCATGTACTTGGTCGGGTTACGACTCCATTTGGGTTATTGTGGACCGATTTACGAAAACAGCCCATTTCCTTCCTGTTAGAACCACGTACCGCGTCGCAGAACTAGCTGAGCTGTATATGGAGCAAATCGTGTGTCACCATGGAGTTCTGAAGAGGATAGTTTCAGATCGGGGTTCTCAATTTACCTCTTGGTTCTGGAAGAAGCTGCATAAATCCATGGGTACACGGCTGAATTTCAGCTCCTCTTATCACCCGCAAACTGACAGGCAAACTGAGAGGACAAATCAAATTTTGGAAGACATGTTGAGAGCTTGTGCCTTGAAACATGGGCACAGTTGGGATAGGAGCTTGCCGTATGCTGAATTCTCATACAACAACAGCTATCAAGCCAGCTTGAAGATGTCACCTTTCTAAGCATTGTATGGTAGACGGTGTAGAACGCCGCTGTTCTGGAATGAGACCGGAGAGAGCCAAGTGTTTGGACCCGAAGTGCTGCAAGACGCTGAAAAGCAAGTCCAAACGATACGAGAAAATTTGAAGGCTGCTCAGTCACGACAAAAAGGGTTATGCGGACAATAGGCGAATAAGATTAACCTTCGAAGTAGGAGACTTCGTGTACCTTAAGGTATCGCCTATCCGAGGCCAACGACGGTTCAATGTCAAGGGCAAATTAGCACCTCGCTACATCGGGCCATTTAAGATTTTAGGCAAGCGAGGAGAAGTAGCCTATCAACTAGAGCTGCCAACGCACCTCTCCGACGTACACGACGTGTTTCATGTATCCCAACTCAAGAAGTGCTTAAGAGTACCGGAAGAACAAGTACCGATGGATGAGCTCAAGCTTCAAGAGGATCTGACCTATGTGGAGCACCCCGTCCAAATTTTGGACGTGAAGGAAAGGGTCATGAGGAACAAAGTGACCCGTTGGTGCAAGGTACAGTGGAGCCATCACACGGAAGCCGAAATTACATGGGAGCGTGAGGAAGACCTCAAGGCAGAATTCCCTCATGTATTCTCTACTCTATCGAATCTCGAGGGCGAGATTCAGTTTAAGGGGGGTAGATTTGTAACACCCTGAAATTCATTTTCATGCATTGCATACATTTTTCAAATAGAGAAACATAATAAAAGAAGTAGAAATGGAGGAAGGAACCATAGAAATGGAGAAAGAATCATAAAAATGGTGGGGGATGGGAAAAGGATAGCTGAAATGAGCCAATTCCAATTTGTTGAAGTGCGCTGTCGACACTTCCCCCAGCCCCGCTGGAGACGTGGCATCCTCGAAGCTCACCCCTGCGGAGGGGGTGAGCTTCGAGGATGCCACGTCTCCAGCGGTAGGTCCGGCACTGCTGGACACATGGCAGGCTCGGGGCTCACCTCTGAGGAGAAGGGAGGCCCGGCCCCGCTGGACACGTGGTGCCCTCAGAGCTCACCCCTGCGGAGGGGGTGAGGTCCGGTGTAGGGGACCACCCCGTAGTTCACCCACTCCAAGATCGCATAGGGTGGTGCCGTGCGATGCGGCAACCAACAGCACACACGAAAAGATTAAAGAACAACATAAAAACTTTTATTTGATATAAAACAGAGGAAGTCTTTTTACAAAACTTATTTATACAGTGGAAGTAATATACATAAGTAGCCTCTCATCCTAACTATGCAAAAGTGCAGCCGTCCAGCCCGGGGACGCTACACACTAGCAGCATGGAACCGGAGAATCACGGCGGCGTGCAGGGCTCCAGCTCGGCCGTGTACCCCGACGGGGGCATCGCCTCGTCCTCGGACCCCTCCTCATAGCTCTCACCTGCATACAGCTCAAATATTGCAACCGTGAGCATGATGGCTCAACAAGGCTTAACCGACTAGCCTAGGCATGGAACTCTACATGTAAGGGTATGTAAGATAGGAAACAGGACTTTGCAATAAAGACACGCCTACATGTTGAACCTTACTTTCAGTTTTATAGCAGCGGTTTATTGAGCCTTAGGCAGCCCTCACATCGGAAGTCCACAATCAAACAAGAAACGCTTTCCTCCGATGTGGTGATGACCAATGTGGAAGATAAACTTAATTAGCTCTATCTCTACAGGAAACATGGTTTCAAAACATTTATACTTCATCACAGCATATTATCATTCATCTGGCTTATTGTTCTTCTTCTTACTACATCACAGAATAGTGAACAAGCGGTACTCAAATAACCGCGAGGGACGGTGATTGCAATCAGGAGACACCCGGACAACACGTTGCATACACCCACTTTCAGAAGCGTGATTCCACACCCCTTCCTACTCTGTTGTATGCAACAACCTTTCAAAGCAACCCAAATGCCGAACCGGTCCATCCGTAACGGGCAGGAGGTCCCCGCGTGGAGCATGACTGTGCCCACCGGCAGATTTACACCTTGCTACCCTCAACCCATTCCTATTTGCGGTTGGGTAAGCCTCGGCACCCAGGTTAACCAATTACATCGGTTTCCTTCTTATGTCAGTATGCCATCCGGTACTGTTCGATACTTGTCCAGCAGGCCCGCACACGACTCGGTCCTCAAGCGACACCAACAGGGCTACGCACGTGAGACCTCCGCTCACTGCTATGTACCCCCTCTGCTGGGTCTCATTTTCTCCGCTCTTAAGCCATTTTCTATGCTGACCAAACCGTGTGATAAAGCCTTACCTCGCGAGTAGATTCCAGCTACTCAACTTCTACCGAGATCCTAAGCATATTAGCATGGCATTCTCTACTTCAACGAGTCTGTAAACTACCCAACCCTCCATAGGATTTAAAAGGTTATGCAAGTGGGGTTTCAATCACCCTAACACTAATGCAAACATTCACCCTAGACACAAGTGATATAAATAAAGAATCTGCAAAAGTACTTAAATGAAAACCGGGGCTTGCCTTGTTGCGAGTCAGAGAATAAGTTAGCTTCTGTTGGGAGGACGTCCAAAGGCTCTGGTGCGTCCTCAACTTCGGTCACTATTACGAAATGTAACAAAATATATTTGTAAGTATTAAGGACTTATAAGAATTGAACTTCTATTCATAGCTACTGCTATTTAGGATCCTTAATTTGCTTTGGGATTTTTACAGTGGATACTAGACTCTCTAAGGATGATCTGAGCAAATTGGGGAAATGTCATTGCACATTGTGATATCCAAAATTCCCACAAGCACAAGGCTTCTCTGAATTTTTGAGCCTAGATCAGAAGCTTTGACATAGCTAATAGTGGAAGATCTGAGTAGGGTAAGTCTCTATGGTTCTAACAAAATTTGTTTCACCATTTTTGGAGCTACCAACAGAGATATATGAATTTTTGAAGTTGGAAAGGAGTTCCGAAAAGTTTCTGTTTAAAATTTGAATTTTCAAATAAAGGCTGAACTTTGGAAGGCAGTTTAGCCTAGCAATTGAACTTCAATGAGGCTCAAATTTTTACTGAAGATCAGTTTCTATGAAAACGACTTGCTTCCCAAAATTGGGAGTGTTTCATAAAGGATTGCTCCTGTAATAAATCCCTAAAGATTTACTAAAAACAATTCTATAGAAATTCCTGGGCATTTTCATAGCATACAATTTGTTTCTCTGTGAAGTACTCCTCCTGAGGATTCCAACAAAATTGGTCTCACCCTTTTTGGAGTTTTCTACACAAAGTTATGGGCTTGTAAAGATCAGCTAATTCCTGGAATTATTTCCCTCACAGAAACTTCAAATAATTGTGACCCGGTCCACTGTTTTAAACCGGACCAGTGGAATTGCGGTAACACCGGGGGCTATGGAGTTAACCCGTGCAGTCAAAACAGATCCTGAGCCGCACCTGATCCCACGCCTAACCCGTGCTACTGACAGGTGGGACAGACCCCCATCGTCTTCTTCCTCGCGCCCGGGTGGCCCCCTCACCGGAGCGGCAATGGTACCTCACCGGAACGGTTACCCAGTGCCCTAGACGTCCTAAATCTCGCCACCTGTGCCCAAAACCTGATGAGGAACTCGCTGGTAAGCTCAGTGACGGCGCTAAATGACCGGGAATACCTCCCCGATGGTGGCAGTAACTCGGGTGACTCCGGCGACATGGTACTCACCCGGCGAGCCTGGAAACTGACTACGGTTTGGTCCTACAGCACCGCCTTGACATGGGGAACCCGGAACACTATCCTGATCCCTCGGAAAACGGCCGGAAGCATAAGCTCACCCTGCGACCGAAGTGGTTCTTCACCGCCATGAGGGAAAACACGGAGAACCCTTCGGAATCTGCATGGTTTTGCTTGCCATTTTCTTGATAAGGGTCGCCATGGCTTGGAGAACCTATGCCTAGACTCTTGTGAACCCTAACTAAATATGGCCAAGGAATTTCCTGTTTCTTTCACCTCGGTTCCAAGAATCCGCCGGTGACAAACTCCAAATTCCAGCCGACCCAGGCTACGGCTTAGCTCCGAACTGGGAGGACAACAAGAAGGGTCAACAACGCACCTAGAACACCGGTTGGTTGCGTGTGAACAAGTCTGAGGTGGCCGGTCGACGGTGCAGCGTGGTGACGGCAAAGTTGAACGTGGAATGACGAACTATGCTCAGTTCTTGGGATCGGTTCGGGGGAACAGCACGGACTAACGTCAGGGAGGAACAAGAGATCCTTGCGCACCTTCCTATGACCTCAACCGAGCGTAACAACGCCGGGGTTGCGTCGGTGACGGGAGGGCGGCGTGGAGAAACTGAGCGGCGATTGAAGCTACTCGACCTGAGCAGAGGAGCGAATGTGAGAGTGATGCAACGTTCACGTGGGCAACCGGGGCAGTGAAATATCCCTCTCGGCGTGCCGATCTCCCGAGCAGGAGGTGGCGCGGTGGAAATCAGCGGGAGTGGGTCGCAGCCGGCGCTGGCGTTCGCACGCTGTTCGACCGAAGGAAACAGAGGCGGTTAGGGAAATTGGGTGGCTGACAATTGGGCCCCACCATTTCTAATTCTTATCCAATTTTCCACTGATATTTCCTCCCCAGCAACTCAATATTTAAGGCTAAACTTTCACACCAAGTCATGGTTTAAACTTTCTGAATTAAAATGATTTGAATTCTGGTGTCAAAGTTTAAATTGTATTTTATCATTTGAATTTGAGATGCATTTGAATTCTCCATTTTGTATTGTCCCAAAAACATAGCAAACCAGCTCCAAAGTTTCCAATTTTTGGTATGGCTGCTCATTCAAATGTGGAGAACACATTTGTGGAACCAAATTTGCAAATTGAGGGAATTGGAATTTGAAACTGAATTTGAAATTCAGATTAGAGGGCTTCTCCTTTTAATTCCAAACAAATATTGAAACTCCTCCAAATGAGCTGAAATTTGGAAGGGTGAATATTTGGACTATGAAGATCCAAGTTATGAATTTGGATCTCCATGTTTGGGAGTTTTGGGAAGTTTGAATCCTCACTTTGAACATACACTGTTGTAATTCAAAGTTTTAATTCCCCCTCATTTTTCCTAAGTGTACATGAGCTGAATTTTTCTTGCTACCACTTTTTAGGGATTTTACATCCCCCCTTAAAAGGAATCTCGTCCCGAGATTCCAAAAGAAATGCAAAGTGGGGAAACTTTACCGGGTATACGATGATAGCAAGTCCAGATAATATGTTCGGAGATAGTCCTCGCGTTCCCACGTCGCCTCATCAGCGGTATGGTTACTCCACAAGACCTTGTAGAACCATAAGGTCCGGTTTCTTGTGGCGTGAGTCTTTGCATCGATAATCCTGTTCGGATACTCCGTGTACGTGAGGTCCGGTTGAAGAACCTCTACGTCTTCAGTGCGGATTTCAGCCGAGGGTTTGAGGCACCTCTCAGCTGAGAGATATGGAAGACGTTGTGAATGCCTGCGAGCGACGCCGGTAAATCCAAGCGATAGGCCACGGGTCCGCATTTTTCAATGATGGCAAACGGACCAATGAACCGCGGCGCAAGTTTACCCTTCACTCCGAAATGATGAACTCCCTTCATCGGAGACACACGGACATAAACATGGTCCCCGATGTCGAAGTGGAGAGGACGGTGTCTTTTATCCGCATAGATCTTCTGACGAGATTGAGCAGCCTTGAGATTGGCTTGTATTACTCGCACTTGTTCTTGAGCCTCCTTCACAAGTTCAATGCCGTAGATAACTCGCTCACCGGACTCGCACCAGTTGAGGGGTATGCGACATTTCCGGCCATAGAGAGCTTCATACGGCGCCATCTTGATGCTAGCTTGATAGCCATTGTTGTAAGAAAACTCCGCCAGCGGCAAATAATCGTTCCAATTCTTGCCGTCGTGGATGGCACAAGCGCGTAGCATGTCTTCCAGAACTTGATTCACCCGTTCAGATTGACCATCCGTCTGCAGGTGATACGCGGAACTTCGGATCAGTTTGGTCCCCAACGATGCGTGCAGCTGTTCCCAAAACCGAGCTACGAACAGCGCAACGCGATCTGAAATAATGGAGCTCGGAACACCGTGCAAGCATAAAATTCTTGCAATATAGAGCTCCACATATTGCTTGGCCACGTAACTTGTATGTACGGGAATGAAATGAGCCGACTTGGTTAGTCGATCGACTATCACCCAAATCGAGTCATGCTTGTGAGACGTGAGAGGTAATCCGACTACGAAGTCCATGCTGATATCCTCCCACTTCCACGCCGGAATGTTCAATGGTTGCAGCTGTCCGGCTTTACGCATATGGTCGGCTTTCACCCGCCGACACGTATCACATTCGGATACGTACTTTGCGATTTCTGTTTTCATCCGTGTCCACCAAAACCTTGTTTTCAGATCTTGGTACATCTTGTTGCTGCCCAGATGAATAGAATACTTGGACAAATGAGCTTCGTCCAAGATTTTCCTCCGAAGCTTCATGTCACGCGGTACCACTATACGGTCTTTAAACCATAGTGTACCGTTATCATCTCTTCGGAAGTATTTCATTTCGCCATTCTTCATTCTTCTCCGAATGTGCGACATTCCCACGTCTTTCTTCTGCGCTTCCATAATATCCTCTCGTATTGTAGGGACGAGAGCAAGATTATATAATGCCCCATGTGGAAGCAAGTACAGACTCGGCTCCTCCTCTTCAAGTGGGGTGATGGACAGACTGTTGACATGGGATTTGCGGCTTAAGGCATCGGCAACCACGTTTGCCTTTCCGGGATGGTAGTGAATCTCGATCTCATAGTCCTTGATCAGTTCTAGCCATCTCCGTGGGCGCATATTCAACTCTTTTGAGTGAATATATATTTCAAACTCTTGTGGTCGGTGTAGAGATGCACTAAGTTCCCGAGTAAGTAGTGCCTCCACATTTTCAAGGCCAACACCATAGCAGCAAGCTCAAGATCATGCGTTGGATAGTGCTGCTCGTGGTTACGAAGTTGACGTGAGCCATAGGCGACCACTCTTCCTCCTCGCATCAATACACAGCCAAGCCCGATACCGGACGCATCACAATATACGTCGAAGGGCTTGGTTGTATCCGGTTGAGCTAACACCGGGGCTGTTGTAAGATGCTTCACTAATGCTTGGAAAGCTTCTTCACAAGCTGAGCTCCAAAAATATTTGATCCCCTTCTTCAACAGTTCAGTCATCGGCTTATCAAGCTTGGAGAAGTTCGGTATGAATCTCCGGTAATATCCTGCTAACCCGAGGAAACTCCTGACTTCATGGACTGATGTGGGGGACTTCCATTTCAGCACTTGTTCGATTTTGCTTGGATCAACTGCAATGCCTTCTGCAGAAATAATATGACCCAGAAATGGCACTTGGCTGATCCAAAACTCGCACTTGCTGAACTTGGCATAAATCTTATGGTCTCGCAATCGTTGAAGTACGATATGCAAGTGTTTGGCGTGTTCTTCTTCAGACTTGGAATAAACCAAGATGTCGTCTATGAACACCACAACAAACTTGTCCAACTCCGGCATGAGCACCGAATTCATGAGATACATGAAGTGCGCCGGGGCGTTCGTGAGATCAAAGGACATGACGAGGTATTCATACAACCCATATCTCGTCGAGAAGGCCGTCTTTGGAATATCTTCCGCCCGGATCTTGATTTGATGATATCTGGAGCGAAGATCCATCTTTGAAAATACACTTGCACCCACAAGTTGATCGAATAATATATCGATGCCGGGCAGTGGATATTTATTTTTGATGGTGACGGCGTTGAGAGGTCGATAGTCTACGCACAACCTCAAGGTTTCATCTTTCTTCTTCACAAATAGCGCCGAGCATCCCCATGGTGAGGAACTCGGTCGAATGAAACCCTTCTTCATTAAATCGTTGAGCCGCTCCTTCAGTTCAGCCAGCTCATTCGGAGCCATCTTGTACGGTCTCCGTGATATCAGCATCGTCCCAGGTACAAGTTCAATCTTGAACTCGACATCTCTTTCGGGTGGCATGCCTTGAAGATCGTCCGGAAAGACATCCGGGTATTCACGGACCACACGAATATCCTCAAGTTTTGTGGCTTATGTGTTATATGTAGCTGGAGCTTCTTGAACCGAACGGTCAAGAAGAAGAACATGTGGTTCATGAAGTGGAGAGTTTAGATGAACCACATGTGGAATGATATCAAGAACAGCACCATGGCGATGTAGCCATGACATTCCTAAAATGACATCAAGTTTCTGACTCTCTAACATGATTAGAGAAGTCGGATATAATTGAACCCAACTGTAATGGTGCTCTATAGACCATTCTATCAGCTGTTATTTTCCCACCCGGAGAGCATATCAAGTATGAACTATTTGTGGGAATGATAGGCAGTTGATATTTAATAACATAAGACTGACTTATGAAATTATGGGTGGCACCGGAGTCAAAAAGTATGACTACGGGATGATCTAAGTAAGAAAATGTACCCGTGAGGACGGGTTCGCCTTCCGGCACGTCTTCGATGGCTAAGTGGTGGACGTTGCCGGGTTTTGGTGCTGGTTTCTTGGGATGGTTGCGGGGCTGATTAGCACCCTGATACGGTGCTGCACCCCTGCCCTGTCGCGGCTCGGGGCAGTCCCTTGAAATGTGCCCGACACGGCCACACGTGAAGCACGTGTAAGGTGTCGGGGTCCCGCTGACTTGAGGACGGAATTCCGGTGCACGCTGCTGAAATGGAGGTGCACGCGGAACCATCCTTTGCTGCTGCTGTGGCAGTGGTGGATACGTCGGTCGGAAGCCTGGCGCATTATATTGTCGACCGCGAAACAGAGGCGGTCGCGCCGGTGGCTGCCATCTCTGACCGGATGGTGAGCGATACACCACGCGGTATTTTTGTGGCGTCCCACCACTGCTGCTCATAAACGCGCTGTGTCTCCTCTTGTCAGAACTGCGCTCGCGCTGAGCATTCTCTTGTAGAATCGCGGCATTAACTAAGTCGTTAAATGTGCCACGATTGCTTTGGGCGAGATGGACCTTCATCTTGGAATTCAGGCCCCGTAAGAACGCATTGCGCTTGTCGCCTTCCATCCCCACGAATCCTGGCGCATACTGCGCCAGCTGGTTGAATAACCTGGAGTACTCATGAGCACTCCTCTCGCCTTGCCGTAGCGCCAGGAACTCTTGGAGCTTCATTTCCATAACCCCGGGAGGTATGTGATAGGCGCGAAACGCCTGCCGGAACTCCGTCCACGTGACGGCATGGCCAGCCGGTAAGGAGGCGATGTAGTTCGCCCACCAAGTACCGGCTTCTCCTTGAAGCTGTTGCGCTGCATACAGCGCCTTCTGATGTTCGGTGCATCGGAGCAGCCCGAACTTTGCCTCTAGAGTGCGGATAAAGCTGTCCGCCTCCAAAGGTTCTTCGGCCTCTGTAAAGACCGGTGGATGGGTCGCCAGGAATTCTGAATAAGAACTTTGCTGGGGCTGGTGTTGCCCATTTTCTTGGCGTCCTCCCAGATGGGACGCATTTTGCTGCACCAACATCCGCAGCAGCTCGGTTTTCTCGTCGCGCGAGTCGAGCACTGCGGCAAGAACCTCCGCAAGATTCCTTGGAAGTTCTGGCGGTGGAGGAGATGGTTGCTGCTGCGTCGAGGTTTGCTCCGGAGGTGGAGACTCATCACCACGAACCTGACTCGGACCTCCCTCCTCTTGCGTAGACCGTGTACGCACCATTCTGCATTCATACCATTTAAATGATCAGCACATGTTGGTTTATCTCATCCAGTCTATACAATAGCAGTGCGAGAATGGAATAAACAGTACGCATAACAGTCACACATATGGATAAAGTATATACTTTATACACCATATACATCCCTGCACCGTGTCACACGATCGAGTTCCAAAGTAATGAACTTTAAGGATTAAAAATCCATTTCGACCATCGTGGGTCGCCACGGGGCGTTAAGTGTGTTAGCATGCGTAATTCCTCGCTATTGTACTGGACCCAAACATGTCCTAACTCGAAATGATATGTCAAATGCATAAACTTTTCGACTCCACTCATTGTTTTACAACAGCAGCTGGATATCGAAAGGTGAAACTAAATGTTTCGGTTGAAATACAGAAAATTCCAGAGAGCATTTTGGTCTGCCCTGTTTCTTGACAGTACCTACTCATCAGAGATTTTCATCCCCTTTGAGGGAGATTTTGTTCTGTTGCTCTACAGAAAAGTTGTAGAGGACTTCAAAACCATTGCAGAATGGTATCCCACACCTCCATTGGTTCAACCAATCCTATGTTATGCCCTGTTTATGTTCAGCAAAATTTCTGCCGAAAACAGGGGAGGTTGTTCCTAAGTCTTTGAAATTGAATCTATACTCCCAATTGACTCTTAGTTCAATATGGGAGTTCAATAACCCCTAAATGGAATCCTAAACTTCATTTTAACTCTTTTCTTTAAAAATATCCTTTTACACAGTCTCGGTACTACGTTTCCTCACCAAAGAAAAATCCTAAGCCGGTATTCCGGCATATACGTGTCAAATGGTGGAACTAAGAACGTCACTCACAAACGGTTTCTAAACGTCATGCACTAACGTGGTTAATGTACCTGCAGAAGAACACACAATAATGGTGCACACAAAGGTTTTAACATTGCAGGCAGTTCCATATCATAATAAAAACATACGGTCCGTATCATTGGCATAGGTCTTCCTTGAGTCAAGCCACGTCTCAAGGTACATGGTCGTGTTTTCACACACACGACGGGGAACCCGAGTAGAGCGTGAACGGGTCATCACGGTTGGGAATTTTATCAACCCAATAGATACCACCTACTGCCTCATGACCGTTGAGGCATGCCGATGGCGAGCGCTGCGTATGGCCCTTTGAACATTGAATGTTCAAGAGTTGCATACTATCGTGTTTCTTACCACACGATGGGGTATTCTCACTTTTGCCTAAAGCACGCTGGAGATCAGCATTTTCATATGCTATCAGAACCATGGAGAGGTTCAGAGACTCATATTAACTACCGTGCCAAGCCACAGTATAACCTTCCATACCATTACTCGTATGGCGAGGTACCGCAATTTATCCGCCTGCGGTGGCGTACCTTACCTCTTACCTGACGTCGGAGCGTCGTTACATAATGTATAACATATAAGTTAGCTTTTTCCACCATCATATCTAGTACTATCATAGACCTAAATGTGGGCTTAATGACTAATTCTCACTCGACTACTTCTAAGTTTTCAAAATAGGCTCTTTTCGAGCGTGCTATTCCCAATGCGGCTCTGATACCACATCTGTGGGGGACCACCCCGTGGTTAACCCACTCCAGGATCGCATAGGGTGGTGCCCTGCGATGCGGCAACCAACAGCACACACGAAAAAATTAAAGAACAACATACAAACTTTTATTTGATATAAAACAGCAGAAGTCTTTTTACAAAACTTATTTATACAGCGGAAGTAATATACATAAGTAGCCTCTCATCCTAACTATGCAAAAGTGCAGCCGTCCAGCCCGGGGATTCTACACACTAGCAGCATGAAACCGGAGAATCACGGCGGCGTGCAGAGCTCCAGCTCGGCCGTGTACCTCGACGGGGGCATCGCCTCGTCCTCGGACCCCTCCTCATAGCTCTCACCTGCATACAGTTCAAATATTGCAACCGTGAGCACGATGGCTCAGCAAGGCTTAACCGACTAGCCTAGGCATGGAACTCTACATTTAAGGGTATGTAAGATAGGAAACAGGACTTTGCAATAAAGACATGCCTACATGTTGATCCTTACTTTCAGTTTTATAGCAGCAGTTTATTGAGCTTTAGGCAGCCCTCACATCGGAAGTCCACAATCAAACAAGAAACGCTTTCCTCCGATGTGGTGATGCCCAAAGTGGAAGATAAAATTAATTAGCTCTACCTCTACAGCAAACATGGTTTCAAAACATTAATACTTCATCACAGCATATTATCATTAATTTGGCTTATTGTTCTTCTTCTTACTACGTCACAGAACAGTGAACAAGCAGTACTCAAATAACCGCGAGGGACGGTGATTGCAATCAGGAGACACCCGGACAACACGTTGCATACACCCACTTTCAGAAGCGTCCACACCCCTTCCTACTCTGTTGTATGCAACAACCTTTCAAAGGCAACCCAAATGCCGAACCGGTCCATCCGTAATGGGCAGGAGGTCCCCGCGTTGAGCGTGACTGTGTCCACCGGCAGATTTACACCTTGCTACCCTCAACCCACTCCTATTTACGGTTGGGTAAGCCTCAGCACCCAGGTTAACCAATTACATCGGTTTCCTGCTTATGTCAGTATGCCATCCGGTACTGTTTGATACTTGTCTAGCAGGCCCGCACACGACTCGGTCCTCAAGCGACACCAACTGGGCTATGCACGTGAGACCTCCGGTCACTGCTTTCTATCCCCCCCTGCTGGGTCTCATTTTCTCTGCTCTTAAGCCATTTTCTATGCTGACCAAACCGTGTGATAAAGCCTTACCTCGCGAGTAGATTCCAACTACTCTACTTCTACCGAGATCCTAAGCATATTAGCATGGCATTCTCTACTTTGACGAGTCTGTAAACTACCCAACCCTCCATAGGATTTAAAAGGTTATGCAAGTGGGTTTTCAATCACCCTAACTCTAATGCAAACATTCACCCTAGACATAAGTGATACAAATAAAGAATCTGCAAAAGTACTTAAATGCAAACCGGGGCTTGCCTGGTTGCAAGTCATAGAAGAAGTTAGCTTCTGGTGGGAGGACGTCCAAAGGCTCCGGTGCGTCCTCAACTTCGGTCACTATTATGAAATGTAACAAAATATATGTGTAAGTATTAAGGACTTATAAGAATTGAACTTCTATTCATAGCTACTGCTATTTGGGATCCTTAATTGGCTTTGGGATTTTTTTACCGTGGATACTAGACTCTCTAAGGATGATCTGAGCAAAATTTGGAGAAATGTCATTGCACATTGTGGTCTCTAAAATTCCCACAAGCACAAGGCTTTTCTGAATTTTTGAGCCTAGATCAGGAGCTTTGACATAGCTAATAGTGGAAGATCTGAGTAGGGTAAGTCTCCATGGTTTTAACAAAATTTGTTTCACCAGTTTTGGAGCTACTAACAGAGATATATGAATTTTTGAAGTTGGACAGGAGTTCTGAAAAGTCTCTGTTTAAAATTTGAATTTCCAAATAAAGGCTGAATTTCGGAAGGCAGTTTAGCCTAGCAATTTAACTCCAATGAGGCTCAAATTTTTACTGGATATCAGTTACTATGAAAAGGACTTGCTGCCCAAAATTGGGAATGTTCCATAAAGGATTGCTCCTGTAATAAATCCCTAAATGATTTAATAAAAACAATTCTATAGAAATTCCTGGGCATTTTCATAGCATGCAATTTGTTTCTCTGTGAAGTACTCCTCCTGAGGATTCCAACAAAATTGGTCTCACCCTTTTTGGAGTTTTCTACACAAAGTTATGGGATTGTAAAGGTCAGCTAATTCCTGGAATTATTTCCCTAACAGAAACTTCAAATAATTGTGACCGGGCCCACTGTTTTAAACCGGACCAGTGGAATTGCGGCAACACCGGGGGCTATGGAGTTAACCCGCACAGCCACAACAGATCCTGAGCCGCTCCCTGATCCTGCGCCTAACCCGTGCTACTGACAGGTGGGGCAGACCCCCATCGTCTTCTTCCTCGCGCCCGGGCGGCCCCCTTGCCGGAGTGGCGGCGGTACCTCGCCGTAACAGTTACCCAGTGCCCTAGATGGCCTAAATCTCACCGCGTGTGCCCAAAACCCGATGAGGAACTCACTGGTAAGCTCAGTGGCGGCTCTAAATGACCGAGAATATCTCCCCGACGGCGGCAGTAACTCGGGTGACTCCGGCGACATGGTACTCACCCGGCGAGCCTGGAAACCGGCTACGGTTTGGTCCTACAGCACCGCCGTTACATGGGGAATCCGGAACACTATCCTGATCCCTTGGAAAACGGCCGGAAGCATAACCTCACCCTGCGACCAAAGTGGTTCTTCACCGCCATGAGGGAAAACACGGAGAACCCTTCGGAATCTGCATGGTTTTGCTTGCCGTTTGCTCGATAAGGGTCTCCATGGCTTGGAGAACCTATGCCAAGACTCTTGTGAACCCTAACTCAATATGGCCGAGGAATTTCAAGTGAGGATTCAAACTTCCCAAAACTCCCAAACATGGAGATCCAAATTCATAACTTGGATCTTCATAGTCCAAATATTCACCCTTCCAAATTTCAGCTCATTTGGAGGAGTTTCAATATTTATTTGGAATTAAAAGGAGAAGCCCTCTAATCTGAATTTCAAATTCAGTTTCAAATTCCAATTCCCTCAATTTGCAAATTTGGTTCCACAAATGTGTTCTCCACATTTGAATGAGCAGCCATACCAAAAATTGGAAACTTTGGAGCTGGTTTGCTATGTTTTTGGGACAATACAAAATGGAGAATTCAAATGCATCTCAAATTGAAATGATCAAATACAATTCAAACTTTCACACCAGAATTCAAATCATTTGAATTCCGAAAGTTTAAACCATGACTTGGTGTGAAAGTGTAGCCTTAAATGTTGAGTTGCTGGGGAGGAAATATCAGTGTAAAATTGGATAAGAATTAGAAATGGTGGGGCCCAATTGTCAGCCACCCAATTTCCCTAACCGCCTCTGTTTCCTTCGGTCGAACAGCGTGCGAACGCCAGCGCCGGCTGCAACCCACTCCCGCTGATTTCCACCGCGCCACCTCCTGCTCGGGAGATCGGCACACCGAGAGGGATATTTCACTGCCCCGGTTGCCCACGTGAACGTCGCATCACTCTCACATTCGCCCCTCTGCTCAGGTCGAGTAGCTTCGATTGCCGCTCGGTTGCTCCGCGCCGCCCTCCCGTCACCGACGCAACCCCGGCGTTGTTACGCCCGGTTGAGGTCATAGGAAGGTGCACAAGGATCTCTGGTTCCTCCCTGACGTTAGTCCATACCGTTCCCCCGAACCGATCCCGAGAACTGAGCATAGTTCGTCATTCCACGTTCAACTTTGCCGTCATCACGCTGCACCGTCGACCGGCCACCTCAGACTCGTTCACGCGCAACCAACCGGTGTTCTAGGTGCGTTGTCGACCCTTCTTGTTGTCCTCCCAGTTCGGAGATAAGCCGTAGCCTGGGTCGGCCGGAATTTGGAGTTTGTCACCGGCGGTTTCTTGGAACCGAGGTGAAAGGACACCGTTGTAATTCAAAGTTTTAATTCCCCCTCATTTTTCCTAAGTGTACATGAGCTGAATTTTTCTTGCTACCACTTTTTAGGGATTTTACATCCAGCACTGCTGGTCGCGTGGCAGGCCCGGGGCTCGCCTCTGAGGAAATGGGAGGCCCGGCCCCCCTGGACACGTGGCACCCTCAGAGCTCACCCCTGCGGAGGGGGTGAGGTCCGGCACTGCTGGCCACGTGGCAGGCCCGGGGCTCGCCTCTGAGGAGAGGTAGGCCTGGCCCCGCTGGACATGTGGCGCCGTCGGAGCTCACCCCTGCAGAGGGGGTGAGGTCCGGCACTTCTGGCCATGTGGCAGGCCCGGGGCTCGCCTCTGAGGAGAAGGGAGGCCCGGCCCTGCTGGACACGTGGCACCCTCGGAGCTCGCCTCTGTTAAGGGGGGCGAGGCCCGGCTCTGCTGGCCGCGTGGCAGGCCTGGGGCTCGCCTCTGAGGAGAGGGGAGGCCTGGCCCCACTGGACACGTGGCGCCTTCGGAGCTCACCCCTGCGGAGGGGGCGAGGTCCTTAGGCGGTTTTTCTCTTGTGCGCAGGGGTACCCGATACTGAGGGTACCGACACAGTTTTCCCAAATTTTCCCCACATTTGGGGAATTTCCCCACATTGCTGCCGCACCAAATCAATTGGGGAAAAGTTTGTTAGGATTTTACTCCAATTAGAGTAGGATTCTTCCCCCCTATAAATAGAACCCAACCCCCCACCCCCTTGGCCGCAACCCCTTCCCCCTTTTCCCCTTCCCAAGTCAGCGACTTGGAGGCCCTAGCCCCCAACTCGCCGAGTTGGACCCCCCTCGCTGGAGTTCAGTCACCGGTGAGCCCCACCGGTGAGTCCGCCGACGAGCCCTGTCACGCCTCGCCGTCGCCGGAAAAGAGCCGACGACCTGTCCTGCCCTAATCTTTCATACAAAAATTCCCACTGCTGCCATTGCCAGGAGGAAGGCCCTGCCACCAAAGGGAAGTGAGGTAGGTCTTCGTTACCCATCTTACGACGTCGTCGCTGTTT
This sequence comes from Neostapfia colusana, assembly GCA_030760725.1. Lineage (NCBI taxonomy): Eukaryota > Viridiplantae > Streptophyta > Magnoliopsida > Poales > Poaceae > Neostapfia > Neostapfia colusana. The sequence goes on from JASWHV010000004.1 coordinate 103,289,124, forward strand.
CTATGCATCCATTTTCTTTGCTCCCTTTGAATAGAAACTTTTTCGTGTGGATAGATCACGTTTTGATCGGTTTTTGACGGTGGAATTGATCTAGATCTTGAGTCAAGATCATCACTGTCGGTACCCTCGATATGGGCTACGCCTGCGCACAGGGGAAAATGCCTAAGGATCTCGCCCTTCTCCGCAGGGAGAGCTCCGAAGGCGTCACGTGTCCAGCGGGGCCGGACCTCCCTCTCCTCAGAGGAGAGCTCCGGGCCCGCCACGTGGCCAGCAGCAGCCGGACCTCCCCCCTCCACGGGGAGAGCTCCGAGGGCGCCACGTGTCCCGCGGGGCCGGACCTCCCTCTCCTCAGAGGAGAGCTCCGGGCCCGCCACGTGGCCGACAGAAGCCGGACCTCCCCCCTCCACGGGGAGAGGTCCGAAGGCTCCACGTGTCCTGCGGGACCAGACCTCCCTCTCCTCAGAGGAGAGCTCCGGGCCCGCCACGTGGCCAGCAGGACGGCGCTGCCTGCCCCCACGCGGTAGGCAGCAGGAGTAAAGACGCACCATACCTTGCCCGTACAAGGTATTTAAGGCCCGCGCCTTCCAAAGACGCGAAGACGCGAAGCACGCCTCTGTCAGGTGCCGTTGCGGCCAGTCGCATCACAGACTGGCGCGCCATGTTAGAGCCTGTCCACCAATAAACACAGCGACAAGACATCCCCTGCCGCCCCTGCCGTCATCAACCACTACGACTAGCTTGCGGCATGGGCAGGGCGGCACAACAAAGACTCGGAAGCCTTCGCTAGAGACAACTACCGGCATAACTGCAGATACGGTAGACGGCAGGAAATCTCCCCGAGACCACCTGTCGGGTCCCGGGCCCCCTTGTAAGCCACTCGGGCCTTGGACTATAATAGGCTCGGGTAGGCAACGTTAGCAAGGGTTCGAACTCTGTGAACTCGCACCCTAGACATCACTCACCCTCAAGCTCAGGACTCCGGTTCTGAGCAGCAAGCAATACAGCGAGCACCTCTGCTCACCGTGGACGTAGGGTTTTACGCTCCGGCGGCCCGAACCACGTAAAACTCGCCGTGTCAAGCTTCTCCCTCACTCGTCCCTAACGCTTAAGCTCTCCGCAAGCGACTAGCCCCTCCGAAAAAGAACCTCCGCAGGCTTCCCAGAGCAGGTCCAGGGGAAGTGTCGACCACACATTTCGACATTTGGCGCGCCAGGTAGGGGCTTTTCCCTTGCGCGACGAGTTTCTGCCGACAAAGATGACGAAGCTTCCTTCAGCGGCAAGCTCACCTCCCCCGCGTTCACGACGGACCGTGACTAGCGGGGAATACGTGTCGACACACTCTGGACGGAGTGTGTCGGCGCAGGCTGGAAGCCAGCAGCCGACTCCGGCAACGCTGACTCCGGCAACGCAGGCTCCAGCGAGCGTCAGATCTTCTGCGGCGCTGAGCGTCCCCCACGGGGGCGCGCTAGCCACAGCAAGAGCTCTACTGCATAATCCACCTGCTGGGGACGCGCCTCAGTCAGCGACCCAGCAGTGGATTCACGAGGTAGACCGTCTCGTCGTCGCCGCCGCAAACCCTCGACTTTGGCGGGGACGATGCTCCGGCCAACCGGCTGTGTCGCTGACGCGCACGCCAACGGTTGACGGGCAGACGGCGGATTACAGCTCCACCAGGCTCCTGTCGACGGACCTGAGGACAGAGCTGGAACAATGCCACTTGTGCCAAGATGCCCGAGTGTTTCTCGAGCGACGACGAGAAAGGCGTCGCAACCAAGATGCCGGCGATAGCATGACGTCAGCCTCGACCCTGCCTGAGGCGCAGACCTTCGCCACGCGATCTCTGCCCCAGGCATACGCCACGCAGCATATGCCACAGCCATGTTCCCTGCAAACAGCGCCCCCGGTCAATGGCGCAGCCTTGTCCATACCGGGGTACACAGTGCCAGCAGCGAACCAAGTGTTCGCGGCACCAACGCCTGCAGCAACTGGAGCAGGATGTGCGGCCCTGGCGCCCCACCTTCGCTTCGCGAGGTGGCCGCGCAAGTTTTGGCCGCACCTGCCCGAGAAGTACGACGGCAGCGTCAACCCGGCGGAGTTCCTCCAGATCTACTCCACCGCCGTCCTTGCTGCAGGAGGGGACTAGGCCGTCATGGCCAACTACTTCCCCGTCGCATTGACCGGCCCAGCCCGGTCTTGGCTCATGAACCTCCCCCAGGGTTCCATAACCTCCTGGGGAGAGCTCTGCCGGCAGTTCACCACCAACTTCGGCAGTTCCTACACCTGGCCCGGCACGGAGCTCGACCTCCACGCCATCCAGCAACAACCTGGGGAATCGGTGAGCTCCTTCATCCAGCGGTTCTCCCAGGTACGGAACACCATCCCACATATCCAAAATGCTTCTGTGGTGGTGGCGTTCCGGCAAGGCGTCCGGGACAAGAAGGTGCTTGAGAAGCTCGCGACCAGAGAGGTCCGCGACGTCTCATAGCTCTTCAGCCTGGCGGACAAGTGCGCCAGAGCAGCAGAAGGGCGGAACTGGCACTCCCTGCCAGCATCTGAGTCAGGAGGGCAGCCAGGATCTGGCGCCGCTTCCTATGGAAGTGGCAAGAAGATCAAGAACCGGGGCCGTGGCAAGATGAAACCACCGGCAGCGGCTCCCGTTGCCGCAGCAGCGGCACCAAGTGGGGCTCGAGGGCTGTGCCCCGACAAAAGACAGCGACAGTCACCAGCTCCAGATGGTGACCAAGGCGAGCTATGCCCCGTGCATGGCACCAGTTACCATACTGCCGCCGAGTGCCGGGAGATCCAGAAGCTCGCGGAGCGCTTACGGAGAGGGAAGCAGCTTCGAACTGATGCCCCACCCTACCGACAAAGGGAGGGCAAGCAGAAAGTCGACGCCCCAGACAACGTCGACCACCAAGTGGAGTTCCAGGAGCCTCAGCGCGCCGTGAAGGCGGTGCGAAACCATGAGGACTCCAGCTCCAGTGATGACGAGCGCCGGAAGATGCTCTACGTCATCTACGGTGGGTCCGCTGACCCATCGTCCCGAAGCACGGTTAAGACCCTGCGCCGAGCGGTAGCGTCGGTGGCTCCCCTCCCGAGTGCCGCGCCGCACCTCAAGTGGATGGGAACCCCCATCAGCTTCGATGCCACCGACTGCCCCAGGAACATGGCTGGGGCCGGCCAACTACCGCTCTTGGTAGCTCCCACCATCGCCAACGTGAGGATGTACCATGTTTTGGTGGATGGCGGGGCTGGACTGAACCTCATCAGTCGCGCAGCTTTACAGAATCTGCAGATCCCGATGGCCAAGTTCACCCCATCGAGCACGTTCTCAGGGGTAGGGCCGGGACAGGTCATTCCCTACGGCAACATCAGCCTTCCGGTGACAGAGTACATTCTGTTCGATGTGGCGGAGATCGACCTCCCCTTCAACGCCATAATTGACAGGCCAGCCCTATATCGATTCATGGCAGTAGCCCACTACGGCTACCTCGTCTTGAAGATGCCTACACCAACAGGCGTCCTCAGGATTCGTGGAGACCGCACTGCTGCAGTGTCAGTCTTGGAAAAGCTCCAAGCGCTTGCAACAGCCAGAGCACCAGCCCCTGGCAGTGCAGAACCGGACCGGCTCCACCCGAGTGCACGCCACCGTGCCTCTAACGCAGCACCCCATGTGCAACCCCTCGACGAGGGCGACGTCCCCCTGAAGCTCGTCCAAGTCGGCGCCGATGCCACCCAGACCACCCAGGTAGCCAGGGGCCTGGATAGCAAATAGGAAGGCGCGCTCGTCACCTTCCTCCGGCACAACATCGACGTGTTTGCATGGCAGCCGTCGCAAATGCCGGGGATCCCTAGGGAGGTGATCGAGCACCACTTGAAGGTCTTCCCCGATGCCCGGCCAGTCCAACAGAAGCCCCGCAAGCAGTCCATCGAGCGGCAAAACTTCATCCGGGGAGAAATCAAGAAGCTGCTGGACGCTGGCTTCATACGGGAAGTCCACCACCCCCGGTGGTTGGCGAACCCCGTTGTTGTCCCGAAGGCCGGTGGGAAGCTCCGGATGTGCATCGACTACACCAGTCTCAATAAGGCATGTCCCAAATATCCATTCCCTCTCCCTAGAATAGATCAAATAGTAGACTCGACATCAGGCTGCGATATGCTGTGCTTCCTAGACGCCTACTCGGGTTTCCATGAGATCCCTATGTCTAGAGAAGATGAAGAGCACACCTCCTTCATCACAGTAGACGGCCTGTACTGTTATGTCTCTATGCCTTATGGCCTAAAGAATGCTCTTCCCACCTTTGTACGTGCAATGCACAAAACCTTCGGGGAGTTAATAAGAGACTTAGTTGAGGTGTATGTCGATGACATCGTTGTTAAGGTCAGGCAGAGTTCATCCCTACTAGATAACCTTGCCTTAGTCTTTGACAAACTGCGCTCTACGCGCACCAAGCTGAACCCCGACAAGTGTGTGTTCGGCGTATCCTCTGGAAAACTCTTAGGATTCCTGGTCTCACACTGAGGAATTGAGGCTAACCTAGAGAATATCAAGGCCATCGACTTGATGCGGCCCCCCGCCCACATCAAAGAAGTCCAGAAACTCACGGGATGCCTAGCTGCGCTGAGTCGGTTTATACCGAGATTAGCAGAGCGAGCGCTCCCCTTCTTTAAGCTCCTGCGCAAATCCGGCCCATTTGCTACGGACGAAGCAGAAGAAGCTTTCCAGGAGTTGAAGCAACTCCTGACGACCCTACCCATCATGGTAGCCCCCAAGCCCGAAGAGCATTTGCTTCTCTACATCGCGGCGACAACTGAAGTGGTGAGTATGGTCCTCGTCGCAGAGCGGCCAGACCTCTCGTCGCCACAGCCTGCTCCGGTAGTAGGAGACAGGCGCCAGGAAACCCCGGAGGTCCAAGACGGCCTCCCGGACCTCCAAGACAACCCCCTGGAGGCCCAAGACGGACACCCGGACCTCCATGACAACCCCTCGGAGGCCCAACGGGACCTCCCGGAGGTCCAACGGGACCTCCCGGAGGCCCAACGGGACCTCCCAGAGGTCCAAGGAGGCTTGGGAGCCTTAGAGTCTCAGCTCCCGGCAGCCTCCCTGGACCCACCCACCTCCGGTAGGCCTGAGCCAATGGATGAAGACATCTCTGGCCTGGGAGGAAGGGTCCGGACCATCCAGAGGCCTGTCTACTACATCAGTGAGGTCCTCCATGAAGCCAAGACAAGGTACCTCGAGGTCCACAAGATGCTGTATGCAGTGCTCGTGGTGTCCAGGAAGCTCCGCCACTACTTCCAAGCCCACCGGGTCTCGGTGGTCACCTCCTATCCGCTGAAGGCTATCCTTCACAGCCCCCACGCGACTGGTAATGTCGCTAAATGGGCAGCGGAGCTGGCGGAGTTTGAGCTGGACTTCCTTCCTCGTCATGCAGTCAAGAGCCAAGCACTGGCTGACTTCGTGGCTGAGTGGACGCCAACGAAGGCTGACCCAGGGGGCCACAAAGACGGTGAACCAAAGCACCGAGCTCCGGTCTTCACTGGGCCTCACTGGATGCTCTTCTTCGACGGCTCCTCGCGAAAGCAGGGGGCCGGTGCCGGCGTACTACTTCTCATGCCATCGGGGGAGCAGTTTGGGTATATGGTGCGTCCAATTTCAAGGCAACCAACAACATGGCAGAGTATGAAGCACTCATCTTTGGCCTAAAGACAGCCCTGTCTCTGGGCGCTCGCCAGTTGTTGGCACAGGGCAACTCCCAGCTAGTTATCAAGCAAGTTAAGGGTGAATCCTCCTGCAATGACCCACAGCTAGCTGCTTACCTGCTCCACGTGCAGATGTTGAAGAAAGACTTCCTCGCCTTGGACCTGCGCCACGTACCGCGCACTGGCAATGCCGCAGCTGACGACCTCTCAACGAAGGCCTCCACCGGAGCCCCTGTGACTGAAGGAGTCTTCGAGAGGACGTTGCTGCGGCCTACAGCCCGTCCTGCCAAGCCGGGCGAAGGGGGCTGGACCAGCACCTCGAAGCTGGCGGTCCCGGCGGTCCTGCAGCCATGGACGCCGCCAAGGATCGTAAGCGTCACTGGGGACTCCGTGCAACCCAGCGCTCAAGATCCAGAAGCTCAAGTCAGACCCGACGCATGGATCACGGAGATCCGGGACTACTTGAAAGATAACATCCTCCCTGATGAACGTGTATCCGCTGAACGGATCGTGCGCATAGCTAAGAGATATGCGCTTGTCGGTACCCGCGATATGGGGTACCCCCGTGCACAGGGGAAAATGCCTAAGGATCTCGCCCTTCTCCGTAGGGAGAGCTCCGAAGGCGCCACGCGTCCGGTGGGGCCGGACCTCCCTCTCCTCAGAGGAGAGCTCCGGGCTCACCACGTAGCCTGCAGAAGCCGGACCTCCCCCCTCCGCGGGGGAGAGGTCCGAAGGCGCCACGTGTCCAGCGGGGCCGGACCTCCCTCTTCTCAGAGGAGAGCTCCGGGCTTGCCACGTGGCCGACAGAAGCCGGACCTCCCCCTCCGCGGGGAGAGATCCGAAGGCTCCACGTGTCCTGCGGGGCCGGACCCCCCTCTCCTCTGAGGAGGGCTCCGGGCCCGCCACGTGGCCAGCAGAACAGCGCTGCCTGCCCCCGAGCGGTAGGCAGCGGGCGTAAAAACGCCCCATACCTTGCCCGTACAAGGCATTCAAGGCCCGCGCCTTCCCAAGACATGGAGACGCGGAGCACGCCTCTGTCAAGTGCTGTTGCGCCCAGTCACATCACAGACTGGCGCGCGGTGTCAGAACCTGCCAGCCAATAAACACAGCGACAAGACATCCCCTGCCGCCTCCGCCGTCATCAACCACTACGGCTAGCATGCGGCATGGGCAGGGCGGCAAGACGAAGACTCAGAAGCCTTCACCAGAGACAACTACCGACATAACTGCGGATACGATAGTCTGCAGGCAATCTCCCCAGGACCACCTGTCGGGTCCCGGGCCCCCCTTGTAAGCCACACGAGCCTTGGACTATAAAAGGCTCGGGTAGGCAACGTTAGCAAGGGTTCGCACTCCCGCAACTCATACGCTAGACATAACTCATCCCCAAGCTCAGGACTCCGGTTCTGAGCAGCAAGCAATACAGCGAGCTCCTTAGCTCGCCGTGGACGTAGGGTTTTACGCTCCGGCGGCCTGAACCATGTAAAACTCGCTGTGTCAAGCTTCTCCTTAATTCGTCCATACGCTTAAGCTCTCCGCAAGTGACTAGCCCCTCTGAAAAAGAACCTCCGCGGGCTGCCCAGTGCAGGTCCAGGGGAAGTGTCGACCACACACTTCGACATTTGGCGCGCCAGGAAGGGGGCTTTTCCCTTGCGCGACGAGTTTCCGCCGATGAATATGACCAAGCTTCCTTCAGCGGCAAACTCTCCTCCTCCGCGTTCACGGCGAACCGTGACTAGCGGGGAGTACATGTCGACGCACTCAGGACGGAGTGTGTCGGCACAAGCTGGTAGCCAGCAGCCGACTCCGGCAACGCCGACTCCGCAATGCAGGCTCCAACCAGCGTCAGATCTTCTGCAGCGATAAGCGTACCTCACAGGGGTGCACTAGCTGCAGCAAGAGCGCTACTGCACAACCCACCTGCTCGGGACGCACCTCATTCGGCAACCCAGCAGTGGATACGCGAGGTAGACCGCCTCGTCGTCGCCGCCGCAAACCCTCGACTTCGGCGGGGACGACACTCCGATCAACCGGCTGTGTCGCTGATGCGCACGCCAACGGTTGACGGGCAGACAGCGGACTCCAGCTCCACCAGGCTTCCGTCGACGGACCTGAGGGCAGAGCTGGAGCGATGCCACTTGGGCCAATATGCCCGAGTGTTCCTCGAGCGACGTCGAGAATGGCGTCGCATCCAAGAGGCTGGCGACAGCATGACGTCGGCCTCGACCCAGCCTGAAGGGCAGATCTTCGCCACGCGAGCTCTGCCCCAGGCGTACGCCGCGCAGCATATGCAACAACCATATGCCCTGCAAGCGGCGTCCCCGGTCTATGGCGCAGCCTTGCCCATACCGGGGTACACTGTGCCAGGTGCGAACCAAGCGTTCATGGCACCAGTTCCTGCGGCAACAGGGGCAGGATGTGCGGCCCTGGCGCCCCACCTTCGCTTCGTGAGATGGCCGCGCAAGTTTCGGCCGCACCTGCCCGAGAAGTACGACGGCAGTGTCAACCCGGCAGAGTTCCTCCAGATCTACTCCACCGCCGTACTTGCCGCAGGAGGGGATGAGGCCGTCATGGCCAACTATTTCCCCGTCGCCTTGACCGGCCCAGCCTGGTCTTGGCTCATGAACCTCCCTCAGGGTTCCATAACTTCTTGGGGAGAGCTCTGCCGGCAGTTCATCGCCAACTTCGGCAGTTCCTACACCCGGCCTGGCACGGAGCTCGACCTCCACGCCATCCAGCAACAACCAGGGGAGTCGCTGCGCTCCTTCATCCAGCAGTTCTCCCAGGTGCGGAACACCATCCCACACATCCAGAACGCTTCTGTGGTGGTGACGTTCTGACAAGGCGTTCGGGACAAGATGATGCTCGAGAAGCTCGCGACTAGGGAGCTCCGCGACGTCTCGAAGCTCTTCAGCCTGGCGGACAAGTGTGCCAGAGCAGCCGAAGGGCGGAACTAGCACTCACTGCCAGCCTCCGAGCCAGGGGGTCAGCCAGGATCTGGCGCCGCTTCCTATGGAAGCGGCAGGAAGATCAAGAACAGGGGCGGTGGCAAGATGAAACCGCCAGCCGCGGCACCCGTTGCCGCAGCAGCGGCGCCCAGTTGAGCTCGGGGGCCGCGCCCCGACAAAAGGCCGCGACAATCACCGGCTCCAGACGGAGGCCAGGGCGAGCTATGCCCCGTGCACGGCACCAGTTACCACACTGCTGCCGAGTGCCGGGAAATCCAGAAGCTCGCGGAGCGCTTCCGGAAAGGGAAGCAGCTTCTAACTGATGCCCCACCCTACCATCAAAGGGAGGGCAAGCAGAAGGTCGACGCCCCAGACGACGTCGACCACCAGGTGGAGTTCCAGGAGCTTCAGCGCGCCGTGAAGGCGGTGCGCAATCATGAGAGCTCCAGTTCCAGTGATGACGAGCACCGGAAGATGCTCTACGTCATCTACGGTGGGTCCGCTGACCCCTCGTCCCGAAGCGCGGCTAAGGCCTTGCGCCGAGCGGTAGCATCGGTGGCTCCCCTCCCGAGTGCAGCACCGCACCTCAAATGGATGGGAACCCCCATCAGCTTCGATGCCACCGACTGCCCCAGGAACATGGCTGGGGCCAGCCAACTACCACTCTTGGTGGCCCCCACCATCGCCAACGTAAGGATGTACCACGTTTTGGTGGATGGCGGGGCTGGACTGAACCTCATCAGTCGTGCAGCTTTCCAGAAGCTGCAGATCCCGATGACCAAGCTCACCCCATCGAGCCCGTTCTCAGGGGTAGGGCCGGGACAGGTCGTTCCCTACGGCCACATCAGCCTCCCGGTGACCTTTGGGGCACCGGACAGCTATCGTACAGAGTACATTCTGTTCGACGTGGCGGAGATCGACCTCCCCTTCAACGCCATAATTGGCAGGCCAGCCCTGTACCGATTCATGGAAGTAGCCCACTACGGCTACCTTGTCTTGAAGATGCTTACACCAACAGGCGTCCTCAAGATTCGTGGAGACCGTACTGCCGCAGTGTTAGCCTTGGAAAAGCTCCAAGCGCTTACAACAGCTAGAGCACCAACCCCAGGCAGTGCAGAACCAAACCGGCTCCACCCGAGTGCACGCCACCGTGCCTCTACCACAGCACCCCATGTGCAACCCCTCGATGAGGGCGACGCCCCCTTAAGGCTCGTCTTAATCGGCGCCGATGCCACCCAGACCACCCGGGTAGCCGGGGCCTGGATAGCAAATAGGAAGGCGCGCTCGTTACCTCCCTGCGGCACAATGTCGATGTGTTTGCATGGCAGCCGTCGCAGATGCCAGAGATCCCTAGGGAGGTGATTGGGCACTACCTAAAGGTCTTCCCCGATGCCCGGCCAGTCCGACAGAAGCCCCTCAAGCAGTCCACTGAGCAGTAAAGCCTCATCCGCGAAGAAATCAAGAAGCTTCTGGATGCTGGCTTCATACGGGAAGTCCGCCGCCCCCGGTGCTTGGCGAACCCTGTTGTTGTCCCAAAGGCCGGCGGGAAGCTCCGGATGTGCATCGACTACACCAGTCTCAATAAGGCATGTCCTAAAGATCTATTTCCTCTCCCTATAATAGATCAAATAGTAGACTCGACGTCAGGCTGCGATATGCTGTGCTTCCTTGATGCTTACTCAGGTTTCCACCAGACCCCTATGTCTAGAAAAGATGAAGAGCACACCTCCTTCATCACAGTAGTCAGCCTGTACTGTTATGCCTCTATGCCTTATGGCCTAAGGAACGCTCTCCCTACCTTTGTACGTGCAAAGCACAAGATCTTCGGAGAGCTAATGAGAGACTCAGTTGAGGTGTATGTCGATGACATTGTTGTTAAGGTCAGGCAGAGTTCATCCCCACTAGAAAACCTGGCCTTAGTCTTCGTCTCTCCGACAAATATGAGTTCGGTGTATCCTCTGGAAAACCCTTAGAATTCCTGGCCTCACACCGAGGAACTGAGGCTAACCCAGAGAAGATCAAAGCCATCGGCTCGAGGCGGCCCCCCGCCCGCATCAAAGAAGTCCAGAAACTCACGGGATGCCTAGCTGCGCTGAGTCGGTTTATACTGAGATTAGCAAAGCGAGCGCTCCCCTCCTCTAAGCTCCTGTGCAAATCCGGCCCATTCGCTTGGACCGACGAAGCAGAGGAAGCTCCCCAGGAGCTGAAGCAGCTCCTGATGACCCTACCCGTAATGGTAGCCCCCGAGCCCGAAGAGCATCTGTTGCTCTACATCGCCGCGACGGCTGCAGTGGTGAGTATGGTCCTCGCCGCGGAGCGGCCGGACCCCTCATCGCCGCAGCCTGCTCCGGTATCGGGAAACAGGCGCCAGGAAACCCCGGAGGTCCAAGACGAACCCCTGGGTCTCCGAGGCAACCCCCCGGAGGTCCAAAACGGACCCCGGACCCCCGACACAACCTCCCGGAGGACCAGCAGGACCTCCCGGAGGTGCAACGGGACCCCCCGGAGGTCCAACAGAACCTCCCGGATGTCCAATGGGACCTCCCGGAGCTCCTGGGAAATCAGCGGGACCTCCCGGAGGTCCAAGACAGCCTGGGGGCCTCCGAGTATCAGCTCCCGGCGGAACCTCCCGGATGTCCAACAGAACCTCCCGGATGTCCAACGGGACCTCCCGGAGCTCCCGGGAAATCAGCGGGACCTCCCGGAGGTCCAAGACAGCCTGGGGGCCTCCGAGTATCGGCTCCCGGCGGCCTCCCCGGGCCCGCGGGAGGTTCTGTCTACTTCATCAGCGAGGCCCCCCATGACGCCAAGACAAGGTACCTGGAGGTACATAAGCTCCTGTATGCAGTTCTCGTGGCATCCAGGAATCTCCTCCACTGCTGCCAAGCACACCGGGCCTCAGTGGCCACCTTCTACCCGCTGAAGGCTATCCTCCACAGCCCCCACGCGACAGACGATGCCACCAAATGGGCAGCGGAGCTACCGGAGTTTGAGCTAGGCTTCCTTCCTCGTCACGCAGTCAACAGCCGAGCACTGGCTGACCCAGGGGCCATGAAGACGGTGAACCAGGACCCCGAGCTCTGGCCTTCACCAGGCCTTACTGGACGCTCTTCTTCGACGGCTCCTCGTGAAAGCAGGGGGCCGGTGCTGGCGTACTGCTCCTCATGCCATCGGGGGAGCAGTCTGGGTATATGGTGCGTCTCAATTCCAAGGCAACCAACAACATGGCAGAGTATGAAGCACTCATCTTTGGCCTAAAGACAGCCCTGTCTCTAGGCGCTTGCCAGTTGTTGGCACAGGGCGACTCCCAGCTAGTTATCAAGCAAGTTAAGTGTGAATGCTCCTGCAGTGACCCACGGCTAGCTGCTCATCTGCTTCACACGCAGATGGTGGAGAAAGACTTCCTCGCCTTGGACCTGCGCCATGTAGCGCGCGCTGGCAAGGCCGCAGCTGACGACCTCTCAACGAAGGCCCCCATCGGAGCCCCTGTGCCCGAAGGAGGCTTCGAGAGGACGTTGCCGCGGCCCACAGCCCGGCCCGCCGAGCCGGGCGAAGGGGGCTAGACCAGCACCTCGAAGCTGGCGGTCCCGGCGGCCATGGACGCCGCCAAGGATCGTAAGCGTCACTGGGGACTCCGTGCAACCCAGCGCTCAAGATCCAGACGCTCAAGTCAGACCCGATGCATGGATCACGGAGATCCGGGACTACTTGAAAGACAATATCCTCCCTGATGAACGTGTATCCCCTGAATGGATCGTGCGTATGGCTAAGAGACACGTGTTGGTAAAAGGGGATCTCTACCGACGCGGCGCCAACCGCGTCCTATTGCGGTGCATAACCCAGGGGGAAGGCTGCGACTTGCTCGCTGAGATCCATGGAGGCGAATATGGGAGTCACTCTTCCTCACGCACGCTTGTCGGTAAAGCCTTCCGGCATGGCTTCTACTAGCCGACAACACTCCAGGATGCCGTCAAGCGGGTCGAGAACTGCAAGGCGTGCCTGTTCCACGCCAAGCAGATCCATACACCGACTTGGACGGTACAGATGATCTCGCCCACATGGCCATTTGCCGTACGAGGGCTGGACATCCTGGGACCTGGGACCATTCCCCAGAACCGAGGATGGGGACCCGCTCCCGAACCCTCGGAACACAAAACGCCTCCGTAAGTTCTACTCCTAGAGCAACAATAGGACAGACTCTTCTTTTTATAATAAATTCCATAAAGTCCAGGAACAGTGCTCGGAGCAGCTAAGCCTCAGGGGACGGTCTAGGACTACGTTCAGTTTCGCCTGGTTCCGACCCCAAGCGCGTAGAGTCTTGCTTCCCTTTTTAATGAGGCGGGTCGTGGCCTCCATACTTAGCCTGCCTTCCTCCTATGGAAATTTATATGAAATGAAACCTGTCCTATGTTGCTCTTCTTTGATGCTCATTTAATTTACTTATTAAATTTTTATGACTGCACTACTAGCGCATGCTCACCATGCACTCAGCTCCCTCTTCTCATTCTCACCTTTAGTCGGCATTTGCTGCCCTACAAAAGGCGGTTGCGTTGGAGGTACCGGCCGATTGCCAGGGGGCCCCCGAGCCCCCGACACTTCGCGCACGGTAGTCCCCAAGCACCGTATAAGTTGACAGGGACCGTAAGCCAAATAAAACTATGAGATAGAGGAGGGGGAGCCCCCAAGGAGAATTACGTTTCCCTTACTTGTGTGCAGGACCTCTCGGCCTCAGCTCCCCGCAGGAGTATGGTAGGCACATCCATCCAATGGAACGCACCTACCAGGGGGCCGCTACGGGATCGCGCAAGACCGAAACCCCAAGGTAAGATCAAAGAACCTAGACCTCACCGCTTCCTCAGGGGCGAGGCCCGAAGGTCCCACGTGTTCAGTGGGGCCGGACCATCCACCTCCTTGAGAGGAAGCTCCGGACCCGTCACGTGGCCTACAGAAGCCGGAACTCCTCCCTCCGCGGGGAGAGGTCCGAGGGCTCCACGTGCCCCGCAAGCCCGGACTCCCCCTCAGAGGGCAGCTCCGGGCCTGCCACGTGGCCAGCAGGCCCGGACCCCCCCCATCCTCATGGGGCGGGTCCTGGAGACCTCCGGGGCCCTTAATATATAGTAAGGACCCGGAGAAGGTGTCTATGCAGAGCTTCGAGATTGGTCAAGGCCTTCGAGTACCTTGCGGAGCTAAGGACTCGGCCAGGAAAAACAAGGAAGAAGACTAGGACATGCAGACACTGAAGGAAACAGGAGTCTGTTCATACAAGGCTCCACGAGCTGGGCTACAGACTCAACAAAAATAAAAAAGGAGGTACAGGGCCTTGTGGCCACGAGGGCAGATGCCAAAGAGTCCCCGGACTCCCGATGAAACCTAGAGGCCACAAGGGCAGCCACGTCCTCGACCTCAGCCCTGGCAGCTTCCTCCCACTCGGCAACGGGTCCTAGACGGACTGGCCCCAGAGAAAAGGAAGGGTCTTGGCTCCGGAAGCACGCCAGTACGTGCATAGCGACCTCCTTAGCTAGGCCCCGTCCTTCCACTTCAAGCTCGTCGGCGATCGCCGCTTCGAGCCGACCCAGCTTGTCGCCGATGGACTCAAGTGCCAGGATCGCTTCGGACATCTGCCGCGCCGGAGCCTCCATCTGCACAGGGCTGAAACCAAGAGGAGCCAAGGCGGACCCCGCCTTGGCAATAAAGCCCCAGACCGCCTGGTCCTCGGCAGACTGCAAAGACTGGAGCTTATCTACCTCTTGGCGAGCCGCCAGCTCACGATCCATCGCCACCAGGCGCTCCTGGGAGAACTGCTCCTCCCTCACGGCAACAGCCGACTCACGGAGATCCAGCTCCTCGGTCCGAGCCCTCATCTCCCCCACTTTGGCTCTCAGCCGGGCGGTGGTCTTCTCCTCCTCGGCCGCTGCAGCGCGTTCCCGATCAGCGACGGCGCACTCTCGGCGAGCTACCTGCAGCCGCAACTCCTCCGCGGCGGCGGAACGCTCCTCGGCTTTGGCTTCAACATGGGCCAGGGCCTCGCGGTAGGAAGCACGAAGCCGCCGGGTCTCTGACTCCAAGCGGCTCATGGCCTTCTTCTGAGTGTCAAGCAGAGCACTCATGGCCTCAAGCCTTGACTGCCTCGAGTCAAGGTCCGCCCTAGCCTCCTGGGCCCGCTGCTGCCAGCTGAGAAGGCATTCCCTCTCGCCGGCCAGCGCCCCCCGCTCCTGCTCGAAGGCGGACTGGAGCTGCCGGGCGCTGGCCTGGACACGCCCCAGGGCATCCCACACGGGCGCCGGGACTGAGGGGGCAGGAGTCACGCCCCTGATCCCCCCTGTCGAGTCTAAAACCGGCGGAGGCGCCGGTGTCTCAGCAACCGGAGTGGGACGCTGTCCTAAGGAAGCCAGGGGGCCAGCAGGCACACCTACAGCGACCCTCCCAGTCTCAGGACTGGATTTCTGGGCAGGTGAAGGAGGGCGGACAGGAGCGGATGCGGCCACCACGGAGGGTGAACTCGCCGGCACAGAGGAAGCCCCCGTCGACTTGGGGGCCACGGGAGCCACCACGGTTCCTAGATGCTGAGGCGCGGAGCCTCCGTCAGTTGAAGACGGCCGGGTAAGAGGCCCGCCCCCGGCAGCCGGTCGGTCCCTGCAAGAAAAGAAAGCTCTCAGGCTAAGAGAGGAGACGAGAATGCTGCTCCTACAAGCCAGAAGGAGCAACACTTACTGGGCGACATGAGCGCTCCAACGGGCTTGCAGCACCGGCCTCTGGGCTGTCATTGAACCGCCAGGACCTGCGGTTGGAATGGTCGTAGGGTGTGGTGCCTGGACCCCCGGCACACTCCCCGGCGTCGCCCCACCAGCATCCGTCCTAGAAGCCCCTCCGCTTGAGGAAGGATGACGAGGTGCTTGGGTTACTTCGGACTGCCGCTGTCCGGGGAGAGACCCGCTGGGGTGAGACACCCGGGGCCTCTTCGGGTCGCCACCTGATGGACCATCACCCCCGGGAGATGGGTGCAAGGGTGCTCCGGCACCCTGACTCGGCGCAGGCGGCGCCGTCGGAGGAGACCGGTCGCGTTTCTTCTCTGGATGCCCGGGGGCCGGCTCCTTCCCCTTCCCCTTGTCGGCGGCTTGAGTTCCGTCGGCTCTTGGGAAGGGTTGGGCAGCAGCAGACTCCTCGTGCCTGGATCGCGCTCGGCTCCTGGGATCGTAATACCCCGGAAGGCATCCCCGACCTGACGGACGGCGATCCCAATGTCGTCGAGGTTCGGCATCTTCCGCAGGAGCTCTGACCTCCTCTGTGGCTCCAAGAAGAGGGGGGGTGGCAGAGGCCGGAAGGGCGGGGTCTCCACTGGGAATGTAGTCGCCACTCACCTTGCCCACCATCTCGTACAGCTCCTCGTCGGAAGGGTCAGAGCCGGGGCCCCTCTCCAGCCTGGTACAGTCCTGCTCGCCAGTATAGTACCACGCTGGGCGACTGCGCTGCTGCAAGGGCGCAATACGGCGCGACATGAAGTCCATCACCATCAGGGACGTCAGCCCCTCGTTGGCCAAGAACCGGATCCGCTCCAATACCGGGGCGTACTCCTGCTCCAGCTCAGGGATCTCCTCCCAGAAGTGACGATCGGTGGTAGGGCTAGCGGTCGGGAGTTGTAGGCGATCGTGCTCGTCGGTCTGCACTACCACCCAGCTCTCCCTCCAGTTTTCCCACCTTGATGCGCTGAAGGGCAGAAGGTACCCAGAGACCTTTGGGTCCTTGCAGCGATGCTGGAAGTAGTACACCCCCATCTGGGTCATCGAGCCGCGTCCAGTCATCCGCAACACAAAGAAGTAGCGGAAGAGTGTCACAGAAGCGTGCACCCCCACAAACATCTCGCAGAAGTGGACGAAGACAGCGGCCATTGCGAAGGAGTTGGGAGAGAGATGGTGGAGCTGGAGCCCATACGTCTCCAGCAGTGTGACAAATAAGGAAGAAATTGGCGGGACGAACCCCGCCAGAGCATAAGCAGTGAAGAAGACCATCTCCTCCTTTTCCAGGATCAGGGGGAGAGATCCCCAGCGGAGCCGGCGTTTCTTTTCCTCCGTGTGCCAGCCCAGCAGCCTGCGCACTGGCCCAAGCTCGGAGGAACGAACGAGACGCGTCGGGAGCAAGTTGGAAGCCATGGTGAAAGAGAGCACAAGGACAGGAAAGTCGAGGCGCAAGAGTTCAAGGGAAGAACGAGCGCTAGGAAATGCAAAGGGAAGCCGCGATGCAGGTGAGATCTCCTTTTTAAACTTTCCAGGAACGATTCGAGGTGATTCAAAAAACTTCGAATACATCACATCGGCGACCGCATTGGCTCCAAGACCGGGCGCCGATGACAGGTGGACCCAAGCCGTCCGACTGAAGCGGTGGGTCAAGGAGTCAGTCTCCCTAGAAGACAAGCCGGCAAGGCGCTTCGGCGGTTCCGGAAGAAAGCACCGCAACGTGCAGAAGTGGCAGTCTTGGGAACCGCCGCAGTAAAAGCAACCATCAAGTGGGCACACGCTCCCACGATCCCGCGACTGTTCGTGCTCCGGCAGCGGTCAATGTGGGACTTAGAAAAAGTGCGTGGATCAGAAGAGACGGAGGTCCCACCTCGGGCTCGCTATCTCCCCCGAGATGGGCCCGGGGGACACTGTCGGTACCCGTGATATGGGGTACCCCCGTGCACAGGGGAAAATGCCTAAGGATCTCGCCCTTCTCCGCAGGGAGAGCTCCGAAGGCGCCACGCATCTAGCGGGGCCGGACCTCCCTCTCCTCAGAGGAGAGCTCCGGTCTCGCCACGTGGCCTGCAGAAGCTGGACCTCCCCCATCCGGGGGGGGGAGAGGTCCGAAGGCGCCACGTGTCCAGCGGGGTCGGACCTCCCTCTTCTCAGAGGAGAGCTCCGGGCTTGCCACGTGGCCGACAGAAGCCGGACCTCCCCCTCCGTGGGGAGAGGTCCGAAGGCTCCACGTGTCCTGCGGGGCCGGACCCCCCTCTCCTCTGAGGAGGGCTCCGGGGCCGCCATGTGGCCAGCAGAACAGCGCTGCCTGCCCCCGAGCGGTAGGCAGCGGGCGTAAAGACGCCCCATACCTTGCCCATACAAGGAATTCAAGGCCCGCGCCTTCCC
This sequence comes from Neostapfia colusana, assembly GCA_030760725.1. Classification (NCBI taxonomy): domain Eukaryota; kingdom Viridiplantae; phylum Streptophyta; class Magnoliopsida; order Poales; family Poaceae; genus Neostapfia; species Neostapfia colusana. The sequence goes on from JASWHV010000004.1 coordinate 103,306,891, forward strand.
AAGACGCGGAGACGCGGAGCACGCCTCTGTCAGGTGCCGTTGCGCCCAGTCACATCACAGACTGGCGCGCGGTGTCAGAATCTGCCAGCCAATAAACACAGCGACAAGACATCCCCTGCCGCCTCCGCCGTCATCAACCACTATGGCTAGCATTCAGCATGGGCAGGGCAGCAAGACGAAGACTCAGGAGCCTTCGCCAGAGACAACTACCGACATAACTACGGATACGATAGTTTGCAAGCAATCTCCCCGGGACCACCTGTCGGGTCCCGGGCCCCCCTTGTAAGCCACACGAGCCTTGGATTATAAAAGGCTCGGGTAGGCAACGTTAGCAAGGGTTCGCACTCCCGCAACTCATACGCTAGACATAACTCATCCCCAAGCTCAGGACTCCGGTTCTGAGCAGCAAGCAATACAGCGAGCTCCTTAGCTCGCCGTGTACGTAGGGTTTTCCGCTCCGGCGGCCTGAACCACGTAAAACTCGCCGTGTCAAGCTTCTCCTTAATTCGTCCATACGCTTAAGCTCTCCGCAAGTGACTAGCCCCTCCGAAAAAGAACCTCCGCGGGCTGCCCAGTGCAGGTCCGGGGGAAGTGTCGACCACACACTTCGACAGCGCTGGTAGAAGGGGATCTCTACTGGCGTGGCGCCAACCACGTCCTATTGCGATGCATAACCCAGGGGGAAGGCTGCGACTTGCTCGCTGAGATCCATGGAGGCGAATGTGGGAGTCACTCTTCCTCACGCACGCTTGTCGGTAAATCCTTCCGGCATGGCTTCTACTGGCTGACAGCACTCTAGGATGCCGTCAAGCTGGTCGAGAGCTGCAAGGCGTGCCAGTTCCACGCCAAGCAGATCCATACACCGGCTCAGGCGGTATAGATGATCCCGCCCTCATGGCCGTTTGCCGTATGGGGGTTGGACATCCTGGGACCATTCCCTAGAGCCGTCGGGGGATTCCGGTACCTCTATGTCGCCATCGACAAGTTCACCAAGTGGCCGGAAGCCACACCAGTCGTCACCATCAACAAGCAATCCGCAGTAAAGTTCATCAAGTCGATTGTCTGCCGGTTTGGGGTCCCGAACAGAATCATCACCGACAACGGGACCCAGTTCACCAGCGCAGTGTTCCAAGACTACTGCGAAGACCTCGGCATCCAGGTGTGCTATGCCTCTGTTGCTCACCCAAAGAGCAATGGGCAAGTCCAGAGGGCCAACGCCAATATTCTTCGGGGCCTCAAGACTCGCACCTATGCCGGCCTGAAGAAACATGGTGCCAATTGAGTGGATGAGCTTCCGAGCACACTATGGGCTAACCGGACATCCCAGAGCCGGGCCACCGGAGAGACACCCTTCTTCATGGTGTATGGGGCCGAAGCTGTGCTTCCCCCAGAGATCACCATGAAGTCTCACCGTGTCCGAGCTTACGACAAAGCCGTGCAGGACAACCTCCGGCGTGGAGACATCGACCTCGTCGATGAGGTCCGATTGCATGCAGCACTCCGTAACGCACGGTACAGACAAGCGCTCCGGCACTACCACCAGAGGTTTGTGCGTGTCCGGGAGCTGCTGGAAGGCGACCTGGTGTTGCGGCACATACTTTCTCGCGAAGGACCCACAAACTCTGCCCTAGATGGGAAGGTCCCTTCCGAGTCACAAAAGTGTGCCGTCCCGGGTGCGTACGCCTTTCCACCGAGGACGGGGACCCGCTCCCGCACCCTTGGAACATAGAGCACCTCCATAAGTTCTATCCCTAGGGCAATAGTAGGACAGCCTCTTCCTTTTGTAATAGATTCCATAGAGCCCAGGAACAGCGCTTGGAGCCGCTAAGTCTCAGGGGATGGTCCAGGACTACGTTCAGCTTTGCCTGGTTCCGACCCTAAGCGCGTAGAGTCTTGCTTCCCTTTTTAATGGGACGGGTCGTGGCCTCCATGTTTAGCCTGCCTTCCTCCTACGGCAATTTATATGAAAAGAAACCTGTCCTACTTTGTCTTTCCCTTTTGCTCATTTAAAGTACGTATTAAATTTTTATGACCGCACTTCCGGCGTATGCTCACCATGCGCTCAGCTCCCTCTTCTCATTCTCACCTCTAGTCGGCATTTGCTGCCCTACCGAAGGCGGTTGCGTTGGAGGTACCTGCTGATGTCCAGGGGGGCCCAAGCTCCCGGCTCTTCGTGCACGGTAGTCCCCAAGCACCGTACAAGGGGATGGGGACCGTAAGCCAAATAAGACTATGAGATAGGGAAGGGGAGCCCCCAAGGAGAATTGCGTTTCCCTTACTTGTGTGCAGGACCTCTCGGCCTCAGCTCCCCGCAGGAGTATGGTAGGAGCACCCAACCAATGGGACACACCTACCAGGGAGCCGCTACGGGATCGCGCAAGACCGGAACTCCAAGGTAAGACCGAAGAATCCGGACGTGTCCAGCGGGGCCGGACCTCCCTCTCCTCAGGGGGGGTGCTCCGGGTCCGCCACGTAGCCGTCAGAAACTGGACCTCCCCCCCCCGAGGGAAGAGCTCCGAAGGCTCCACGTGTCCCGCGGGGCCGGACCTCCCTCTCCTCAGAGGAGAGCTCCGGGCCCGCCACATGGCTAGCAGGTCCGGACCTCCCCGTACTCATGGGCGGGTCCTGGAGACCTGCGGGGCCCTTTTAATACAGTAAGGACCCGGGGAAGGTGTCTGTGCAGAGCTTCGAGATTGGTCAAGGCCTCTGAGAACCTTGCGGAGCTAAGGGCTCGGCCAGGCAAAACCAAGAAGAAGACTAAAGCACACAGACGCAGAAGATAACAAGAGTCTATTCACACAAGGCTCCATGAGCTGGGCTACAGACTCAACAAAAATAAAAAAGAAGAAGAAGGAGGTACAGGGCCTTTTAGCCACGGGGGCGGATGCCTAAGAGTCCCCGGACTCCCGTTGGAACCTAGAGGCCACAAGGGCGGCCACGTCCTCGACCTCGGCCCTGGCAGCTTCCTCCCGCTCGGCGACAGGCCCTAGACGGACTGGCTCCAGAGAGAAGGAAGGGTCTTGGCTCCGGAAGCACGCCAGCACATGCGTAGCGACCTCCTTCGCTAGGACACGTCCCTCCACCTCAAGCTCATCGGCGATCACCGCTTCGAGCCGGCCCAGCTTGCCGCCGATGGACTCAAGCGCCGGGATTGCCTCGGGCACCTCCTGCGCTGGATCCTCCGTCCGCACCGGGCTGAAACCAAGAGGAACCAAGGCGGACCCCACCTCAGTAATAAAGCCCCAGACAGCCTGGGCCTCGGCAGACCGCGAAGACTGGAGCTTCTCTACCTCTTGGTGAGCCGCCAGCTCATGATCCAGCGCCGCCTGGCGCTCCCGGGAGGATTGCTCCTCCCTCGCAGCGGCAGCCGACTCGCGGAGCTCCAGATCCTCGGCTCGAGCCCTCAGCTCGCACTCTCTGGCCTTCAGCCGTGCGGCAATCTTCTCCTGCTCGGCCGCCTCAGCACGTTCCCGATCGGCGACGGTGCACTCTCGACGAACTACCTGCAGCCGCAACTCCTCCGTGGCAGCAGAGCGCGCCTCGGCCTTGGCTTCGACCTGGGCCAGGGCTTCGCGGTAGGAAGCGCGGAGCCGCCGGGTCTCTGAGTCCAGGCGGCTGACGGCTTTCTTCTGAGCGTCGAGCAGAGCACCCATGGCCTCAAGTCTCGACTGCCTCGAGTCAAGCTCCGCCTTAGCCTCCTGGGTCCGCTGCTGCAGGAGGTGCTCCCAGCTAAGAAGGCGTTCCCTCTCTCCAGCCAGCGCCCCCCGCTCCCGCTCAAAGGCGGCCTGGAAGTGTCGGGCGCCGGTCTGGACACGTCCCAGGGCATCCCACATGGGCGCCGGGACAGCGGGGACAGGAGTCGTACCCCTGACCTCCCCTGTCATGTCTAAGGCCGGCGGAGGTGCTGGTGCCTCAGCAACCGGAGCAAGACGCTGCCCTGAGGGAGCCAAGGGGCCAGCAACTGCACCTACAGCGGCCTTTCCAGCCTCAGCACCGGACTTCTGGGCTGGTGAAGGAGGGCGAACAGGTGCTGCCGCAGCCACCGCAGAGGGTGAACCCGCCGGCACAAAAGAAGCCCCCGCCGACTTGGGGGCCGTTGGAACCACCGCAGTTCCCAGATGCTGTGGCGCGGAGCCTCCGCCAACTGGAGATGGCCGGGTAATAGGCCCGCCCCCGGCAGCCGGTCGGTCACTGCAGGAAAAGAAAGCTCTCAGGCTAAGAGAGGAGAAGAGAACAATACTCCTACAAGCCAGAAAGAGCAACACTTACTGGGCGACGTGAGCGCTCCAACGGGCTTGTAGCCCCGGCCTCTGAGCCGCAGTTGAACCGCCAGGACCTGCGACCGGGACGGTCACGGGCTGTGGCATCTGGACCCCCGGCACACTCCCCGGTGTTGCCCCACCGGCGTCCATCCTAGAAGCCCTTCCACCTGAGGAAGGATGGCGGGACGCTTGGAGTTCTTCGGACTGCCGCTGTCCGGGAAGAGACCCGCTGGAGTGGGACACCCGGGGTCTCTTTGGGTCGCCACCCGATGGACCAGCACCTCCGGGAGGTGGGTGCAAGGGTGCACCGGCCCCCTGACTCGGCGCAGGCGACGCCCTCAGAGGAGACCGGATGCGTTTCTTCTCCGGCTGCCTGGGGGCCGGCTCCTTCCCCTTCCCCTTGTCGGCGGCTTGAGTTCCGCCGGCCCTTGGGGCGGGTTGGGCAGCGACAGACGCCTCGCACTCCGATCCGGAGCGCTCGGTCCCCGGGATCGAGATACCCCGGAAGGTATCCCCAACCTGACGGACGGCGATCCTGATGTCGTCGAGGTTCGGCATCTTCCACAGTAGCTCTGACCTCCTCTGCGGCTCTAAGAAGAGGGGAGTGGTAGAGGACGGGAAGGCGGGGTCGCCACTGGGGATGAAGTCGCCGCTCACCTTGCCCACCATCTCGTACAACTCCTCATCAGAAGGATCAGAGCCAAGACCCCTCTCCAACCTGGTACAGTCCTGCTCACCAGTGTAGTACCATGCCGGGCGATTGTGCTGCTGCAAGGGCGCAATACGGCGCGACATGAAATCCGTTAGCACCATCAGGGACGTTAGCTCCTCGTTGGCCAAGAACCGGATCCGCTCAAAGACCGGTGCGTACTCCTGCTCCAGCTCTGGGACCTCCTCCCAGAAGGGACGCTCGGTGGTTGGGCCGGCGGTTGGGAGCTGCAGGCGATCGTGCTCGTCGGTCTGCACGATCACCCAGCTCTCCCTCCAGTTTTCCCACCTCGACGCACTGAAAGGTAGAAGGTACCCAGAGACCTTTGGGTCCTTGCAGCGATGCTGGAAATAGTACGCTCCCATCTGGGTCTTCGAGCCGCGCCCGGTCGTTCGCAACACGAAGAAGTAGCGGAAGAGCGTCACTGAAGCGTGCACCCCCACAAACATCTTGCAGAAATGGACGAATACAGCGGCCATTGCGAAGGAGTTGGGAGAAAGGTGGTGGAGCTGGAGACCATACGTCTCCAGCAATGTGACGAAGAAGGAAGAAATTGGCGGGACGAAGCCCGCCAGGGCGTAGGCAGTAAAGAAGACCATCTCCCCCTTTTCCAGGAGCAGGGGGAGAGATCCCCGGCAGAGCCGGCGTTTCTGCTCCTCCGTGTGCCAGCCCAGCAGCCTGCGCACTGGCCCAAGCTCGGCGGAATGAACGAGACGCGTCGGGAGCAGGTTGGAAGCCATGGCGGGGGAGAGCTCAAGGACAGGAAGACAAAGGCGCAAGAATTCAAGGAAGGTGCAATCGCTGGGAAGTGCGAAGGGAAGCCGCGATGCGGGTAAGATCCCCTTTTAAAACTTTCCAGGTACGATTCGAAGCGATTCGAAACTCTTCGAATACACCGCATGGGCAACCGCTTCGGCTCCAAGACCGAGCACCGATGACAGGTGGACCCAAGTCGTCCAGCTGAAGCGGTGGGTCAAGAAGTCAGTCTCCCAAGGAGACGAGCCGGCAAGGCGCTTCGGCGGTTCCCGAAAAAAGCACCGCAACATGCAGAAGTGGCAGCCTTGGGAACCTCCACAGTAAAAGCAACCATCAAGTGGGCACACGCTCCCACGATCCTGCGACTGTTCGTGCTCCGGCAACGGTCAACGCGGGACTTAGAGAAAGTGCGCGGAACAGAAGAGATGGAGGCCCCACCTCGGGCTCGCTATCTCCCCCGAGATGGGCCCGGGGGCCACTGTCGGTACCCTCGATATGGGGTACCCTCGCGCACAGGGGAAAATGCCTAAGGATCTCGCCCTTCTCCGCAGGGAGAGCTCCGAAGGCGCCACGTGTCCAGCGGGGCCGGACCTCCCTCTCCTCAGAGGAGAGCTCCGGGCCCGCCACGTGGCCAGCAGCAGCCGGACCTCCCCCCTCCGCGGGGAGAGCTCCGAGGGCGCCACCTCTCCCGCGGGGCCGGACCTCCCTCTCCTCAGAAGAGAGCTCTGAGCCCGCCACGTGGCCGACAGAAGCCAGACCTCCCCCCACCGCGGGGAGAGGTCCGAAGGCTCCACGTGTCCCGCAGGGCCGGACCTCCCTCTCCTCAGAGGAGAGCTCCGAGCCTGCCACGTGGCCAGCAGGACGGCGCTGCCTGCCCCCGCGCGGTAGGCAGCAGGCGTAAAGACGCACCATACCTTGCCCGTACAAGGTATTCAAGGCCCGCGCCTTCCCAAGATGCGAAGACGCGGAGCACGCCTCTGTCTGGTGCCGTTGCGGCCAGTCGCATCACAGACTGGCGCGCCATGTCAGAGCCTGTCCACCAATAAACACAGCGACAAGACATCCCCTGCCGCCCCTGTCGTCATCAACCACTACGACTAGCTTGTGGCATGGGCAGGGCGGCAGAACAAAGACTCGGAAGCCTTCGCTAGAGACAACTACCGGCATAACTGCAGATACGGTAGACGGCAGGAAATCTCCCCGGGACCACCTGTCGGGTCCCGGCCCCCTTGTAAGCCACTCGGGCCTTGGACTATAAAAGGCTCGGGTAGGCAACGTTAGCAAGGCTTCGAACTCTGTGAACTCGCACCCTAGACATCACTCACCCTCAAGCTCAGGACTCCAGTTCTGAGCAGCAAGCAATACAGCGAGCACCTCTGCTCACCGTGGACGTAGGGTTTTATGCTCCGGCAGCCCGAACCACGTAAAACTCACCGTGTCAAGCTTCTCCCTCACTCGTCCCTAACGCTTAAGCTCTCCGCAAGTGACTAGCCCCTCCGAAAAAGAACCTCCGCGGGCTGCCCAGAGCAGGTCCGGGGGAAGTGTGGACCACACACTTCGACAATCACCACGTCCACACTTGATCCCTACACCCTTGTTCATCATAAAACCCCATGAAAGCCCATTAAAACATGCAAGAACATGTACAAACTGGTTTAATAAAACAGCACCATAGGATTTGCATTCATCTACACCATTGCATCTTGAGTAAAGTTTGTGCATGATGTTTGATTGCTGCAAATTTTGTATGTCTGTGGTCGTGAGTAGAAGGACAAGCTCAGGAAGCCATCTACGAAGAACTACAGCACCAAGAATTCAAGACGCTTGAGAAACAAGAGCCACGGGAGCAAGGCAAGTGCCCCTTGACCATATTGATCCCATGTTTTGAAACTGTTTTGTTTGCGAAAATTCGTATGCTTGAGTCAACTTGATGGGACACCCTTTTATAGGAGTTTACTAGTTTTGTTAACCATCCTTGTCGCCGGGAAAGTTGATGAGTCGGGTATGGTCATTTTTCCTTTTTGCTTCGCTTAATCCACGGGATACAGGAAGCTGAATTAAAACATGGTTAGCTACTGCACTCATATGAATAATGATGATGAGAATTTGATGATGTTAATGAGCATGGAATCGGGGGAGATCTAGGCAAGCTTGGTTCATGGATGTTGTTGAATGAGATGGTGGTTTACTTGCCGTAGATCTAAGGACCGGTTCATGCCAGCACATGTCAGGAAAACAGTGCCACCACAAGGCCAAATATGGGTGCGGCTTAGCTGACTAATTAGGTGTGTTTCTAGCTTGTTATGGACCATGGATGGCGCGGGGAATGGGAATCGAGAGGGACTGCCCTGGGAACTGCATGGTACAAGAGGGGGCCTGTGGGTTGGAGAATGGTGATTCGAGCCTGCCGATGAAACCTCAGTGAGCCCATACATCTAGTAGCCCCTTTTGTAAAGGCTATTTTGTGATCTCTTGGCCATACACCGACGGTTGTGTACTGGTATAATGGAGGTTCTGCAGTCGCCGACGGGTGACGAAATCACAAACTTGTAAGTGGTGCCACCTCTGCAGAGTGTAAAACTATCATGATAGCCGTGCTTCCGGTCACAAGCACCTGGCCAACTCACATGATTAGAGGCAAATTTGGGATGTTTATGTGGTATGGTTATGGTATGGTCATTGGGATTGGTTTTGGGACTTTTTTGAGTCATGAAAACGAGTTTGGTTTTGGCTATATGAACATGAGATGGTTATGAATATTTATGAGCATGAGATGAACTTGAGAAAGATTAATGGCTGGATGAGACTTGATAAATGATGATTATGATGAGAGAATGTTGCTGAATTACTTGATTATGATGGGATAAATTTCACCTAGAAATAGTTGCTGTTTTTATCATGTTTGTGAAATAAAATTTGCTTGCTGCAATGAGCCCTTTTATTCCATACCTTGTTGTAAGCTACATGTCATACTTTTCCCGCACTTGCTGAGTACGACATGTACTCACCCTTGCATTATCACATAAACATCAGCAACAGGAGATGAGTACATCGAGGACCATGTGGAGTACTAGGCGTGCGAACCACCGTCAACATGCATGTGGAGTTGAAGATGGAGCCTGCTGCTGTTTAGTTGTTTCCGCTGTTGTTTAGAGACTTCCGCTGCAAGAATAAGATAGACAATCATGAGTGAGACAATTAGTTGATGTAATAAAGTACTTAAACACTATTTATTCGTGGTTATATTCTGAATTCAGTTTGTGGATTACATGTGTATGTGTGATGAACATCCTCGGCACACATATGCATTAACTAGGTTCTCTTTTCGGAACCGGGTGTAACACTGCAAAAGAATTTTTGAAGTTAGACAGGAGTTCTGAAAAGTCTCTGTTTAGAATTTGGATTTCCAAACAAAGGCTGAACTTTGGAAGACAATTTAGCCTAGCAAATAAACTCCAATGAAGCTCAAGTTTTTACAGTAGATCACTAATGTTATGAAGGATCTTATGGCCAAATTTGAGGAAATTCCATAAGAGTGATCTGCTGGAATAAATTCCCAAGGATTTAAATTTGACGAATTTTGGAGAAAATTCCAGAGATCTTCAGATTAATTTCTCTGACTGAGAGGAATTCAACAAAATTTGTTTCACAAATTTTGGACATTCCTACTGAAAGTGATGGTCATTTGAAGTTTGCACTAAATCTGAAAAATGAAGAAATGTTTAATTTCTGGATGTGGGCCCCACCCGTCGCTATATCCACTCAGATGACGGCAACACCGAGGCCACAGGGTTATTTCCACACTGTCACTGACGATCGAGCCCCACCCGTCTTCTTCCTCCTCGCGCCCCCGCGCCTCCCCGCGGCTGCCCTCGCCGGAGAGCTTGCCGGAACGGTGTTCCCATGCCCCAACCTTCACCAAACTCTCCGCTACTGCCTATTTCCACACGGGAAACATGCTACCGGTCTTACCCCTCACCGACGATGGCCGGAGATGGGCGTGCAATGGTGGCAGCGACTTTGGTGACTCCGGTGACATGGTACTCCCTCGGCGAGCCTGAAAACCGGCCACGGTTTGGTCCTACAGAACCACCGTGACATGGGAAACCCGGAACACTACCCTGATCCCTCGGAAAATGGCTGGAAGCATAAGCTCACCGTGCGACCGAAGTGGTTTTGCGCCGCCGTGAGGGAAAACACGGAGAACCCTTCGGATTCTGCAAGGTTTTGCTCGAGAATGGCCGCTATGGTTTGGAGAACCTATGCCTAGCATCTGGTGAACCCTAACTCCATATGGCCGAGGAATTTCCCGTTTCCTTCACCTCGGTTCAAAGAAACCACCGGCGACAAACTTCAAATTCCGGCCGACCTAGGCTACAACCTAGCTCCAAACTGGGAGGACAGCAAGAAGGGTCGACAACGCACCTAGGACGCCAGTTGGTTGAGCGTGAACGTGTCTGAGGCGGCCGGTCGACGGTGCGGTGTCGTGGCGTCAAAGTTGAACGTGGAAGAACCAACTATGCTCAGTTCTTCAGATCGGTTCGGAGGAACGTCGTGGACTGTCGTCCGGGAGGAACCAGAGATCCTTGTGCACCTTCCTACGACCTCAACCAGATGTGACAATGGGTGGCATCGGCAACGGGAGGGCGATGCGGCGCAACCGAGCGGCGGTCAAAGCTACCCGAGCTTAGCAGAGGAGCGAACGAAAGAGTGATGCGACGTTCACATGGGCAACGGGGTGGTGAAATATCCCTCTCGGCGTGCTGATCTCCCGAGCAGGAGGTGGCACGGTGGAAATCAGAGGGAGTGGGTCGCAGCCGGCGCTGGCGTTCGCTCGTTGTTCGACCGAAGGCTAAACAGAGGCGGTAAAGGAAATTGGGTGGCTGACATGTGGACCCCATATCCTCAATTCTTAATCCAATTTTTCCACAGATCTTTTTGCCACAGATACTCAAACTTGAATGCTTTACTTCACCTCAAAGTCATGGTTTGAAATGTTGAATTCAAATTATTTGAATTCTAATGTGGAGTTTGAATTGAGTTTGGTTATTTGAATTTGAAATGGAATTTGAATTATTCATTTGCATTGTTCCAAAAACATAGCAAACCAACTCCAATATATCTGAATTTTGGCATGGCTGCTAATTCAAATGTGGAGAACACATTTGTGGAACCAAATTTGCAATTTGAGGAAATTGGGATTTGAAACTGAAATTTAAATTCAAATTATAGGGCTTCCTCTTTTAATCCCAAACAAATATTAAAACCCCTCCAAATGAGCTGAAATTTGGAAGGTTGAATATCTAAAATATGGAGACCCAATTTATGAATTTAGATCTCCATGATGGAAGTTTTTGGGAGGTTTGAATCATCACTTTGAACTCACACCGTTATAATTCAAAGTTTTAATTCCCCTCATTTTTCCCTAAGTGTACATGTGTTGAAATTCTTGCTACCATTTCTTGGGGATTTTACAGCCTAGGAACCCCGAGTCCCAGACCTCCCCGAGAAGATCCAGTCAGGTCTCAGCCAGCTAGACCTGACAACCAGTGCACATCTGGGTTCGAGCTCCCAGAGTGCAGTTCTGGACCTGGGGCCGGGGCCCCCGAGTTCCGGACCCCTACAAGAGGACGCATCGGACCCCTCAGGGAAGGTCCGAAATGTCCAGTGTCCGGGCTATTTCATCAGCGAGGTCCTCCATGATGCCAATACAAGATATATGGAGGTGCACAAGCTGCTCTATGCAGTCCTCGTTGTGTCAACGAAGCTGCGCCACTACTTCCAAGCTCACAAGATCTCGGTGGTCACCCGTACCCATTGAGAACCTTCCTCCATAGCCCCAACGCAACAGGAAACATAGCCAAATGGACTGCAGAGCTGGCGGAGTTCAAGCTGGACTTCTTACCGCGCCATGCGGTGAAGAGCCAGACGCTAGCTGACTTCGTGGCAGAGTGGACGCCACCACCATGCCACCCGGGGGGCCAAGACATCGGTGGACCAGAGCCCATAGCTCCGGTCTTCACTGGGCCTCACAAGACCCTCTTCATGGATGGCTCCTTGTGCAAGCAAGGTGCCGGAGCGGGGGTTCTGCTCCTTACACCAACCGGAGAGCAGTTCAAGTACATGGTGCGACTTGACTTCAAGGCAACCAACAACATGGCGGAGTATGAAGCTCTCATCTTCGGGTTAGAGACCGCGCTGTCCCTCGGCATCCAGCAGTTGTTGGTCAAGGGTAATTCTCAGCTGATCATCAAGCAAGTCAAGGGAGAATGCTGCTACAACGACCCACACCTTGCAGCCTATCTCCTCCAAGTATAGAAGTTGGAGAAGGACTTCTTGTCCTTGGATTTGTGCCATGTTCCCAGCGCCAACAACACAATAGCCGATGACCTGACAACGAAGGCTTCCACTTGGGCTCCGGTGCCTGAGGGGGTCTTTGAAAGGATGTTGCTGCGACCTACCACCTAGCCGGCCGAAGCAGGTGAAGGGGGCGAGATCAGCACCTCGAAGTTGGCGGTCCTGTCGGCCCTGCTACCATGGTGCCCACCAAGGATCGTAAGCGTCACCGGGGACTTCTGTGACGCCCTCAATTTTGTGGAAAACCACGGAACCGAGAACTGATGCATATGTGTGCCCAGTATGTTCATCACACATACACATATGTTCCACAAACTGAATTCAGAATATATATAACCACGAATAACAGAGTTTATTACAATGTTTCATGAGTCTTAGACTCATGCTCACAGCGGAAGTCTTTATTTCTATGCAGCAGAAGTCTTTATTCTAATGCGGAAGCAATTTAACTAATGCGGAAGCAATTCTAGGCAGCAGTGGCTCCATCGCTACTCCATCCCCACAGGCAAGGTTGAGAACAGATTTACACGCCTAATGCTCCACTTGGTCTTCATAATAATCTTCTCCTGTTGCTGATGATGAAATAATGCAAGTTTGAGTACAATGATGTACTCAGCAAGTGCGGGAAAATATGATATGTAGCTCATAACAAGGTATGTATTAAAAGGCTCATTGCAGAAAGCAATGTTATTTATGAAAACCATGATAAAATAGCAACTCATCTTTAAGTGAATATAATCCCAACATGTATTAAAATACCAACCATACCTCCATTGTTCATTATCTTCCATGTCACAACCAGTCATTAATAAATCTCATTCTTGCTCATGAATACCTCCTTGTATTCGCTATCATCTCACGAATACCATCTCGTATTCGCTACCATTTCATCCCATAAACAACTTCGTCTCCCACCGAGACCAACCTTGTTGCCATGACTCAACAGTCATGCAACTCATCTTATCACCCGGACTCAACAGTCCCGAAAACCAAACCATCCAAAACCATAACCAATAACCATATCCAATAACCATCCCAACTAATCATGGAAGTTGGCCAGGCGCACGTGACCGTAAGCTCGGCTATCATGATAGTTTTAGACTCTGTAGAGTTTGCACCGCTTTACCCACAAGTTTGTGATTTCGTCACCCGTCGACGACTGCAGAACCTCCATTATACCAGTACAGAACCGTCGGTGTATGGCCAAGGGATCACAAAATAGCCTTTACAAAGGGGCTACTAGATGTATGGACTCACTAAGGTTTCACCGGCAGGCTAGAATCTCCAATTCTCCCACCCACGGGCCCCCTCTTGTGCCATGCAATTCCCAGGGCAGTCTTCACTCGACTCCCATTCCCCTCGCCTTCCACGGTCCATAACAATCTAGCAACTTACCTAATTAGCCAGCTAAGCCGTACCCATACTTGGCCTTGTGGTGGCACTGTTATCCTGGCATGTGCTTGCATGAACCGGTCCTTAGATCTATGGCAAGTAACCACCATCTCAGCTACCTCATTCACAAACCCAGTCTTGCCTAGATCTCCCTCCGATCCATGTTCATCAACATCAGTTTCTCATTATCATTACGAGTTCAGTTAGCTAGACACATCTATCTCGCTTCCCAATCCCATGGACTCAGCGAAGCTTAAAACAAAAACCATACCCGACTCATGAACTTCCCTGGCGACAAGGGTGGTTTAACCAAAGCTAGTAAACTCCTATAAAAGGGTTCCCCATCATGTTTGACTCAGCACACACACCTTTTCGCAAAACAAAACAGTTTTTTTCCAAAACATAGGATCAATATGGTTAAGGGGCACTTCCCTTGTTCTTGCGGTTCCGGTTGCTCTTGGATCTCAAAACCTTGTTGTTGCAGCTCGTCGTAGACAGCTCCCTGAGCTTGTCCTTCTATACAGGATCACACACATACAAGATTCATAGCAATCAATATCATGCGTAAACTTTAACTAGATGCGATGATGCATATGCATGCTATCCTATAATCATTTTTATTAGATTGGTTTGTACGTGTACTTGCATAGTTTGCATGGATTTTTCTATGAACGGAGTTGTTCGGATCAAATGTGGACGTGGTGATGACCTTGTCTTTAGATCAACCCGATCAACAAGTGATATGTCCACGAGAAAGCTTCTGTTTGAAAGGAATCGAAGAACAGATGCAAAGAAAACACAATGATGTCGTAAGGTGATATTGGAGACCTACCTTACATTTTTCTTGGTCTCGGAGTCCTTCTCTGATCAGGCAGATCATTGGGCTCCCTTCCGGCGATCCTTCTCGACTGAACTCCGACGATGGGCTTACTCGGCGAGTTGGTGCTAGGGCTCTAAGTTGTCGGCTCAGGAGTTGGAAAAGAAGTTTGTGGTTTCGGCCAAGGGATCTGGGTTCTATTTATAACCGGGAGAAGAAGAGTCCTAATCTGATTGTATCTCGAATAATAGTCCTCTTCAGATTATCGTTGAATCTTAACAACTTATCTTGAGTTGATTTGGTGCGGTAACATTGTGGAATTCAGGTCGGTTTCTCCTCCGTACCGATATTTCTACGCGTACAGAATCCAAAAATCGCTCCAGAACTCATTACCTCCTCGGTGATGAGCTCCGGAAGCTCCACGTGTCCACCGGGGCCTGGTCTCCCCTTTTTCCGCAGAGAAGAGCTCCGGTTGTGCCGCGCGTCAAGCGAGCGAGACCTCCCTCTCCTTCGGAGGTGAGCTCTGCGTGCGCCACGTATTCTGGCGGTCGGGACCTCCTCTCGTATTCGGAGGTGGCTCCGCGCACTCCACGTGTCAGTGCCGGACCTTCCCTCTCTTCGGAGGTGGCTCCGGGTGTGCGACGTATCCATTTCGGACCACCCTCTCTTCGGAGGTGAGCTCCGTGAATGCCACGCGTCAAGTAGCGTCAGACTTTCTTTTTTTCTGAGAGACGAGCTCCGGTGGCGACACGTGTCCAATAGGACCGGACCTCTCAGAGGTGAGCTCCGAGGTCAACACGTATCCCGCGCGACTGGTCCTCTGATTTCCGCGACGACTAGCTCCGAAGGTGACATGTGTCCTGCGGAACTGCCTTCGCTTCTCCGCAGAGGCTAGCTCCGGGGGCAACACGTGTCCCACAGGGTCGGACCTCTCCCCCTTTGCGGAGAAGAGCCCCGAGCCTGCCACGTAGCCAGTTTTAGCAGCGGACCTCTCCCCACTTCACCGGGATGAGTTCCGAACACGCCATGTGGCCAGCGAGCCGCAGGAGTTTTCTTCCGCGCTCTATGCGAACTGGATTCTTGTTCTTTTTGGCTATCTTTTTAATTCTTTCTCTGTTCCCACTCCCTTTAAAATGTTTTCTCTTCATGAAACATGAATACATGCAGAAACCAAAAATGAGGGTGTCACAAATCTACCCCCCTTAAATTGAATCTCGCCCTCAAGATTCGTTAGTAGAGAATAGATGAGGAAATTCTGCCTTGATGTCTTCTTCACGCTCCCATGTGGCTTTAGCTTCAGTGTGATGGCTCCATTGTACCTTGCACCATCGTATCACTTTGTTCCTTGTGACCCTTTCCTTTACGTCCAAAATTCGGACAGGGTGTTCCGCATAAGTCAGTTCCTCTTGAAGTTCAAGCTCTTCTATTGGTACTTGCTCCTCCGGTACTCTCAAGCACTTCTTGAGCTGGGATACATGAAACACATCATGTACGTCGGAGAGATATGTTGGGAGCTCTAGTTGATAGGCTACTTCTCCTCGCTTGTCCAAAATCTTAAATGGTCCGATGTAGCAAGGTGCTAGCTTGCCTTTGACGTTGAAACGTCGTTGGCCACGGATAGGCGATACCTTAAGGTATACGAAGTCTCCTACTTCGAAAATCAACTTCCTTTGCCTATTGTCCGCATAGCCTTTCTGTCGTGACTGAGCAGCCTTTAAGTTCTCCCGTATCGTTTGGACTTGCTTCTCAGCTTCTTGTAGCACTTCGGGTCCAAACAACCTGGTTTTCTCCGGTCTCGTTTCAAAACAGCGGCGTTCTACACCGTCTACCATACAATGCTTCGAAAGGCAACATCTTCAAGCTAGCTTGATAGCAGTTGTTATAGGAGAATTCGGCGTACGGTAAACTCCTATCCCAACTACGCCCATGTTTCAAGGCGCAAGGTCTCAACATGTCCTCCAAAATTCGGTTTGTCCTTTCGGTTTGTCCATCGGTTTGTGGGTGATAGGCAGAGCTAAAATCCAGTTGTGTACCCATAGCTTTCTGCAGCTTCCTTCAGAATCTAGAGGTATACTGAGAACCTCGATTTGAGACTATCCTTCTCAGAACTCCATGACGGCACACGATCTGTTCCATGTACAACTCGGCTAATTGTGCAACATTGTACATGGCCCTTACAGGGAGAAAATGGGCAATTTTCGTCAATCGGTCCACGATAACCCAGATGGAGTCATAACCCGACTGAGTACGTGGCAATCCGACGATGAAATCCATACTGATGTCCTCCCACTTCCACCTGGGTACCTTCAAAGGTTGCAACAATCCAGCGGGTCTTTGTTGTTCGGCCTTCACCCGTTGGCATGTGTCGCATAGGGCAACGTATTCGGCTATGTCCCTTTTCATACCATCCCACCAATAACAAGTCTTCAAGTCCTTGTACATTTTGGTACTTCCGGGATGTATGGAATAGGGTGAATCATGTGCCTCTTTTAATATCATGTCGCGGAGGTGCTTCACGTTAGACACACAAATCCTTTTTCCTAGCCAAAGCGTACCCTTCTCATCTTCTTTGAAATCCTTCTCTATTCCTTGTCGGATCCTTTCCTTGATCTCCTCATCCGTTGCTTGGCCATCTCTTATCTCTTGCTCCAATGAAGAGTGGATCTCCATCATTTCCATGTTGTTCAAGAATCTGAGGTGTAACCGTTCGAACTCCTTACGTAGTTTGGGTGGTAGCTCCCGAACCGTGAGTTGGTGACATGCTCCCTTCCAGCTCAATGCATCGGCTACTACATTGGCCTTCCCAGGGTGGTAGTTGATTCCAACATCGTAATCCTTGATAAGTTCTAACCATCGACGTTGCCTCAAATTTAAGTCCATTTGTGTAAATATGTACTTGAGGCTTTTATGATCCGTATAGATCTCACATCGATGACCAAGGATATAATGTCTCCAAATCTTCAATGCATGCACTACTGCTGCTAGCTCCAAGTCATGTGTAGGATAATTAAGCTCGTGCTTCTTTAATTGTCGTGAGGCATAGGCTACCACTTGTCCTTCTTGCATGAGCACACATCCGGAGCCCTGTCTGGATGCGTCACAATATATGTCAAAGCTCTTGCTTACGTCCGGTAATACCAAAACCGGCGCGGTGGTTAGCCTTTTATTGAGTTCCTCAAAACTTTCTTGGCATGCTAGTGTCCATTTAAAGGCTTTTCCCTTCGTTAGCAACTCCGTCATAGGCTTTGCTATCTTAGAGAAGTCCTTGATGAAGCATCGATAGTATCCAACCATCCCAAGAAAACTCTGAATATCCCTCACATTTTGCGTTTGGTCCCACTTCAGAACATCTCTCACTTTCCCGGGATCAACTGATACCCCTTCTTCGGAGATAATGTGGCCTAGGAACGATATTTCCTTTAGCCAAAATTGGCACTTGTTAAGCTTGGCATACAATTGATGCTCACACATTTTCTGCAAGGTCAATTTCAAATGTTCTTCATGCTCCTCCTCACTTTTTGAATACACCATAATGTCATCGATGAAAACCACGACGAACATATCCAGGTACTCCATGAAGACCTTGTTCATAAGGTACATGAAGTATGCGGGTGCATTTGTTAACCCAAAAGACATGACGGTATATTCATACTAACCATACCGTGTTCGAAACGCAGTCTTGGGTATATCGGAGGGCTTAATCTTCAGCTGGAAATGTCCCGACCGAAGATCAATCTTGGAGAACACTCGGACTCCTTTCATTTGGTCGAATATGTTCTCTATACGGGGCAGAGGGTATTTGTTTTTGATTGTTACCTCATTGAGAGACCTATAGTCCACGCACATCCTTTGGGTTCCATCCTTCTTGTCTACGAAGAGCACAGGAGCTCCCCATGGTGACGAGCTTGGACGTATAAAACCCTTCTCCAACTGCTCCTGAATTTGCTTCTTGAGTTCTACTAGTTCATTGACGGGCATCCTATAGGGTATGTTTGCTATGGGTGCAGTTCCGGGTACCAAATCAATGGCAAACTCAATGTCCCGTTCAGGGGGCATACCTAGAAGTTCCTCCGGAAACACGTCCGAGAATTCCTGAACCACTGGAATGTCGTCCAATGCTGCTCCTTCGATGTGGTTCAAGATTGCATTTTCGGTTGTTTGTTGGGTTGACTCAAACTCAACACGAATACCGTGCTCATTTGTCAACTGCACGCTTCTTTCAGCACATTGGATTACCCCGTTGTGCTTGCTTAACCAATTCATCCCGAGTATTATGTCAAGCCCTTGGGAATCCAAGACAATGAGGTTGGCAAGGAAGTCTACCCCCCTTATTTTAAGACTTACTTTCAGACATACTATATTAGTCCTCATCTCTCCACCGGAAGAATTAACTAACATAGCATATTTTAAGTGTGATATGGGTAGATTATGCTTGGCAACATACTTGGATGATATGAAGGAATGTGATGCTCCAGAATCAAATAAGACGGTGGCTGCGTTGGAGTTGGCAAGGAACATACCAATTATGACGTCCTCAGCCTGTTGTGTTTCCTCAGCAGAGACATGGTTCACGTTGCCGCGAGCATAGTTCTGCTGTCCTCGGTTTCCTTGATTGTCCCCTCCGTTTGGTCGCGGGTTTTGCTTGGGCATGTTGCCTTGCTGTCCAGGGCCTCTCCTCGGGCACTGGTTCGCGAAGTGTCCTGTTTCCCTGCATGCAAAGCATGCCCTGTTGCCTACGGCAGCAGGTACGTTGGGGCGGGGGTTTTGAACAGGAGCGCCCATGTTAGGTCGGGGCACAGGAGGCATGGGCACACGAGGTGCTGGTGCAACGGGTCATTGCTGTGGTGGCTGACTAGGGCGATATGCAGGAGCGGTCGATCCATACTGCGGTGCGGCCGGGGGCATGTACCGAGGTCGTACGTTGCTCCCTTGAGGCTGGTATGGCATCTTCCTCTTGCACTCTCGCTCGATCTCTCGGATCTTGCTTTCGACTACTATAGCCTTGTCAACCAGCTTCTGAAAGCTTGCGTAGTCATTGTTGAGGAGCTGAACCTGAATCTCATTGTTCAACCCTCTCATGAACAGATATTGCTTCCTCTGGTCTGAGTTGACATCTTCGGGTGCATACTGGGACAGTTGTGTGAACTTGTTGAGATACTCATTCACGCTTCTCTGTCCTTGGCGGAGACCTTCAAACTCCTGTCTCTTGAGCATCATTACACCAGCAGGGAAGTAATGAGAGCAGAAACTCTCCTTGAACTCAGTCCAAGTGATCTTCTCCGGGTTGACATGAGCATTGCATAGGGCATCCCACCAGTCAGCGGCAGCTCCCATGAGTTGGTGCGACGCAAAGAGAACCTTCTCTCGGTCATTGCACTGCACTATGGCAAGCTTCTTCTCCATGGATTTCAACCAGTCGTCGGCCTCCATGGGGTCGTTAGCTTGAGCAAAGTGTAAAAGCCCAAGAAAAGGGACTTGCAAAAACTTTTCTGCACCTCACAACACAACAGTTTTGTTGTGGGTAGATTGTGAAATATTGTGAAGAGCAAGTGACCTCCATCAAAGGAGTGATTAGAAGGGAAAGCCTTCACTTTCACAAAGTAGGGTTTCTGCACATGAACATGAGAGGTTGAGCTCACCCCTAGGATTTAAAAAGTCTTGGGAAGGTTCAGTCCAAAGCTCATGCAAATTCAACAATTTTTGAGGCACTTTTGGGTTATTTCAAAAAGAGGCCAATTTGAATGTAAATTCAAATTGCAGCAACTTTCATCATCCAAATTCAAAAGTTAGCTCCATATCTATACTCAGCACATTTTTCTGAGTAAACCCACCAATTTTCATCTCCATTGGAGCTCATCTTGTCAAGAGCTAAATTTGCAAGAATTCAAAACTGAATTTGAATTTCAGTTTAAATATGAAGCAAATTTAACCAAACAAAGTTTGAATTTGAGAATTCAAATTCAAACAAAGACTTGGTGACTAAGTCTCTCATTAAATGGAGAGTAGCTGAGATATTTGCAGCAGAATTTGGAAAAAGAGATTAGGGGGAGAAGGGGGGCCCACAAGTCAGTGGGAGGACTGTTCTCCAAACCGAGCGTGGCTGTTTTCTCCCGACGTCGGTCGAACACCTCGCGCCAGCTGCGGACAGCACCGGCGTCCGACCGCCTCACCTCGCCACCTCCTGCTCGGCGACCGAGCGCACGCGTGCCCGACGCGGTTTAAGTTCCCAGCCCACGTGAGCCAGCCTCATCTCCTCCGCTCTGCCCGTTCCTACCCGGAACGAAAAACGACACCCGCCGCTCCCCTCGGCTCCTCGTCGCGCCGTTGATCCAGGCGACCTCGCGACTGGAGTTCAACAGCAAAGACACGCGCCGGGGACTGCTCGAGCTCACGGTGAAGACCCTACCATATTCCATGTTTTGTAGGGGGAGTATTTCCCCGTCTAGTCCTTGGTGCTCAACAAAAACGAGTGAGCAGAAATGCCGAAATTCGCGGCGATCGGTCCTGCACAGCGTAAACCCAGCTGAGCATAGGTTCTACACGCCCCCACGGCCACCTAGGATCCAAAACCATCGAAAACCATCGAGCCTTTGCGCTGATATCCAAGTTTTTCGAGCAACAGTCGATATCGGGCCTAGGTCGACGGTGAGGTCCCAGTTCCGGCTATTTCCATGGCCAACCGAGCTCATATTCGTGCGCAGCATGCCACGGTGGAGCTGTAGGAGCAAACCGCTTGAGAAATAAGGCCCGGAGTAGCCCGGACGACGTCACCGGAGCAGAGGGAGGCTCTGTCGCCGTCGCGGGCATAGTTCCGGCCAGTGCCGAGCTCCGGTGAGGGCACCAGCGTGTTCTCCGAGTCGAGTTAGGCACAGGCGGCAAGTTTTGTCAAAGGTCGGGCGGGGAAACGCCCGGCGGCGAGCGCTCCGGCGAAGCGCCGCCGCGGGAACTGTGGGAGAGCGCGAGGTAGACGAAGGGGGGCCGGGTCCACCGGTCAGCCTCTGATCTCGCGCGGGGATCGGGTTTGCGGCCGGGATTCGGTGCGGCAGCGCGGGTAAAACCCCGTGGGCCGCGGTGTGGCCGCTTTCTGAGTGGGCCGGCTCGAGGAGTGGGTCCCACCCGCAGGATTTAAACATTTTTGGAATTTCCAGTTTTAGTGCAAACTTTAGAACCCCATAACCTTGGCTAGGAAGCTCCAAATTTAGTGATTCAAATTGGGTTGGATTCATCTTGCCTAGCTCTGTCCAGTTATACAACCCAATTTGTATGAAACCCAATAATTAATTCTGGAAAATTCTTTAAAGCTTTTCAGCAAAAGAATGTTAGAGGGAGTTTGGTTCAGCCAAAAATCCCCAAATTTTACCAGAATGTTCTTTAGGACATTAGTAAACCTCTGTAAAAGTTTCAGACCATTTGGAGTCGATTTGGTCAGAGCAATTCAAATTGGAAGGTGCTGTGTTCATTTGAATGCAGAAACATTTTCAGAGAATTTCCAAAACTTGGAAATTCAATTCTGGGCAAACCTTGACTCCAAAAATGCTAGGAAAATTCATGCAAACTCTATGAGCTATAATTGAAATTGTAGATCATTAAGTTGAGCATGAACAGGGGTATTACCTCAGAATAAATTCTTCCTTGCTGATTTGCCAAGAGAATTATTCTGAGCAAACCACTCCATGAAAAGTGCTAATGTTTGGTCCAGAGAGTTTTCTTGTGACAAGGAATTCACACAAAAATTCTCAGCTCCATTGGAGCTCTAGATCACCCCTGTCCTGTTTAACCACTTAAGGGATTAATGTGGAAAAGGAGGGAAAACCACTTAGCATTTAACCATGTGATTAAGTTCAAGCCAAACCACCAACACCAGTTCATCTTTAAATTCTTAAACAAAGTTCCAGGTGTTAGAGGCTGGTTATTAGAACTAATAGTAGAAGTCTTACTCTAAAACTCACATTTGCATCTAAATTAACATGTAGTATTTCATTAACGTGTAGCCGTTGAAGAAGAGACTCCAGAAGTGCTGGACTTCCTTCTTCCGGACGAAGAACTAACTCCTGACCAGCAGCAACAAGGCAAGCCCCGGTTTGCATTAACCCTCTTTAAGAGCTTTACTTTGTTTACATGTGTCATATGAAGTATGTATGTGCATTAGGTATAGGATGAATGAAACCCCACTTGCATAACCAAAGGTTCCTAAAAGAGTGAGGGTAGTGTTAAGGACCTCGAGTAGACAGGCTATGCTTAATGAGTCATAGGACTTCGGTACAAGTCGAGTAGCTGGAATCTACTCGCGAGATAGGCATTGGGACACACGGGTTCGGTTGAGTGATGTGAGATCACTTAGTAATGAAAATGAGACTAGGCAGGGGCTAGGGCGCAGCAAGAGAGAGTCTTGTGTGCGCAGCCCTGCCCGTGTCGATTGAGGACCGATCCGTGTGCGGCCCTGCTGAACAAGTATTGAACGTACCGAAGGCATATCGGATATATGGGCCCCGATAAACCGATGTAGCCTAAACCTCCGGGCGTCGAGGCATAGCACACCGATTTATAGGTGTAGGTTGAGGGCAGCAAGGTGGAAATCTGCCAACGGGCATAGAGAGATGCTCCGTGTGGGGAACCTCCTGCTCGTTTCGGTGCGACCGGTTCGACGTTTGGGCTGTTGGGTGAAAGGTTGTCCCGTACGACATCGAGTGAGCGTGCTGTGCAGCTCCACGGGTGGGCGTACGTGACGTGCTCTTTGGGTTTTCCCTGCAGGTGTATATCGAGTCGATTCGCCGTCCCTCGCGGTGACGAGTACCGCTTGTTCACTGCGTCGTAACGTAGACTAATGGATGAAATATGTTGATGCAATGATGCTGATTGATATAATTGTATTGCTACATGTGTGCCACCAAATACTGCTTACTAAATTTCAGATTTCATGAACTGTTAACTTGTTGCTAAAAGATGAACTAAGGATGAACTTGTAGGCGTGTCGTTTTGCTGAAATGTTACTATCCTATGTCCATTATACACCTCATGTAGAGTTTCATGCTTAGGTGAGTCGGTTAAGCCTTGCTGAGCCTTTGTGCTCACGGTTGCTGCTTAAGTGTTTTTCAGGTGAGGAGCCACCCACGGACTCGGAGTACGAGTCCACCGGCGAGGGTTACCCTCCGTCGGGGACCACGGCTGAGTGGGAGCCGTACACGCCGCGCTGAGCTGAGGAGTGCAGCTAGTGTGGGTTGCCCTAGGGCTGGGCAACCGACTTTTGCTAAATAGGCGGGCGTGAGTTGTATAGTGTAGTCTTCCGCTGTGTAATAGAACAATAGTTGTAACTGAAGTTTGTACCTGTTGGTACAGTTTCAGCTGTTTTCCCATGTAATATATTGCGTTCTTATGACGTGTGCTGTCGGGTGTCGCATCGCGCGGCACCACCCTCTGCGATCCTGGATGAGCGGATTCCGGTCCGCCACAGCCTGGTATCAGAGCTGCAGTGGGGATAGCACAGTACTTAAGGACTGCATTATGGGAAAAACTTAGGTATACGGTGAGGAATCGGTAGTTGCCCAAGTAAGGACTATATTAGCATAGTTACTTAAAGTGGCAAAGACTAACTTGTGTGTTATAATTCTGAATTTCAATTATGTAACGACGCACCTACGCTCTGGTAAGTATGGTAAGGAACGCCACCGAAAGCGGTTCAATTTCGGTTAGCTCGCCCTGACGAGGAACGTGGTTCAGGGATTGATCTCACAGCTTGGTGTGAGATGTCAATATGAATCTCTTGGACTCTTCATGTCCCTGAGTTCATATGAAACGCTGATCCCTAGCGTGCATTAGGCAAGTAAGCGGAGACCCCATCGCGTGGTCAGTAACGCGAGAGTGTGTTCGTCTGGAAATAGCCCAGGAGGACATACGCAGCGCTTGCCATCGGCGTGCCCTGCAGGGCAGTAGGTGGTATCTGTTGGGTTGATAACATTCCCAACCGTGACGACCCGTTCATGACATACTCGGGTTCCCCGTCGTGTGGTGTTGAAACACGATCACGTGCCTTGAGACGTGACTTCGCTCAAGGACGGCCGTATGACAATGATACGGGCGTTTGTATCTACTTTTAAATATGGAACTGCCTGAAATGAACAACCATTGAGTGCACCATCATTGTGTGGTCTTCTGCAGGTACTAACCACGTATGTATCCGTGTAGAAAACGTGTGCGAGAGACCGTTTAGTGCCACACTTGAGACGTATATGCCGGTATGATCCGGTTAGGATTTTCTTTTGTGAGGAACGTAGTACCGAGATGTTGTAGGCATATGCATGAGTATAATGATAACGAAGAATTAAAATCTATAGGTTCAACAGTTAGGGCCCTGGTTGGGTATAAGAATGAGATAGGGATGAGTGTAGTTCCAAAAAGACTGAAAAACAGAGTGCTCGGTTTTGGGACAGCAAGTCTGCTGATCTTCAACAGGGCGTAACTCACAGGTCTTTTAGCCGAGAGAGGTGTGCTACATAGCTCTGGAAAGGTATTCAAGTACTCTACAACTTTGTTGTAGACTTCCAGAGCTGAAACTCGCCTTGAGATGGCTGAAATCCCAGAGGAATGTAAACTGTCCAGAACCAGGGCAGAGTAAAACATCCTCTGAACTGATCTGTTTTTTTTCAAACATAACTCCCAGTAGAAAAATCTAAAATTGTCATATAATACCTTTGCAATTCAAAGTTCCTGAAATTTCAGCACAGAATTTAGTGGAAATCAGGGTTGGAAACAGCCACTTCCAAGGGAGGTGCTGTTAAAATTCTTCCAGAAATTCTGCTAACTTTGAATTAATATAACTTTTTAATCAAAGCTGATCTGGGGGAAAATGAGTACTCGTTGGAAAGATACTGAAGTTAACTTTAACTTTGGTATTCAACTTGAGTCATGAAGATGGACAGAACCAGATCAAAACTTGGAATAGGTAGAAACTGGTCATTCTGACAGAAGAATGACAGTTGAGCTCATTGGAGAGGGTGTTGTACCCTAAGGGTGCGATATATGATGACAACGCGATAGCAATGTCTCGTAGAGGCCAAACCCAGTTATGGTGAGCTTCCAAAGAGGGGGTTCATCAAGTTGGATTAAACTAACTTGTGTTTGGTCTGGTAATGGTGTAGCTTGTGCAAAGTTATTACATTATTTACTTACGAGATATTTCGCATGTTTGGTTGTCATAATGTTTTTACGCCCAGTTCTATTGGACTGCATGCAAAATGTTGCGGGACTGATGTTTAATGTCGTATGGTTGCAGATGGTTCGTACTAGGACCACGCACGAGGTTGGTGGCTCTAGCCAAGGTGGAGGCGATGACTCCCAGCCACCGGCCTACGACAGCACCCCGCAGCAGCAGCCACCACCGCCGCCTCCGCTTACTCTAGCGGATGTGATAGCGGCATTGGTGGGAGGTCGTGAGGAGCAGACCGACCTGCTCCGCACGATCGTGCAGAATACGTCCCAGGCGGGAGGACGTCAAGAGCGAGGGCCTCGTGAGCCCCGCGAAGTGTCGTACTCGGATTTCATGAGTACGCACCCTCCAGTGTTCACCGAAGCTGAAGAACCACTGGAGGCGGACAACTGGCTGCGGACTATCGAGTCCAAGTTCGGGCTGCTCCAGTGTACGGAGCGGCAGAAGACACTGTTCGCAGCACAGCAGCTCCACGGTGCCGCTGGTGCGTGGTGGGCGAATTATGTCGCCTCACGTACGGCTGGCCATGCCGTGGAATGGCAAGAGTTCCGGGAGGCGTTCCGCGCCTATCACATCCCTCCCGGAATAATGAAGAGAAAGCTCCAAGAATTTTTGGAACTGAGGCAGGCGGGAGGAGTGCCCACGACTACTCCCGTGCCTTCAACCATCTGGCGCAGTATGCGTCAGACTACATCTCCACGGAGGAGAAGAAGAGGGAGCACCTCTATCGGGGGTTACACCCCGAAATGAAGATCCACCTTGTACAATGGAACCGCGGCACATTCAACGACCTAGTCAATGCCGCCATCATGCAAGAGGACGCTCAGCGGGAGTTAGCAGCTGAGCAGAGGAAGCGCAGCGCTCCACCTAGCAGCGGTGGGAGTGGCGCTCCCCAGAAGTACCGTATGGTGTATTGGACACCATCCGGGCAGCAGTGGCAACCACCGGCGCGACCGCAACGGTTCGGGGGACGTCCCTTTCAGGCACCTCCATTCCGTCCGCCGATGCCACCACCAAGACAGCAACAGCAGACGGTACCCCGGGCGTTTCCACCGCCACAACGCGCCCCGGGTTTCCGTCCACCGATCAGCGGGGGACCGCCCCGTTTCACCTGCTTCACGTGTGGCCAGGCGGGCCACTTCGCGAAGGACTGTCCCCAGGGGCAGCAGAGCAGCGGGCAAGCCCAGCTCCAGGGCGGTGCTCGAGGCCGACCTCCGGTGAAGAAGGTTGGTCAGCGGACTGGAGGCGTCCGCAACCTCGACAGTGAGGACGCCCCAGAGGGAGACAACGTGCTGGCAGGTACGTTTACTCTCAACAATCAAGCCATCGCCATATTATTTGATTCTGGTGCAACCCACAGCTTTATAAGTGCATCCTATGTGGCTAAACATCAATTGCAAGTCTTCCCAACCGACTGCACTTATATGATATGCTCACCGGGAGGGAAGATTTCAGCTAATATGATGATTCCAAAGGCACCTCTGTGCTTAGGTGGGAAGCTATATCCCACCACCTTGATAATCCTTATGGGACAAAAGATTGATGCAATCTTAGGGATGTCATGGCTGCAATACCATGGCGCTGTCCTAGAGACTCAGACACGGACGGTTCACTTAAATTCTCCATTCCACCGTCCGCATTCCATGGTGTTAGACACGCCAGTCCGGGAAGTTTTAGCAATTAATAATGCTGAAGTTCTCAAGTTAGAAGACATCCCCGTAGTCCGGGAGTATCCCGACGTGTTCCCGGACGATCTTCCGGGCATGCCACCTGAGCGGGATGTCGAGTTCAAGATTGAACTTGCACCCGGGACTACGCCCATCTCACGGAGACCATACCAGATGGCTCCGAATGAGCTGGCTGAACTGAAAGAACAGCTCAATGATCTGTTGAGCAAGGGTTTCATTAGGCCGAGTTCATCGCCTTGGGGATGCTCGGCGCTATTTGTAAAGAAGAAGGATGAAACCCTGAGGCTGTGTGTGGATTACCGGCCGCTCAACGCCGTCACCATCAAGAATAAGTACCCACTGCCCCGTATTGACATCTTGTTTGACCAACTTGTGGGGGCAAGTGTATTCTCAAAGATGGACCTTCGCTCTGGATATCACCAGATCAAGATCCGGGCGGAGGATATCCCGAAGACGGCATTCTCGACGAGATACGGCTTATACGAATATCTCGTCATGTCTTTTGGTCTCACAAATGCTCCAGCCCATTTCATGTATCTCATGAACTCGGTGTTCATGCCGGAGCTGGACAAGTTTGTGGTAGTGTTCATCGACGATATCTTGGTTTACTCCAAGACAGCAGCCGAGCATGCCGAACACTTACGGATCATTCTTCAACGATTGCGAGACCACAAGCTCTACGCCAAGTTCAGCAAATGCGAATTTTGGATCAGACAAGTGCCATTCTTGGGACATATCATCTCAGCTGAAGGCATTGCGGTTGACCCAAGTAAAATAGAGCAAGTGTTGAAATGGAAAGCTCCCACTTCAGTTCATGAAGTCAGAAGCTTCCTCGGGTTAGCGGGATACTACCGGAGGTTCATTCCGAGTTTCTCCAAGCTCGCTAAGCCGATGACAGAGCTGCTGAAGAAAGGGACAAAATATGTTTGGAACACGGCGTGTGAAGGAGCGTTCCGAACACTGGTGAAGCATCTCACAACAGCCCCGGTATTAGCTCAGCCGGATACAACAAAGCCCTTCGACGTGTATTGTGACGCGTCCGGTATTGGGCTCGGCTGCGTGTTAATGCAGGAAGGACGTGTGGTCGCTTATGGCTCACGCCAACTTCGGAACCATGAGCAGCACTACCCGACCCACGATCTTGAACTTGCTGCCGTGGTGTTGGCACTGAAAATGTGGAGGCACTATCTCCTGGGGAACTTGGTGCATCTCTACACCGACCACAAGAGCTTGAAATACATTTTCACCCAGAAGGAGCTGAACATGAGGCAGAGGAGGTGGTTAGAACTGATCAAAGACTATGAAATTGAGATCCATTACCACCCCGGCAAGGCGAATGTGGTTGCCGACGCGCTGAGTCGGAAATCACATGTCCATCACCTCACCATTACACCGGTGGAGGAGGAAGAGCCAAGTTTATACTTGGTTCCTTATGGATCGCTGTACAACCTTGCCCTCATCCCTACTATTAGGGAGGACATCGTTGCAGCTCAGAAAACGGATAAAGGCATGGCACATCTCCGGAGACGGATAGACAATGGAGAAATTAAATGTTTCCGGAAGGATGATGAGGGGACGCTGTGGTTCAATGACCGCATAGTCGTACCCCGAGATATGGAGTTGAGGAAAAAGATTCTCAATGAAGCTCACTTGTCCAAATACTCCATTCATCCGGGCAGCAACAAAATGTACCAAGATTTGAAAAAGAAATTTTGGTGGACACGGATGAAGCGGGAGGTAGCTAAGTACGTATCCGAGTGCGATACGTGTAGACGAGTGAAAGCTGATCACATGAAGAAATCAGGGCTGTTGCAACCCCTGAAGATCCCGGCATGGAAATGGGAAGATGTGAGCATGGATTTCATTGTGGGATTACCCCTAACAGCCAACAAGCATGATTCCATATGGGTAATCGTTGATCGGTTAACCAAGACGGCTCACTTCATTCCGGTGAATACACGTTACAATGCCGGCAAATATGCGGAGCTATACATAGCAAAGATTCTATGCCTATACGGGATACCCAAGACCATTGTCTCAGATCGAGGTGCATTATTTGTATCTCGCTTTTGGGAGCAGCTACACGCTGCATTGGGTACTAAGTTGATCAGGAGCTCCGCCTATCACCCTCAGACAGATGGTCAGACAGAAAGGGTGAATCAAGTCCTGAAGACATGTTGAGAGCATGTGCCATCCACCATGGTAGGAACTGGGATGATCACCTACCATTGGCGGAATTCTCGTACAACAACGGTTATCAGGCGAGTATCAAAATGGCACCCTATGAAGCTCTTTACGGTCGTAAATGCCGCACCCCATTAAATTGGTGCGAGTCCGGTGAAAGGGTCACATTCGGAGTTGATGTGGTGAACGACGCCGAAGAGCGCGTTCGGACAATTCAAGCCAATTTGAAGGCCGCTCAATCCCGACAAAAGAGCTACGCTGATAAGAGGCGTAGGCCATTGCACTTTGACGTTGGGGAACACGTGTACCTCCGCGTGTCTCCAATGAAGGGCGTGCACCGCTTCGGTGTGAAGGGGAAGCTCGCTCCCCGTTTCATTGGACCCTACGCTATCACCGAGAAGTGTGGACCAGCAGCGTATCGATTGGAGCTACCGGCATCTCTGACTGGTGTCCATGATATTTTCCATGTTTCGCAACTGCGAAATTGCTTGAAGCATACAGCTGCTGTTCCTACCGAAGACATCGGCGAGCTGAAACCGGATTTAACATATGATGAATATCCGGTGGGAATTCTTGATGAAAAAGCCAGGACCACACGCAGCAGAACGTTGTGGTTCTACAAAATACTCTGGAGCAACCACACCGCCGAGGAAGCGACGTGGGAGAGCGAGGAGTTCCTTCGCTCAAATTACCCGGAGTTCATGGCTTCTCAACACGGGTAAGTCCCTATTACATCGCTATCTCTTCTTTTATAATCTCGGGACG
Organism: Neostapfia colusana; assembly: GCA_030760725.1. Lineage (NCBI taxonomy): Eukaryota > Viridiplantae > Streptophyta > Magnoliopsida > Poales > Poaceae > Neostapfia > Neostapfia colusana. The sequence continues at coordinate 103,337,024 of JASWHV010000004.1, forward strand.
AGATTATTTTAAGGGGGGAGGGATGTAAAAGCCCAAGAAAAGGGACTTGCAAAAACTTTTCTGCACCTCACATCACAACAGTTTTGTTGTGGGTAGATTGTGAAATATTGTGAAGAGCAAGTGACCTCCATCAAAGGAGTGATTAGAAGGGAAAGCCTTCACTTTCACAAAGTAGGGTTTCTGCACATGAACATGAGAGGTTGAGCTCACCCCTAGGATTTAAAAAGTCTTGGGAAGGTTCAGTCCAAAGCTCATGCAAATTCAACAATTTTTGAGGCACTTTTGGGTTATTTCAAAAAGAGGCCAATTTGAATGTAAATTCAAATTGCAGCAACTTTCATCATCCAAATTCAAAAGTTAGCTCCATATCTATACTCAGCACATTTTTCTGAGTAAACCCACCAATTTTCATCTCCATTGGAGCTCATATTGTCAAGAGCTAAATTTGCAAGAATTCAAAACTGAATTTGAATTTCAGTTTAAATATGAAGCAAATTTAACCAAACAAAGTTTGAATTTGAGAATTCAAATTCAAACAAAGACTTGGTGACTAAGTCTCTCATTAAATGGAGAGTAGCTGAGATATTTGCAGCAGAATTTGGAAAAAGAGATTAGGGGGAGAAGGGGGGCCCACAAGTCAGTGGGAGGACTGTTCTCCAAACCGAGCGTGGCTGTTTTCTCCCGACGTCGGTCGAACACCTCACGCCAGCTGCGGACAGCACCGGCGTCCGACCGCCTCACCTCGCCACCTCCTGCTCGGCGACCGAGCGCACGCGTGCCCAACGCGGTTTAAGTTCCCAGCCCACGTGAGCCAGCCTCATCTCCTCCGCTCTGCCCGTTCCTACCCGGAACGAAAAACGACACCCGCCGCTCCCCTCGGCTCCTCGTCGCGCCGTTGATCCAGGCGACCTCGCGACCGGAGTTCAACAGCAAAGACACGCGCCGGGGACTGCTCGAGCTCACGGTGAAGACCCTACCCTCTTCCATGTTTTGTAGGGGGAGTATTTCCCAGTCTAGTCCTCGGTGCTCAACAAAAACGAGTGAGCAGAAATGCCGAAATTCGCGGCGATCGGTCCTGCACAGCGTAAACCCAGCTGAGCATAGGTTCTACACGCCCCCACGGCCACCTAGGATCCAAAACCATCGAAAACCATCGAGCCTTTGCGCTGATATCCAAGTTTTTCGAGCAACAGTCGATATCGGGCCTAGGTCGACGGTGAGGTCCCAGTTCCGGCTATTTCCATGGCCAACCGAGCTCATATTCGTGCGCAGCATGCCACGGTGGAGCTGTAGGAGCAAACCGCTTGAGAAATAAGGCCCGGAGTAGCCCGGATGACGTCACCGGAGCAGAGGGAGGCTCTGTCGCCGTCGCGGGCATAGTTCCGGCCAGTGCCGAGCTCCGGTGAGGGCACCAGCGTGTTCTCCGAGTCGAGTTAGGCACAGGAAGCAAGTTTTGTCAAAGGTCGGGCGGGGAAACGCCCGGCGGCGAGCGCTCCGGCGAAGCGCCGCCGCGGGAACTACGGGAGAGCGCGAGGTAGACGAAGGGGGGGCCGGGTCCACCGGTCAGCCTCTGATCTCGCGCGGGGATCGGGTTTGCGGCCGGGATTCGGTGCGGAAGCGCGGGTAAAACCCCGTGGGCCGCGGTGTGGCCGCTTTCTGAGTGGGCCGGCTCGAGGAGTGGGTCCCACCCGCAGGATTTAAACATTTTTGGAATTTCCAGTTTTAGTGCAAACTTTAGAACCCCATAACCTTGGCTAGGAAGCTCCAAATTTAGTGATTCAAATTGGGTTGGATTCATCTTGCCTAGCTCTGTCCAGATATACAACCCAATGTGTATGAAACCCAATAATTAATTCTGGAAAATTCTTTAAAGCTTTTCAGCAAAAGAATTTTAGAGGGAGTTTGGTTCAGCCAAAAATCCCCAAATTTTACCAGAATGTTCTTTAGGACATTAGTAAACCCCTGTAAAAGTTTCAGACCATTTGGAGTCGATTTGGTCAGAGCAATTCAAATTGGAAGGTGCTGTGTTCATTTGAATGCAGAAACATTTTCAGAGAATTTCCAAAACTTGGAAATTCAATTCTGGGCAAACCTTGACTCCAAAAATGCTAGGAAAATTCATGCAAACTCTATGAGCTATAATTGAAATTGTAGATCATTAAGTTGAGCATGAACAGGGGTATTACCTCAGAATAAATTCTTCCTTGCTGATTTGCCAAGAGAATTATTCTGAGCAAACCACTCCATGAAAAGTGCTAATGTTTGGTCCAGAGAGTTTTCTTGTGACAAGGAATTCACACAAAAATTCTCAGCTCCATTGGAGCTCTAGATCACCCCTGTCCTGTTTAACCACTTAAGGGATTAATGTGGAAAAGGAGGGAAAACCACTTAGCATTTAACCATGTGATTAAGTTCAAGCCAAACCACCAACACCAGTTCATCTTTAAATTCTTAAACAAAGTTCCAGGTGTTAGAGGCTGGTTATTAGAACTAATAGTAGAAGTCTTACTCTAAAACTCACATTTGCATCTAAATTAACATGTAGTATTTCATTAACGTGTAGCCGTTGAAGAAGAGACTCCGGAAGTGCTGGACTTCCTTCTTCCGGACGAAGAACTAACTCCTGACCAGCAGCAACAAGGCAAGCCCCGGTTTGCATTAACCCTCTTTAAGAGCTTTACTTTGTTTACATGTGTCATATGAAGTATGTATGTGCATTAGGTATAGGATGAATGAAACCCCACTTGCATAACCAAAGGTTCCTAAAAGAGTGAGGGTAGTGTTAAGGACCTCGAGTAGACAGGCTATGCTTAATGAGTCATAGGACTTCGGTACAAGTCGAGTAGTTGGAATCTACTTGCGAGATAGGCATTGGGACACACGGGTTCGGTTGAGTGATGTGAGATCACTTAGTAATGAAAATGAGACTAGGCAGGGGCTAGGGCGCAGCAAGAGAGAGTCTTGTGTGCGCAGCCCTGCCCGTGTCGATTGAGGACCGATCCGTGTGCGGCCCTGCTGAACAAGTATTGAACGTACCGAAGGCATATCGGATATATGGGCCCCGATAAACCGATGTAGCCTAAACCTCCGGGCGTCGAGGCATAGCACACCGATTTATAGGTGTAGGTTGAGGGCAGCAAGGTGGAAATCTGCCAACGGGCATAGAGAGATGCTCCGTGTGGGGAACCTCCTGCTCGTTTCGGTGCGACCGGTTCGACGTTTGGGCTGTTGGGTGAAAGGTTGTCCCGTACGACATCGAGTGAGCGTGCTGTGCATCTCCACGGGTGGGCATACGTGACGTGCTCTTTGGGTTTTCCCTGCAGGTGTATATCGAGTCGATTCGCCGTCCCTCGCGGTGACGAGTACCGCTTGTTCACTGCGTCGTAACGTAGACTAATGGATGAAATATGTTGATGCAATGATGCTGATTGATATAATTGTATTGCTACATGTGTGCCACCAAATACTGCTTACTAAATTTCAGATTTCATGAACTGTTAACTTGTTGCTAAAAGATGAACTAAGGATGAACTTGTAGGCGTGTCGTTTTGCTGAAATGTTACTATCCTATGTCCATTATACACCTCATGTAGAGTTTCATTCTTAGGTGAGTCGGTTAAGCCTTGCTGAGCCTTTGTGCTCACGGTTGCTGCTTAAGTGTTTTTCAGGTGAGGAGCCACCCACGGACTCGGAGTACGAGTCCACCGGCGAGGGTTACCCTCCGTCGGGGACCACGGCTGAGTGGGAGCCGTACACGCCGCGCTGAGCTGAGGAGTGCAGCTAGTGTGGGTTGCCCTAGGGCTGGGCAACCGACTTTTGCTAAATAGGCGGGCGTGAGTTGTATAGTGTAGTCTTCCGCTGTGTAATAGAACAATAGTTGTAACTGAAGTTTGTACCTGCTGGTACAGTTTCATCTGTTTTCCCATGTAATATATTGCGTTCTTATGACGTGTGCTGTCGGGTGTCGCATCGCGCGGCACCACCCTCTGCGATCCTGGATGAGCGGATTCCGGTCCGCCACACAAAGGTGGGTGGTTGAGTCCTCATGAACTCTCCCAGCCTGTTATGAGACGGAGGTGGTGGTGGCGGTGGTGCCGGAACGGGGTTGTTGTTGTTGTTGGCCTGCAACTGACCCAAAGTTTGGATCATGGTTTGCATAAGTTGATTCTGCATGGTCATCAATCGTTCCAGGATGTTTTCACCAGCTCCGGGGTTAACAGGAACTTCATCGTGGCCATCCTTTTGGTTGTCACGAACGTTCCTTCGGCCGGCGTTTCCTCTCACCATCTGTGAGAGAGAACGAAATAGAATAGAAGGTTAGAAGGTTAGGTAGATCCCCTCAACTATATGCATCAAGGTGGGTTGGACTATATATATATTAGCCCATATGAGGATGTGAACAAGTGTCGAAGCATCTCACACCTCTTTCTACTTATGTGTGGACATGAACAACGTTTTGAGACGTCCCACGACTCACACTAAGCACACAATTTACAAATAATCATCACAAGGGCTCACGCAACTCCTATTCAAGGCTTGTTCAATGGAGGTCCTATATGACTTAGGGTGATGTCCAATCTGTGATCCAACTATGGCTTCTCCTGGGCTTGTATCCTATGTCAAGGTAGTTTCAAGGCCAATCTAAGCACCCTAGGTTTGCACCCTATGGTCAGCGTGGCTTAGCTACCAATCTGTGTCGGATACCAGTCAGTGATCTATCTAAGTGTGTAACCTACCATCAACCGTGGCTTTGATACCAATCTGTGTATCCTATTTAGGCGTGTAACCCACCGTCAACTGTGGCTCTGATACCAATCTGTGATTGTATCTAGGTGTGTAATCTACTCTCAACCGTGGTTCTGATACCAATCCGTGACGTCCTCAATTCTGTGGAAAACCATGGAACCGAGAACTGATGCATATGTGTGCCCAGGATGTTAATCACTCATACACATATGTTCCACAAACTGAATTCCGAATATATATAACCACGAATAACAGAGTTTATTACAATGGTTCATGAATCATGGACTCATGCTCACAGCGGAAGTCTTTATTTCTATGCAGCAGAAGTCTTTATTCTAATGCGGAAGCAATTTAACTAATGCGGAAGCAATTCTAGGCAGCACTGGCTCCATCTCTACTCCATCCCCACAAGCAATGTTGACAACAGATTTACACGCCTAATGCTCCACTTGGTCTTCATAATAATCTTCTCCTGTTGCTGATGATGAAATAATGCAAGTTTGAGTACAATGATGTACTCAACATGTGCGGGAAAATATGATATGTAGCTCATAACAAGGTAGGTATAAAAAGGCTCATTGCATAAAGCAAAGTTATTTATCAAAACCATGATAAAACAGCAACTCATCTTTAAGTGAATGTAATCCTAACATGTATTAAAATACCAACCATACCTCCATTGTTCATTATCTTCCATGTCACAACCAATCATTAATAAATCTCATTCTTGCTCACGAATACCTCCTCGTATTCGCTATCATCTCAGGAATACCATCTCGTATTCGCTACCATTTCATCCCATAAACAACTTCGAATCCCACCGAGACCAACCTTGTTGCCATGACTCAACAGTCATGCAACTCATCTTATCACCCGGACTCAACAGTCCTGAAAACCAAACCATCCAAAACCATAACCAATAACCATATCCAATAACCATCCCAACTAATCATGGAAGTTGGCCAGGCGCTTGTGACCGTATGCTCGGCTATCATGATAGTTTTAGACTCTGCAGAGTTTGCACCTCTTTACCCACAAGTTTGTGATTTCGTCACCCGTCGGTGACTACAGAACCTCCATTATACCAGTACACAACCGTCGGTGTATGGCCAAGAGATCACAAAATAGCCTTTACAAAGGGGCTACTAGATGTATGGACTCACTAAGGTTTCACTGGCAGGCTAGAATCTCCAATTCTCCCATCCATGAGCCCCCTCTTGTGCCATGCAGTTCCCAGCAGTCCTCACAAGACTCCCATTCCCCACGCCTTCCATGGTCCATAACAATCTAGCAACTTACCTAATTAGTCAGCTAAGCCGCACCCATACTTGGCCTTGTGGTGGCACTGTTATCCTGGCATGTGCTCGCATGAACCGGTCCTTAGATATACGGCAAGTAACCACCATCTCAACTACTTCATTCACAAACCCAGTCTTTCCTAGATCTCCCTCCGATCCATGTTCATCAACATCAGTTTCTCATTATCATTACGAGTGCAGTTAGCTAGACACATCTATCTCGCTTCCCAATCCCATGGACTCAGCGAAGCTTAAAACAAAAACCATACCCGACTCATAAACTTCCCTGGCGACAAGGGTGGTTTAACCAAGGCTAGTAAACTCCTATAAAAGGGTTTCCCATCATGTTTGACTCAGCACACACACCTTTTCACGAAACAAAACAGTTTTTTTTCAAAACATAGGATCAATATGATCAAGGGGCACTTGCCTTGTTCTTGTGGTTCTGGTTTCTCTTGGATCTCGAAACCTTGTTGTTGCAGCTCGTCGTAGACAGCTCCCTGAGCTTGTCCTTCTATACAGGATCACGCACATACAAGATTCATAGCAACCAATATCATGCGTAAACTTTAACTAGATGCGATGATGCATATGCATGCTATCCTATAATCATTTTTATTAGATCAGTTTGTACATATACTTGCATAGTTTGCATGGATTTTTCTATGAACAGAGTTGTTCGGATCAAATGTGGATGTGGCAATGACCTTGTCTTTAGATCAACCCGATCAACAAGTGATCTGTCCACGAGAAAGCTTCTGTTCAAAAGGAATCGAAGAACAGATGCAAAGAAAACACAATGATGTCGTAAGGTGATATTGGAGACCTACCTAACATTTTTCTTGGTCTCGGAGTCCTTCTCTGATTAGGAAGATCGTTGGGCTCCCTTCCGGCAATCCTTCTCGACTGAACTCCGGCGATGGGCTTACTCGGCGAGTTGATGCTAGGGCTCTAAGTTGTCGGCTCAGGAGTTGGAAAAGAAGTTTGTGGTTTCGGCCAAGGGTTCTGGGTTCTATTTATAACCGGGAGAAGAAGAGTCCTAATCTGATCGTATCTCGAATAAGAGTCCTATTCAGATTATCGTTGAATCTTAACAACTTATCTTGAGTTGATTTGGTGTGGTAACATTGTGGAATTCAGGTCGGTTTCTCCTCCGTACCGATATTTCTACGCGTACAGAATCCAAAAACCGCTCCAGAACTCGTTACCTCCTCGGTGATGAGCTCCGGAAGCTCCACGTGTCCACCGGGGCCTGGTCTCCCCTTTTTCCGCAGAGACGAGCTCCGGTTGTGCCTCGCGTCAAGCGAGCGAGACCTCCCTCTCCTTCGGAGGTGAGCTCTGCGTGCGCCACGTATTCTGGCGGTCGGGACCTCCTCTCGTATTCGGAGGTGGCTCCGTGCACTCCACGTGTCAGTGCCGGACCTTCCCTCTCTTCGGAGGTGGCTCCGAGTGTGCGACGTATCCATTTCGGACCTCCCTCTCTTCGGAGGTGAGCTCCGTGAATGCCACGCGTCAAGTAGCGTCGGACTTTCTTTTTTTTCTGAGAGACGAGCTCCGAGGTTAACACGTGTCCAACAGTGACGGACCTCCCGGAGATAAGCTCCGGTGGCGACACGTGTCCAATAGGACCGGACCTCTCAGATGTGAGCTCCGAGGTCGACACGTATCCCGCGCGACTGGTCCTCTGATTTCCGCGGCGACTAGCTCCGAAGGTGACATGTGTCCTGCGGAACTGCCTTCACTTTTCCGCAGAGGCTAGCTCCGGGGGCAACACGTGTCCCACAGGGTCGGACATCTCCCCCTTTGCGGAGATGAGCCCCGAGCCTGCCACGTAGCCAGTTTTAGCGGCGGACCTCTCCCCACTTCGCTGGGATGAGTTCCGAACACGCCATGTGGCCGGCGAGCCGCGGGAGTTGTCTTCGGCACTCTATGCGAACTGGATTCTTGTTCTTTTTGGCTATCATTTTAATTCTTTCTCTGTTCCCACTCCCTTTAAAATGTTTTCTCTTCATGAAACATGAATACATGCAGAAACCAAAATTGAGGGTGTCACAACTTCGTGCAAACCGACGCTCAAGATCCAAATGCTCAAGTAGGTCCCTAAGCATGGATCACGGAGATCCGGGACTACTTGAAAGACAATTTCCTTCCTGATGAACGTGTATCCACTGAACGGATCACTCGGTCGACTAAGAGATACACGCTGGTAGAAGGGAATCTCTACCGGCGTGGCGCTAATGGTGTCCTATTGCGGTGCATAACCCGGGAGGAGGGCTGCAACCTGCTCGTAGAGATCCATGGAGGCGAGTGTGGGAACTATGCATGTTCCCACACGCTAGTCGGTGAGGCCTTCCGGCATGGCTTTTACTGGCCGGTAGCTCTCCAGGATGTCGTCAACTTTGTCAAGAGATGCAAGGCGTGCCAGTTCCAGGCCAAGCAGATCCACACACCGGCACAGACGCTGCAGATGATCCCGCCCTCATGGCCCTCGCTGTGTGGGGGCTGTACATCCTGGGGCCATTACCCAGATCCGTCGGATGTTACCAGTACCTCTACGTCATGGTAGACAAGTTCACCAAGTGGCCGAAAGCTGTCCCTGTAGTAACATTCAACAAGAAGTCAGCAGTCAAGTTCATCAAATTGATCATCTGCCGTTCGGGGTCCCTAACAGAATCATCACCGACAGTGGGACCCAGTTCCTAGTGCAGTGTTCTAAGACTACTGCGAAGACCTTGACATCCAAGTTTGCTATGCTTCCATTGCTCACCCAAAGAGAAACAGTCAAGTCAAAAGATCAAATGCCGAGATACTAAGTGGACTCAAGACGCCCACCTACGACAGCTTAAAGAAGCATGGTGCCAATTGGGTTGAAGAGCTTCCGTGCGCACTGTGGGCTAGCCGGATGCCCTCAGTCGTGCGACAGGGGAAACACCCTTCTTCCTGGTGCATGGAGCTGAGGCCGTCCTCCCCCCGGAAATCACCACGGGCTCATCCTGTTTCCAAGCGTACGATGAAGCCATGCAGGACCAGCTCCGAGTGAAGATATCAACCTTGTCGATGAGTGAAGGCGGCAAGCGCCTGTCCAAAACGCGCGATACCGTCGAGCGCTCCGGCGTTATTAGCAGCGTTTCATGCGGAGTAGATAGCTCGAGGTGGGCGATCTGGTGCTTCGATGAATACTTTCTCAAAAAGGGGGGAACAAACACTCCCCCAGATGGGAGGGTCCCTTCCGAGTGACACAAGTATGCCACCCCGGATGCGTACACCTAGCCACGGAAGATGGGGTACCTCTAACCAATCCATGGAACATAGAACACCTCCGTAAGTTCTATCCTTAGCGCAGTGGTAGGGTTCTATTTTATCTGTAAGGGTGTCATAGTGTCTAGGAACAGCACTTAGAACAGCTAAGCTCTGGAGGAGTCCTGTTACTCTTGTCATCCAGAGTAGGTCACTACCTTTTTGTACGGCCTGTTTCCTCCTATGAAGGAAGCTTGAAATGAAAAAATTTTGTCTTACCCTGTGAATGTAGCCTAGAGGGGTGAATAGGCTTTTTGACACTTTGTTGAAACCTGAAACACTTAGTAGTCTATCAAATACAGGGAAATCGGACTAGTCCGGTAGAGTGTGGACTAGTCCGTTTTCTAAATACAGAAAAATCGGACTAGTCCGGTATGTGTGGACTAGGGAGATCAAGATTGATCAATGTTCACTTCTAATACTCTATACAGAGGAAATTAATTGTTAGTTTGGATGTATTGCAGCAGTGACACAATGAGTAACAGGAAACAACTTTGATTTTAATGGTTGAATGGGAATTTCAAAGGATAGATTAAACACTAGAATATAATGAACAATTAATGAACAAGAGTAGGAAACAAGTGTTTATCCCGAGGTTCGATTCCACGAAGACAGTCTACGTCCCTGTTGAGGAGTCCACTAAGGACCGGGTCTTCTACAACCCTATCCTCGTCGAATCGCCACAAAGGCCGATTCTCTTCCACTAATCACAAAGGGGAAAAAATCGTTCAAGGGGCCTTCTCACAAGTTGAGGGCTCCCCAAGAATTACAACGAATGAATGAACACAACTCAACACACTCAACAGATGAACAATTAACAAACAAGAGTGTGCGAGAGATCAAACGCAAGAGCTCAAGAGGTGTAGAACAAGTCTCTCCTTTGATCAATTGCCAATCCCCAAGAATTGATCCTTCTTGGGTTAGAATGTGTGGAGAGATGTGAATTTTAGGCTCTTGGGAGGTGTGACGGTGCAAGGGGTTCAAGAGTTGTGTTGGTATGGCCGTACACCTCTTTTTATAGTAGGGTTTCCAATGGATACGTTAGGGTTGATGTCCGGATTAGTCCGTGGTTGACTCCGGACTAGTCCGGTGTGCGGTGTGTAGAAAACCCTAAGTGTCGTGAGATATCGGACTTGTCTGTGGTAGTGCGGACTAGTCCGTTTTCTGTCCAGAGACAAAATTGGACTTGTCCGGATGATATCGGACTAGTCTGTTTTCTTGTCAGAAAGAAAATCGGACTAGTACGGTTGATATCGGACTAGTCCGCACATGTTGAAATTGTGCAGATAGTTTGATTTCTTTCTCTTGAGCTCTTGGGGTGTGTTTCTCCAACACACTCTATACTAAGTGATCTAATCTTTTCAGTTCTTGAGTACTTTTTAATTTGGATCCTCCTTCTCCTTTTTTTGCGCGTTCTTCTTAATCTCTTTGAGAACCTACGCCCATTCTCAACAATTTTGTTAGGGTCTCATTTGTTTGTCATAAATCAACCAAAACCCACAAGGGGTGCCTAGATGCACTTTCAATCTCCCCCTTTTTGGTGATTGATGACAACCAATTGAGATCTCACAAATATGACAATAAGAATTCAGATTTTCATAAAGTGTGCACATATGAGTTTTGAACAAAATAGGCAATGAAGACATAAGTCATATGTGCACTCTTTATGGTGGGGTGAAAAACTATGTATGTGAGCAATAATTTTGATGTGAATATCATAATGAGCATAGCCATAACATCATCAAGAGTCTCAATCCTTCATAGCAGTTTTAGACATACATCATTCATCAAAAGCATAACATAGTTATCATTTCACATCACGAAAGCATAAAGATAGTATAATAGCATAAGTCTTACAACAGCATAAAGATAGCATAATAGTATAAGTCTTACAACAGCATAATGATAGCATAATAGTATAAGTCTTACAAAACTCATTTCTCAAGCTAGGACATCAAAAGGAAAGACCTACGACCTAAGACTCCCCCTCAATCTCTCCTCCTTTGGCATCAAGGCACCAAAAAGAAGGAGAGGAGGGATCTACTTGTCCTCGCCGGCTCACTCCTCGCTGTCGGTCCTTTCTTCATCTTCATCATGAGCCTGAGGAAGAGGATGAGAGGAGCCACTTGTTGTGCCAAAGTAGGCACGCTCTGAAGGAGAGAGAGGAGGAAGCTCTGTAAACTCAGATGCAGAGTCCTCTGAGATGATCGGGGATCCAATGGGCTCAATCTCCAGTTTTTGGCATATTTCTTTGACATTGACCTTCATGTATCTCATCTCTTCTTTTCTTGCCTTGTTCGTCTTATGAAGCTTCACCTCAGCATTGCGGCAAGAACTGAAGATGGCAGCCAAAAACTTCATGATCCCACTAGAGGAACCTTTCTGTGGAGAGGCCCTAGTCTTGGATGCAGGCCTTGCATCTTCATGCGCTCTCTCTGGATGTTCTTCAGGTGATGCAGATGAGGGAGCAGCTGGGAGGGAGATTTCTGAGGCCTTAGAGCAGTGTGCCTACATCCTTCACAAACTCAATTCCTGTGACTTTCTTAATCATTAACATCAAGTAAGGAGCATAGCCACAGGAACGGTTTGATGTGCAGGATATGTTTACCATGTCATTCCGAATATAATCGAAGATATTAAATCTTCTCCTCCTGCTGATCACTTTCATAAAGGTTCTCAAATAACCTTGGACGCTCCCGGCATCTCCATCCTTTGGAGCAATGGTCTTCCGAAGCACTCTGTTGAGAACAATGAAGAAGGGCTTAATGTTCTTGGTTGAGGGAGGGTTGAATGGAAGTCGAGTATCATAGAGAAACTCCATCTTGTCCTTCTCCACAACTCCAAGATTGTGAATCACAATCTCATCATTGCCGGTGTACTCAAGATGTAGCAGTCTAGCAAACTCAGTATAAGAGATTGTGTACTTGGATCCATGTGTCATCCAAGTCACTTTGTCCTCTCCATCGTGAGCAACGTGGTAAGTTGAGTAAAACTGGGTAATGATCTCATCATTCCAGTTGTACCTGAAGGCGAGCAGGTCCTTGAGTCCATGTCTCTCTGCAGCCTCTATGACCTCCTCAAAGGCTTCACAGCTTTTCCTTTCACAGTACGTCCAGTCGATCCATTGACTTCGGACCACTGGAGTCTTCATTTGGAGGTACACCGAACTGTAGTAGTCTGAGTGAAAGTTACTCCAAAACCTCTTGTCGGCTGCCTTTTTGCCGGAGCTGTAGGCATCAACCTTCCTCAGGTTCCATGCCACATCACTCCCCTTGCCATTAAACTTTTCCTCTGAGGGATCCCTATGTCCCTGCCTTGGAGCTGTCATCTTCAGGGGACCAATCGGTCCGGAAGCAAGCCCTTTACCCTTGCCCTTGGTTTGGCGTTGAGCCGCCGAGCTAGAACCAGCCACATTTGCTCTTGAAGCTGGTCTCTTGATTGTGACCTTTCGGCGAACCCTAGGTGGGGTGAGCGAGGGCTCGTCAGCATGATCTTGTCTCCTTTTGGAGCGAGACTCCGGAATGTGAGACATCACATCTTGGTCTTGATCCATCTTGGCTTCAAAATCAGGGAGACTCTCATTCGATCCCGACATGATTTCTGACAAGGAGGATAAAGTGGGTATGAATAATCAAGGATGACAAAGGATTGCATTGAGTTGACATAAGCTAGGGTTCCCTAACAAGATCCCTGAATCAGGGCATACCGGACTAGTCCGGTGTTCAGGGTCGGACTAGTTCGGAGTACCGGACTTGTCCGCCCTAATAACGGACTAGTCCGTTATGAGGTTGCTCAAGCCCTAATTTGTTGAAATTTGAGATTATTCAATGCAAATATGATCTAGGGTATATGGAATACATCAATAAAGCATGTATTGACTAGAGGAGCTGATCTAATTGAGCAAAAACAAGGTAGATCGAAGGTTCTAGGGTTTGGAGAGAAGCTTACCAAATCCTTTGATTCGAGGCGTTAAGGGAGTTTTTGATCCGGACTAGTCTGGGGTCTTTGATCCCTTTGCGGTGGAGAACGATCCCCATGAAAATTTGGATGCTTTTGATGGAGAAATCGCAAATCCGCCTTGGGAGATCTTGAGTGAGGAGAGAGAGAGAGTGGGGAGGGTTGTGAGGATGAAGAAGATTAGGTTTGAGCCGTCCCTAGGGTTATGGAGTTGAAATATCGGACTAGTACGGACCATATCAGACTAGTCCGTTTTCTGATCAGAAAGAAAATCGGACTAGTCCGTGGTTGTCCGGACTAGCCCGGACTAACGGACTAAGTGCGGACTAGTTTGCCAGTGCGGACTAGTCCGGGGTGACCAGGGACTAGTCCGTGGTCCCTTGTACATAAGTGTATAAAATATATATATATATATAATATGTATTCAAGGGTTTCTATTTGAGAATAAGGTACAAAGGCACATAGATATTCTTGATGAATATGATCAGTAATCATGCAACAATCAAGCTATGACCATGATTCACCAAGATCAAGTAACTAACATAGTTTTTAAGAGAAAAATATAGAGAGATTATTTTCAATATAATTAACATGATTTTGAGGACGGCATACAGATATGCAAGTTTTCAAGCCACGTTCCGAGCATCAAGGATATTTAGTTCATTTCGGAGCTCACAAAAACGTTTTTCATCAGGTGGCTTGGTAAAGATATCGGCTAATTGTTTTTCAGTATTGACATGGGAAATGGCTATGTCCCCTTTCATTGAGTGATCTCTCAAAAAATGATGCCGGATATCTATATGTTTGGTTCTAGAGTGCTCAACAGGGTTATGGGAAATTTCGATAGCACTCTCATTGTCACAAAGGAGTGGAATACGACTCATATTGTAACCGTAATCCCTTAGAGTTTGTCGCATCCAAAGGAGTTGTGCACAACAACTCCCGGCTGCAACATACTACGCTTCGGCTGTGGATAGAGCAATTGAATTTTGTTTCTTGGAGGACCAAGAAACTAGGGATATACCTAGGAATTGGCAAGTACCGGAAGTATTTTTTGTATCTACCTTGCATCCGACATAATCTGCATCGGAGTATCCAATGAGATTGAATTTTGAACCTTTGGGATACCAAAGGCCTAGGTTGGGTGTATGAACTAAATATCTCAAGATCCTTTTAACGGCTGTCAGATGACATTCCTTAGGATTGGCTTGAAACCTTGCACACAAACATACACTCAAAATGATATCAGGCCTAGATGCACATAAATAGAGTAGGGAGCCAATCATGGAACGATATACCTTTTGATCCACATTTGGTCCATCTTCATTTAGATCCAAGTGTCCATTTGTTGCCATTGGAGTCTTTATGGGCTTTGCTTTGTCCATTCCAAACTTCTTGAGAATGTCTTGAGTGTACTTTGGTTGGCTTAGGAACGTCCCGTCCTTTTGTTGCTTCACTTGGAATCCCAAGAAGTACCTCAGCTCTCCCATCATGGACATCTCAAATCTATCTGTCATAATCTTGCTAAATTCTTGACAAAAGGATTTGTTAGTTGAACCAAATATAATATCGTCAACATAGATTTGCCAAATGAAGAGGTCATCATCAAAGTGTTTAGTAAACAAGGTGTAATCAGCTTTTCCGATCTTGAAATCATTTTCAATTAAAAAATCTCTAAGGCACTCATACCAAGCTCTAGGAGCTTGTTTGAGGCCATAGAGAGCCTTAAGCAGTTTGAACACATAGTTGGGGTGCTCTTGATCTTCAAAACTGGGTGGTTGCTCCACGTACACCTCCTCCTTGATCGGTCCGTTGAGAAAGGCGCTTTTCACGTCCATTTAATAAAGCTTGAAATCATGGTGAGTAGCATATGCAAGTAATATACGAATCGATTCAAGCCTAGCTACAGGCAGCAAAAGTCTCATCGAAATCCAAACCTTCGACTTGTGAGTACCCTTTTGCCACAAGTCGTGCCTTGTTCCTTGTTACCACTCCATGTTCGTCTTGCTTGTTGTGGAAGACCCATTTAGTGCCGACGATGTTGGACTTGGGTCTTTCAACAAGCTACCACACTTCGTTCCTTTTGAAGTTGTTCAATTCTTCTTGCATCGCCATCACCCAGTCCGGATCTCTTAATGCATCTTCAACCCTGTATGGTTCTAAAGAAGATACAAAAGAATAGTGTTCACAAAAATTAGCTATGCGAGATCAAGTTACTACTCCCTTTCGGATGTCACCGATTATGTTGTCAACAGGGTGATCTCTTCGGATGCTTTGGTGTACTCTTGGATGTGGCACTTGTGGTCTTGAATCTTCATTATCATCTTCTTCCCCCCCTGGATAGTTTCCCTCATTGATGTTTTGGCCTTCTTGGTTTTCTTGAGGTTGATCTTGTATAGAAGCTCCCCCTTGATCATTTTCCTCCATCTGTGGTTCATTTTCTTCATTCGCATTTGAAGGTGGCACTTGTGGTCGAACATCGCCCAATGTCATTCTTCTCAATGCTTGACATGGAGCTTCTTCTTGATGTAGCACACACTGATCAACTTGCTCTTCTTGAGAGACGTTAGTTTAATCGAACACTACGTCACGTGCTACTTCAACAAGTCCGGAGGTTTTTTTGAAGACACGATAAACGTAGGAGTTCGAATCATAGCCAAGTAAGAAACCTTCATCGGACTTCGAAGCAAACTTTGAGGCCCTTGGCTTCTTATTTAAAATATAACATTTTGAACCAAAACTCAAAAGTATGAAATATTTGGCTTGTTACCCGTGAGTAGTTCATAAGAGGTTTTCTTGAGAAACCGATGAAGATATAGTCGGTTTATGGCGTGACAAGCGGTGTTAACTGCTTCAGCCCAAAACCTTTTCGAAGTCTTGTATTCATCGAGCATTGTCCTCGACATCTCAATGAGAGTTCTGTTCTTCCTTTCGGCTACTCCGTTTTGTTGAGGAGTGTATGGTGCTGAAAACTCATGCTTTATTCCTTCTTCATCTGGATACTCCTCAACTTGGGTGTTTTTGAACTCTGTCCCATTGTCACTTCGTATGTTCTTGATCTTCAATGAGAATTCATTTTGGACACGCTTGATGAACTTCTTGAGGGTTCCTCGAGTTTCTGTCTTATCATGCAAAAAGAAACCCATGTGAAGCGTGAAAAATCATCAACAATGACTAGACCGTATTTATTATCGCCGATGCTTATGTAGGCAACTGGACCAAATAGATCCATGTGAAGGAGCTCAAGCAGTCTTGATGTAATCATGACATTCTTCGCGGGATGGGATGCTCCTACTTGCTTCCCTGCTTGACACGCTCTACACGGCCTGTCTTTCTCAAAAACATCATCCTTTAAACCTCGGATGTGATTGCCTTTGAGGAGTTTTTGAAGATTCCTCATACCAACGTGTGCTAGCCGTCTATGCCACAGCCAACCCATGTTGGTCTTTGCAATCAAGCATGTGTCAAGTTTGGCTTTATCTTTGTTGAAGTCAACTAGATAAAGTTTTCCCTTCAACACACCCTTAAATGCAATTGAGTTATCACTCCTTCTAAAGACAGTCACACCCTCATTAGTGAATAAGCAATTATAACCCTTGTCACATAAGTGAGATATGGACAAAAGATTATAATCCAGGGAGTCAACATGTAAAACATGAGAGACAGTATGTTGTTATGAAATTGCAATATTATCGGTACCAAGCACTTTTCCTTGACTATTATCACCAAAGTAAAAGCCTTCGCTTGGATTTTCATTTTCTTCATATTCCATGAACATTCTTCTTTCTCCGGTCATGTGATTGGTGCATCCACTATCTAGCACCCATTTTGCTCCACCGGATGAGTAAGTCTGCAAAAACAATTTATGCCTTGGTCTTAGATACCCAAGCTTGCTTGGGTCCTTTCAGGTTAGTCACAAGTGATTTGGGCACCCACACATGAGACTTGGTATTCCCATGGCGTGGCCTAACATATTTAGCATAGACTCTTCCAAGATTACTTTTCATGAGTACATATGAAGCATCAAAGGTTCTAAATAGAAGTTATTGTTCATATGTGTTCACATTGTTAAATTTATCAGTATTACTAAGCTTTGTAGCTTGAGAAGAGTTTCCCTTGACAAAAACAATGCAACCCTTGCTGTTCTTGTGGTTTCTAGCATTGTGCTTTTCACCATTAGAATATCCAATGCCATATTTGACATTAGGAGGTCTTGTGACCGAGTATGCACTACGTGCATACTTGATCTTCTCCTTGTCAAATATGCCACTTTGAGAAGATTGCTTGTCCTTTGTCGTGTTTGGCTTTTTCTTCATGTTAGCGTCATTTTTGGCACAAGTACAAGTGATGCTAGTTTATGACTTTGTGTGTTGAGAATGTGAGCTAGTAGTCGATGAAGAACCATTTTGCTTGAGTAACTCAACTTGTACCTCAAGGATCTTGTTAACTTTGGTTAAGTTAGCAAGTTCATCCTTGATGGCAGTATTTGAGTCTTTTAATTTCAACCAAGCTTCCTTGCTTGAAGCTAACTCAAGTTCTAGTGATTTATTTTGTTCCTTTTCTGTGAAGACCCCCACGCCACCCGTTCAGTCACGGGGACGGGGCACCTCGCCCGGGAATCGCATTGGGTGGTGCCGTGTTATGCGGCACCCAACAGCACACATATAAGGAACACTGTATTACATAAATCAAAAGCGGAAGCTTACAATTGTTCTTTGTAATTAATTTACATAAAATAGCTACAACGGAAGACTATAAACAGCTCACGTCGAATAACTAAGAAGCAATCGAGAAGAGGTCCCGCCCGCGGACTCCTCTCGCTAGCAACACGAAGACATGACAGCGGCTAGGTCCTCCATGTGTAACATGACTCGGATGTTTCCGAGTCTCACCGGACAACCTTCTTTATAGCGTCGTATTAACCTGCAAAACCACTCATATAGCAAGAGTGAGCACAAAGGCTTAGCAAGACTTAACCGTCTCTCCTAAGACATGCAACTCTACATGGGAGTAACCTAAGACTTAAACATTTCATTTGCGAAACGGCTCGCCTACGAGTTCATCCTTAACTTTCAGATTTTAGCCATAATAGTAGTGACCTTGCGCCCAGCAAAATTGGAACTCCACAATCAAACAAGAAATGCTTCATTCCAATGTTACTTGTCCCAAGGTGGAAAAATAACTTTAGTTTGCTCTATCTCTACTTCAAACAGGGTTTGCATGCAATTTACATTAATCATAGCAGCAATTAACACTTTTGCAAACTGTTTCCATGCAACTTGATTACTACGTCACAGCGCAGTGAGCAAGCGGTACTCATAACCGCGAGGGACGGTGATTTAAATCAAACACTACCCGGATAACTCGACACATACGCCCGCCTCTGAAGACCCAAATCTGGCGTCCTTCATTACGTCGTATGTGGCAACCTTTCGCAGGACACTAGACTGTAGAACCGGTCGCGCCGTCTCGGGCTAATAGGTCTAACGAGACGATGTGGTATGCCTCTACAATCCAGTGCACCTGGTACATCGGTTTCCTGGTTCCCATATAGCAGTAAGCATCTGGTACACAACTCAATACTTGCTCCCAGGGCCGCACACGCTTCGGTGCTTAACCAACACAGGCAGAGCTACTCGACCAAGACCTCGTCTTGTCGCTGCCTAACCTTCCTGTCCGGTCTCATCTTTAGAAATGTAAACTTTAGTTTGCCTTTTCCTTCCAACCACACTTATGAAATCCTAAACTATAGCTCGCGAGTAGATTCCAACTACTCGTCTTCTACCGGATGTCCTAGCCTATTTAGCATGGCCTTATTCTACAGCGATGACACCATTCTACCCTTGATCCCAGGGTTCATTTTTGGTTATGCATGTGGAGTATAAAACATCCTTGACCTAATGCACATACAAACTTTGACCCATAGTAGTGAACAAATGAAAAACTTTATAAAACAACTTAAATGCAAACTGGAGCTTGCCTTGGTTTTGCAGGTGACTAAAGTCAGATACTTTTGAAGTTAGTTGTTGATGGCTTGAAGCTTAATCACTGGCCTTCTTGCTCCTTGGTCCAAGCTTCACTTCTCCTCCACTCTTCCACGTTTAAGCACTACACGTTATGAACATGCATATAGGTTTAATTGCAAAACTTTTGTTAACAAGTTCTAAAGATAAGTTTAAAACTGGAACACTGTTTAAGAATTTAAAATGACACGGGTGCTCGTGGTTTGGGTTTGGGTAAGCACTATGCCCAAGTGAGGTGTGTGTTTCCTCACTTGTGGGTTGATTACCTAATAGGTTAAACAGGATAGTACTGATCCAGGACTCCAATGGATCTGAAGATTTTCTTGTGAGTTCCTTGTCACAAGAAAGTCACCTGGACCAAAATTTAGAATTTTTCACTAAGTAGATCACTCAGAACAATTCCCTAAGCATTTAGGCAAAAAGGAATTAATTCTGAATAAGTTTGCACTTTCATGCAACTTCCAGTGAACTACAATTTCAAACATAGGTCAGAGAGTATGCCTGAATTTTTTCCTAGGATTTTTGGAGCTATGAATTTCCTAGAACTGAATTTCCAAGTTTTGGAAATTCTCTGAAATTGTTTCTGTATTCATTTGAACACAGAAACTTGATTTCAGAATTATCCTAACTAAATCAACTCTAAATGAGCTGAAACTTTTACAGGAGTTCCTAATCACCCTAAAGACTATTCTGGCAAAATTTGGAGATTTTTGGATGAACCAAACCCCCTCACAAATTCTTTTGCTGAAAAGATTTAAAGAATTTTCCCGAATTTTCTATCGGTTTTAATGCAAATTGGGTTGCATATTTGGATAGAGATTTTCACCCTGAATCCAACCTAATTTGAATCACTAAATTTTGAGCTTCCTAGCAAAAGTTATGAGGTTACTAAGTTTGAACTTAATCTGGAATTCAAATTAAATCGGGAAATGTTCAAACTCTGACCGTGGGTCCATCACACACGTGTCAACTGCTGGAGCTAAGCCACACGGGGCCACAGACCCCTTCCCGCGCAGCCACACTAGATCCCGGAGCTGCAGCCGATCAGCAGATTAAATCTTCCATCGCTGACATGCGGGGCCCGCCCGACCTTCTTCCTCCTTGGGCCGTTTTCCTCTCCCGCGCTGCCCCCTCGCCGGGCTCTCGTCGGAGCTCGCCGGAGTCGGCTTTCCGGCCACTTTTAAGATCGGTACTCGCCGCCTGGGGGTTTCTAGCTACGAGGAATTCATTGGTGCGGTGCTCTCAGGCTGCCGGTGACCGGAAATCGGTCAGGGACGTGCGCACACCTCGGTGAAGCTTTGGCGCCGTGGTCCGAGCACCCTAGCCCGCCAAAGGCTCGGAGGATTCGCTCTAAAGCATCAGTGGAGGACAGGCTATCTCGGCAAGGTCTCAACGTGGCACGAAACGGCGGCAATCCGGTTGTCACCGTGCGCCCGCGCGTCTCCGTCATGGCCGCCAATCGGGAAGCTTGAATGGGCCGTGAACACGGGGTTTCAAGCTAGGGTTGTGAAGGGCGGATCGCTAGAGAGTCTAGTTTATTTGTGCATGATTTGATGAGCAAAGAACGAAGAAAAAATGAGAATTTTGGGTTTTCATACCGGATCATCGGTTTGTGGCTGCCGGCGAAGTTTTCCTGAATTCTTGCTCGGTGGTTCACGGCTTTGCTTGAGGTTTGGAGGTGAGCAGCACGGTTCACCGACGCGTCCGGGGATGTCCTTGCTCGGACGTGAAAGTGCCTGGTGTAGGCTGTCCACGCGAGCCCATTCGGGTTTAGCTCTCAGATCGGTCGGGGCAGCCGAAAACCTCTCCGGTTTGTGCCAAGAAGGTAGAGGGAAGCCCCCTGGTGCCGATTTTTGGCTTGGGAGGCGCTGTGGCACGAGCCTGGCGGTTTCCCGATCAAGGACTCAAGGCGGCTGCGTTCTCGGTTCTGTTGTCGTGCGAGGGGATGAACAGGGCCGAGTGGGGGTCGGTTGGGGGCAAAAGATCCCGCTGAGGCGTGTAAGCTGGTCGCCAGCGTGAATCCGGGAGCTGGAGGTGGCGTTGGCCGCAGCCCTCGGTGGCGTCTCACGGCTGTTTGCTTCGGGCTCGGTCTGAACAAAGGAGTAGGTTTGCTTCAGTTGCAAGTTTCCTCCCAATGATATGTGGGTCCCACAGCTCCTGTCCTCCAAAAGATCTCCAATTTTTGGCATAGTGCAAATTCAGCTATTAGGAACTCAAATTCAAAAGCCACTTGGCAATTTGACAAGTTGTGCCTCAGTTTCAAATTTGAATTCAAATTTCGATGAAATTTATAAGTCCCTTTGATATACATATCAAAGCACTTCCAAATTTGCTAAAAATTTGCCTTCCTCATAATTTGGACCTGATGAATTCAAATATGCCGTCTGATCCTTGAGTTGGCCCCTGCAAATGAGGTTTTGAGCCAACAGTTTGGAAACCCTCATTTTGGAAATGGCCACCTTTGGAGTCACATGATCATTTGAAATAAAAAGGAAACTTGACGGCCTAGGATTGCTCAGGACCATCTTCACATATCTTACAAAAGTTTTAGCAAGTCCCATTTCTTGGATTTCAACTGAACTTTATTTATCACTAATGTTTTCCCTTTACAAGTTTTGTGACTTTTACATCCCCCCCCTTAAAAAGAATCTCGTCCCGAGATTCATGATTAAGAACAATGCGGGGAGGATGACTACGGAACACAAGCCTCTAATAACTCCGGATGATTGCATTGCAAATACTCCTCGCTTTCCCATGTAGCTTCGTCGGATGTGTGATTTTCCCATAGCACCTTGAAAAATCGCAGCGTCCGGTTTCTGGTCTCGCGAGTCTTTTCATCAATGATCCGGGTTGAATGCTCAACATATGTGAGGTCCGGCTTCAAATCTGCTATGTCTCCCATGAGAATTTCCGTTGGAACTTTCAAACACTTCCGCAACTGAGATATGTGGAAGACGTTATGAACTCCGGCTAAGGCTGCCGGTAGTTCCAAACGGTATGCCACGGGTCCACACCTTTCAATGATGATGAAGGGGCCGATGAAACGCGGAGCTAATTTTCCTTTCACTCCGAACCGGTGAATGCCCTTCATAGGAGATACGCGGAGGTATACGTGGTCTCCAACTTGAAAGTTCAGAGGACGACGTCTCTTATCCGCATAGATCTTTTGCCTGGACTGAGCGGCTTTAAGATTTGCTTGAATAAGCCTTACCTGCTCTTCTGCTTCATTTACGAGATCAATCCCGTAAATTACCCTCTCGCCGGATTCACACCAGTTCAAGGGTGTGCGGCACTTCCGGCCGTAGAGAGCTTCATAAGGTGCCATTTTTATGCTCGTTTGATAACCGTTGTTTTACGAGAACTCCGCCAACGGTAAGTGATCATCCCTGCTCTTACCGTGGTGGATGACACACGCCCTTAGCATATGTTCAAGGATTTGATTCACCCTCTCAGTTTGCCCATCGGTTTGAGGGTGATACGCGGAGCTTCGAATCAACTTGGTTCCCAAGGATGCATGTAGCTGTTCCCAGAAACGGGATACGAACAGCGATCCTCTGTCGGAGACAATGGTACGGGGAACTCCATGCAAGCAAAAGATTCATGCTATGTATAACTCCGCATACTTTTTGGCGTTGTATTTGGTACGTACCAGGATTAAGCGTGCTGATTTGGTTAACAGATCCACGATTACCTAAATCGAATCATGCTTATTAGCCGTGAGAGGTAATCCAACAATGAAGTCCATACTAATATCCTCCCACTTCCACGCCGGAACGCTTAGCGGTTGTAAGGTTCCCGCTTTCTTCATGTGGTCGGCTTTAACTCGCCGACACGTATCACATTCTGATACGTATTTAGCAACCTCTCTCTTCATTCGGGTCCACCAAAATTTAGTCTTCAATTCTTGGTACATCTTGTTGCTGCCCGGATGAATAGAAAATTTGGATAAGTGAGCCTCATCCAAAATTTTCTTCCGCAGCCTCATATCACGGGGTACGACTATCCGGTCCTTGAACCATAAGGTATCTTCATCATCTAACCGGAAACATTTCATCTCCCCGTTCTTCAACCTCCTTTTGATATGAGCCATGCCCTTGTCTTTCTTTTGAGCTTCCATAACCTCCTCTATTATTGTGGGTATGAGAGCTAGATTATGTAGAGCTCCATATGGAACCAAGTAGAGACTTGGTTCTTCCTCTTCTATCGGCGTAATGATCAGATTATGAATATGAGACTTCCGGATGAGTGCATCGGCAACCACATTTTCTTTGCCCGGATGATAATGAATTTCAATCTCATAGTCCTTGATCAGCTCCAACCATCACCGTTGTCGCATATTGAACTCTTTCTGAGTGAATATGTACTTCAAACTTTTGTGGTCGGTGTAGACATGAACCAGATTTCCCAATAGGTAATGTCTCCACATCTTCAAAGCTAATACCCCGGCAGCAAGCTCGAGATCATGAGTTGGATAATGTTGCTCATGATTCCATAATTGCCGTGATCCATATGCGAGCACGCGTCCTCCTTGCATGAGTACACAACCAAGCCCGATGCTGGACGCATCACAATAAACATCAAAAGGATTGGTTGTATCCGGTTGAGCTAGAACCGGGGCTTTTGTGAGCTGTTTCACCAACGCTTGAAAAGCTTCCTCACATGGCCTGCTCCAATCATATTTGATGCCCTTTTTAAGTAGCTCCATCATAGGTTTGGAGATTTTTTAGAAGCCCGGGATGAGCCTCCGATAATATCCCACCAAACCCAAGAAGCTACGAACTTCATGGACTGATGTTGGAGACTTCCAATTCAGCACTTGCTCAATCTTGCTTGGATCAACAGAAATGCCTTCCGCTGAAAGAATATGTCCAAGAAATGGCACTTGGTTGTTCCAGAATTCACATTTACTAAACTTTGCATAGAGCTTGTGATCTCTCAGTTGTTGGAGCACAATATGCAAATGTTTAGCGTGTTCCTCTTCAGATTTGGAATGGACCAAGATGTCGTCGATGAATACCACGATGAACTGATCTAGCTCCGGCATGAACACCGAGTTCATAAGATACATAAAGTGAGCCGGAGCATTGGTCAACCCAAATGACATGACAAGATACTCATAGAGTCCATATCTTGTCGAGAATGCTGTTTTCGGAATATCCTCCGCTCGAATCTTGATTTGATGATATCCCGACCTTAAGTCCATCTTATAGAAGACTTTAGCACCCGCTAGCTGATCGAAGAGAACATTGATTCTTGGTAGGATACTTGTTCTTTATTATCACAGCATTTAAAGGACGATAATCGACGCATAGCCTCAGCGTCTCATCCTTCTTCTTCACAAATAAAGCCGAGCAACCCCATGGTGATGAACTTGGACAAATGAACCCCTTGTCCATCAGATATTTGAGTTGCTCCTTCAGCGCAGCTAATTCTTTCGGAGCCATTTTGTATGGTCTCCGAGAGATCGGCGTGGTTCCGGGTATTAACTCTATTTTGAATTCCACCTCGCGCTCAGGTGGTAAGCCTGGAAGATTTTCGGGAAACACGTCCGGATATTCACGGACTACCGGAATGTCTTCTAACTTGCAAGCCTCGGCATTACATACTTCCGGGTCTTTGGAAACCGCTTCACCGAGATACAATGTCTGACGCCTGTGAAGTGGAGAGTCCAAGTGAACACTCCTGTTCTCGATGTCCAGAACAGCCTTATGGAAGGTCAACCATGATATTCCCAATATGTCATTGATTCCTTGGTCTTCGAGATTAATGAGGGTGGTGGGATAAATTTTTCCACCCAAACAAAGTGGTGCTTGAGAAACGACTTCATTAGTCGATATGTCCCCACCTGGCGAATAAATAAGGTAAGAACCTTTTGTGATAATTGTGGAGATCTGATCCCGGATCACCGTTGCCCTGCTACAACTGGCTTGTCATTTAAGGTGAACCTGCCGGCAAGAACAGGTCCTCCCTTTGGCAGATCATGGACTGACACATAATTAACTGTGCCCACTTTGGACATGGCTTTTCTTTGCTGTCCAAGATCACTCTATGGAACTGGACCCGCAGACATAATGTTGCTGCTCGGTTCAGTTGCTTCATTGACGTTGAGTTCATTGTCAATATGAAGTGGGACAGCACTTGGTTCAGCTGCGAAATCACCTTGATCATCTTCAACCTCTTGAGAGAAATAACATTCTGGTGCACCTTGTTGAAACTGAGGTGCATGAGAAATAAGTTGCTGCTGCGGTGGAGGCGAATAAGACCTCTGTGGAGTATACGAGTCATCATACTCCAAGAATGACTGCACTTTTTGTGGAACCTCTCGACCGGAAGGTGAACGGATTACCCACCGATACTTCTGAGGTAGATGATTGCATTCATCCTGTGATGAGTCCCTCTCCCTCTTTTCTTTAAAATAGAGATTGGAATAATATTCCTGAGTGATAGCACAGCTCACAAACTTATCAAAATTCTCTTGGCTAACTTGAGCCAACTCACATCGCAGCCTAGCGGTCAGCCCTCGGTAAAAATGATAACCCTTCAAGGATGGTGATTTCACATAGTCAGGGACATATTGAGCTAAGCGATTGAATTCCTTCGCATACTCAATAACACTCATGTCCCCTTGCTTCAGACTCCAGAATTCATGCAGACTGGTTTGCATTATGCCCGCAGGAATGAAACGAGCACGAAATGCAGCCTGGAACTCCGCCCATGTGACACGATGCCCTTCTGGTTGGACAGCAAGGTATTCTGCCCACCATGCTCCAGCAAAGCCGTGAAGCTGCTGAGCGGCAAATAGGGTCTTTGAGAATTCATCACATTGGATCAACCCAAACTTGGACTCAATGACACGTAACCAGTGATTTGCTTCACAATGGTCAGCCGCCTCTGAGAATACCGGCGGTTGTGTCACCAAGAAATCAAGATAAGTGCTCGGGGTTGGCATGTGATGTTGAGGTTCTCTATTTATTCCTTGCTGAACTAGAGTTTGGAGAGTTTCATTCATCTTTGCCATAATTTCAGCCAATCCGGTTGGTGATGGCTCTTGTGATGAAGTCGAGTCATTCCCACTTCGACTCGAACCTGTAAGCTCCATTTGACAATTTGTGCGTACCATACTGCATGAAACAAAATTTTGAGTCAATCAAAATTCTATTTCAGTAGTAAGTAAAGATAAGTAAAACATGAACATGTCATGAACTTTAGGAAAGCATAACCACATTCATGTTTAAACAAATCTTAAGTACGTTAAACTAATCAGCTGGACTACCCTGACCAGTTCACACAAACTCCAAAATTTACTCAAGTTATCTACAAATTCATGACTTAAGTCCAATACCGAAGTTTTAGTAAACTTCAGTATCTTTCCAACAATTACTTATATGCCTCTAGATCATCTCTGGATCAGAAGTTATGATTGCTCAAAGTTGACAGAATTCCTGGATAAAATTTGCCAGCATCCCCTTTGTATGTGGCTACAATTATCACAGTTGTATATGCAAATACAATAAGAATCTGAGCCAGCTTTGAACTACAACAATGTTGAAAATTTCATAACCTTTCCAACGGTGTATCATAGGCTCCTTAAGGATTTTTCTACAGGAAGTTACGGCTTAAAAACAGAAAGGTCCAGAGAGGTTTTTGCTACTGTCCTGGTTCTGAACAGTTTGCCTTCAGATGGACTTTTCACCAACTTAACGTGTGATTTTGCTCTGGAGGTCTACAAAGAAGTTGTATAGCACTTGAAAATCTTTCCATAACTGTATCATAATCCTTAATTGGTTAAATCTACTCAGAGTTATGCTCTGTTAAAGTTCAGCAAGAATTCCTGCCAGAAACAGAGCACTCTGTTTTTGAAATCTTGGAAGCCTAGTCATCCTCTCATTTGAATCTTAGCTCAAAATAAGAGTTCAGTAACTACTATTTGTTTCAAACTTCCATTTTTTTAGTTGCAAGTTAGTTCATTAATCATTTCTTCATAGGGAAGAGGATTATATGTGCAGTACGGTGTCGATGCACCGTGAGAAGCATGTCGGTACTACGTGTAGGATCAAAGTACACGTGTAAAGCTACCAGAGGGGGGTGAATGGTAGATAAACACTTTTCAGCGGAAGCAACAAAACACCCCTCAGCAGAAAACAGATCTGTTAATGAAACCGTGTGTGCGACTAATCTAAACATGTTCAACTGTGACAAAACTAGTATAGATTGTAGAGAATCAAGTCAAGAAGACGTCAAAACAACAATCATGAAAATCCGTTGAGAGAAACTCAAGTTACGATTGAAAGATCGAACAAAGGTCAATATGTCCTATGCGAGAAAAATAGTTCTGGAATACTGCAAAGAAACTCGTGTAGATCAGAAACCATAAATTCAATGACCGTGAACTTTTCACACACAAAAAAAATAATTATAGATAATCAAGTTATGAAGACAACCCAAAAAGAATCACATCAATTGGATCTGTAAAACTCGAGTTATGATAAAACCACCGAATCAAGGTAGTGCTGAACAGAAACTCGACGAGAAAAACTTGTGTGAAACAAGTCGGACGAACAAGGCACAAAAGTTCCTTTAGCATACAAATTTTATTTATTAAAACATAAGAGGAACAGCCCCAAAGTCGTGTACCCACGAGCCTTGGCCTCCCTTGCTTATATAACCAGTCCTAAGGTGGACCCAATTCAAACTAGGACTCCTACTCCTACTTGGATTCAAACTGTAACTTTCCAATACTGCTCAAGACTCTTCTACACGCAGATAGAAGCAATCTTAAGACTTCCAAACACCTTAGTAACGTCCCAAACATTCCTAAAACAACTCAAATTCGTGACCCACACGAAATTCTATCATAACCAACTCAAAACTTTCCATATTTGAGGCAAACACGACTCAGCCGCAGCCTGAGTCCATAACCTAGTCGGTTGAACCTTTCCGACCAATTCTTTACATCCACATCTCTTCATCACGCCTTGGAACCATGCAGCCACGTCCAAGCACTCCTTGCACACGTGCAAACATCTTCCAACGACGTCAAGATACCTTCATATGCATTGTTCTTGATTCATACATACTGCGCAACCTCCCGATCAACTCAACTACAATTCCTCCCGAACTTGGTTGTTGAACCTCATCTTCTCGCAAAGACTAGTTAAATGGATCCCGTCACCAGCCATGTCTTGAACTCAAGCAACACCTGCACATGAATAAACAACCAATACTTCCGAGCACAAGTCCTCGACTTGACTCTCGTTAGTTCCGTAACTACAACATCTTACGTGAGCACCTCACATAAGCATGTTGTAAACCATAGCAAAATGATATCAGCCATAACCACCAAAAGACACCAAAACCATAGTAAAATAATACTAAGCAAACATTCCATAAGAGTAAAGCAAGTTCGAAACATTGCAAGTTAAAAGCAGAACCATTGCAATCAAGCTCCGAACCTTACCAAAGCTAACCGGACCTTGAACCGGATCTTACCGAAGCTAGTCGAACCTAGCGCCGGAGCTTACTAAAGCTTAGTCGGACCTAACACGGAACTTACCAAGGCTAGTCGGACCTAGCACCGGAGCTAGCAAAAACAAGTCGGACCTGGCCAAAACAAGTCAGACCTAGACAAAGCAAGTCGGACCTTACGTCGGACCTATCGTCGGATCTTGCAGGAGCTCGGACCTAGAGTTGGACCTTGTTAAAAAGGTGTTTTGGTAGTATTAAAAACTTTTATCGTCAAAGCCAATGTATTCATCACACATAGGTCTCACAATCTCCCCCTTGATGAATGCATTGGCAACACCACTTAAAATCCGAACATTGGCTTATTCACATGAAAAGTTTTGAAAACAATTTCTCCCCCTTTATAAATCAGAAATAAAATGAGAAGAAAAACAAAAATACCAAAAATTCTCCCCCTGAGAAGAATCGTGCCAAAACACTTGTGAATGTGTGCAATGTGTGATCAATTTCTCCCCCTTTGACAATGTATTCAGCAAGGTACAAAAGAGAAATTTTTATTTGTTATGAGCACATTATAACATATACATATAAAACAAAGCTCATCCAAATCATACTATCAAGTAACTTACACTATCACATCAATGAGATACATAAAGTAGTGTAAGCCATGCTAGAGATCAAGTGTAATTTTCAATTTATACAAGTCATGATCTCATAAACTTAACTATTTCAAGACCTGAAAGCATGACACTTGTTGCTGCATTTTATTTATCATTTAAAGCACAAATTTTGATCTTATGACATTTGCAAGAGATTATATGCAGCATCAGCCTTATTCTGACCAACCAAGCCAAGCCTATGTCATTTGACAGTCAGAAGCTTAAGGACATGGTTTTAGTCATACACAACTCTTTTCAAGTTCATATCTAAGTGCAATGATAAGCCATCTCAAAAGAAGAAGTGCGATGCATGCATATTCTCTTGATCTTTTCTCATTTTTTTATTTGAACATAAAAACTCAACATGTGATTTGATTACTTGATTAATTCTTTGTGATTAAAAGAACTTGTGACCATGCAACAAGTTCAAAACAACAAGAAAGTTCGACCATGACCATATTTAGTGTAAGTAATTATTCCAATTACTAGACATGGTAAAAACTAGAAAATGTATAACATGAGTAATGTAGTGAGAACTTTCAGCATGAAAAAGTAATCACAAAGTCATATATGCATGAAATACTATGCTCATATTATTTTAATTTCAGATTCACACATAGACTTCCCAAGTTTCAAAATTCTCCCTCAATTTAAGCGATGAGGATGCATAACCCCTATTTCACTACGAATGTAACAAAAACGAGTGAAATCCAAAGGTTTTGTAAAAATATCAGCCAATTGTTGTTCGGTATCTACATGGTGAAGCACAATGTTCCCTATTTCGACATTATCACGGAGAAAGTGATACCTAATGTCAATGTGCTTAGTTCTCGAATGTTGCACGGGGTTTTAGCAATGCAAATGGCACTAGTGTTATCACAAAACAGTGGAACACTATCTAGATCAACCCCATAGTCCTTAAGTGTTTGAACAATCCAAAGAATTTGTGAGCAAGCACTAGCAGCAGCTAAATATTCAGATTTGGCTATGGATTGTGCAACTGAACTTTGTTTTCTAGAGGACCAGTCAACAAGTGAATTACCAAGAAAATGACAAGCACCAGAAGTACTTTTCCTATCAATCCTACAACCCCCAAAATCAGCATCGGAAAAAGCTTTCAAAGTAACGGTTGAGGAAGAAGGAGGAAAAATGCCAAATTCTTGAGTTCCATGTAAGTACCTGAGAATCCTTTTGACGGCTTGACGATGTGAAGCACGTGGGGAGGCTTGAAACCGTGCACAAAGACATACGCTGAATTGTATGTCCGGTCTTGATGCTGTGAGATACAAAAAGTGATCCGATCATGCTTCTATATTCTTTTTGATCAACGGGATCACAATCTTCATCAAGTTCAAGTGTTGTTGCTGTTCCCATTGGTGTCCGGAGAGGCTTGCTTTTGTCCATGTTGAAGTGCCTTAGGAGATCTTTCGTATACTTTGTTTCATGCACAAAGGTACCCTCCTTGGTTTGCTTGATTTGCAATCCTAAAAAGTACGTGAGTTCTCCCATCATACTCATCTCAAATTCTGAACTCATCATAGCTGAAAACTTGGACACAAGATCATGAGAAGCACAACCAAAGATAATATCATCCACATACACTTGAACGAATAATGAGTCATTGCCATGCTTAAGCACAAAAAGAGTTCTATCAACCTTGCCCATGGTAAACCCCTTTTCAAGTAAGAATGTTTTTAACCTATCATACCATGCTCTAGGGGCTTGTTCGAGACCGTACAAGGCTTTGGACAGTTTGTAAACATGATTAGGAAAATTTGGATTTTTAAAACCAGGTGGTTGTTTGACATAAACCTCCTCATCTATGTAGCCATTAAGAAAAGCACTTTTAACATCCATTTGATATAGCTTAAAACCTTTAGATGCAGCAAAAGCTAACAAAATTCTTATGGCTTCTAATCTAGCAACAGGAGCAAAAGTTTCATCAAAATCTAGACCTTCAACTTGTGTGAAACCTTGAGCAACCAACCTAGCCTTATTCCTAACCACAACCCCATCCTCACTTTGTTTACTTTTAAACACCCATTTAGTTCCAATTAAAGTGTGACATTGAGGTGGAGGTACAAGTTTCCAAACATTATTTCTTTCAAAATTTTCTAACTCTTCTTGCATGGCAATAATCCAAGATTCATTAGTGAGTGCGTGTGATATATCTTTGGGTTCAAAAGAAGCAACAATAGCATAATGAGCATGAGAATTGGGCTCGAAAAACCTGGATCTTGTAACCCGTTCATGCAAGCTTCCAATAATTTGTTGTGGAGGATGACTTTTGAGAATCCGGAGGGGAGTGGACACTTCACAAGCTTCTTCTTCTTCTTCATGTTCATCACAAATAGATGAGCTTGTGACGTGAGGAGGATCTGGACCAGCAATGGTGGTCGTCGGTGCTGGCTGTGAATCAAGATCAGGAGCTGGAACAATGTCATTAGCTGCTGAATTTTCGGGCAGCAGCACTACTTCTTCCTCTTCTTCAATGAAAATACTCTCCCCCTGCGGATATGGATCCGGACCTGCAATATTTGAACTAGTACCTGGGCTAGCTTCATCAAAAGAAACCTCACAAGTCTCCACAATTTTGTTAGTATCAAGTAAAAGCACACGGTAGCCTCTAGTATGAGATGGATAACCAAGAAACATGCCATCAACAGATCTAGCTTCAAATTTATCAAGATTACCATGTTTCTTAACAAAGCATTTGCAACCAAAGACCCTAAAGTGTGTGACACTAGGCCTATGTCCAAACCTGAGCTGATATGGTGTTTTACCTAGCTTAGCACGCAAGAAAACACGATTTGAGACATAACAAGCGGTTGCAATTGCATCAGCCCAAAATTTCCTAGGAGTTTGATATTCATCAAGCATAGTCCTAGCCATCTCAACTAAGGTTCAGTTCTTTCTCTCTACAACACCATTTGGTTGAGGTACATATGGTGAAGAAAATTGATGATCTATTGCATTTTCAGCACAAAAGTGATCAAACAATTGATTTTTAAATTCGGTTCCATTATCACTTCTAATTGCTCTTAAAGATCCTGGGTGTCAATTTATAATCTAAGAAATAAAGTTCTAAAGTGACTAAAAGCTTCATTCTTAGATGCCATAAAGTAAACCCAAGAGTATCTAGAATAGTCATGAACAATCACAAGAACATACCATTTACCTCCGAAGGATTGAACTCGTGAAGGTCCTACGGTGTCGAGGTGTAAAAGTTGACCCGGTTCAGTTGTCATGGTCATTGTGAGAGGAGCATGTGAACCTGCAACCATCTTAGCATGTCTACAAGAAGAGCACACAATTTCTTTGTCCCCTTTAAGCTTAGGCAGCCCACGTATGCGATCAAGAGCACTAACACGCGTGAGATTATCAAAGCCTACGTGACCAAGTCTACGATGCCAAAAATATAAATCTTTGGAATCATTTGCAACTATACATCTATGCTTAGAGGAATACATATCAAAATCAGCTTTAAAAACTCTTCCAAACCGAGACATGTTAAAAATAAGCTCACTATTTGAACCTACAACTTTGCAGCAGTTTTTATTGAAAATAATTTCTAGGTTTTCATCTAGCAATTGTGAAACAGAAAGCAAGTTGTATTTCAAATTTTTGACAAGTGCCACATCCTTCAAAGTGTAGTGATCATTTACTCTAACCGAACCCTTAGCAATTATAAGAGTTGAAGAATTATCGGCAAAAGTTATATTCTCTACACGTGACACAAAAGAGAGAGAGGAGAATCATTCTTTGTTACCGGTCATGTGGCGTGAGCAACCTGAATCCACAATCCAAATGTTCTCCTTCCTCAAGCGTGTAACCTACATAGAAGCACCAATACGTCGATGACTCAATACTGGGGTTAGTTAAAAGGCATTTAGTAATAGCCGCACGATGTCCAGCAGGAATAACATGCGAAAACTGAGATAAAACAGCAGGTTTATGAGTCAAAGTTTGAGATTTTTTGTTCTTAACTACTGACCTATGAGGTGTTACTTGTGTAGCACGAAAATCAGTAGCTCCGGAGGCAAAAAACTGAAGCTTCGGAGGCAAAAACTGAAGCTCCGGAGGTAAACTTTGAATATTTCTGACTCATAACAGCAGGTTGCATGTTCCTGACATTCGGTTTAGTATGTGCAGCAAATTTTGCATGAGAGTTATAAGATGTAGCTTGCATTCTTTCCTTTTTATGTTGTTTAGCTAGTCTATAACGAAAATCTATGATATGACCATCTCTACCACAATAGGTACAATGAAATTTAACTTTGTGTTCATATCTAGATGAACATGCAGTATACTTATTTGAACCCGAATGTGACAACACTCCTGCAGATTTAAAAACCACTTCTTTTTGTTTAGGAACTGTTTGAATCAAACCACTTCCTAATGATTTTACAATTTTAGGTGGATGTTCCTTAGCATGAGCATGTGAATCAAAACCTAAACCAGTTTTATCATTGCAAGACTTGGAAGAATTGAGCTGCAAGTTTAGGTTCTTATTCCCATTACAAAACCGATCTAATGTCCTATGCATGTTATCAAGTTTATTTGATAGATAAAGGCAATTTTCACATGAAGTTTTTCCTTTTAATTTGCAATTGGAACAATATTTAACTTCATGAGAACGTAAAGCATTGTTCAATATAGAAATTTCTTTCATAGCATCTTGTAGTTTCTTATCAAGATCATCGCAAGTAGAACAATGCAAATCAATTGTAGAACAACAAGCATCTTTCAAGTTTTTATCATTAAGTGCAGCAAGCTTTTTGTTCTCTTTGATTTCAAGTTCAAGTTTATCAAGTGTGGAGGTGTGTGCACTTCTTATAGAGGACAATTATTCATATATTAAATCACATGAGGAACAAGAATCATCACTAGGAATCAAGGATTTTAAATTATTAATTTCAGATTCTAGTGACTCAATTTTAACAGCATTGTCCCTAAGCTTTTTGTCCTTTTCTTAACAATAATAGTGGCACGAGAAATAGCATCACACATTTCTTCGCAAGTAGGAGATACCTCTCGTTGTCACTGTTGTGTTCTGCATCCTCCATACTTGATTTTGATTTGCCCGCCATGAAGCACAAGTTTGCCAGATCATCTTCATCTTCATCACTTCCAATGTCTATATCACTCGAGCCAAGTTTTTGAAGTGCGGTGATGAAACTGTTTATCAGTTTGCGTCCTGTAAAACCCTTCTTTTTCTTGTTGGTGTTGCCAAAAGAGGACTTGACTTTATTATGCTTTTCATCACGGTTAGAAGGACGTGAAAGGTTAGGGCAATCTGTACGAAAGTGTCCTGTCTTACCACATTCAAAGCATCGTTGAGGTCCGGAGCTTCCTCTCCTTCTAGTTCTCACATTTTGCAATGCTTTTGAGAACCTAGTAGAAAGAAGTACTAGCTCCTTCTCTAGAAACTCCTCAATCTGTTCCAGGGTTAGTGAAGACATCAAAGCAAGTGTATTGCTAGATGATTGGCCAGAGCTAGGCATATCACATTGTGAGACAAATGCAATAGTCTTATTTGGGTTCTTGCGTGATATAATATCAATTTTATGAGTTTTTAGCTTAGAATAAAGCACATCTAATGTAAGAGTACTCATGACAGTGGATTCACGTATGGATGTTACTTTCATCTCCCAAATTGACATGTCTAATGCACTTAGTAATTGCCTAGCATTTTCAGCATCTGAAAAATTAACATTGACGCTACGCAAGTTGCTGAGAATTTTATTAAAGCGAGCAAAGAGGTCATCAATGGACTCACCGGGTTGCATCTCAAAGAGCATGTATTCTTTCTTGAACATATCCTATCTTACCTCCTTGATCGTGTTGGATCCTTTGTGGTAGTCACAAAGTGCTCTCCACACATCGTACACCGATCGGAGGTGTGCAACACGGTCGAAGTCGCTCTGAGTTAGTCCTTGTATGATCAAGTTCCGAGCCTTGTTGTTGTTGTCGACATCTCTCATGTTTGTAGCCGTGACTTGATCGTTTGAAGGCACATCGTAAGGCTTGTACACCTTTTCCCATATTGCAAAGCCTTGCGCCTAGATGAAAGCTTCCATGCATGCCTTCCAAACCTGAAAATCAATACCACTAAACACACAAGGTTTGGCGGAGTATTTCTCCATGATGATTAGTCAAAAAACGTGCAAATCACAAAGATTAGAGCAACCTGGCTCTGATACTAATTGTAGGATCGAAGTACACGTGTAAAGCTACCAGAGGGGGTGAATGGTAGATAAAAACTTTTCAGCGGAAGCAACAAAACACCCCTCAGCAGAAAATAGATCTGTTAAAGAAACCGTGTGTACAACTAATATAAAAGTGTTAAACTGTGACAAAACTAGTATAGATTGTAGAGAATCAAGTCACGAAGACTTCACAACAAGAATCATGAAAATCTGTTGAGAGAAACTCAAGTTACGATCGAAAGATCGAACAAAGGTCAATCTGTCCTACGCGATAAAAACAGTTCTGGAATACTGCAAAGAAATGAATGACCGTGAAATTTTCACATATGATAGATAATCAAGTTGTGAAGACAACCCAAAAAGAACCACATCAATTTGATCTGTAAAACTCAAGTTATGATAAAACCACCGAAGCAAGGTAGTGCTGAACAGAAACTCGACGAGAAAGACTTGTCTGAGTACCCAAGAGGACGAACAAGGCACAAAAGTTCCTTTAGAATACGACTTTTATTTATCAAAACACAAGAGGAACAGCCCCAAAGTCATGTACCCACGAGCCTTGGCCTCCCTTGCTTATATAACCAGTCCTAAGGCGAACCCAATTCAAACTAGGACTCCTACTCCTACTTGGATTCAAACTGTAACTTTCTAATACTGCTCAAGACTCTTCTACATGCAGATAGAAGCAATATTAAGACTTCCAAACACCTTAGTAACGTCCCAAACATTCCTAAAACAACTCAAATTGTGACCCACACGAAATCCTATCATAACCAACTCAAAACTTTCCATATTTGAGTCAAACACGACTCAGCCGCAGCCTGAGTCCATAACCTAGTCGGTTTAATCTTTCCGACCAATTCTTTACGTCAACATCTCTTCATCACGCCATGGAACCATGCAGACACATCCATGCACTCCTTGATACGTGCAAACATCTTCCAACGACGTCCAAGATACCTTCATACGCATTGTTTTTGATTCAAACATACTGCGCAATCTCCCGATCAACTCAACCACAATTCCTCCCGAACTTGGTTGTTGAACCTCATCTTCTCTATAAGACTAGTTCAATGGATCCCGTCACCAGCCATGTCTTGAACTCAAGCAACATCTGCACATAAATAAACAACCAATACTTCCGAGCACAAGTCCTCGACTTGACTCTCGTTAGTTCCGAAACTACAACATCTTACGTGAGCACCTCACATAAGCATGTTGTAAACCATAGCAAAATGATATCAGCCATAACCACCAAAACACACCAAAAACTTAGTAAAATAATACTAAGCAAACTTTCCATAAGAGTAAAGCAAGTTTGAAACATTGCAAGTTAAAAGCAGAACCATTGCAATCAAGCTCCGAACCTTACCAAAGCTAACCGGACCTTGAACCAGAGCTTACAAAAGCTAGTCGGACCTAGCGCCAGAGCTTACTAAAGCTTAGTCGGACCTCGCACGGAACTTATCAAAGCTAGTCGGACCTAGCACCGGAGCTAGCAAAAACAAGTCGAACCTAGCCAAAATAAGTCAGACCTAGACAAAGCAAGTCGGATCTTACATCGGACCTATCGTCGGATCTTGTAGGAGCTCGGACCTAGAGTCGGACCTTGTTAAAAAGGTGTTTTGGTAGTATTCAAAACTTTTATCATCAAAGCCAATGTATTCAGCACACATAGGTCTCACACTACGTAGCCTCACCAAAGGAAATCCTAAACCAGATTATACCAGCATATCCTTTTATCAGTGGCACTAAGATGGTCCCTCGCACACGTGTTCTACACAGGATACGTACGTGGTTAGTACCTGCAGAAGAACACTCAATAGTGGTGCACTCAAAGATTGTTTTCATTTCAGGCAGTTCCATATCATAATAAAAACATACGCCCCATATCATTTCCATAAGGGCCGTCCTTGAGTCAAGCCACGTCTCAAGGTACGTGATCGTGTTTTTACATCACATGACAGGGAACCCGAGTATATCATGAACAGGTCATCACGGTTGGGAATGTTATCAACCCAACAGATACCACCTACTGCCCTGCAGGGCACACCGATGGCAACCGCTGCGTATGTCCCCCTGGGCTATTTCCAGACAAACACACTATCGCGTTACTGACCACACGATGGGGTATCCACTTACTTGCCTAATGCACGCTAGGGATAAGTGTTTCATATGAACTCAGGAACATGAAGAGTCCAAGAGTTTCATATTAATGTCTCACACCAAGCTGTGAGACCTAGCCCTGAACCACATTCCTCGTCAGGGGAGCTAACCAAAATTGAACCGCTTTCGGTGGCGTTCCTTACCATTCTTACCTGAACGTAGGTGCGTCGTTACATAATCAAAATTCAGAATTATAACAAGTATGTTAGTCCTGCCACTTAAGTAACTATACTACTATAGTCCTTATGTGGGCCTAATACCGTTTCCTCACCGTGTCCTAGGTTTTTGTCGTAATACGAACCTTATTCCATGTGCTATTACCAATGCGGCTCTGATACCACGCTGATAGGGCCCACCGTCCCGGTCCACGGGGACGGGGCACCTCGCCCGGGAATCGCATTGGGTGGTGCCGTGTTATGCGGCACCCAACAGCACACATATAAGGAACACTGTATTACATAAATCAAAAGCGGAAGCTTACAATTGTTCTTTGTAATTAATTTACATAAAATAGCTACAACGGAAGTCTATAAACAGCTCACATCGAATAACTAAGAAGCACTCGAGAAGAGGTCCCGCCCGCGGACTCCTCTCGCTAGCAACACGAAGACATGGCAGCGGCTAGGTCCTCCATGTGTAACATGACTCGGACGTTTCCGAGTCTCACCGGACAACCTTCTTTATAGCGTCGTATTAACCTGCAAAACCACTCATATAGCAAGAGTGAGCACAAAGGCTCAGCAAGACTTAACCATCACTCCTAAGACATGCAACTCTACATGGGAGTAACCTAAGACTTAAACATGTCATTTGCAAAACGGCTCGCCTACGAGTTCATCCTTAACTTTCAGATTTTAGCCATAATAGTAGTAACCTTGCGCCCAGCAACATTGGAACTCCACAATCAAACAAGAAACGCTTCATTCCAATGTTACTTGTCCCAAGGTGGAAAAATAAGTTTAGTTTGCTCTATCTCTACTTCAAACAGGGTTTTCATGCAATTTACATTAATCATAGCAGCAATTAACACTTTTGCAAACTGTTGCCATGCAACTTGATTACTACATCACAGCGCAGTGAGCAAGCGGTACTCATAACCGCGAGGGACGGTGATTCGAATCAAACACTACCCAGATAACTCGACACATACGCCCGCCTCTGAAGGCCCAAATCTGGCGTCCTTCATTACGTTGTTTTTGCAACCTTTCGCAGGACACTAGACTGTAGAACCGGTCACGCCGTCTCGGGCTAATAGGTCTAACGAGACAATGTGGTATGCCTCTACAATCCAGTGCACCTGGTACATCAGTTTCCTAGTTCCCATATAGCAGTAAGCATCTGGTACACAACTCAATACTTGCTCCCAGGGCCGCACACGCTTTGGTCCTTAACCGACACAGGCAGAGCTACTCGACCAAGACTTTGTCTTGTCGCTGCCTAACCTTCCTGCCCGCTCTCATCTTTAGAAATGTAAACTTTAGTTTGCCTCTTCCTTCCAACCACACTTATGAAATCCTAAACTATAGCTTGCGAGTAGATTCCAACTACTCGTCTTCTACCTGATGTCCTAGCCTATTTAGCACGGCCTTATTCTACAGCGACGACACCATTCTACCCTTGATCCCAGGGTTCATTTTTGGTTATGCATGTGGAGTATAAAACATCCTTGACCTAATGCACATACAAACTTTGACCCATAGTAGTGAACAAATGAAAAACTTTAAAAAACAACTTAAATGCAAACCGGAGCTTGCCTTGGTTTTGCAGGTGACTAAAGTCAGATACTTTTGAAGTTAGTGGTTGATGGGTTGAAGCTTAATCACTGGCCTTCTTGCTCCTTGGTCCAAGCTTCACTTCTCCTCCACTCTTCCACATTTAAGCACTACACGTTATGAACATGCATATAGGTTTAATTGTAAAACTTTTGTTAACAAGTTCTAAATACAAGTTTAAAACTGGAACTCTGTTTAAGAATTTAAAATGACACGGGTGCTAGTGGTTTGGGTTTGGGTAAGCACTATGCCCAAGTGAGGTGTGTGTTTCCTCACTTGTGGGTTGATTACCTAATAGGTTAAACAGGATAGTACTGATCCAGGACTCCAATGGAGCTGAAGATTTTCTTGTGAGTTCCTTGTCACAAGAAAGTCACCTGGACCAAAATTTAGAATTTTTCACTAAGTAGATCACTCAGAACAATTCCCTAAGCATTTAGGCAAAAAGGAATTAATTCTGAATAAGTTTGCACTTTCATGCAACTTCAAGTGAACTACAATTTCAAACATAGCTCAGAGAGTATGCCTGAATTTTTTTCCTAGGATTTTGGAGCTAAGAATTTCCTAGAACTGAATTTCCAAGTTTTGGAAATTCTCTGAAATTGTTTCTGTATTCATTTGAACTCAGAAACTTGATTTCAGAATTATGCTAAATAAATCAACTCTAAATGAGCTGAAACTTTTACAGGAGTTCCCAATCATCCTAAAGACTATTCTGGCAAATTTTGGGGATTTTTGGATGAACCGAACTCCCTCACAAATTCTTTTGCTGAAAAGCTTTAAAGAATTTTCCAGAATTTTCTATCGGTTTTCATGCAAATTGGGTTGCATATTTGGATAGAACTTTTCACCCTGAATCCAACCCAATTTGAATCACTAAATTTGGAGCTTCCTAGCAAAAGTTATGAGGTTACTAAGTTTGAACTGAATCTGGAATTCAAATTAAATCGGGAAATGTTCAAACTCTAACCGTGGGGTCCATCACACACGTGTCAACTGCTGGAGCTGAGCCACACGGGGCCACAGACCCCTTCCCGCGCAGCCACACTGTATCCCGGAGCTGCAGCCGATCAGCAGATTAAATCTTCCGTCGCTGACACGCGGGGCCGCCTGACCTTCTTCCTCCTCGGGCCGTTTTCCTCTCCCGCGCTGCCCCCTCGCCGATTTTTGGGTTGGGAGGCGCTGTGGCACGAGCCTGGCGGTTTCCCGATCAAGGACTCAAGGCGGCTGCATTCTCAGTTCTGTTGTCGCGCGAGGGGATGAACGGGGCCGAGTGGGGGTCGGTTGGGGGCAAAAGATCCTGCTGAGGCGTGTAAGCTGGTCGCCAGCGTGAATCCGGGAGCTGGAGGTGGCGTTGGCCGCAGCCCTCGGTGGCGCCTCGTGGCTGTTTGCTTCGGGCTCGGTCTGAACAGAGGAGTAGGTTTGCTTCAGTTGCAAGTTTCCTCCCAATGACATGTGGGTCCCACAGCTTCTCTCCTCCAAAAGACCTCCAATTTTTGGCATAGTGCAAATTCAGCTATGAGGACCGTAGCTCAGCTGAGGACCGTAAGCCGCAACAAAACTAACAACAGGAAAGGTTGCCCAGAGAGCGCAACTACTCCCTCTCTTCTGCCATGTCCACAGGTCCGAACAGGTCCATGGCGTCCCGGACCTCCCAGGAGGCCCGATGTTGACGTCCTGCCTCATCTAGTGGTAGGTGCGCCTCAACTCAAGGGCCACACCTACCAGGGGGTCAAAACGGTGAGCCATGTGGGCAGGACGTCGGACAACTACAAGCAAAAGACTTGGAGCTCCAGCTACGACAAGCTGAAGATACTGGCCGAGGTTCCCTCGGGTCCTTGCGCTGCCAAGGAACCGGGAGGATGTGTTAGCCACATTGCCGGAGCTCTCTAGGTCTTACGATGCTAAGGACCTGGAGGAACAAGCTTGGGACATCGGCAAAGAGCTATCTACCTCGTCTAAGTCATTCTGGACCTTTGAGCTGCTAAAGGTCCAAAGTCTACACCAACAACACAAGTCTTGGAAAAAAGTCTTCATTAATAGCAGAGCTCCGACATACAAAGGGGATACAAGGCAAGTGGGGAACCTAGAAGCTACAAGTCGGGCAATCTCCTGCTCCATTGCAGACTTGGTTGTCCCCATGGAACACTTGATTGTCCCCATGGCATACTTGGTTCTCCCCCATGCCAATCTCTATGCAAAGAAGCAATCCTCTGCTATAGCCCAAGGGATGGCCAGCAAACAGATCAGTTTGACACCTCAAACCCTGTGAGGCACCACCGATCTGCCGCACGGGGACATCGACGACGTCCAGTGTC
Organism: Neostapfia colusana; assembly: GCA_030760725.1. NCBI lineage: Eukaryota > Viridiplantae > Streptophyta > Magnoliopsida > Poales > Poaceae > Neostapfia > Neostapfia colusana. The sequence goes on from JASWHV010000004.1 coordinate 103,378,931, forward strand.
GGGTGGGCCAGACGCCTTGCCAGAGAAGGACGATCTGGCGGGGACAGAAGAAGGTGAAGACCTTCAGGGAGGTCAAACCTTCCTCCTTCATGTACCTAATCCACCCCAACACCGTCGTGGAGGCACCCTGCGAATCAAGGATCTTGTCCCCGATTGCTTCCTGAACCATCGGCAAGCCATCGGGATGGATTGTGCTTCTATCCAGGACCATCAAGGAGAAGGACACCTCGAAGAGCCGCACTGAAGGCCGCATGCACACAAACATCTCACAAAAGTGGACGAAGATGGCCACCGGTTCGGAGACATGAGGTGGATGGGAGCTCTGGGAAGCGAAGGCTTCCAACGCGCAAGAGGAAGACAAAGGCCGCAAGGTGCAGGAAGGTACCACCCTTCTCCGGAAGGCCTCCTTTTATACACATTCGCAACCGCTGGCAGGGCGACAGGCGTGGCGATTGGGTTTCCACCACTACATGCCGCGGGATACTTGCCTCCCTCAATGATGGGTAGGACCCAGGTCCACCAGTAAGACATTGGGGGTCAGGCAGGTAACTTTTCGAGAACGTCCGGCGATTCTCGAGAAAAGCGGTGCGGTGGAACTGTAGCGACCAACCCGTGGGCCGCCGTAGTAAAAAACCTGAGGCAACACCTCGAGCATGTCACCACGGTGCCTCTCCCATAATGGGTAGGACCCAGGTCCACCCGTCAGACACTGGGGGCCAGGCGGGTAACTTCTCGGGAACGTCCGGCGGTTCCCGAGGAAAGCGGCACGGTGGAATTGCAGCGACTGACCCGTGGGTTGCCGCAGTAATTACCCCTAGGCAACCCCTCGAGTGCGTTGCCGCGACCCACCAGTCAAGAGCAGACGCGCGCTGCTGCTTCGTCTGTCGAGCGCGTCCACTACACCAAGGACGTGCAGTCTTTTGGTCTCCCAGGTACAATCACTATGGTGGAATCCCACCACCACCTCGGTTTCCAAAATGCAGGCTCAAAACCACCATGCGGAAAATATGGAGGCATCACCTGCGGGCTCATTACCCACCGCGAGATGAGCCCGGGGGCCACTGTCGGTACCCTGCAGACCGGGTACCGTAGCATGGAGGGTAAAAGATAGCCCAGGCCTCGCCTCCCTGCTGAGGCAGGCGCCAACATTGCCACATGTCCTTGGCCCTGAGGTCAGGCCTGGGGCTGCCACATGCGCTTGGGCTCCAGAGCCGACACATTCCCTGGGCTCCGGTCCAAGCCTCCCCGCTGAGGTGAGGTCTGAAGCTACCACGTGTCGGTAGGCTATGAACCTCCTCCCTGCTAAGTAGAGCTCCGGGGCCGACATGTGCCCTGGGCTCCGGTCCGAGCCTCCCCGCTGAGGTGAGGTCCGGAGCTGCCATGTGTCGGTGGGCTCTGAACCTCATCACTGCTGAGGTGGGCTCCAGAGCCGACACATGCCGTTGGCTCCGATACAAGCCTCCTCGCTGAGGTGAGGTCCAGAGCTGCCACATGCTGGTGGGCCCTGAACCTCCTCCCAGCTGAGGAGGGCTCAGGAGCCGACATGTACCCTGGGCTCCGGTCCGAGCCTCCCCGCTAAGGTAGATCTAGAGCTGCCACGTGTACCCGGGCTCCGAACCCGCCGAGAGGAGCTCCGGAGCCGCCACGTGCTCCACGATCCGTCGTTGGCCGTGGCTCGATGAAGTCAAGGAGGGAGTGCGCTTTCAGGACGTGCATTCTAGGCTCGTGCCTTCCCCAGAAGCATGGCGCACGGCGCACGCCTCTGTCCTCCACCCACTCACCATTATTGTGACAAGACAGTGCGGCAAATCGTGACAGGGGTACAGTGCTGCCCAATGGCACAGAGCCGCCCAAGCAGAGCGAGAAGACGCGGTGAGAGGACAGCGTCTTGATCATCATCTGACACAGGGACAGGGGCGCTCAGGGTGCCAGACGGCGGGACTTAACTCCCCCACCGTCTACTCTACTCAGAGTATAAAACCCTAGATCATGTATAGGGTTCATATAACTTCGGGGCTACCTATCGGGCCCCAAGTCACATTGTAACCACCCCGGCCTTGGACTATAAAAGGACTGAAGTGTCCACCCAACAAAGTGTTTGCAACCCTGCACCCTCCCACACTCATACGCGCAGACAATACAACAAACACCCCCGTGAACGTAGGATATTACGCTCCAGCAGCTCGAACCACGTAAATCTCAGTGTTCACCCGCTCTCTCGAGTCCGATCGCATAGGGACGCCAGGCCCCCTCCAATCAAAGAACCTCCGCGGGCTGCTTCTGTAGCAGGTCGGGAGGAGTGTCAAAGCTCACACTCCTACACTGCCCATGCATTTTTTTGTCGCTGTATTCTAACACCAACCTCACCTTTTTCCCTTCTCCTTTCCGCTAGAACTCTCCCGAGCCGCTGTACGCTGCATTCACCTCACCACCCACCATTGAAACAACCCGTCGTCCACCTCTTTCACGCATGTTATGACGACCATCTCGGAAGCCACGTGGGTGCCGCTGCTAGCTGACGACCGTCTGATGGGACTCTTCGTGCAGCACACCGGCTAGACGATGCACCGCTCTGACCGAGTTTGGTGCGCGTGAGTACAACGAATTCAGTGCACCCAACTGACCTATGTTGAAGCCAGCCGTACACTGCCTTTCTCCACCTATAAATGAATCGCACCAGCGTTAGCTTCGCTCAAGCTTCGTCTCACCCGGACCAGCCAAGCTCCAACGCCCGCATTGTCCTCCCATGCGCAACCACTCGGCCGACGTGTCGATCTATGATGAGGAGCCCTTCTCTGCTCGACCGTGACCAAGGTGAGCACCTAAAGCGCTGACTCCACCCCCCAAATCTGTCCCCGAGTTGATTCCTCTCCTCCTCCAAGCTGGCGGTGGCCACCACCCGTCATGGCCGCCCTTCTCTGAAATTGCTCTGTTTTTCTTAGCCTCTTCCCAAATTGGTGCCTCAATCAAGTTCACCGGACTCTAATCCTTGGATCTCCTCATTCCATGCTGCCCTCTCCTTCATTTCCCCTCCTCTTTTTGAGCCGACGAGCAACCTTGGCTTCCTGACCAGAGGTAGATGAAGGCAGGTCCAAAAGTTGTTTGTGTGCATCCTGAAGGGGCTCCCAGCCATCAGGTGCTAGTGATTTGGATAGTGGCCTATTAACCCATTAGCCCACAAGAGCAAGCCGAGTGGCAACCTGACGGGCCACAGACCAGACCCATGTGCCACCGTAAACCATTAAACCAAGCCCATAAGCAATATTTTAATAGCTGAAACTTGGTTATTTTTGTAATTAACCCAAACATCCACCTTATAAAATCAATATCTCACTCATATGACCTCCGGTTAATCCGATTCTTCTTCTAAAATTCACCTGAAATCATAATATATTAAATACACTTAGATTTGTATGATGTATTGATGTGTGCTTGCCTTGATTGTATGGTTGCTTGTGTGCGCACTTCAGAGCAGACCCTGTGTCGGAACAGAAACCGTAGGAGCCAGGTGACCAGGACCACAACGCTGCAGACGGTAGTGAAGGCAAGTTCCATCAATCGCTTTTTGATCATATTGCTCCTATGTGAGGTTCATCCATTGTGACCAGTATTGTCGGTGTTTTTTCGACAGGCTAGTAACCGAATGCTGTATGTTTTATGTCCTGATGGCCAGCTAACAAAGGCAAAGATTTATAATGGTTCGGACTTGAACGTCCTACGTCCAATGCGAGTATTCATCGGCCTTGTATTAGCTCTTTGGTTCATGGAACCGGGGTTACAAGAAAGGCTTCCTCCTGCGCAAGGATGCGAGAGAACCTAAGTGTCGGGTGTAATTCGTGGTCGTGAGTCCTTTTCTAGGGAGGGTCCGGGCCTCCCCTTTTATAGCTCGGGCGGTTCCTCCTACCTGCTAACTCCTTATAAATGGGGCGCCGTTTACATGTTGTGTCAGCGCCTAAGGCGACCTGATAAGGCACATTATCAATGAGTACACCAGCTTCCGTCTCGTCTACGGTCTACGTCTACTTTCGGTGCCTGTACACCCGTGCCGAACGGGAGAAGACAGGTGGTGATGATGTACTGCATCGTGCTTGTCTTGTCACGCGTGGCCTCCCACTCATTGTTGAAGTCCCTCTGCTCCGCCTTCACGTCACTATTGAAGTCTTTCACCTACCTATGGCCCGGGCTCGAGCCCAGGTTGCTCCCTCCCCTGACCTCGACGCCCGTGGTCGGGGGGCCAGAGATCACTTCCTGACGTGAGGGGTAGGACACCGCTGTGGGGGTACCCCTGTGGTCCTCCCACTCCGGCATCGCAGAGGGTCGTGCCGATCAATGCAGCACCCAACAGAACCCAAAAAAAGATTATGATAAACATACAAAATTTTATTTACATAACAGCGGAAGTCTTTTACAAACTGAATATACAGCGAAAGTCTTTACTTATAGCTAAACTCTCGGCCTAGCTATGCAAAAGTGCAGCCGTCCAGCCCGAGGATGTTACATACTAGCTACATACAACCGGAGATTACGGCCGTGTGCAGGGCTCCAACTCGGCCGTGTACCCAGACGGGGGCATTGACTCGTCCTCAGACCCTTCCTCATACGCCTCACCTGCAACAGCTTAATATACCATCCGTGAGCACGATGGCTCAGCAAGACTTATCCGACACTCCTAAATATGAAACTCTACATGCAGGGATCCTAACATAGGAAATGATATTGCGGTAAAGAACTCACCTACATGTTAATCCTTACTTTCAGTTTTTACACCAGCAACTTAATAAGCCTTGAGCACTCCTCACATCGGAATTTCACAGTCAAACAAGAAACGCTTCCTTCCGATGTGGTTTTGCCCAAAGTGGAATATAAGCTTAGTGAGCTCTACATCTATAGCATACATGGTTGCAATACAATAGTAACTCAATGCATCATATTCTTCTGGCTTCTTTCAATTATTACTACGTCACAGCACAGTGAACAAGCAGTACTCAAATAACTGTGAGGGACGGTGATTGCAATTAATAGACACCCAGGTAACACGTCACATACACCCATTTTGGAAGTGTGGTGCCTCACACCTTCCCACTCTGTTGTAGGAAGCAACCTTTCAAAGGAAACCCAAATGACAAACCAGTCCATCCATAACGGGCAGGAGGTCCCTGCGCGGAGCGAGTCTGTGCCCCCCGGCAGATTTACACCTTGCTACCCTCAACCCACTCCTATAAAATGGTTGGGTAAGCCTCGGCACCCAGGTTAACCAATTACATCGGTTTCCTGGTTCCCATATAGCCAGTATGCATCCGGTACTGTTCAAACTTGTCCAGCAGGGCCGCACACGGCTCGGTCTTCAACCGACACCAACAGGGCTACTCACGTGAGACCTCCTCTCACTGCATCCTATCCCCCCGCTGGGTCTCAATTTCACATTCTTAGCCATTTTTGATTCTTTCTATTCCGTGTGATAACATCCTATCTCACGAGTAGATTCCAACTAGATTTCTACTAAGATCCTAAGAACATTAGCATAGCCTTTTCTACTTATCGAGCTTTAGACTACCCAACAGTCCATAGGATTTGGGGGTGGGTTTCAATCCTCTTAACTCTAATGCACACATTTCATCCCAGACATAAGTGATACGAAGCAAAACTTTACAAAAGTAATTAAATGCAAATCGGGGCTTGCCTGGTTGCGAGTCAAAGGGGAAGTTAGCTATGGGAGGGAGAATCTCCAAGGCCTCCGGAGCATCCTCGACTTCGGCCACTATATGATATGCAACAAAATATACGTATGAGTGATAATTATTTATAAGAAGCAAATTTCTAATTGTAGTTACTGCTCTTAATAGTTCTTAATTGGCTTAGAATTTTTCCAGTGGAGACTAGATTCTATGAGGATGGTCTGAGCAAAATTGGAGGAAGTTTCATTGAAGCGTGTAGTCTCTAAATTTCCCACAAGTACATGTCTCCTCTGAATTTTGATCCTCATTATGTAGCTTTGATATATCTAACAGTGGAAAATATGCATAAATGAGGTCTACCTGGTTCTATCAAAATTTGTTTCATAATTTTTCGAGTTGTCTACAGGGAGAAATGGATTTTTCATGTTGGTGGAAATTGTTGAAAAAGTTTCTGTTTAGTTTGGAATTTTCAATGAAGGCTGAAAACTGGAACACAGTATGGCGTAGTAAATGGAGTCCAGTGAGGCTCAAATTTTTACAGGAGATCACTAGAGTTATGAAGGATTTTCTGGCCAAAAGTGAGCAAATTACATAACAAGGATCTCCTGGAATTAACTCCCAAAGATTTGATTTTTGAGAATTTTGGAGAAAATTTCAGGGATCTTCAGACCAATTTGTTTGCTTTTATGCAAAGTACTGGTCTAGAGGAATTCAACAAAATTTGTTTCAAAAAATTTGGACATTCCTACTGAAAGTTATGAAGGTTTGATGTTCAGCTCAAATCAGAAATTCGGGAAAAATTGAAACCCTGGAAGTGGGCCCCACTGTTTGAATTGGGCCAGTGAGATCGTACCCACACCAAAGCCCACGGGGTTCTACCCGCGGAGCCACGTACGATCCCGGCCGCAATCCGATCCCCGCGCAGAACACAGAGGCTGATGGGTGGGACCTGCCACCCTTCGTCACCTCCCGACGCCCGAGCTCCCCGCGGCGGAGCACTCCGGCAAGGCTCGCCGCCCGTCGCAACACTGCTCGGATCTTGCTAGAACTGTAAAGGCCCAAGATTTTACTTGCTAAAGTGTTCATCAATTCACCCACACCACAACTCATTTTGTGGAGATCTCATGAACACATGTGAAGAGCAAGTAAGCACCATCAATAGGATGATTAAAGGAAAAACTTACAACTCCAAAAATAGGATTTCCCACATGTAAACATAAGAGGCTGAGCTCAAAATTAGGTCCTAAACATTTTTAGGGATGCTCATGCCAAGTTTCATGCAAATCCAAAACCTTTTGAGGTACTTTTGGATACAAATGTAAAAAGAGCTAGTTTGAATGCAAATTCAAATTTAAACTACTTTCATCATCTGAATTCAGAAAGGTTGACTCATATTCAAACTCAGCATATTTTTCTGAGTTAATACACCAATTTTTGTCCCCATTGGAGTTGATCTTGTCGGGAGCTATATTTGAATTAATTCAAAACTGAATTTGAAATTCAAATTCAAGTGTGAATCAACAGCCCAAATTCGGGGAATTAAAATTCAGCTCGTGACTTTGTGGCCAAGTCTACAATTTAGTTTTGAGTAGCTGAGAAAATATCAGTGAACAAAAAAATTGAAAAGGATTAGTGGGAGTGGGACCCCTCTGGCAGTCACACACACGGAGTAACCCGCCTCACTAGAGCTGCTCTGTTCTGCGAGCCTCTTCCGCAGGTGCCACCGAGCTGCTTCCAATCGGCCACATCCTCGAGTTGCCATCACGCTGGAGGCTAGCTCAGTGCTCTCTCTTTCCCACGAAGCAATCCTCTTGCTGCACACACCGGAGTGTGGCGGACCGGAATCCGCTCATCCAGGATCGCAGAGGGTGGTGCCGCGCGATGCGACACCCGACAGCACACGTCATAAGGAACACATTATATTACATGGGAAAAACAAACTGAATGTACAAAGTAGTACACTTCTCAGTTATAAACTAGGGTCTTTATTACACAGCGGAAGTTTCTTTTGTACAACTCACGCCCGCCTATCTAGCAAAAGTCAGTTGCCCAGCCCTAGGGCAACCCACACTAGCTGCACGTCTCAGCTCTGTGCGGCGTGTACGGCTCCCACTCAGCCGTGGTCCCCGACGGAGGGTAACCCTCGCCGGTGGACTCGTACTCCGAGTCCGTGGGTGGCTCCTCACCTGAAAAACACTTAAGCAGCAACCGTGAGCACGAAGGCTCAGCAAGGCTTAACCGACTCACCTAAGCATGAAACTCTACATTAGGTGTACCATGACGTAGGATAGTCATATTGCAACAAATGGACTCCCCTACAAGTTCGTCCTTAATTCAACTTTTAGCAACATGTTAACAGTTCAGGAAGCTGAAATTTAGTAAGCCATATTTGGTGGCAAACATGTAGTAATACAGTATTATATCAAATCAGCAGTATTGAATCACCATATTTCATATGTTAGTCTATGTCACGACTCAGTGACCAAGTGGTACTCTTCACCGCGAGGGACGGCGAATCGACTCGATATACACCTACAGGGAAACCCAAAGAGCACGTCACGTACACCCACCCGTGGAGCTGCACAGCACACTCACTCGATGTCGTACGGGACAACCTTTCACCCAACAGCCCAAACGTCGAACCGGTCGCACCGAAACGAGCAGGAGGTTCCCCACACGGAGCATCTCTCTATGCCCGTTGGCAGATTTCCACCTTGCTGCCCTCAGCCTACACCTATAAATCGGTGCGTTATGCCTCGACGCCCGGAGGTTTAGGCTACATCGGTTTATCAGGGCCCATATATCCGATATGCCTTTGGTACGTTCAAACTTGATCAGCGTGGGCCGCACATGGATCGGTCCTCAATCGACACGGACAGGGCTGCGCACACAAGACTCCCTCTTGCTGCGCCCTAGCCCCTGCCTAGCCACATTTTCATTACTAATGTGATCTCACATCACTCAACCGAACCCGTGTGTCCCAAGCCTAAACTCGCGAGTAGATTCCAACTACTCGACTTGTACCGAAGTTCTATGAAACATTAAGCATAGCCTGTCTACTCGAGGTCTTAGACACTTCCCTCACTCTTTTGGAAAATTTCTGGTCATGCAAGTGGGGTTTCATTCAGCCTATACCTAATGCACATTCATACATCACCCTACGTATGTAAACAAAGTAAAACTTTATAAAAGAGTTAATACAAACCGGGGCTTGCCTTGTTGCTGCTGGTCAGGGGTTAAGTCTTCGTCCGGAAGAAGGAAGTCCAGCACTTCCGGAGTCTCTTCTTCAGTGACTACACGTTTATGAAATACTACATGTTAATTAATATGTATACAAGTTATTGTAAGGTTACTGTTATTAGTTCTAATAACCAGTCTCTAACACCTGGAACTCTGTTTAAGAATTTAAAGATGAACTGGATGTGGGTGGCTTGGGCCTGGACCTAAGTACATGGTTAAGTGCTAAGTGGTTTTCCCCCCTTTTCCATATTAATCCCTCAAGTGGTTAAACATGACAGGGGTGATCCAGAGCTCTAATGGAGCTGAGAATTTTTGTGTGAGTTCATTGTCACAAGGAAACCCTCTGGACCAAATATTAGCACTTTTCACGGAGTGGTTTGCTCAGAATAATTCTTTTAGCAAATAAGCTAAGAAGAATTAATTCTGAGGTCATACCCCTGTTCATGCCCAACTTAGTGAACTATAATTTCAATTATAGCTCATAGAGTTTGCATGAATTTTCCTAGCATTTTTGGAGTTAAGAATTTCCCAGAACTGAATTTCCAAGTTTTGGAAATTCTCTGAAAATGTTTCTGTATTCAAATGAACACAGCACCTTCCAAATTGAATTGCTCTGACCAAATCAACACCAAATGGTCTGAAACTTTTACAGGGGTTTACTAATGTCCTAAAGAACCATCTGGCAAAAGTTGGGGATTTTTGGATGAACCAAACTCCCCCTAAAATTCTTTTGCTGAAAAGCTTTAAAGAATTTTCCAGAATTAATTAATGGGTTTCATACAAATTGGTTTGTATATCTGGACAGATCTAGGCAAGATGAATCCAACCCAATTTGAATCACTAAATTTGGAGCTTCCTAGCAAAAGTTATGGAGCTCTAAAGTTTGAGGAATTTCTGGAATTCGAATTAACCGGAAAAAGTTCAAATTTCTGACAGCGGGCCCGGCTCACACGTGTCATCACCTCGGCTGCACCACACGGGGCCACAGGATTGTTTTCCGCGTGTTCACAGCCCATCCAGTCTAACAGAAGATCCCCACACTGTGCCGCGAGGAACTGACGAGCGGGCCCCGCCGACTCGTCTTCTTCCTCGCGCCCGCCCTTTTTCCCGCGCCGCCCTCTCGCCGGCACACCTCGGCAGCTCGCCGGACTTGGCTTCCCGACCGCCTCCCGGCCGGAAACTCGCCGCCTGGGTCTATTTTCACGCGCTGAACACGCTGGTACCGCCTGCTCCGGTCGGCGGTGGCCCTAACCTAGCTGGCGACGGTGCAGCGGCTCGGACTCCCTTCAGTTATGGCGCCTGGCCATCGTAGCCCACCAAAACCTCGGTGGAAAGGCTCTACAGCACCGGGGGATCTCATGGAAGGTCGACAAGGCCATGCTAGGGCTCGGGGAGAGCTCTAACCTAGTCGTCACCGTGAGCCCGACCTTTCCCGCCATAACCACGGCTGGAAAAACCGGGAAATACGCCGGCTACAGCCAAAATTAAGCTAGGGTTGCGGAGCAAACTTGGGCGCCATCACGTCTAGCTCCTGTGTGTGCAGTTTGATAAACTCTAAGCAATCATACATCGGGAATTTGTGGGTTTCTTACCCGAGGGTAGTTCTGCACCGGTTGGAGATGTTTTGCGAAATTCGCCGGCGATGATCGGTCACTGGTTCTAGGCTTTGGGGTCGAGCAGCGTGGAGCCTAGGCGCGTCCAAAACTGCTCTTTCTTGGTCGTGACAAGTCTTCTGCCGAGCTTCCCATGGGAGCACCTTTGCTCGGTTCTTCCCGGCGGCCACGGAAACGTTGTTTTGCTCGGTTTGTAGTGGCTCAACTCGACCAGAAATGATGCGGGGAGTGCGTGGGAGGTCTGGGAATTCTGGTTTGCTGCACTGCCGATGCTTTCGCGTGAGCTGCGACCGCTCCGAGCGAGTTTTTGCGAAGGCGGCGGCGTCTCGGTTCTCTGGCGATGGGAGGGAAGGGTCGGCGTCTCGCGGTGCCGTGGCTCGCTGAGCGCGGCTGGGAGTTAAGGTACCCCCACGAGGAGCTCGCCAGCGTATGAAATCCAGCAGGAGGTGGCGTCCGGCTCTCCCCCCCCTCCCCCCCCCCCCCCCCCCCCCCCGCGGTGTCGCTCGGTGCTTCTCCCGGGTGGAGTGCAACCCGATCACATTGCTTAGGGATTAAGCCAACTAAGTCCTATGACATGTGGGCCCCACTGGCCAGTGCTCTACCACTTCTCAAAAGATCTCCAAACTTGATAAATGATGAATTCAAATGTTGGAAATCTCAATCTGAGCTAAATTGGTATGGTTTGGCAAATCTCCCTCAAATTCAAATGTATATTTGAATTCTTGGCATATTTGGATCCTCTTTGGAAAAATGGGTAGCAAATCTTTTCAAAAATTATTGAAACTTTGTCTCCCCACTAAATTGAACCCAAGGAATCCAATTATGCCCTTTGCTCCTTGTTTTAGCTGCTGCAATCATGAATTTGAATGCAACAGTTTGAAATTTCCCTCCCATGTGTGATCATATGTGTAGAATTTTCCCATGTTGTGAAAGTGTATGTTTCCCCTCTAACCACTCCTTTGATGGAGGTTACTTGCTCTTCACACTTTTTCACCATCTATCCTCAACAAGAACTGTGGTGTTGTGAGGTGACAAAAAGTTTTTGCAAGTCCCTTTTCTTGGGCTTTTACATCCCTCCCCCCTTAAGAGAATCTCGTCCCGAGATTATAAAAGAAGAGATGGCGATGTAATAGGGACTTACCCGTGTTGAGAAGCCATGAACTATGGGTAGCTTGAGCGAAGGAACTCCTCGCTCTCCCACGTTGCTTCTTCGGCGGTGTGGTTGCTCCAGAGTATCTTGTAGAACCACAACGTTCTGCTGCGTGTGGTCCTGGCTTTTTCATCAAGAATGGCCACCGGATACTCATCATAAGTTAAATCCGGTTTCAGCTCGCCGATGTCTTCGGTAGGAACAGCAGCTGTATGCTTCGAACATTTTCGCAGTTGCGAAACATGGAAAACATCATGGACACCAGCAAGGGATGCCGGTAACTCCAATCGATACGCCGCTGGTCCACACTTCTCGGTGATACCGTAGGGTCCAATAAAACGGGGAGCGAGCTTCCCCTTCATACCGAACCGGTGCACGCCCTTCATCGGAGACACGCGGAGGTACACGTGTTCCCCAACGTTGAAGTGCAACGGTCTACGCCTCTTATCAGCGTAGCTCTTCTGCCGGGATTGAGCGGCCTTCAAGTTAGCTTGAATCGTCCGAACACGCTCTTCAGCGTCGTTCACCACATCAACCCCGAATGTGACCCTTTCACCGGACTCGCACCAGTTTAATGGGGTGCGGCATTTACGACCGTAGAGAGCTTCGTAGGGTGCCATCTTGATACTCACCTGATAGCCATTGTTGTACGAGAATTCCTCCAATGGTAGGTGATTATCCCAGTTTCTACCATGGTGGATGGCACATGCTCTCAACATGTCCTCCAGAACTTGATTCACCCTCTCTGTCTGGCCATCTGTCTGAGGGTGGTAGGCGGAGCTCCTAATCAGTTTAGTACCCAAAGCAGCGTGCAACTGCTCCCAGAAGCGAGATACAACAATGCACCTCGGTCTGAGACTATAGTCTTGGGTACACCATGCAGGCATAGAATCCTGGCAATGTATAACTCCGCATATCGGTTGGCATGGAAATGTGTATGCACGGGAATGAAGTGAGCTGACTTGGTCAGTCGGTCAACGATCACCCATATGGAATCATGCTTGTTGGCTGTTAGCGGTAATCCCACAATGAAATCCATGCTCACATCTTCCCATTTCTATGCTGAAATTTTCAGGGGTTGCAGCAGCCCTGATTTCCTCATATGATCAGCCTTCACTCGTCTACACGTATCACACTCGGATACGTACTTCGCTACCTCCCGCTTCATCCGTGTCCACCAAAATTTCTTTTTCAAATCTTGGTACATTTTGTTGCTGCCCGGATGAATGGAGTACTTGGACAAGTGAGCTTCATCGAGGATCTTCTTTCTCAACTCCATATCCCGGGGTACGACTATGCGGTCATTGAACCACAGCGTCCCCTCATCATCCTTCCGGAAACATTTAATCTCTCCATTATCTATTCGTCTCCGGAGATGTGCCATGCCTTTATCCGTATTCTGAGCTGCAATGATGTCCTCCCTGATAGTAGGGATGAGGGCAAGGTTGTACAGCGATCCATAAGGAACCAAGTATAAACTTGGCTCTTCCTCCTCCACCGTTGTAATGGTGAGGTGATGGACATGTGATTTCCGACTCAGCGCGTCGGCAACCACATTTGCCTTGCCGGGGTGGTAGTGAATCTCAATTTCATAGTCCTTGATTAATTCTAACCACCTCCTTTGCCTCATGTTCAGCTCCTTCTGGGTGAAAATGTATTTCAAACTCTTGTGGTCGCTGTAGAGATGCACCAAATTCCCCAGGAGATAGTGCCTCCACATTTTCAGTGCCAACACCACGGCAGCAAGCTCAAGATCATGAGTCGGATAATGCTGCTCATGGTTCCGAAGTTGGCGTGAGCCATATGCGACCACACGTCCTTCCTGCATCAACACGCAGCCAAGCCCAATACCGTACGCGTCACAATACACGTCGAAGGGCTTTGTTGTATCCGGCTGAGCTAAGACCGGGGCTGTTGTGAGATGCTTCACTAATGTTTGGAATGCTCCTTCACACGCCGTGTTCCAAACATATTTCGTCCCTTTCTTCAGCAACTCTGTCATCGGCTTAGCGAGCTTGGAGAAGCTTGGAATGAATCTCCTATAGTATCCCGCTAACCCGAGGAAGCTTCTGACTTCATGAACTGAAGTGGGAGCTTTCCATTTCAGCACTTGCTCTATCTTGCTTGGGTCAACCGCAATGCCTTCTGCTGAGATGATATGTCCCAAGAATGGCACTTGGCTGATCCAAAACTCGCATTTACTGAACTTGGCGTAGAGCTTGTGGTCTCGCAATCGTTGAGGAATGATCCGCAAGTGTGCGGCATGTTTGGCTTCTGTCTTGGAGTAAACCAAGATATCGTCGATGAACACTACCACGAACTTGTCCAGCTCCGGCATGAACACCGAGTTCATGAGATACATGAAATGGGCTGGAGCATTTGTGAGACCAAAGGACATGACGAGATATTCATATAATCCATATCTCGTCGAGAAGGCCGTCTTCGGGATATCCTCCGCCCGGATCTTTATCTGGTGATATCTAGAGCGAAGGTCCATCTTTGAGAACACACTTGCCCCCACAAGTTGATCAAACAAAATGTCAATACGGGGCAGTGGGTACTTATTCTTGATGGTGACGGCGTTGAGCGGCCGGTAATCCACAAACATCCTCAAGGTTTCATCTTTCTTCTTCACGAACAGCGCCGAGCATCCCCAAGGCGAGGAACTCGGCCTAATGAAACCCTTGCTCAACAGATCATTGAGCTGTTCTTTTAGTTCAGTCAGCTCATTGGGAGCCATTTTGTATGGTCTCCTTGATATGGGCGTAGTCCCGGGTGCAAGTTCAATCTTGAACTCGACATCCCACTCAGGTGGCATGCCCGGAAGATCATCCGGGAACACGTCGGGGTACTCCCGGACTACGGGGATGTCTTCTAATTTGAGAGCCTCAGCACTATTGATCGCTGAAACCTCTCTGACTGGATTATCTAATAGGAGGGACTGCGGACGGTGTAATGGTGAGTTGAGGTGAACCGTCCGTGATAGGGTTTCCAGGACAGCGCCATGGTAGCTTAGCCATGACATTCCCAAGATGGCATCAATCTTCTGCCCCCCCCCCTAAGATAATCATAGTGGTGGGATATATCTTCCCACCTAAGCACAGTGGTGCTTTAGGAACCATCATAGTTGCTGAAATCTTTCCTCCCGGTGAGAAGATCATATAAGAACACTCGGTTGGAAAGGCTTCCAGCTGATGCTTAGCCACATATGATGCACTAATAAAGTTGTGGGTTGCACCAGAATCAAACAATATGACGATGGCTTGATGGTTGAGAGTGAACGTACCCGCCAGCACGTTGGCTCCCTCCGGGGCGTCCTCATTGTCGAGGTTGCGGACGCCCCCAGTCCGCTGACCAACCTTCTTCACCGGAGGTCGGCCTCGAGCACCGCCCTGCAACTGGGCTTGCCAGCTGCTCTGCTGCCCCTGGGGACAGTCCTTCGCGAAGTGGCCCGCCTGGCCACACGTGAAGCAGGTGAAACGGGGCGGTCCCCCGCTGATCGGTGGACGGAATCCCGGGGCGCGTTGTGGCGGTGGAAACGCCCGGGGTACCGTCTGCTGCTGCTGTTGCTGTCTTGGTGGTGGCATCGGCGGACGGAACGAGGGTGACTGGAAAGGACGTCCCCCGAACCATTGAGGTCGCGCCGGTGGATGCCACTGCTGCCCGGATGGTGTCCGATACACCATACAGTACTTCTGTGGCGCGCCACCACCGCTGCTAGGTGGAGCGCTGCGCTTCCTCTGCTCAGCTGCCAACTCCCGCTGAGCATCCTCTTGCATAATCGCGGCATTGACTAGGTCGTTGAATGTGCCGCGATTCCACTGAACGAGGTGCGTCTTCATTTGGGGGTGTAATCCCCGATAGAAGTGCTCCCGCTTTTTCTCCTCGGTGGAGATGTAGTCTGACGCATATTGCGCCAGATGGTTGACGGCACGGGAGTAGTCATGAGCACTCCTCCCGCCCTGCTTCAGTTCCAAGATTTCATGGAACTTCCTCTTCATGATTCCGGGAGGAATGTGATAGGCGCGGAACGCCTCCCGGAACTCTTGCCATTCCACGGCATGGCCAGCCGGACGTGAGGCGACATAGTTCGCCCACCACGCACCAGCGGCACCGTGGAGCTGTTGTGCTGCGAACAGGTTCTTCTGCCGCTCCATACACTGGAGCAGCCCAAACTTTGACTCGATAGTCCGCAGCCAGTTGTCCGCCTCCAGTGGTTCTTCGGCTTCGGTGAACACTGGAGGGTGCGTACTCATGAAATCCGAGTACGACACTTCACGGGGCTCACGAGGCCCTCGCTCTTGACGTCCCCCCGCCTGGGACGTATTCTGCACGATCGTGCGGAACAGGTCGGTCTGCTCCTCACGACCTCCGACCAGTGCCGCTATCACATCCGCTAGAGTAAGCGGAGGCGGCGGTGGTGGCTGCTGCTGCGGGGTGCTGTCGTAGGCCGGTGGCTGGGAGTCATCGCCTCCCCCTTGGCTAGAGTCACCAACCTCGTGTGTGGTCCTAGTGCGAACCATCTGCAACCATACGACAATAACATCAGTCCCGCAAGAGAGTGCATGCAGTCCAAATGAAATCAGTGTAAAACATAATGACAATAAAAACATGCGATACATCTCGTAAGTAGATAGTGTAATAACTTTGCACAAGGTACACCATTACCAGACCAAGCACAAGCTAGTTTAATCCAACTTGATGAACCTCCACTTTGGAAGCTCACCATAACTAGGTTTGGTCACTACGAGATATTACTATCGCTTTGTCATCACGTATACCACCCTTAGGGTACAACACCCTCTCCAATGAGTTCAACTGTCATTCTTCTGTGAGAATGATCAGTTTCTACCTATTCCAAGTTTTGATCTGGTTCTGGGCATTTTTATGACTCAAGTTGAATACCAAAGTTATAGTTAACTTCAGTATATTTCCAGCGAGTACTCATTTGCCCACAGATCAGCTCTGGTGAAAAAGTGATGCTAATTCAAAGTCAGCAGAATCTCTGGAAGAATTTTAACAGCACCTCCCTTGGAAAGTTGCTGTTTTCAACTCCGGTTTCCTCTGAAATCTGTTCCGAAATTTCAGAAACTTTGAATTGCAAAGATGTCACACATCTTCTACTATTTCTAAGGATGTATTATATGACAATTTTAGATTTTTCTACTGGGAGTTATCATTGAAAAACAGAACAGTTCAGAGAATGTTCTACTCTGTCCTGGTTC
The DNA here is from genome assembly GCA_030760725.1 of Neostapfia colusana. Lineage (NCBI taxonomy): Eukaryota > Viridiplantae > Streptophyta > Magnoliopsida > Poales > Poaceae > Neostapfia > Neostapfia colusana. The sequence goes on from JASWHV010000004.1 coordinate 103,395,834, forward strand.
TGGACAGTTTACATTCCTCTGAGATTTCAGCCATCTTAAGGTGTGTTTCAGCTCTGGAAGTCTACAACAAAGTTGTAGAGTACTTCAATGCCTTTGCATAACTATATAGCACACCTCTCTGGGCTAAAAGACCTGCGAGTTATGCCCTGTTGAAGATCAGCAAACTTGCTGTCCAAAACAGAGCACTCTGTTTTTCAGTCTTTTTGGAACTACACTCATCACTATCCCATTCTTATACCCAACCAGGGTCCTAAATGTTGAACCTATAGATTTTAATTCCTTGTTATCATTATTTTCATGCATATGCCTACCATATCTCGGTACTACGTTCCTCACAAAAGAAAATCCTAACCGGATCATACCGGCATATACGTCTCAAGTGTGGCACTAAACAGTCTCTCGCACACGTTTACTATACGGATACATACGTGGTTAGTACCTGCAGGAGACCACACAATAATGGTACACTCAAAGGTTGTTCATTTCAGGCAGTTCCATATTTAAAAGTAAATACAAACGCCCGTATCATTTCCATACGGCCGTCCTTGAGTTAGGTCACGTCTCAAGGTACGTGATCGTGTTTCAACACCACACGGCGGGGAACCCGAGTATGTCATGAACGGGTCGTCACGGTTGGGAATGTTATCAACCCAACAGATACCACCTACTGCCCGGCAGGGCACGCCGATGGCAAGCGCTGCGTATGTCCTCCTGGGCTATTTCCAGACGAACACACTCTCGCGTTACTGACCACGCGATGGGGTCTCCACTTACTTGCCTAATGCACGCTAGGAATCAGCGTTGCATATGAACTCAGGGACATGAAGGGTCCAAGAGTTTCATATTGACGGCTCACACCAAGCTGTGAGACAAATCCCTGAACCACGTTCCTCGTCAGGGAGAGCTAACCGAAATTGAACCGCTTTCGGTAGCGTTCCTTACCAACTTACCAGAGCGTAGGTGCGTCGTTACAATAATTGAAATTCAGAATTATAACAGATAGGTTAGTCTTTGCCACTTTAAGTAACTATGCTAATATAGTCCTTACTTGGGCAACTAACGAATCCTCACCGTATACCTAAGTTTTCCCATAATGCCGTCCTTAAGTACTGTGCTATCCCCACTGCAGCTCTGATACCAGGCTGTGGTGGACCGGAATCCACTCATCCAGGATCGCAGAGGGTGGTGCCGCGCGATGCGACACCCGACAGCACATGTCATAAGGAACACATTATATTACATGGGAAAAACAAACTGAATGTACAAAGTAGTACACTTCTCAGTTACAAACTAGGGTCTTTATTACACAGCGGAAGTTTCTTTTGTACAACTCACGCCCGCCTATCTAGCAAAAGTCAGTTGCCCAGCCCTAGGGCAACCCACACTAGCTGCACGTCTCAGCTCAGCCCGGCGTGTACGGCTCCCACTCAGCCGTGGTCCCTGACGGAGGGTAACCCTCGCCGGTGGACTCGTACTCCGAGTCCGTGGGTGGCTCCTCACCTGAAAAACACTTAAGCAGCAACCGTGAGCACGAAGGCTCAGCAAGGCTTAACCGACTCACCTAAGCATGAAACTCTACATGAGGTGTACCATGACGTAGGATAGTCATATTGCAACAAATGGACTCGCCTACAAGTTCGTCCTTAGTTCAACTTTTAGCAACAAGTTAACAGTTCAGGAAGCTGAAATTTAGTAAGCCATATTTGGTGGCAAACATGTAGTAATACAATATTATATCAACTCAGCAGTATTGAATCACCATATTTCATATGTTAGTCTACGTCACGACTCAGTGACCAAGTGGTACTCTTCACCGCGAGGGACGGCGAATCGACTCGATATACACCTGCAGGGAAACCCATAGAGCACGTCACGTACGCCCACCCGTGGAGCTGCATAGCACGCTCACTCGATGTCGTACGGTACAACCTTTCACCCAACAGCCCAAACGTCGAACCGGTCGCACCGAAACGAGCAGGAGGTTCCCCACACGGAGCATCTCTCTATGCCCGTTGGGAGATTTCCACCTTGCTGCCCTCAGCCTACACCTATAAATCGGTGCGTTATGCCTCGACGCCCGGAGGTTTAGGCTACTTCGGTTTATTGGGGCCCATATATCCGATATGCCTTCGGTACGTTCAAACTTGATCAGCGTGGGCCGCACACGGATCGGTCCTCAATCGACACGGACAGGGCTGTGCACACAAGACTCCCTCTTGCTGCGCCCTAGCCCCTGCCTAGCCTCATTTTCATTACTAACGTGATCTCACATCACTCAACCGAACCCGTGTGTCCCAAGCCTAAACTCGCGAGTAGATTCCAACTACTCGACTTGTACCGAAGTTCTATGAAACATTAAGCATAGCCTGTCTACTCGAGGTCTTAGACACTACCCTCACTCTTTTGGAAAATTTTTGGTCATGCAAGTGGGGTTTCATTCAGCCTATACCTAATGCACATTCATACATCACCCTACGTATGTAAACAAAGTAAAACTTTATAAAAGAGTGAATTCAAACCGGGGCTTGCCTTGTTGCTGCTGGTCAGGGGTTAAGTCTTCGTCCGGAAGAAGGAAGTCCAGCACTTCCGGAGTCTCTTCTTCAGTGACTACACGTTTATGAAATACTACATGTTAATTAATATGTATACAAGTTATTGTAAGGTTACTGTTATTAGTTCTAATAACCAGTCTCTAACACCTGGAACTCTGTTTAAGAATTTAAAGATAAACTGGGTGTGGGTGGCTTGGGACTGGACCTAAGTACATGGTTAAGTGCGAAGTGGTTTTCCCCCCTTTTCCATATTAATCCCTCAAGTGGTTAAACAGGACAGGGGTGATCCAGAGCTCTAATGGAGCTTAGAATTTTTGTGTGAGTTCCTTGTCACAAGGAAACCCTCTGGACCAAATATTAGCACTTTTCACTGAGTGGTTTGCTCAGAATAATTCTTTTAGCAAATAAGCAAAGAAGAATTAATTTTGAGGTCATACCCCTGTTCATGCCCAACTTAGTGAACTACAATTTCAATTATATCTCATAGAGTCTGCATGAATTTTACTAGCATTTTTGGAGTTAAGAATTGCCCAGAACTGAATTTCCAAGTTTTGGAAATTCTCTGAAAATGTTTCTGTATTCAAATGAACACAGCACCTTCCAAATTGAATTGCTCTGACCAAATCAACCCCAAATGGTCTGAAACTTTTACAGGGGTTTACTAATGTCCTAAAGAACCTTCTGGTAAAATTTGGGGATTTTTGGATGAACCAAACTCCCCCTAAAATTCTTTTGCTGAAAAGTTTTAAAGAATTTTCCAGAATTAATTAATGGGTTTCAGACAAATTGGGTTGTATATATGGACAGAGCTACGCAAGATGAATCCAACCCAATTTGAATCACTAAATTTGGAGCTTCCTAGCAAAAGTTATGGAGCTCTAAAGTTTGAGGAATTTCTGGAATTCGAATTAACCGGAAAAGTTCAAATTTCTGACAGCGGGCCCGGCTCCCACGTGTCATCACCTCGGCTGCACCACACGGGGCCACAGGATTGTTTTCCACGTGTTCACAGCCGATCCGTTGTAACAGAAGATCCCCACACTGTGCCGCGAGGGACTGACGAGCGGGCCCGGCCGGCTCGTCTTCTTCCTCGCGCCCGCCCTTTTTCCCGCGCCGCCCCCTCGCCTGCACACCTCGGCAGCTCGCCGGACTTGGTTTCCCGACCGCCTCCCGGCCGGAAACTCGCCGCCTGGGTCTATTTTCACGAGCTGAACACGCTGGTACTGCCTGCTCCGGTCGGCGGTGGACCTAACCTAGCTGGCGACGGTGCAGCGGCTCGGACTCCCTTCAGTTATGGCGCCTGGCCATCGTAGCCCACCAAAACCTCGGTGGAAAGGCTCTACAGCACCGGGGGATCTCATGGAAGGTCGACAAGGCCATGCTAGGGCTCGGGGAGAGCTCTAACCTAGTCGTCACCGTGAGCCCGACCTTTCCCGCCATAACCACGGCTGGAAAAACCGGGAAATACGCCGGCTACAGCCAAAATTAAGCTAGGGTTGCGGAGCAAACTTGGGCGCCATCACGTCTAGCTCCTGTGTGTGCAGTTTGATAAACTCTAAGCAATCATACATCGGGAATTTGTGGGTTTCTTACCCGAGGGTAGTTCTGCACCGGTTGGAGATGCTTTGCGAAATTCGCCGGCGATGATCGGTCACTGGTTCTAGGCTTTGGGGTCGAGCAGCGTGGAGCCTAGGCGCATCCAAAACTGCTCCTTCTTGGTCGTGACAAGTCTTCTGCCGAGCTGCCCACGGAAGCACCTTTGCTCGGTTCTTCCCGGCGGCCACGGAAACGTTGTTTTGCTCGGTTTGTAGTGGCTCAACTCGACCGGACATGATGCGGGGAGTGCGTGGGTGGTCTGGGAATTCTGGTTTGCTGCGCTGCCGATGCTTTCGCGCGAGCTGCGATCGCTCCGAGCGAGTTTTTGCGATGGCGGCAGCATCTCGGTTCTCTGGCGATGAGAGGGAAGGGTCGGCGTGACACGACCCCATTGGTCTTGTCGAGCCAGGATCACGCTGAGGGGTGCTGCGTTGCACAACACCGTATAACACACGTCAAAGGTACAAGCGGAAGCAAAATTTTATTACATAAACAAGTTTATGAACATGTTTACATCAAAATAAGTTCAGTCTACACTCGCGGGCATAGACTAAGCATCAAGTGCATGTTCAGCCCTCGAACGTGTCCTTGCTAGCACACACGCACACTAACTCTGCGGCGTGCACGACTCCCACTCGACGGGGTTCCCCTCCTGGTGTTCCGTCTCCTCTTCGGGAGTCCCTTCCTCATAGAACCCTGCAAAAGCGTCAAACACAAGCAGTGAGCACGAAGGCTCAGCAAGTCTGACCCGTCTCACCTAAACATGGAACTTCTACATGAGGGGTAATGGGTTACATGAGATAAAAATCATTTGCAAGGACTCGCCTAATTAGTAGAACCTTACTTTCAGGTTTTAGCAGCAGGTTGTGGAAAACCTTACGCTAAGGCACATGAGAGAGCCGCAATCAAACAAGAAACGCATTTCTCTCATGTACTTTGCCCAAAGTTGAAAAGAACTTTAGTTAGCTCTAAGCTACAGCATATCATTAACAATCAATGTCCATCTTTCCATCAGCAACATTTTAACATGTGACTAGCCTGTTCTTTCTACGTCACGGTACAGTGAACAAGTGGTACTCACTGACCGCGAGGGACGGCGATTATAATCGATTTACACCTGCAGGGTTACCCGAACAACCCGTCACGTACGCCCGTACTCGATGTTGCCTACAACAACCATCACGGACGCCGTACGCGACTACCTTTCACCCGTTAGCCAAATGTTGAACCGGTCCAATCATCCCGAGCAAGAGGTCTCTGCACGCGCATCTCAGTGCCGCCAGCCGATTTACACCTCGAGCTCTCAACCTACCCTCTGAACGACCAGCTATGCCTCAACACCCAGCTACCCGAGTTACATCAGTTTCCCGGTTCCCATATAGCCGGTAGGTCTTTGGTACTGTTCTAGCTTGTTCAACAGGCCCGAACACGGCTCGGTCCTCAATCGACACAAGCGGAGCTACAGCACACAGGCCCCAAAGTCCTGCTGCCCTTACTCTCCGCTTGGTCTCATTTTCTTGCCATGTGTTTCATGTGCTAACACTACCTGAGGCGAGTGCCTCTAGCCTATGCTGGTGAGTAGTTCCAACTACTCGACTTGTACCGAATCCTACACTATCTGAGCATGGCAGTAGCTAACGGGGTTCGGAATCCTAAACCCAACCCATGGTGTTCTTGGCTATGCACTTGGGTTTCCACACAGGACTCCAATACAAAGAATAAAGTAAACAAGTATGTACTCAAAACAATAAAAATTTGTAAAAAGGTTAATGCAAACCGGAGCTTGCCTTGCTGCTCTTGGTCGTAGGCTAGCTGCTCCTCCGGAGTAACGAAGTCTAGGACTTCAGGTTCCTCCTCGACCTTAGCGACTACATGATATAAGACATACATGTATTAATTTGAATGCATTTATATTAAATTTGAATTTGTGAAGCTTATAACCTTTGCTAGACAGACCTAATGACTGTGAAACTTTTATTGTGGCTTGCTTACAACCTAAACAGAGACTTGGTCAAGTTTTAGTTGCAGCAAAGCTCATTTGAGCCCTCCACAATTAATTATGTCCTTGGCCTTAATTGGAACTCTTAGGGTGTTCTAGGAATTTTCATGAAACAAACTATGACTTTCTGAAAACTAGATTTTCAGAGGGTTCTAATAGAGTTGGTCTCACTTAATTTGAAGGTTCCTAGCTAAAGTTATGAGCTAAACAATTTCAGAGAAAATTCTGAACATTTTCTATTTTCTCTGGAACAGTTTCACTAATCACACCATTAGGTGGATCAGATGAGCTCAAATGGATCTGAAATTTTTATGGTAGTTCAGGGATATTTTGGTGAACATCCCAGCAAAATTTCTGGATTTTCCCCCACAGGATATTCCAGTTAAAATTCCAAACAATTTGAACTTTGAGGATTTAATTCTGGAGAATTAAGGAATTTCATGAAGTGAAACTTGATTTGCTGGAAGGTACTCAGAGAGCTGAATCCAGCAAAATTTGGTTCACTCAATTTGGAGCTTTCTAGCCAAAGTTATGAGGATTTGAAGTTTGGAGGAAATCTGAAAATCGGGGAAAAGTTTAAACTCGCGCGTGGGCCCAGGTGAAACGCGTCGCACGCCGAGGCGACAGCACACCGTGGCCCACAATGATTTTGCGCGTCAGCACACACGATCCTGGCCGCAGCCGGATCCCGATTCAAAATATCTCCCGCTGACAGCTGGGGTCCACCCCTTCGTCAACCTCCCGACGCCCGCGCTCTGCCGCCGAGGGACCTCACCGGAGAGATCGCCGCCGGCTTCTGTACAGCCCCAAACTTCTCGATTCTGGCCGCCCCTGCCTACTTTTACTCGGGGAACAGGATTCTAGGGTCAGCTGCTCATGACAATGGCCGGAGCATGGTCGGCGGCGAGCCACCACCTCAGAACGACTTCGGCCATGTCGGCTGACTACCCTAGCACCTCAACTACTCGAGGAATCGGTCGGGAAGCATCAGTGGACCTCAGAGAAGGTCGACATGAGCTCGAGGCAGCTCGGGGAAGGCCCGAAATAGGTCCTCACCGTGCGCCCAATGCCGCCCGTTCATCCCGCCATTGGTAGACCTCGAATTACGCCGGGTACAGAGGTTCTCCGGCCCAGAGTTGTGAAGGCAACTTGTGCGTTACCGTGTCTAGCTTGTGTGAGAGCAGCTTGAGGCCCTCTAATCCTTTCTAGAGCACAAATTAAACAGAATCGTACCCGAAGGTCGTTCTGCACACATAAAGGGGAAAAGTGGAAATTCGCCGCCGGTGAGCAACCACTCGAGCTGTGGCTCGGGGATGAGCAGCACCGGTCACCAGCGCGTCCAAGGGTGCCTTGGCTTGGGCGTGACAATGCCCTGGTTGGGCTGTCCACGGGAAAGAACAGCGATGTCTCGGCCGAGGAGGGGAGCAGGCGCCTTAAGAAGGCTCTGCACCGCCTCGCGCCCGCGCGTGGGCAAGCAGCTGCTGGCGCGGCGGCTGCCCTCGGTGGCGATCACAGCTGCGGCTCGGTGACCCGAGTGAGAAAAGTCTCAGTCGGTTTGATCTGAGCAGTGGCTGACATGTGGGTCCCACTTCCAGTTTTAACCTCTGAAATTTACTCCTAATCACTGTTGTAAACAGTGAACCCCATAGTACCCCTGGTAATTCAAATTATCCACCCATGAACCATTTGAATTGATCAAAGTTCAAATTGGGTTTGGTTTGAGTGAATTTCAGCACAAGTGCAGTTTTGAATTCAAATGAAGTTTGAATTTGTCCCACTTAGCTCATGTCAAGATCAACTCCAAATGGAGTGAAAATTGGTGTGTGGGCTCACAAAAATGTGCTGAGTAAGAATATGCCTCCCACTTTTAAATTCATGGGATAAAAACAGTTTGAATTTGAATATGGTTTCAAACTGCCCTCTTCCTAATTATACCCAAAATGACCTCAAAAAGGTTTTGAATTTGGGTGAAACTTGGCATGGACATCCTTAGCAAAGTGTAGGAGTTTTCATATGTCCAGCCCATCTATATCACATGTGGAAAATACCACTTTTTCAATATGTGAGTTTGTTCTCTAATGAGCATGTTGATAATTGTTACTTGCTCTTCATTTGTGTTCATCATCCTTCCACACATGAGGTGTGTGGTGTGGTGATGAACACTGCAAATGTGTGTCAAAAACTGAGGCCCTTACACGGCGTCTCGCGGTGCCGTGGCTCGCTGAGCGCGGCTGGGAGTTAAGGTACCCCCACGAGGAGCTCGCCAGCGCATGAAATCCAGCAGGAGGTGGTGTCCAGCTCCCCCCCCCTCGCGGTGTCGCTCGGTGCTTCTCCCGGTGGAGTGCAACCCGATCACATTACTTAGGGATTAAGCCAACTAAGTCCTATGACATGTGGGCCCCACTGGCCAGTGCTCTACCACTTCTCAAAAGATCTCCAAACTTGATAAATGATGAATTCAAATGTTGGAAATCTCAATCTGAGCTAAATTGGTATGGTTTGGCAAATTTCCCTCAAATTCAAATGTATATTTGAATTCTTGGCACATTTGGATCCTCTTTGGAAAAATGGGTAGCAAATCTTTTCAAAAATTATTGAAACTTTGTCTCCCCACTAAATTGAACCCAAGGAATCCAATTATGCCCTTTGCTCCTTGTTTTAGCTGCTGCAATCATGAATTTGAATGCAACAGTTTGAAATTTCCCTCCCATGTGTGATCATATGTGTAGAATTTTCCCATGTTGTGAAAGTGTAAGTTTCCCCTCTAACCACTCCTTTGATGGAGGTTACTTGCTCTTCACACTTTTTCACCATCTATCCTCAACAAGAACTGTGGTGTTGTGAGGTGACAAAAAGTTTTTGCAAGTCCCTTTTCTTGGGCTTTTACACGGAGTCTTTCCCTGCTCTCGCACGGTCAACAGAAAAACAGTCCGCACGGCCGCGCCTCTGACTCACTCGGCAATCACCCCACCACGGTGGTTTTCACACTCGACTGAGCTGCTCAGAGGCTGCACCCACAGTCCCTCGACGTCCCCGAAGCGAGCAATCAGCGGTAGCTGCCCTAGACCACGGTGGCGAGCTCGGTTTTCTTCTCGACGCCGTGAGTCGCCGCCATTACGAAAACTCATCGCCAGGCTGCGAGCGTCTTCCTTCCTTCGAGTTTGGCGCACAAAAAGGTTCGCCTAGGATCACTCTTTCTTCCCCAAAACTCCGGCCACATGCCACAGTGTGTGCTCTTCGGAATTTCACTTCTTGCCGCCGGCATACAATATGGACCGTGACAATCCAACTCAAAATTCTTGCTAACCGTTCAATCAATGATCACCCAACTTAGAAGACCGTCCGTAAACGTCCGTGCGAGTCTATACGATCAAGAACCACGGGAAACCGTTGAGAAACCAACGTGTTCTTTAGATTTTCTGTTCTTTCTCGGATTTAGACCTAGGTCACACGGTGAAGTCATATTTGCCACCACTTTCCACAAGATCAGGGTCTTGGTCTATGCTCCTGAGGTCGTGGCGGTGCTGTAGAATCCAACCGAAGGGATTTTGAAGCACTACAGTGCCATAGCAACATCGCTGAACTTGCCACAGAGACTGTCACCATCGCACGACCATTTCCGGCGATCGCCGGTTGGTGCCAAGGTCAGCAGCATATTCTCTGAGCAATTTTAGGTGGAGGCGGCGAGTTTGGTTGAGTTCGGGGCACGGGAACCCCCTCCCGGCGAGTGCTCCGGCAAGGTGGGCGGCGGGCGGCCACGGGAGCGTGAGGAAGAGGAAGCCTCGCGGGTCCCACGTGTCAGTCACAGTAAAACTGAGCCGGATCGTCTGTGGCTCCGGATCGATTTGTGGCTACACGCAGATGACTCTGTGGCCCCGTATGTCGGTGTCTCTGGTGGCGCCATGTCACTCCTGGGCCCGGCGTTAGATATTTGAACTTTTTCCGAAGTTATTTGAATTGCAGATTTAGTCCAAACTTTAGAAGCCCATAACTTGGTGTAAAAGTACCCAAAATTAGTGAACTAAATTTTGTTGGATTCAGCTCTCCGAGTACTTTCCAGCAAAACAAGTTAGTTAAAAACCAATATTTTCCAGAATTAATTCCCCAAAATTTAAACTGTTAGGAATTTTATCTGGAGATTCCCTTTATGTAAAATTCTGAAATTTGACTAGGATATTCAGTTAAATATCCTTGAGTCACATGAAAAAATTTCAAATCCATCCGAGTTCATTAAGTCTACCTAATGGTGTGATTAAGTGAACTGAACCAGAGAAAATGGAAAATGTTCAGAAATTTTCTCAAACTTGATTAGAGCATAACTTTCTCTAGGATTCTCCAAATTACATGAAACCAACTCCATTAGAACCATCTCAAACTCTAGTTTCCAGAAAGTAATGGTTTGCTCCATGAAAATCCCTGGAAATACTTAGAAGCTCTAGTAAAGGACATTTGGATATTTATTTGTGTATGGCTCAAATGAGCTCTACTTCAAATGAAATTTGGCCAAGTCTCTGTTTAAGTGGTTACCAAACTACAGTAAAAATTTCAGAGTAAAAAATGATGTCTAGCTGGAGTTAGGGTCTTATTGTGTTCAATTCAACAAATTTACATTGAAATTTGACACATATCGTTAAATTGACATCGTGTAGTCACTGAAGGCGAGGAAACCCCGGAGATTTTAGATTTCATCCCTCTGGAGGAGCATCTAACCACTGACCAGCAGCAACAAGGTAAGCCCCGGTTTGCATTTAACAGTTTTTATCAAAACTTTTATTTATATTCACTTAGCTTGAGGTATGTATGTGCATTAAGTAGGATGGTTAAAACCCTAATTGCATAACGAGATTATCTTAAAAAGAGTGAGGGTAGTGTCTAAGTCCTCAAGTAGAATATGCCGTGCTTAATGTCTCATAGGCTTCGGTACAAGTCGAGTAGATGGAATCAACTCGCGAGTACAGGATTAGCCACATATGGGATTGGTTCGGGATGTGAGATAACTTTAGTAAGAAAAATTAGACTAGGAAGGGGCGTAGGAAGCAGCAAGAAGAAGTCTTGTGCGCATAGCGCTGCCCGTGTCGATCGAGGAATCGATCTGTGTGCGGCCCCGCTGAACAAGTTTGAATGTACCGAAGGCATATCGGATATATGGGGTCCGATAAACTGATGTTACCTATACCTCTGGGCGTCGAGGCATAACACACCGATTTATAGGTGTAGGTTGAGGGCAGCAAGGTGGAAATCTGCTAACGGGCATAGAGAGATGCTCTATGTAGGGAACCTCCTGCTCGTTTGGGTGCGACCGGTTCGACGTTTGGGCTGTTTGGTGAAAGGTTGTCCCGTACTACATCGGTTGAGCGTGCCGTTGCAGCTCCAAGGATGGGCGTACGTGACGTACTATTTGGGTATCCCTGCAGGTGTATATCGAGTCGATTCACCGTCCCTCGCGGTAATGAGTATCGCTTGTTCACTGTGTCATGACGTAGTAAAGATATGAAATGATTGTGATGAATTACTGCTGTTATGAATAAATTGTATTGCTACATATGTGCCACCAAATATTGCTCACTAAATTTCAGATTTATGAACCGTTAACTTGTGCCTAAAAGATGAAGTATGGATAAACTTGTAGGCGTGTCCTTTGCTGCAAACTGACATCCTACTTTTGATATGACATGCATGTAGAGTTTCATGTGTAGGAGAGTCAGTTAAGACTTGCTGAGTCATCGTGCTCACTATTGCTGCTATGAGTGTTTGCATGTGAGGAGTACCCCACTGACTCAGAGTACGGGTTCACCGGTGAGGGTTATCCTCCGTCGGGGACTACGGCTGTGTGGGAGCCGTGCACGCCGCCCTGAAGCTAGAGTGTAGCTAGTGTGGGTTGTCCGTAGGGCTGTACACCCGACTTTTGCTAGTTAGGGTTAGGCATGAGTTGTATAAATAAATTCCACTGCAGTAAACTCTATAAAGTAGATGTAAACTGAAGGTTTGTACTACTTTTGTAAAAATTCAGTAAATATGAATGTAATACTATGTTTTCCTTATCGTGTGTGCTGTCAGTTGTCGCATCGTGCGGCATCACCCTCTGTGATCCTGGATTGTACGGGTTTCGGTCCGTCACAGGCTGACATCAGAGCTGCTTAGGGGATAGCACAGTAAATAAGGACAGTATTACGGAAAAAACTTACGAGTACGGTGAGGAGTCGATAGTATAACCAAATAAGGACTATATTAGTATAGTTACTTAAAGTGGCATGACTAACTTACTTGTTATAATTCTGAATTTGATTACGTAACGACACACCTACACACAGGTAAGAGGTAAGGTACGCAACCGAAAGCGGTCTATTTCGGTTAGCTCCCTCATGCGAGGAATGTAGCATGAGATGTTCCGTTCGGCAACGGACGGAAAGTGAATATGTTTTATAAGACTCTTCATATCTTAGAGACATATGAATGGCACTAGCCTCCAGTGCGCAAACCCAGGGGCAAGAGGAGGAGACCCCATCGTGTGGTTTGTAACACAAAGTATGTGCTCTAGGACTTGTTATGTTCTATGGAGCATACGAAAACGCTGGTCCACCGGTGTGCTTAATTGCAAAGGTGTGGAACCCTCCGTCGGGTGGTGAATAACCCGGCCATGTACCTTGAGACGTGACTTCACTCAAGGACGGCCGTATGGCAATGATACAGCGGTATGTATTTAATTTCAAATATGGACCTGGCTGAAATGACAAACCATTTGAGTGAGTCATTACTGAGTGTTCTTATGCAGGTGCTAACCACGTACGTATCTCGTGTAGCACATGCTTGTGAGAGGCCGTTTTAGTGCCACGGTTGAGTCGTATATGCCGCTATAATCCGGTTAGGATTTTCCATTTGGTGAGGAACATAGTATCTTCATATAAGAATCAGGATTGCATTAAAACAATTTTTAAAAGGAACTAATATAACTAATTTTAGTTCTTAGAACTCTGTTTTTGAAGAAAAATTCAGAATTGGACTAGTTCATCTTAAGGAACTTGAAAAACAGAGTGCTCTGTTTCTGGCAAAAAGTTTGCTGGACTTTAACCGAGCATAACTCATAAGTTATTTAGCCAATTTAGGTGTAGGATATAGTTCTGGAAAGTTGAGTACGTGCTCTGCAACTTTATTGTAGACTTTTAGAACAGAATCACACATACAACTAGGTTAAATTCCAGATGAGTGTAAACTGTCCAGAACAAGGACAGACTCAGAAACTCTTTATGGACTCTTCTGTTTTTCAAGCATAACTTCCTGTAGAAAAATCTAAATTAGTCATAGGGTACATTTTTGGAAAGGTTAAGAGATGAATTGCATCTTTCTAATTCAAAGTTTTGGTAGTTGCAGTACGGAATTCAGTGGAATTTTAAGTTGAAAACAGCAACTTCCAAAGAAGGTGCTGTTGAAATTCTTCCAGGAATTTTGTCAACTTTGAGTCATCATAACTTTTTACCCAGAGCTGATCTGGAGGGAAATAAACACTCGTTGGAAATAGACTGAAGTTAACTTCAACTTTTGTGTTTAACTTGAGTTATGAAAATGCAATGTACTAGATCAAAATCTGGACTAAGTGGAAACTGGTTAGTTCTGGGCAGAGAAATGAGCGGTTGAACCCATTTGAGAAATTGTTATACCTATGGGGGTTTCATTACACCCAATGGTGTATGGCGTAATCATGAGTTGTTATCTTCAACTAGTGAAGGATTTGAGTATTTTACCTACTCAAGTTCTTTTTACTAGAGACCATGTTTATGTCGTATTGAAGATAAAAGGGTAGTGTATGTGATGACAAAAAGATATTAACGTCTCGTAGTGACCAAATCTAGTTAAGATGAACTTCCAAAGAGGAAGTCCATCAATTTCAATTTCACTATTATTTATTTTGTATGGTAATGGTGTAGCTTGTGCAAAGTTATTACATTATCCATATATGAGATGTATAACATGTTTTCCGTCATTATGCTTTACTACTAAATTATGGACTGCATGAAGTATGTTGTGTGGCTGATTTGCTTGTCGTCATGGTTGCAGGATGGTTCGTACCCGGGCCACGCACGAGGTCGGGGGTTGGAGTCAGCAAGGGGGTGATGACTCCCAGCCACCTGCCTACGACAACACCCCACAGCAACAACCACCGCCTCCGCCTCCGCTTACCTAGCGGATGTGATATCGACGCTGGTTGGCTCTCGTGAGGAGCGGACCGACCTGCTCCGCACGATAGTGCAGAATATGTCCCAGGTGGGGACACGTCAAGAAAGGGGTCCTCATGAGCCCCACATCAACACGTACTCGGATTTCATGAGTACACATCCTTCGGTGTTCACAGAAGCGGCGGAATCACTGGATGCCGACAACTGGCTGCGCACTATTGAGTCCAAGTTCGGGCAGCTCCAATGCACGGAGCAGCAGAAGACTCTATTCGCGGTGCAGCAACTTCATGGTGCCGCCGGTGCGTGGTGGGCAAATCATCTTGCCTCACTGCCCGCTGGCCACACCATGGAATGGCAAGTGTTCTGGGAGGCATTCCGCGCCTATCACATACCTCCCGGTATGATGAAGAGGAAGTTCCAAGAGTTCTTGGAACTGAAACAAGGCGGGAGGAATGCCCATGACTACTCCCGCGTCTTCAACCATCTGGCGCAGTACGCGTTGGACTACATCTCCACCAAGGAGAGAAAGCGCGATTAGTTCTATCGGGGTCTGAATCCCGAGATGAAGACTCACCTCGCGCAATGCAATCGCGGAACCTTCAATGACCTTGTCAATGCCGTGATTCTCCAAGAGGATGCTCAGCGAGAGCTCGCTGCTGAGCAGAGGAAATGCAGCACTCCACAGAGTAGCGGGGGTGGAGCTCCCCAGAAATACTGAATGGTGTATCGGACATCATCCGGTCAACAATGGCATCCAGCGGCACGACCACAACAGTTTGGGGGTCGTTCTTATCAACCCTCCGCATTCCGACCGCCGATGCCACCACTGCGACCGCAAAAGCAGAAGATGGTACCCCGGGCATTTCCAGAGCAACAACGCACCACGGGATTCCGTCCACCGGTCAGCGGAGGACCGCCTCGCTACACATGCTTCACGTGTGGCCAGGCCGGCCATTTCTCCAAGGACTGCCCACAGGGGCAGCAAAGCAGTGGGCAAGCCCAATATCAGGGCGGTTCTCGGGGCCAACCACCGGCCAAGAAAGGAGGTCAGTGATCCAGGAGCGTCCATTACCTCGACAATGAGAACATCCCGGAAGGAGAGACCGTGCTGGCGGGTACGTTCACTCTCAATGATCGTGCAATCATCATTCTATTTGATTATGGTGCAACCCACAATTTCATATGTGCATCCTATGTGGCTAAGCATCAATTGCAAGTCTTTCCAACCGAGTGCTCATATATGATTTGCTCACCGGGAGAGAAGATTTCCGCAAATATGATGATTCCAAAAGCACCACTGTGCTTGGGTGGGAGGATATATCCCACTAATATGATTATACTTGAGGGGCAGAAGATTGATGCAATATTAGGAACGTCATGGCCAAATTACCATGGCGATGTCCTGGAAACTTTATCACGGACGGTCCACCTCAACTCTTCACTCTACCGTCCACATTCCCTTGTATTAGGCAGCCCATGTCGGAGTGCGTGAGCTGCAACACTCCTCCTGGCCTGCTCGGAAGCAGCCCACAAGGTTCTTTGATCAGAGGGTGTTTAGCGCCTTACGTGACCTAGGCTTGTTGGAGCATATGAACACCGAGATTTACGTGGTTCGGGACGCCGGAGCGTAATACCCTACGTCCACAGGGGTGCTTGCTGTATTGCTTGCTTGCCTGTGCTAGAGAGGGTGTGAATCAGAGATTCTGGAATCCCATGGCGGGTTGTCACCCCGGTCCTAGTCCAAGGTCGGGGTGGTTACAATTTTGCTTGGGGCCCGACAGGTGGCCCCGAAGCTATGTAAACCTTATACATGATCTAGGGCTTCGTCCTTTGAGTAGAGTGGTTGACGGAGGAGTTAAGTCCCGCCGCCTGGCATGCTGAGCGCCCCTGTCTGTATGTCAGGTGATGATGAAGATGTCGTCTTGTCGCCACGTCTTTTCACCCTGCTTGGGCGGCATCGTGTCATTGGGCGACACTGTACCGCTGTCACGCCTCACCGTCCTGTCTTGTCACTGTAATTGTGAACGGCAAAGGGCCAAGACGTGTGTAGTGCGCCATGCTTCTGGGGAAGGTGCGAGTCTTGAATGCGAAGCCTGACAGCGCACTTCCTTCTTGACTTCGTAGACCCACGGCCCACGACGGTCGTGGGGCACGTGGCGGCTCTGGAGCTCTTATCGACAGGTTTGGAGCAAGGGGACATGTCGCAGCTCTGGATCTCACCTCAGTGGGGAGGCTCGGGCCGGAGCCCCGGGCATGTGTCAGTACCGGAGCTGTCCTCAGCAGAGAGGTGGCTCTGAGCCAGGGGACATGTGGCAGCTCCGGACCTCACCTCAGCAGGGAGGCTTGGCCGGAGCCCAAAGCACGTGTCAGCACCGGAGCTGTCCTCAGCAGGGAGGTGGCTCTGAGCCAAGGGACACGTGGCAGCTCCATACCTCACCTCAGCGGGGAGGCTCGGACCAGAGCCCCGGGCACCTGTCAGCATCGGAGCTGTCCTCAGCAGGGAGGTGGCTCTGAGCCACGGGACACGTAGCAGCTCCGGACCTCACCTCAGCGGGGAGGCTTGGACCGGAGCCTAGGACACATGTCAGCCCCGGAGCTATTCTCAGCAGGGAGGTGGCTCTAAGCCGGGAGACAAGTGGCTGCTCTGGACCTTACCTCAACAGGGAGGCTCGGACCGAAGCCCAGGGCACACGTCAGCTCTGAAACTCAAGCACACGTGGCAGCCCCATGGCTGACCATGGGGCCAAGGACACGTGACTACGCTGGGGCTCGGCTCAACAGGGAGGCGGGACCCAGGCCGTATTTTACCCTCTATGCGGGGGTACCCGGTATGGAGGGTACCGAGAGTGGCCCCCAGGCCCATCTCGGGGGGAGGCATTGAGCACGTAGGTGGGGCCCTCATCTCCCCCGTGTGGTGGTTTTGAACCTGTAAATTGGAAACCGAAGTGGTGGCGATATTTTTGCGTAGTGGACGAGTGGTTGTACCTGGAAGACGAAAAGACTGCACATCCTTGGCGTAGTGGGCGTATTCGTCAGCCAAAGCAGCAGCGAGTCATCGCATCTACTTTTGATTGACGGGTCACGACGACACACTCGAGTGGTTGCCTCGGGGTGATTACTATGGCAGCCCATAGTTCGTAGGTCTACCGTGTTGCTCTCCTCAGGAACCACCAGACGTTCCCGAGATGTTACTCGCCTGGCCCCCAGTGTCTGACCGGTGGACCTGGGTCCCACCAGGCATTGGAAGGCAAGTGTCGAGGCGACGTGCTCGAGGGGTTGCCTCGGGGCACTTACTGCGACAACCAATGGGTTGGTCGCTACAGCTCCACCGTGCTGCTCTTCTCGGGATCCGCCAGATGTTCCCGAGATGTTACTCGCTTGGCCCCCAGTGTCTGATGGGTGGACTTTGGTTGTCGATGTAGACTTCGGACCCTTGGCAGCGCAAGGGTCCAGAATGACTTAGCCAACGTGGATAGCTCTTTGTCGATGTCCTGAGCTTGTTCCTCCGGGTCCTTGGCAGTGTAAGGACCCAGGGCACTCCGGCGGTGTAGCTACCAGTCCTTCCGGGTTCTTGGCAGCGCAAGGACTCGAGGGAAGTTCAGCCCTTGTCTTCAGCTTTTCCCAGGGAGATACGTGGCAGCTCCGGACCTTACCTCCGCGGGGAGACTCAGTCCGGAGCTCAGGGCACATGTTGTAAAAGCCCAAGAAAAGGGGACTTGCAAAAACTTTTCATCACCTCACAACACCACGGTAGGAACTGGGATGATGACCTACCGTTGGCGGAATTCTCGTACAACAACGGCTATCAGGCGAGTATCAAGATGGCACCCTACAAAGCTCTATACGGTCGCAAATGTCGCACCCCATTAAACTGGTGCGAGTCCGGTGAAAGGGTCACATTCGGGGTTAATGTGGTGAACGACACCGAAGAGCGCGTTCGGACGATTCAAGCCAACTTGAAGTCCGCTCAATCCTGGTAAAAGAGCTACGCTGATAAGAGGCATAGACCGCTGCACTTTGACATCGTGGAACACGTGTACCTCCGTGTGTCTCCGATGAAGGGCGTGCACCGGTTCGGCATGAAGGGGAAGCTCGCTCCCCGTTTCATTGGACCCTATGCTATGACCGAGAAGTGTGGACCAGCGTCGTATAGATTGGAGCTACCGGCATCTCTTGCTGGTGTCCATGACTTCTTCCATGTATCACAACTGAGAAAATGTCTGAAGCATACCGCTGCTGTTCCTACCGAAGACATCGGCGAGCTGCAACCGGATTTAACGTATGATGAATATCTGGTGGCGATTATTGATGAGAAAGCCCGAACTACGCGTAGCCAAATGTTGTGGTTCCACGAAATACTCTGGAGCAACCACACTGCCGAAGAAGCGACGTGGGAGAGCGAGGAATTCCTTCGCTCAAATTACCCGGAGTTCATGGCATCTCAGCACGAGTAAGTTCCTATTACATCGGTGTCTCTTCTTTTGTAATCTCGGGACGGGATTCTTTTGAGGGGGGAGGGATGTAAAAGCCCAAGAAAAGGGGACTTGCAAAAACTTTTCATCACCTCACAACACCACAGTTTTGTGGTGAATATCTTGTGAAGAATTGTGAGGAGCAAGTAACCTCCATCAAAAGGGTATTTGAATGTGGCCTAGAGGGGGGGTGAATAGGCCTTTAAAGATTCCTGCACACTTAATAAAGTTATCAGAACCTTGACTGACCGGACTAGTCCGGTTGTGTGGGCGGACTAGTCCGGTGTGCTGAATTATTTGAGTTAATTAAGTGTGTCTCACAAATTTAATCTTTCAGCAGCGGAATGAGAACAACAGTTTTTATAAATTAAATTTATTGTATGGATGCACGTGCAAACTTATAAGGAACTCTAACGATGACTAGCAAACTAGTGATCTAATGTATCAAAATGTAAAACAAATGAGAGACAAGAGACACGAATTTTTACCGAGGTTCGATCTCACCAAGAGATCTACGTCCTCGTTGAGGAAGCTCACACAGAGCCGGGTTCCCAACCCTTTCCCTCTTCAAGTCACCACAAAGGCCGACTTGACTCCACTATCACGGGTAATCACCGAGTTTGTGTGGCAACCTCACACGTTGAGGGCTCCCACAAGAATTACAGTGAGAAGGTGATCAAATACACTCAAAAGGATTACAATGCAGAATATGAGTGTAGAGAAATCAAACCCCAAGAGCTCACAACGAAGGAACGACGATCTCCCAATCCCAATTCCAAGTTTTTGATTGATCTTCACCTTTTTGCACCTTAGATGTATGGGGAGACTTGTTTTTGGGCTCTTGGGACAGGTGGCGGCGCTAGGGTTTGAGTTTTTGACAGTATGAGTCGTGTGTCTTCTGGGAAAAGACGAAGGACCTCTTTTATAGGGTTTCCCAAAAAGTTACCGTTGTTAAACCTACTACCGGACTAGTCCGGTATATGATCGGACTTGTCCGGTACACTTCCAGTGGGTTAACCGGACTAGTCCGGTCTAGAACCGGACTTGTCCGGTGCTATGTAAAGTGGAGTTCCAGAAAGTTTAGCGGACTAGTCCTGTCGCATGGATGGACTAGTCTGCAGTCCTCTAAAGACAACAACAGAAACATGAGCGGACTAGTCCGGTCTAAAACCGGACTTGTCCGGTTGCATTCCAGTGAGCTGACCGGACTAGTCCGGTTCACAAGGCAGACTAGTCCGGTGCACTATATTTGCGTCTTCCAGAAAGTTAAACGGACTAGTCCGGTCCATGAACGGACTAGTCCAGTTTTCAGTGGATTTTAGTTGATTTTTAAACTCCTTCCCCTTATGCAAAGTCATGAGCTCTTGAGATGTGTCTCTGACACACATCCTATACATTTTCATCTACTTTGTTCTTCCAAGTTCTACTTAAGTCTTCCTTTTCGGGCACCACTCTATTTTTCATCTTTTTGTGCGCACCTAGCTAGTTCACTTAGTTTGTCCTGCAATCATTTCGTTAGGATCTCATATGCTTGTCATCAATTAGCCAAAACCCACAAGGGATTTCCTAGATGCACTTTCAATCTCCCCCTTTTTGGTGATTGATGACAACCATTTGAGATATCACAATTGAGAATAAAAGGTTGATTTTCATAAGGTGTGCACATATGAGAATAATAAAGAATTCACAAAAAGCTTCTCACATATGCACACACCTTATGGTGGGGTGCCTAACAGGTGTGTGATAAACAAAATGTGATAGATTAAAGACAAACAATAGTGAACATATAAGTAGGCATTAGAGCATAGTGCATCACACATAAGAAAAGAAATAGTGCATTACAAGATTTTAAAATAGGTACATGTCCTTGATCACAAAAGAGCTTAATAACCTACAAGATTTTAAAATAGGTACATCTTCCCTAATCTCAATCTCTCCCCCTTTGGCATCAAGGCACCAAAAAGGGAAAAATTGAGGGGAATCACTCATCGCTGCCTCCTCCGTCAGTCTCAGTCTGATCTTCATCTTCAGCATCCACGGGAGCAGGATCTTCCTCTGAGTCCTCGGAGGCGGGCGGTGATCCAACGGGCTCAATCTCAAGCTTTGCACAGATAGACTTGATATTGGCATTGACGTACTGTTGATGTTTCTTTCTTGCAAGCTTTTCTTTGCGCTGCCTGTCTTCGATCTTACGGCAGCAGGCAAAGATGGAGGAGAGCATCTTGAGGATGTCGCTGGATGATTCTTGGGCAGGTGGAGATCCAGGAAGAGCAGATGCAGATCTAGTGTCATCATGAGCTTGCTTTGGTCTCCTCTCCACTGGTGGAGAGGACGGGGCAGTTGGAGCCGGAGGCAGAGTGTACTCGGTGGGTTTTTGCGGCTTCAACCCCGTATGCTTGACATCCTTGACAAACTCGAGTCCCGTCACTTTCTCAATCATGTACATGATATACGGTGCGTATCCACAGGACCTATTGGGGGTAATTGAGATGTTCACAATGTCGTTGTAGATATACTCAAAGACATTGAATGGTCTCCTTCCACTGATGACCTTCATGAGAGTCCTCAAGGTCCCTTGTATAGTTCCCGCATCTCCATCCTTCGGAGCTATAGTCTTTCTCAAGACTCTATTTAGGACCACAAAGAAGGGCTTTTGATATTTGATGGTGGGAGGAACATATGGCATCCTTGTGTCATAGAGAAATTCAAGTTCCTCCTTCTCCAGGGGTTTCAGATTATGAATGACCAGTTCATGATCCAAAGTGTGTTGGAGGTGAAGAATCCTAGCAAATTCATCATACGTGACACTATACCTTGAACCATGAGTCATCCAAGTAATATTGTCTCCATCATCCCGAGCAAAGTAGAGAGTGGAGTAAAACTGGATAATTACTTCATTGTTCCAGTCATACTCAAAGGATAGCAGGTCCATCAGACTGTGCCTCTCTAAAGCCTCCACCATCTCACGAAAGTCAGGATACCTCTTCGACTTCAGATATTCAACATTTAGCCATTGACTCTCTACTACAGGGTTCTTCATCTTCATGTACACATGCTCGTAGTAGTCTGCATAGAAGTTGCTCCAGAACCTTGGATCAGAGCATTGCTTAGGTCGGTCATACACTTGAATTTCCTGAAATTATCAGCTAGCTCACTCCCTTTTCCAGTGAAATACTCACTTGAAGGCTGCCTGTTGCGGTGAATAGGGTTTTTCATCTTCAAGTGCCCAAGGGGACCACTAGCAAGTCCCTTCCCTTTATTGAGAACTCTTTTTGGCCCTGACGAGCCCTCAGCAGCATCTTTCCTTAGAGGCCTTTTGCCAATGACTTTCCTCTTGTTAGGTAGATTGTCGTCGGAGGGTGGAGAGTGGACATTGACATCATGTCTCTTCTTCATAACTCTCTCCTTGGTCCTCCTCACTTTCTCGCGTTGAACGTCTTCATCAATGTGAAAGGAGCTGTCATCTGAGCCTGAAGACATGATGCCTGATAAGGAGTTCAAGGATTAGATGCAAATGGACTCATTATCGACTTCAAATGGGAACGTAGGGGTTCAACTGTCAGAGACCAGACTTGTCCGGTTTCAGAGTGCGGACTTGTCCGCCTCTGAACGCCGGACTAGTCTGGCCTGGCATAAGAACCCTAATGTTTCATTTGAATCAAATCTCCTATCTAAGGGCACAAGGGTTGGAACATGGTAGGAATACATCTATTGAGGCAATGTACATCCTTTTGAAATCAAAGAAAACTAGCTTGAACTAGAAAAGTTGAGATTTTGGTTTAAAGGGGGAAATTTACCAAGATTTGAAGATTCGCGTCGAAGAAGTGGAAATCAGTCCAGATGAATCCGGAGGAGGGAGACCACTCGTCAACGGGAGTCTTTTTCGCGGAGAAAACCTCGATTTTGAGGGTTCAACCCGAAAATCACTTTGGGGGCTAGGGTTTGGAAGAGAAGAGGGAGAGCAAGTCTAATGAGGGGTGAGGGAGAGGTCTGGGTCGGCCAAGTGCTTCTATACGCGACTGCCCGGACTAGTCTGGTCATGATAGCGGACTAGTCCGGTGCCCCTGAATTATCCTAATTGTGGTCTGTCCAGACTAGTCCGGTGGACAATCGGACAAGTCCGGTTCCAGCAGACTTGATGCAGATATTAGAGTTTAGAGGTGATCCAAGGACACTGACTTTGCAAATAGTCTTGAACCTGTCTGTCATTATTTTGCTAAATTCTTCACAGAAGGACTTGTTAGTGGATCCAAAGATAATGTCATCAACATAAATTTGACATACGAATAAATGATCATCAAAATGTTTAGTAAAGAGTGTATAGTCAGCTTTACCAATTTTGAATCCATTTTGAATCAGAAAATCTCTAAGGCACTCATACCAGGCTCGAGGAGCCTGTTTGAGGCCATAGAGAGCCTTACGCAGTTTATAGACATGGTTGGGATACTCCTAATCTTCGAACCCCGGTGGCTGCTCCACATAGACTTCCTCCTTTATTGGACCATTGAGAAAGGCACTCTTGACGTCCATTTGATACAACTTAAAATTATGGTGAGTAGCATATGCCAATAAAATGCGAATGGACTCAAGTCTAGCTACAGGAGCGAAGGTTTCATCGAAATCCAAACCTTCCACTTGAGAATAATCTTTGGCCACCAACCTCGCTTTATTTCTTGTCACTACTCCATGTTCATCTTGCTTGTTCCGAAAGACCCATTTGGTTCCAACGATGTTCGCCCTTGGTCTTTCCATCAGCTCCCACACTTCATTTCTTTTGAAGTTGTTCAGCTCCTCTTGCATCGCAATCACCCAGTCTGGATCCCTTAAGGCTTCTTCTACCCTGTATGGCTCCAGAAAAGACACAAAAGAATAGTGTTCACAAAAATTTGCAATTTGAGATCTAGTAGTTACTCCCTTAGCAATATCTCCAATGATATTGTTGACAGGATGGTCCCTTTGCACACACTGATGTACTCTTGGGTGTGGAATTTGTATAGTTGCTTGTTCTTCATTGTCTTCATGTGTCATGTCTCCCCCTAGATCATTGCTTCCATGATCATATTGATTTTCTTGATCTTCCTCAACCTGATCTTGTGTAGGAGCTCCCCCTTGATCATTGCTTCCTTCTTGAAATTCATCTTGTGTCTCCTCTCGTGGTAGGATATCACCAAGTGCCATTTTCTTCAGCGCTTCACATGGAGCTTCCTCCTTATCTAGCATAGACTTATCGACTTGCTCCACTTGTGAGCCGTTAGTTTCATCGAACACTACGTCACGCACTACTTCAACAAGCCCGGACACCTTGTTGAAGACACGATAGGCGTAGGCATTAGATTCATATCCGAGCAAGAATCCTTCATCGGTCTTCGAAGCAAACTTCGAGGCCCTTGGTTTCTTGTTCAGAATAAAACATTTGCAACCAAAAACTTTGAAATAGGAAACGTTAGGCTTTTTACCCGTGAGAAGCTCATATGGAGTTTTCTTCAGTAGTCGATGAAGGTACAACCGATTTGTGGCATGACAAGCGGTGTTCACCGCTTCTGCCCAAAATCGGTCTGACGTCTTGTATTCATCCAACATTGTTCTCGCCATTTCGATCAATGTTCTGTTCTTCCTTTCGGCCACCCCGTTCTGTTGAGGAGAGTAGGGTGCCGAGAATTCATGCTTTATACCTTCTTCATTGAGATATTCTTCAACTTGGGTGTTCTTGAATTCTGTCCCATTGTCACTTCTGATATTCTTTACGGTTGATGAGAATTCATTCTGAGCTCTTTTCAAGAACTTCTTGAGGATTCCCTGAGTTTCTGATTTATCATACAAGAAAAATACCCAGGTAAATTTTGAAAAATCATCAACAATTACTAAACCGTATTTGTTACCGCCGATGCTGATGTATGCAATTGGACCAAAGAGATCCATGTGGAGAAGTTCCAGCGGTCTAGCAGTGGTCATCACATTCTTGGCGGGATGTGGTGCTCCAACCTGTTTTCCTGCTTGACAAGCGCTGCACGGCCTGTCTTTTTCAAAAACCACATCCTTAAGACCACGGATGTGACCACCTTTTAGAAGTTTCTGCAGATTTCTCATTCCAACATGGGCTACCGTCTATGCCACAGCCATCCCATGTTGGTCTTAGCAACCAAGCAAGTGTTGAGTTCGGCTTTATCTTTGTTGAAGTCAACAAGATAAAGCTTTCCCTTCAACAATCCCTTGAATGAAATCGAGCCATCGCTTCTTCTAAAGACGGTCACACCCTCATTAGTGAATAAACAGTTGTAACCTTTGTCGCATAGTTGAGATATTGATAAAAAATTATAATCTAGAGAGTCTACATGTAAAACATTAGATAAGGTGTGTTGAGAGGATATTTCAATGTTACCACTACCAAGGACCTTTCCTTGGCTGTTGTCTCCAAAGTATATACCTTCACTTGGATCCTTGTTGCACTCGTATTCCACAAACATACCTCTCTCTCCGGTCATATGATTTGTGCATCTGCTATCTAGCACCCACTTAGATCCGCCGGAGGAGTAAGCCTGCAAAATAGAATTATTTCTGGGTTTTAGGTACCCAAGCTTGCTTGGGTCCTCTCAGGTTAGTCACAAGAGTCTTGGGCACCCACACACAAGTTTTTAAGTTCTTGTGGCGTGGCCCTTTATATTTAGCAATGACTTTTCCATACTTGTTTTTCATGAGAACATAAGAAGCATCAAACGTATGGAACAGTGTTTGTAGCTCAGATTCATGGGATTTTTCTTTAACAAAAATGATTCTATTCTTAGCATGATCAGAAGTAGACATGTGTTTGTTTCTGTCAAAGCCAAGACCATCTTTGACATTGGGAGGTCTAGTGATCATATATGCACTTCGTGCATATTTGATCTTCTCCTTATCAAAGATGCCGTTTTAAGAAGAATGCATGTCATGAGAGGTTGAAGCATTAGAAATTACATTCTTCTTACTAGAGAAAGTGCAGGTTCTTATTGTTGTCGAGCTCATGTCTTTGGAGGAAGAGGAGTCACTTTGTTTGAGTGACTCAACTTGCACCTCAAGGATTTTGTTAACTTTTGACAAGTTAGCAAGTTCTTCCTTGATTGCAATGTGCAAGTCCTCTAACTTTGAGTAAGTTTCCTTACTCAAGGCTAGCTCTAAATCAAGTGACTCATTCTTCTCTCTTTCAAGCTCAAGAAGCTTTTCAACTTCTTGATATCTCTTACTCTCACGGATGAGCATATCTTCTTGTCGGTTGACAAGTTCTTCCTTTTCAAAGATTTCGTTCGACAACATTTCCATTTTCTTTAAAGCAATTTTACTTAGCCCTCTAAATAATTCTTCATTATCACTAGAGCTATCAAAGTCATCAATGGAGGAATTTAGTATAGGAGGAGTAAGTCTAACCTTTTTCTTGCCTTCCTTAGCCATAAGACAAGTGTGGTTGTTCATGTCCCGTCCTCCCATGTTCTGAAAGAGTGTCGCTCTCATAGTTGGTTTCTTGACTGCGATAGTGGCCATCTCTTCTTCTTCATCGGAGGAGGACTCGTCGTTTGAGTCCCACTCCTTCCCAATGTGAGCTTGATGGGCTTGTCTTTTTTTCTGAAATTTTTCTTTTCTTGAGATCTTGTTTCCTTCTTCTTTTTGTTTTCTTCATAAGTACAGTCCACCATGAAGTGACCATACTCTCCGCAGTTGTAGCAAGTACATCGAGCCTTGGAATTTCATTTATCCTTGCTTTTGCCTTCATGTGAATTGTTACCGTGTCTTCTCTTCATCATGCGTTTGAACTTTTTGATGAAGAGTACCATTTCTTCGTCATCAAGATCGGTGCTTTCGTCGCTTGTATCTCCATCGTCTTGGTCTTCACGAGTTTCTTTGAGTTTGGGTCTGCACGTTGCTTTGAGAGCAACTTCTTTCTTTTTAGAAGAGGTGAGCTCGGCTAAGTCTTTGACGTATTGAGCCTCTTTCTCCATCATTTCATGATTTATGATCTTTCCCAATAACTCATCGGGAGTCATTTTGTGAAACCCGGGGCTTTCTCTAATCATTGAGCAAAGTGTGACGTTTCTTGGCATGAAGGCTCTTATCATCCTTTTGACCACCTCGTGATCAGTCCATTTCTTACTTCCATAGGCACGGATTTTGTTGATGAGTGCCTTCATCCGATTGTACATGTCTTGAGGTGATTCGCCTTCTTCAATAGCAAATCTCCCCAACTCTTCTTCTAGCATCTTAATTTTGGCTTCACGTACAGACCTATTTCCTTCATGAGCAGTTTTGAGTGTATCCCAGATTTCTTTTGCACTTTCTAGTCCATCGATCTTGGTGAATTCTTCTCTGCTCAGTGACGATGTGATTACTGCAACGGCTTGTGCATTTCTGTGAATCTCTTGTTCTTGTTCCGGAGTGAGTTCTTCATCCGTGTCTGGGATATCTATTCCTGTGCAGACAATATGCCAAAGGCTGGGATTCAAGGATATTAGATGCATTTTCATGTTGTACTTCCACATGGTGTAGTCACTTCCGTCAAACTGCGGGGGCCTTCCCATAGGAATAGAGAGATAATGATTATTTGAATTGAGACGGTTGTAGTTGTAAGGATACCGGGAGTAGTCGTGATGACCACTCCCCATCGTCTTTTCTTCCTCTTTTCCCTTTTGTGCCATTAACTTCTTTCTCAGTATTGTCTTAAGTTGTCTCACTTCATCATCATCATGTGGACTTTCCTTCAGCACATCGAAGGCTTTGGCTTCTTGCTCCTCATCGTTGTTGTTCATCTTCGGGATATCGTTGTTCTTCTCAGAGGCCATTGATCTCTTCGAGATGTGAGTCTCGTTGGTGGAGAACTTGGCTCTGATACCAATTGAATGTGGCCTAGAGGGGGGTGAATAGGCCTTTAAAGATTCCTACACACTTAATAAAGTTATCAGAACCTTGACTGACCGGACTAGTCCGGTTGTGTGGGCGGACTAGTCCGGTGTGCTGAATTATTTGAGTTAATTAAGTGTGTCTCACAAATTTAATCTTCTAGCAGCGGAATGAGAACAACAGTTTTTATAAATTAAATTTATTGTATGGATGCACGTGCAAACTTATAAGGAACTCTAACGATGACTAGCAAACTAGTGATCTAATGTATCAAAATGTAAAACAAATGAGAGACAAGAGACACGAATTTTTACCGAGGTTCGATCTCACCAAGATATCTACGTCCTCGTTGAGGAAGCTCACACAGAGCCGGGTTCCCAACCCTTTCCCTCTTCAAGTCACCACAAAGGCTGACTTGACTCCACTATCACGGGTAATCACCGAGTTTGTGGGGCAACCTCACACGTTGAGGGCTCCCACAAGAATTACAGTGAGAAGGTGATCAAATAAACTCAAAAGGATTACAATGCAGAATATGAGTGTAGAGAAATCAGACCCCAAGAGCTCACAATGAAGGAACGACGATCTCCCAATCCCAATTCCAAGTTTTTGATTGATCTTCACCTTTTTGCACCTTAGATGTATGGGGAGACTTGTTTTTGGGCTCTTGGGACAGGTGGTGGCGCTAGGGTTTGAGTTTTTGACAGTATGAGTCGTGTGTCTTCTAGAAAAAGACGAAGGACCTCTTTTTATAGGGTTTCCCAAAAAGTTACCGTTGTTAAACCTACTACCGGACTAGTCCGGTATATGATTGGACTTGTCCAGTACACTTCCAGTGGGTTAACCGGACTAGTCCGGTCCAGAACCGGACTTGTCCGGTGCTATGTAAAGTGGAGTTCCAGAAAGTTTAGCGGACTAGTCCTGTCGCATGGATGGACTAGTCCGCAGTCCTCTAAAGACAACAACAGAAACATGAGCGGACTAGTCCGGTCTAAAACCGGACTTGTCCGGTTGCATTCCAGTGAGCTGACCGGACTAGTCCGGTTCACAAGGCGGACTAGTCCGGTGCACTATATCTGCGTCTTCCAGAAAGTTAAACGGACTAGTCCGGTCCATGAACGGACTAGTCCGGTTTTCAGTGGATTTTAGTTGATTTTTAAACCCCTTCCCCTTATGCAAAGTCATGAGCTCTTGAGATGTGTCTCTGACACACACCCTATACATTTTCATCTACTTTGTTCTTCCAAGTTCTACTTAAGTCTTCCTTTTCGGGCACCACTCTATTTTTCATCTTTTTGTGTGCACCTAGCTAGTTCACTTAGTTTGTCCTGCAATCATTTCGTTAGGATCTCATATGCTTGTCATCAATTAGCCAAAACCCACAAGGGATTTCCTAGATGCACTTTCAGTATTGGTTCAAACTTTCTACACATAAGATAACACATGAGAGGTTGTTCAAAAACCAACTTAGAGTCATTTACATGTTTGGACCCTAGTTGGATTAAGACCACTGAGTTGAAGTACTCAAAGTGCAATGGGAGGGTTTGAAAATCAGAATTTGATCTAATGTCCAACTCAAAATTCAAATGAGGAGAGGACATAATGGTGATTCAAAACTGTTGTATTCAAACTCTTGGTTGCAGCAGCTAACACAAGAATCAAAGTGCATAATTGGATTCCTTGGGTCCAAATTAGTGGGTAGGCAAAGTTTCAGTAATTTTTGAAAAGGATTGCTACCTATTTTTTTTCCAAAAGGGATCCAAATGTGCAAAGAACTCAAATATACATTTGAATTTTGGGGAAATTTGTCCAACTATACAAATGTAGCTCAGTTTGAGACCCCAAACATTTGAATTGATCACTTGCCAGATTTTTGGGATCTTTTAAGAGATGAGGGGGTACTGACCAGTGGGGCCCACATGTCATTGGGTGGAATAGACTTAACCCCCATGTTTTCCCTCTGTTTCTCAGTCAACCGAAGGCATTCGCTCGAACAGACAGCTGCCGCGCGCGCCACCGCCCGGGAAGCCACCTCCTGATTTCCTCTCTCGCGCTGGCAACCGGGCAGCAGCTCGCCCCTCCTCTACGTGACCCCCTCCCCACACAGCTGAGCCGTACGCGTTGTTTCTCTGCACGAACAGCACCGCACCGGCTCTGTTTCGCTCACCGGCGCCGCTCCTCCGAGTTCCACTGTACGCCAGCGCCTGCTCGGACTTTGCCCGAGCCACCAACACAAAAAGGGAGCACCAGCGCGTGCTCTAGCTAACCACCCCACTACTTCGCGGCGTTGGCGCCTCATTCAGCCACAAAAAGAAGCGAGGCCACCGGCGGAAAACCGAGGTTGCTCTCCGTGGACAGCACACCACGGCCACTTTCACCGCCTGATCTCTACACGAAAGTGGTGTGCCTTAGTCTCCAGATCGTGTAGCTGCAACCCTCATAGCAATTGATCGACAGAGCGCAGAGAATTTCTAAGATTCCCGAAAGCTAGTGCATGCGGGTAGGGGTCGGTCTACCCCAAAATTCTCGCGGCACAGTCCAAACCCAGCTCGGGTAAGCTTGCACACACCTTCCTCACTTCCTAGCGGCCCTCCTCGACCAAGAATCAAGTGGTATGGTCCAGAAATGACCGGGTTCTTGTTGTTTTTTGGGCCACCATGGAATAACAGCTCGGGTCACCGTGGAACTCCATGTTGCCAACCTTTTCACGGAGTTTGGCGGCCATTTTTGACACCCTCAAGCTCCCACGGTGCTCTCCGATCATTTTCCGATCGTTTTGATGTGGTGTAGCGCATTCCCGACCACGCCGGAACCCTAACAGCCGCTGCCACCGTCAGGCGCCCTGTTCCGGTGAGCTACGGCCGCCGGCGAGCCCCGAGCCGAGTTCAGCGTCGCGAGTTAGGGTGGGGAGGCAAGTCTGGGGTCGGGAGATCGCCGGGAAATCGATTCCGGCGACGCTCGCCGGAGGGCGCCGCCGCGGGCCCCTGTTTGGCACGAGGAAGGAGAAGGCCTGCCGGGTGGGACCCCCTGGCAGACATTTGAACATTTTGGGATTTTCAGTTCTAGTTTAAACTTTGGATGGCCACAACTTGGGGTAGAAGAATACAAAAATTGTGAAACAAATTTTGTTGGATTCCTCTAATAGAGTACTATCCAAATATGAAACCCAATTTGTATGAAACCCATCATTTCATTCTGGAAAATTCTTTAAAACTTTTCAGAAAAAGAATTTTAGAGGGAGTTTGGTTCATCCAAAAATCCTCAAATTTTGCCAGAATATTCTTTAGGACGTTAGTGAACACCTGTAAAAGTTTTAGACCATTTGGAGTTGATTTGATCAGGGCAATTCAGATTTGAATGTGCTGTGTTCAATTGAATACAGAAACATTTTCAGAGAATTTACAAAACTTGGAAATTCAGTTCTGGATAAACCTTAGCTCCAAAAATACTAGGAAAATTCATGCAAACTCTATGAGCTATAATTGAAATTGTAGTTCACTAAGTTTGGCATGAACAGGGGTGTTATCTCAGAATTTATTCTTCTTTGCTTAATTGCTTAGAAAATTATTCTGAACAAACCACTCAATGAAAAGTGCTAATCTGTAGTCCAGAGGTTTTTCTTGTGACAAGGAACTCACATGACAATTCTCAGCTCCATTGGAGCTATGGATCACCCCTGTTCTGTTTAACCACTTGAGGTGATTATTATAGAAGGGGGGAAAACCACTTAGCGCTTAATCATGTGCTTTGGTCCAAACCAGACCACTAGCCCCAGTTTCATTTTAAATTCTTAAACAGAGTTCCAGTTTTTAAAAACTTGTTAGTAGAATTTGTAGCAGAATCTTTACAATTAAACTTATGTGCATATTCATTAACGTGTAGTCGCTGAAGGCGAGGAGACTCCGGAAGTGCTCGACTTACTCCTTCTGGAAGAAGACCTAACTACTGACCAGCAGCAACAAGGCAAGCCCCGGTTTGCATTAAGCCTTTTATAAAGTTTTACTTTGTTTACATATGTAGTGTGAAGTGTGTATGTGCATTAGGTGTAGGATGGATGAATACCCAACTGCATAACCAGAATTTTTACCCAAGAGTGAGGGTAGTGTCTAGGGCCTCGAATAGACAGGCTATGCTTAATGATTCATAGGACTTCGGTACAAGTCGAGTAGTTGGAATCTACTCGCGAGTTAGGCTTGGGACACACGGGATTTGTTCGAGTGATATGAGATCACCTTAGTAATGGAAAATGAGATTGGCAGGGGCTAGGGCGCAGCAAGAGGGAGTCTTGTGTGCGCAGCCCTGTCCGGGTCGATTGAGGACCGATCCGTGTGCGGCCCATGCTGATCAAGTTTGAATGTACCGAAGGCATATCGAATATATGGGCCCCAATAAACCGATGTAACCTAAACCTCCGGGCGTCGAGGCATAACGCACCGATTTATAGGTGTAGGCTGAGGGCAGCAAGGTGGAAATCTGCTAACGGGCATAGAGAGATGCTCCGTGTAGGGAACCTCCTGCTCGTTTTGGTGCGACCGGTTCGACGTTTGGGCTGTTGGGCGAAAGGTTGTCCCGTACGACATCGAGTGAGCGTGTTGTGCAGCTCCACGAGTGGGCGTACGTGACGTGCTCTTTGGGTGTCCCTGCAGGTGTATATCGAGTCGATTCACCATCCCTCGCGGTGAAAAGTACCACTTGGTCACTGAGTCGTGACGTAGGCTAATGTATGAAATGTGATGATTCAATATTTCTGTTATGATATAAATGTCTTGCTACATGTGTGTCACCAAATACGGCTTACTAAATTTCAGATTCCTGAACTGTTAACTTGTTGCTAAAAGATGAATTAAGGATGAACTTGTAGGCGAGTCCATTTGCTGCAATGTTACTATCCTATGTTCATTGTACACCTCATGTAGAATTTCATGCCTAGGTGAGTCGGTGAAGTCTTGTTGAGCCATCGTGCTCACAGTTGCTGCTTAAGTGTTTTTCAGGTGAGGAGCCACCCACGGACTCGGAGTACGAGTCCACCGGCGAGGCTTACCCCCTGTCGGGGACCACGGCTGAGTGGGAGCTGTACACGCCGCACTGAGCTGAGGAGTGCAGCTAGTGTGGGTTGCCCTAGGGCTGGGCAACCGACTTTTGCTAGATAGGCGGGCGTGAGTTGTACAAAAGAAACTTCCGCTGTGCAATAAAGACTCTAGTTTGTAACTGAGTAGTGTCTACTTTGTACATTTCAGTTAGTTTTCCATGTAATATATTATGTCCTTATGACGTGTGCTGTCAGGTGTCGCATCGTGCGGCACCACCCTCTGTGATCCTGGATGAGCGGATCCATGTCCGCCACAGCCTGGTATCAGAGCCGCATTGGGGATAGCACAGTACTTAAGGACTGTATTACGGGAAAAACTTAGGCTTAGGTGAGGATCCGGTAGTTTGCCCAAGTAAGGACTATATTAGCATATTTACTTAAAGTGGCAAGACTAACATATGTGTTTTAATTCTGAATTTTCATTACGTAACGACGCACCTACGCTCTGGTAAGAATGGTAAGGAACGCCACCGAAAGCGGTTCAATTTCGGTTAGCTCCCCTGACGAGAAACGTGGTTCAGGGATAGGTCTCACAGCTTGGTGTGAGACGTCAATATGAAACTCTTTGACTTTT
The DNA here is from genome assembly GCA_030760725.1 of Neostapfia colusana. Taxonomy (NCBI): domain Eukaryota; kingdom Viridiplantae; phylum Streptophyta; class Magnoliopsida; order Poales; family Poaceae; genus Neostapfia; species Neostapfia colusana. Next base: position 103,429,149 of record JASWHV010000004.1, read on the forward strand.
CATGTTCCTGAGTTCATATGAAACGCTGGTCCCTAGTGTGCATTAGGCAAGTAAGTGGAGACCCCATCGCGTGGTCAGTAACGCGAGAGTATGTTCGTCTGGAAATAGCCCAGGAGGACATACGCAGCGCTTGCCATCGGCGTGCCCTGCAGGGCAGTAGGTGGTATCTGTTGGGTTGATAACATTCCCAACCGTGACGAACCGTTCATGACATACACGGGTTCCCCGTTGTGTGGTGTTGAAACATGATCACGTACCTTGAGACGTGACCTAACTCAAGGATGTCCGTATGACAATGATACGGGCGTTTGTATTTACTTTTAAATATGGAACTGCCTGAAATGAAACAACCTTTGAGTGCATCACTATTGTGTGGTCTTCTGCAGGTACTAACCACGTATGTATCCGAGTAGACAACGTGTGCGAGAGACCGTTTAGTGCCACACTTGAGACGTATATACCGGTATAATCCGGTTAAGGTTTTCTTTTGTGGGGAACGTAGTACCAACATATTGTAGGCATGTGCATGAAAAATAATGATAACAAGGAATCAAAATCACTAAGTGTCAACATTTAGGACTCTGGTTGGGTAGAAAAAGTTGATAACTGATCAGTGTAGTTCCAAAAGACTGAAAAACAGAGTGCTCTGTTTTGGGCAGCAAGTTTGCTGAACTTTCACAGAGCATAATTTACAGATCAGTTAGCCAATTGAGGTGTGGTATATAGTTCTGGAAAGCTATTTAAGTACTCTACAACTTTGTTTTAGATTTCCAGAGCTGAATCACACCTGAAGATGGCTTAAATCCCAGAGGAATGGGAACTGTCCAGAACCAGGACAGAGTTGACACACCCTCTGGACTGTTCTGTTTTTCAAGTATAATTCCCAGTAGAAAAATCTAAAATTGTCATATGATACATCTTTAGAAAGGGTAAAAAATGGGTTACATCTTTGTAATTCAAAGTTTCTGAAATTTCAGCACAGATTTCAGTGAAACCAGAGTTCAAAACAGCAACTTCCCAAGGGAGGTGCAGAAGATTGATGCAATCTTAGGAATGCCATGGCTAAGCTACCATGGCGCTGTCCTAGAAACTTTAACATGGACGGTTCACCTCAAATCCCCACTACACCGTCCACAGTCCCTCTTATTAGATAATCCAGTCCGGGAGGTTTCAGCGATCAATAATGCTGAAGCTCTCAAGTTAGAGGACATCCCCGTAGTCCGGGAGTACCCTGCCGTGTTCCCGGATGATCTTCCGGGCATGCCACCTGATCCGGATGTCGAGTTCAAGATTGAACTTGCACCCGGGACTACGCCCATATCACGGAGACCATACAAGATGGCTCCGAACGAGCTGGCTGAATTAAAAGAACAACTCAATGATCTGTTGAGCAAAGTTTTCATTAGGCCGAGTTCCTCGCCTTGGGGATGCTCGGCGCTGTTCGTGAAGAAGAAGGATGAAACCTTGAGGCTGTGTGTGGACTACCGGCCGCTCAACGCCGTCACCATCAAGAATAAGTACCCACTGCCCCGCATCGTCATATTGTTTGATCAACTTGTGGGTGCAAGTGTGTTCTCCAAGATGGACCTTCGCTCTGGATATCATCAGATAAAGATCCGGGCGGAGGATATCCCGAAGACGGCTTTCTTGACGAGATACGGAATATATGAATATCTCGTCATGTCCTTTGGTCTCACAAACGCTCCAGCCCATTTCATGTATCTCATGAACTCGGTGTTCATGCCGGAGCTGGACAAGTTCGTGGTAGTGTTCATCGATGATATCTTGGTTTACTCCAAGACAAAAGCCGAACATGCCGAACACTTGAGGATCGTTCTTCAACGATTGCGAGACCACAAGCTCTATGCCAAGTTCAGCAAATGCGAGTTTTGGATCAGCCAAGTGCCATTCTTGGGACATATCATCTCAGCAGAAGGCATCGCGGTTGACCCAAGCAAAATAGAGCAAGTACTGAAATGGAAAGCTCCCACTTCAGTTCATGAAGTCAGAAGCTTCCTTGGGTTAGCGGGATACTATCGGAGATTCATTCCAAGCTTCTCCAAGCTTGCTAAGCCGATGACAGAATTGCTGAAGAAGGGAACGAAATATGTTTGGAACACGGCGTGTGAAGGAGCGTTCCAAGCATTAGTGAAGCATCTCGCAACAGCCCCGGTCTTAGCTCAGCCAGATACAAACAAGCCCTTCGACGTGTATTGTGACGCGTCCAGTATTGGGCTTGGCTGCGTGTTGATGCAGGAAGGACGTGTGGTCGCGTATGGCTCACGCCAACTTCGGAACCATGAGCAGCATTATCCCACTCATGATCTTGAGCTTGCTGCCGTGGTGTTGGCGCTAAAAATGTGGAGGCACTATCTCCTGGGGAATTTGGTGCACCTCTACACCGACCACAAGAGCTTGAAATACATTTTCACCCAGAAGGAGCTGAACACGAGGCAAAGGAGGTGGCTAGAACTAATCAAAGATTATGAAATTGAGATTCATTACCACCCCGGCAAGGCGAATGTGGTTGCTGATGCACAGAGTCGGAAGTCACATGTTCATAACCTCACCATTACACCGGTGGAGGATGAAGAGCCGAGTTTATACTTGGTTCCTTATGGATCGCTTTACAACCTTGCCCTCATCCCTACTATTAGGGAGGACATCATTGCAGCTCAGAAGATTGATAAGGGAATGGCACATCTCCGGAGACGGATAGATAATGGGGAGATCAAGTGTTTCCCGAAAGATGATGAGGGGACGCTATGGTTCAATGACCGCATAGTCGTACCCCGGGATATGGAGTTGAGGAAAAAGATCCTTGATGAAGCTCACTTGTCTAAATACTCCATTCATCCGGGCAGCAACAAAATGTACCAAGATTTGAAAAAGAAATTTTGGTGGACACGGAAGAAGCGGGAGGTAGCGAAGTACGTATCCGAATGCGATATGTGTAGACGAGTGAAGGCTGATCATATGAGAAAATCAGGGCTGTTGCAACCCCTGAAGATCCCAGCATGGAAATGGGAGGATGTGAGCATGGATTTCATTGTGTGATTACCCCTAACTTCCAACATGCATGATTCCATTTGGGTAATCGTTGACCGACTAACTAAGTCAGCTCACTTCATTCCCGTGCATACACATTTCCATGCCAACAGATATGCGGAGTTATATATTGCCAGGATCCTATGCTTGCATGGTGTACCCAAGACCATAGTCTCAGACCGAGGTGCATTGTTTGTATCTCGCTTTTGGGAGCAGCTGCACGCTGCTTTGGGTACTAAACTGATTAGAAGCTCCGCCTACCACCCTCAGACAGATGGCCAAACAGAGAGGGTGAATCAAGTATTGGAAGACATGTTGAGAGCATGTGCCATTCACCACGGTAGGAACTGGGATGATCACCTACCGTTGGCGGAATTCTCGTACAACAATGGCTATCAGGGGAGTATCAAGATGGCACCCTACGAAGCTCTATACGGTCGCAAATGCCGCACCCCATTAAACTGGTGTGAGTCCGGTGAAAGGGTCACATTCAAGGTTGATGTGGTGAACGACACCGAAGAGCGCGTTCGGACGATTCAAGCCAACTTGAAGGCCGCTCAATCCCGGTAAAAGAGCTACGCTGATAAGAGGCGTAGACCGCTGCACTTTGACGTAGGGGAACACGTGTACCTCCGTGTGTCTCCGATGAAGGGCGTGCACCGGTTCAGCATGAAGGGGAAGCTCGCTCCCCGTTTCATTGGACCCTATGCTATCACCGAGAAGTGCGGACCAGCGTCGTATAGATTGGAGCTACCGGCATCTCTTGCTGGTGTCCATGACTTCTTCCATGTCTCACAACTGAGAAAATGTCTGAAGCATACCGCTGCTGTTCCTACCGAAGACATTGGCAAGCTGCAACCGGATTTAATGTATGATGAATATCCGGTGGCGATTATTGATGAGAAAGCCCGAACCACGCGTAGCCAAACGTTGTGGTTCTACAAAATACTCTGGAGCAACCACACCGCCGAAGAAGCGACGTGGGAGAGCGAGGAATTCCTTCGCTCAAATTACCCGGAGTAAATGGCATCTCAGCACGAGTAAGTTCCTATTACATCGGTGTCTCTTCTTTTGTAATCTCGGGACGAGATTCTTTTGAGGGGGGAGGGATGTAAAAGCCCAAGAAAAGGGGACTTGCAAAAACTTTTCATCACCTCACAACACCACAGTTTTGTGGTGAATATCTTGTGAAGAATTGTGAGGAGCAAGTAACCTCCATCAAAAGGGTATTGGTTCAAACATTCTACACATAAGATAACACATGAGAGGTTGTTCAAAAACCAACTTAGAGTCATTTACATGTTTGGACCCTAATTGGATTAAGACCACTGAGTTGAAGTACTCAAAGTGCAATGGGAGGGTTTGAAAATCAGAATTTGATCTAATGTCCAACTAAAAATTCAAATGAGGAGAGGACATAATGGTGATTCAAAACTGTTGTATTCAAACTCTTGGTTGCAGCAGCTAACACAAGAATCAAAGTGCATAATTGGATTTCTTGGGTCCAAATTAGTGGGTAGGCAAAGTTTCAGTAATTTTTGAAAAGGTTTGCTACCCATTTTTTTCCAAAAGGGATCCAAATGTGCAAAGAATTCAAATATACATTTGAATTTGGGGGAAATTTGTCCAACTATACAAATGTAGCTCAGTTTGAGACTCCAAACATTTGAATTGATCACTTGCCAGATTTTTGGGATCTTTTAAGAGATGAGGGGGTACTGACCAGTGGGGCCCACATGTCATTGGGTGGAATAGACTTAAACCCCAAGTTTTCCCTCTGTTTCTCAGTCAACCGAAGGCATTCGCTCGAACAGCCAGCTGCCGCGCGCGCCACCGCCCGGGAAGCCACCTCCTGATTTCCTCTCTCGCGCTGGCGACCGGGCAGCAGCTCGCCCCTCCTCTACGTGACCCCCTCCCCACGCAGCTGAGCCGTACGCGTTGCTTCTCTGCACGAACAGCACCGCACTGGCTCTGTTTCGCTCACCGGCGCCGCTCCTCCAAGTTCCGTCGTACGCCAGCGCCTGCTCGGCCTTTGCCCGGGCCACCAAAACAAAAAGGGAGCACCAGCGCATGCTCTAGCTAACCACCCCGCTACTTCGCGGTGTTGGCGCTTCGTTCAGCCACAAATCGACGATCGCCGCCGAGAACCGAGGCCACCGGCGGAAAACCGAGGTTGCTCTCCGTGGACAGCACACCACGGCCACTTTCACCGCCTGATCTCTACACGAAAGAGGTGTGCCTTAGTCTCCAGATCGTGTAGCTGCAACCCTCATAGAAATTGATCGACCGAGCGCAGAGAATTCCTAAGATTCCCGGAAGCTAGTGCATACGGCTAGGGGTCGGTCTACCCCAAAATTCTCGCGGCACAGTCCAAACCCAGCTCGGGTAAGCTTGCACACACCTTCCTCACTTCCAAGCGGCCCTCCTCGACCAAGAATCAAGTGGTATGGTCCAGAAATGACCGGGTTCTTGTTGTTTTTCGGGCCGCCATGGAATAACAGCTCGGGTCACCGTGGAGCTCCATGTTGCCGACCTTTTCACGGAGTTTGGCGGCCATTTTCGACACCCTCGAGCTCCCGCGGTGCTCTCCGATCATTTTCCGATCGTTTTTATGTGGTGTAGCGCATTCCCGACCATGCCGGAACCCTAACAGCCGCTGCCACCATCGGGCGCCCTGTTCCGGTGAGCTACGGCCGCCGGCGACCCCCGAGCCGAGTTCAGCGTCACGAGTTAGGGTGGGGCGGCAAGTCTGGTGTCGGGAGATGGCCGGGAAAGCGATTCCAGCGACGCTCGCCGGAGGGCGCCGCCACGGGCCCTGTTTGGCGCGAGGAAGGGGAAGGCCTGCCGGGTGGGACCCCCTGGCAGACATTTGACCATTTTGGGATTTTCAGTTCTAGTTTAAACTTTGGAGGGCTACAACTTGGGGTAGGAGAATCCAAAAATCGTGAAACAAATTTTGTTGGATTCCTCTAGTAGGGTACTATCCAAATATGAAACCCATCATTTAATTCTGGAAAATTCTTCAAAACTTTTCAGCAAAGGAATTTTAGAGGGAGTTTGGTTCATCCAAAAATTCTCAAATTTTGCCAGAATATTCTTTACGACGTTAGTGAACCCCTGTAGGAGTTTCAGACCATTTGGAGTTGATTTGATCAGGGCAATTCAGATTTGAAGGTGATGTGTTCAATTGAATACAGAAACATTTTCAAAGAATTTCCAAAACATAGAAATTCAGTTCTGGACAAACCTTAGCTCAAAAAATACTAGGAAAATTCATGCAAACTCTATGAGCTATATCTGAAATTGTAGTTCACTAAGTTTGGCATGAACAGGGGTGTTATCTCAGAATTTATTCTTCTTTGCTTAATTGCTTAGAAAATTATTCTGAACGAACCACTCAATGAAAAGTCTAATCTATGGTCCAGAGGGTTTTCTTGTGACAAGGAACTCACATGAAAATTCTCAGCTCCATTGGAGCTCTGGATCACCCCTGTTCTGTTTAACCACTTGAGGTGATTATTATAGAAGGGGGAAAAACCACTTAGCACTTAATCATGTGCTTAGGTCCAAACCAAACCACTAGCCCCAGTTTCATTTTAAATTCTTAAACAGAGTTCCAGTTTTTAAAAAATTGTTAGTAGAATTTGTAGCAGAATCTTTACAATTAAACTTATGTGCATATTCATTAACGTGTAGTCGCTGAAGGCGAGGAGACTCCGGAAGTGCTCGACTTCCTCCTTCCGGAAGAAGACCTAACTACTGACCAGCAGCAACAAGTCAAGCCCCGGTTTGCATTAAGCCTTTTATAAAATTTTACTTTGTTTACATACGTAGTGTGAAGTGTGTATGTGCATTAGGTGTAGGATGGATGAATACCCAACTGCGTAACCAGAATTTTTACCCAAGAGTGAGGGTAGTGTCTAGGGCCTCGAATAGACAGGCTATGCTTAATGATTCATAGGACTTCGGTACAAGTCGAGTAGTTGGAATCTACTCGCGAGTTAGGCTTGGGACACACGGGATTGGTTCGAGTGATGTGAGATCACATTAGTAATGGAAAATGAGACTTGGCAGGGGCTAGGGCGCAGCAAGAGGAAGTCTTGTGTGTGCAGCACTGTGCATGTCGATTGAGGACCGATCCGTGTGCGGCCCGCGCTGATCAAGTTTGAACGTACCGAAGGCATATCGGATATATGGGCCCCGATAAACCGATGTAACCTAAACCTCCGGGCGTCAAGGCATAACGCACCGATTTATAGGTGTAGGCTGAGGGCAGCAAGGTGGAAATCTGCTAACGGGCATAGAGGGATGCTCCGTGTAGGGAACCTCCTGCTCGTTTCGGTGCGACCGGTTCGACGTTTGGGCTGTTGGGCGAAAGGTTGTCCCGTATGACATCGAGTGAGCATGCTGTGCAGCTCCACGGGTGGGCATACGTGACGTGCTCTTTGGGTGTCCCTGCAGGTGTATATCGAGTCGATTCGCCGTCCCTCGCGGTGAAGAGTACCACTTGGTCACTGAGTCGTGATGTAGGCTAATGTATGAAATGTGATGATTCAATATTGCTGTTATGATATAAATGTCTTGCTACATGTGTGCCACCAAATACGGCTTACTAAATTTCAGATTCCTGAACTGTTAACTTGTTGCTAAAAGATGAATTAAGGATGAACTTGTAGGCGAGTCCATTTGCTGCAATGTTACTATCCTATGTTCATTGTACACCTCTTGTAGAGTTTCATGCTTAGGTGAGTCGGTTAAGTCTTGTTGAGCCATCATGCTCACAGTTGCTGCTTAAGTGTTTTTCAGGTGAGGAGCCACCCACGGACTCGGAGTACGAGTCCACCGGCGAGGGTTACCCCCCGTCGGGGACCACGGCTGAGTGGGAGCCGTACACGCCGCGCTGAGCTGAGAAGTGCAGCTAGTGTGGGTTGCCCTAGGGCTGGGCAACTGACTTTTGCTAGATAGGCGGGCGTGAGTTGTACAAAAGAAACTTCCGCTGTTTAATAAAGACTCTAGTTTGTAACTGAGTAGTGTACTACTTTGTAGATTTCAGTTAGTTTTCCATGTAATATATTGTGTCCTTATGACGTGTGCTGTCAGGTGTCGCATCGTGAGGCACCACCGTCTGCGATCCTGGATGAGCGGATCCCGGTCCGCCACACATGTCAGCTCCGAAACTCTTCTTAGCAGTGTGAAGGCTCTAGAGCTAGGTAACACGTGGCAGCTCTGGACCTTACCTCAGCGGGGAGGCTCGGTGTAACACCCTCAAAATTTCTACCATGCATCGCATACATTTTTCATATAGAGAAGCATTTAAAAAGAAGAAGTAATGAAGAGAGAAATATAGAAACAAATAAAATAATGAAAGGAAATAAAAATAAAAAATAATGAAAATAAATAGAAAAGAAAAAAGAAATAAAAAGAAAAAGAAAAAATAAATAAAATAGCCAAATTTGGCCACCCCTAATTTTTCCCCAATTTCCCCCAAATTTCCCTCTCCCCTAATTTTCCCAATTTTTCCCAAATTTCCTGATTTTCCTCAAATTCCCCAAAATTCCCCAATTGAATTTCCCCCCACATTTTTCCCTTTTTGGGTTTTTGTGCGATTTTATTTCTCAATTAATCTCAGCCATTGGTGGAAAATAAATAATAAAATCCCAGCCCCTAGTTCCCACCTATTTTAAAATTAAATCTCCATGTGGTTGCGAAGTGCCGAGTGACAACCCTACCGTTAGATAGGATGGTTACTTCAGCCTTCCACTCTTCATGTCCGAGACGAGAGACTTTCTTGAGGAGATACTCCGGGTATAAGCTGCAGCAATCCAGAAACCCTTTAAGCTCCTTGTATGTGTCCTCCTTCCATCCTGTCGGACCGGAATTCTTGAACTGAACGGTTGGCCCGTTCATCACCTTCATTTTCGGCCTCAGTAGGGGGTGGACCCTCTTTGGATTCATCTCCTTTCGACATAGCTTCATGAGGCTCCACGGGGTGTAAGCCCGCGTGAAACTCCTCGTGAGGTGCGTACCAATGCTGTTCTTGTGGATCGTCTTCCATGTCGTCTTCGATTGGTTCCACCTCTTCCGAATCCTCTTCCTCATGCATAGAGCTACTGACTTCATCTTCCTCAATGGGTTCCATATTCACCTCCTCCCAATATGGTCCATCGGACACCTCAATGGGGTTAAGTGCACTTCCAAGTGGTGGTGGACAAGTCCTTATGCGTGCTGTGCTCCTAATTACCGGCATCTATAAATAAGACATGAGAAAATTTAGAGAAGAAGAAAATAACTCCAAAACTTTAGAAGCTATGAAGTAAGAAAGCAAAAGTGTTGCTGTCCAGAAGAAGAGAAAAAGAGGGGCTGAAAATAGCACTTGCAGTGGCTGAGTTGACAAATAAAGTGCAGCAGCAAGCAATTTCCAAAAACAGTAGTGTAGAGGGGTGTTCCTATGTGTTTTAGAGTGTCCATTCTACCTAGGCTTGCGTCCTACGGTCAATGTGGTTCTGATACCAATCTATGACACTCAGTTCCGTAAACAGAACCAAGTTAATGCATATGTGTGCCCAGGATGTTCATCACACATACACATGTAATCCACAAACTGATTTCAGAATATAATCACGAATAAATAGTGTTTAAGTACTTTATTACAATGACTCAATGTCTCACTCATGAATGTCTATTATTCTTGCAGCGGAAGACATTAAACGACAGCGGAAAGTGACTAAAGACAGCAAGCTCCATCTTCGACTCCACAGGCATGTTAACGGTAGTGTGCACGCCTAGTACTCCACATGTTCCTCGAAATACTCTTCTCCTGTAGCTGATGTATATGTGGGAATGCAAGGGTGATTACATGTCGTACTCAGCAAGTGCGGGAAAAGTATGACATGTAGCTTACAACAAGGTAGGGAATAAAAAGGTTTCTTGCAGCAAGCAAATTTTATTTCACAAACATGGTAAAAACATCAACTAAGTCTAGGTGAGTTAAAATCCCATCATAACCAAGTTAAATCATCAACATTCCTTCATCATATATCACCATATATCAAGTCTCAACCAGACATTAATCTTTCTCAAGTCCACCTCATACTCATAAATATTCACAACCATTTCATTTTCATATAACCGAAACCAAATTCATTGTCATGACTCTAAACAGTCCCAAAACCAAAACCAATTCCAATGACCATACCCAAATATCCATCCCAAGTTTTGCCTCTAATCATGGAAGTTGGCCAGGTGCTTGTGACCGGAAGCACGACTATCATGATAGTTTTACACTCTGCAGAGGTGGCATCACTTTACCCACAAGTTCGTGATTCCGTCACCCGTCGGCGACTAGAGAAACCTCCATTATACCAGTACACAACCGTCGGTGTATGGCCAAGAGATCACAAAATAGCCTTTACAAAGGGGCTACTAGGATGTACGGACCTACTGAGGTTTCACCGGCAGGCTCGAATCTCCATTCTCCCACCCACGGGCCCCTCTTGTGCCAAGCAGTTCCTAGGGCAGTGCCTCTCGACTCCCATTCCCCGCACCATCCAATGGTCCATAACAAGCTAGCAACACACCTAATCAGTCAGCTATGCCGCACCCATATTTGGCCTTGTGGTGGCACTGTTTTCCTGGCATGTGCTCGCATGAACCGGTCCTTAGATCTACAGCAAGCAAACCACCATCTCATTCAGCAACACCCACGAACCAAGCTTGCCTAGATCTAACCAATTCCATGCTCATCAACATCATCAAGTTCTCATCGTCATTATTCATAGTGCAGTAGCGAAACAAGTTTTATTTCAGCTTCCGGATCCCGTAAGTTAAGCGAAGCAAAAAGGAAAACGACCATACCCAACTCATCAATTTTCCCGGCGGCAAGGAATGGTTAACAAAACTAGTAAACTCCTATAAAAAGGTGTGCCATCAAGTTGAAACAAGCATACATGTTTTCGCAAACAAAACAGTTTCAAAACATAGGATCAATATGGTCAAGGGGCACTTGTCTTGCTCCTGTGGTTCGTGTTGCCCAAGCATCTCGAAGTCTTGGTGCTGTAGTTCCTTGTAGACGGCCTCTTGAGCATGTCCTTCTACTCACGACCACGCACATACAAAATTTACAGCAATAAATTATCATGCACAAACTTTACTCAAGATGCAATGAGGTGAATCAATGCAATTCCTATGGTGCAGTTGTATAAAACCAGTTTGTATGTGTTCTTGCATGTTTTAGTAGGCTTCCATGGGGTTTTATGGTGATCAAGGTTGCTGGGATCAAGTGTGGACATGGTGATGATCTTGCCACAAGATGTAGATCAATTCCACCATAAAAAATTGACCAAAACATGGTCTGTCCACACGCAGAAGTTTCTGCTCGCAGGGGCGAAGAAAATGGGTGCGTAGAACAGCGGCGATGTCGTAAGAGGGGTAACGGGGACCTACCTCTCTTCTTCCTCCTCTCCTCCTTGCAGCTGAACTTTTTCCCTTGCAATGGCAGAAGCTGGGGTTTTACTTTGGAGATGAATAGGGCTGCGTCCAGGGCTTGGCAGTAGGGGTCTTCTTCTCCGGCGACGGCGAGGTGGGGCAGAGCTTCGACGGCAGCCAAGGCAGCAGCAAAGGGGTAGTGACCCAAAGAGAGAGGGGTGCGGCCAGGGGGGAGTTATATTTATAAAGGGGGAAAAGAGTCCTAGGGGTGGGGAACAAAGAGTCCTAGAGGTGGGGGACTTAACCAAAGAGTCCTAGAGGTGGGGGACTTAACAAAAGAGTCCTAGTGGTAGGGGACTTAGAGTCCTAGAGGTGGGGGACTTAACAAAAGAGTCCTAGAGGTGAGGGACTAACCCAAGAGTCCTAGAGGTGGGGGACTAGCCCAAGAGTTCTAGAGGTGGGGGACTAACCCAAGAGTCCTAGAGGTGGGGACTAGGGTTCCCCCCTCTAATGGGCTGCGGGCAAGGGGGAGTGTGCCCAATTAGGGATTCTCCCCCCTAATTTGGTGTGGCCAATTTGGGGGAAAATTCCTCCCAAATGTAGGGGAAATCCCCCCTAGGGGAATTGTGGGGAAAACCAGGAAAATTGGAAAAATTTGGAAAGATTGGGGAGGGGGGGAATTTGGGGAAAAATTGGGGTGGCTCAATTTGGCTATTTTATTTTCATTATTTTCCATTTCTATTTCCTTTTATCATTTTAGTAGCTTCTATATTACTTTCTTCATTTCTTCGTCTTTTTAAATGCTTCTCTACATGAAAATTGTATGCAATGCTTGGTAGTGAAATTGACGGTGTTACACATAGCTTCTGAAATTTTGGATTTATTTCCTCTTCTCTAAAGATTAACATGTCTTATTTATAGATGTCGGTCACTAGGAGCACAACACGCATGAGAACTCGTCCACCACCCCACGGGAGCGCACTTAACCCCATCGAGGTATCCGATGGACCGTATTGGGAGGAGGTGAAGATGGAACCTCATGAGAAAGATGAAGTCAGTAGCTCTATGCATGAGGAAGAGGATTTGGGAAAGGTGGAACCAATTGAAGACGACATGGAAGATGATCAACAAGAAGAACAACATTGGTACGCACCTCAAGAGGAATTTCATGCGGGCTTACCCAGCGGAGCCTCATGAAGCTATGTCGGAAGGAGATTAATCCGAAAAGGAGCCACCCCCTGCTGAGGCCGAGAATGAAGGTGATGAACGGGCCAAATGTTCAGTTCAAGAATTCCGGTCCGACGGGATGGAGGGAGGACACATATCCAAAGAGCTTAAAGAGTTCCTGGATTGCTGCAGCCTATACCCGGAGTATCTCCTCAAGAATGTCCCTCGTCTCGGACATGAAGAGTGGAAGGCTGAAGTAACCATTCTATCTAATGGTAGGGTTGTCACACGACACTTTACACCCACATGGAGAGCTACAAGGGCAGAAGCTTATGATGATGTTGCATGGGATGCACTCACCGGACTATGCTACGCCTTCCGTGGGTAGCTTGAGAACACTACCTTTGAGCTGCACCCGTATCGGAAGAATGGTACAAGCGAGATCATTGGACCCCATGGAGGAGCTCTTTCTAACCCACAAGCTAGCTGACAAGTCTCAGTGAATGCTCGTGAGTTGGGAAACCGCTATGCAAGCGCACAAGAAGAGATCTGTTACCTCCGCAAGAAGTTGTACTTGCTGGAGAAACAAGAGGAGACTCGTGCCAACGCGGGAACAAATGGAGCACCAGCGTCCTCTATACCTACATGACTGCCAACTCACCATGGCGTGCGCCTATGTATGGACCACCCCCATCACACGGCGAGAACGACACCGGTTCTCACGATTAAGTTTAGGTTTTCCATTGAATAAAGTTGTAATAGGAACGTTTAGATCGCAGTAGGTTGAATAAGAGTGGTGTGCTGAAATTTTTATGATGATTGCTTGAGATATGTGCTTGGTGTGAGTTGCGGGACGCTTCGGCGAATGTCCACATCCACACAAAGTTGAGAGATGTGAGATGCTTCGGCACTTGTTCACATCCTCATATAGGCTGAAATTAATAAAAGAAGTTGCTTTGTTCATACACCTTGATGCATATAGTTGGGGCTATCAATCTAAATTTCCATTTCCTACTCTACTCTCTCACAGATGGTGAGGGAAAGCTCCAACCATCAACGAAGGAACGCTCGTGGTAACAACAAAACACAGGAGGATGGCAATGTGGAAGTTCCTGAAAATGCTAACCCCGGGGCTGATGCAAACAACCTTGAAAGGTTGATGGCTATGCAGAACCAGCTCATGCAAACTATGATACAAACGTTGGGTCAGCTGCAGGCCAACAACAACAACAATCCTAACCCCGTTCCTGCACCCCCACCACCGCCACCACCACCACCACCGTCTCACAACAGATTGGGAGAGTTCATGAGGACTAGGACGCCTACTTTTGCACAAGCCAATGATCCTATGGAGGCTGATGATTGGCTGAAGTCCATGGAAAAGAAGCTTGCTATTGTTCAGTGCAATCATCGGGAGAAAGTTCTTTTCACATCACACCAGCTTATGGGAGCAGCCGCTGATTGGTGGGACGCTCTTTGCAATGCTCATGTCAATCATGAGACTATCACTTGGGCTGAATTCAAGTAGAGTTTCCGCTCTCACTATGTCCCTGAAGGAGTCATGATGCTTAAAAGGAAAGAGTTTGAAGGTCTTCGTCAAAGAAGGAAGAGCGTGAATGAGTACCTCAACAAGCTCACGCAGTTGTCAAGGTATGCTCTGAGAGATGTCAACTCGGATCACAGGAAGCAGTACTTCCAAAAGCTCGTTGACAAAGCTATAGTGATGGAGAGCAAGATCCGTGAGATTGAACAAGAGGGAAAGAGAAAGATGTCATATCAAGGACAGCCACAAGGGAGCAATGTATGTCCCCGCTTCATGCCACCAACTGCACCACACTATGGCTCGTCCGTTTCTACTTTCCGCCCTACAAATCCACCTCGCTCTAATCAGCCACCGCAGCAACGCCCTGTTATGCAAGCACCTCGTTTGCCTATGCCTCCTGCGCCCCGTCCCAACATGGGCGCCTATGCTCAAAACCAGCCTCGTCCCAACATTCCTGCTATTATGGTCAACAAGGCTTGTTTTTCATGTGGAGAGGCGAGACACTTTGCAATTCAGTGCCTGAAGAAAGGCCTTGGACAGCCAAGCAACGCACCTAAGCAGAACCCATGGTCGAATGGAGGAGCTATGCAAGGTAACCGTGGACAGCAGAACTATGCTCGTGGCAATGTGAATCACGTCTCCGCTGAGAAAGCACAACAAGCTGAGGACATCGTTATTGTTATGTTTCTCACCAACTCCAACCCAGCCACTGTTTTATTTGATTCCGGAGCATCGCATTCATTCATATCATCCAAGTATGCTTCCAAGTATAACCTGCCCATATCTCACATGAAACAAACTATGTTGGTTAATTCTTCCAATGGAGAGATGAGGACTAATATATTATGTCCGAAAGTAAGCCTTAAAATAAGGGAGTAGACTTTTTTGCCAACCTTATCGTCCTGGATTCCCAAGAGATTGATATAATACTTGGAATGGACTGGTTAAGCAAATACAACGGAGTGATTCAATGTGCTTAGAGAATCGTGCAGTTGACGAGTGAGCATGGTACTCATATTGAGTTTGAGGCAGCCCAACCTACAACCGAGAAGGCAGTGCTGAACCACATCGAAGAAGTGACATTGGAAAGCATTCTGCTGGTTCGAGAATATTCAGATGTGTTCCAGGAAGAACTTCCAGGTATGCCACCTGACCGCGACATTGAATTTGCCATTGATTTAGTACCAGGAACTGCACCTATAGAGAAGAGGCCATATAGGATGTCTGCTAATGAATTTGTGGAGCTCAAGATGCAAATTCAGAAGCAGCTGGATAAGGGTTTTATACGCCTAAGCTCGTCACCTTGGGGAGCCCCGTGCTCTTCATGGACAAGAAAGATGGGACCCAAAGGATGTGCGTGGACTATAGGTCTCTCAACGAAGTGACGATCAAGAATAAGTACCCGCTGCCCCGTATAGAGGACTTGTTCGATCAAACGAAAGGCACATGAATTTTCTCCAAGATTGATTTTCGGTCGTGATACTTCCAGCTGAAGATTAAGCCCTCTTACATACCCAAGACTGCATTTCGAACACGGTATGGTTCGTATGAATATACCACTATGTCATTTTGGTTGACAAATGCACCTGCACACTTTATTACCTCATGAATAAGGTCTTCATGGAGTACTTAAACAAGTTCGTCGTGATTTTCATCGACGATATCATGGTGTATTCAAAAAGCGAGGAAGAACAAGAAGAACATTTGAGATTGACATTGCAGAAACTGCGAGAGCATCAACTGTATGCTAAGTTCATCAAGTGTCAATTTTGGCTAAAGGAGATACCGTTCCTAGGCCACATCATCTCCGAAGGGGGAGTATCGGTCAATCCCAGAAAAGTGATCAATGTTTTGAAGTGGAACCAACCGCAGAATGTGAGGGATATTCGGAGTTTCCTTGGGATGACTGGATACTACCGCTGGTTTATCAAGGATTTCTCCAAAATAGCGAAGCCTATGACTGAACTGCTGATGAAAGGGAAAGCATTTCAGTAGACACAAGCGTGTCAAGACAGCTTTGAGGAGCTAAAGAAGAGATTAACAACAGCGCCGGTTTTGGTATTGCCAGATGTGAGCAAGAGTTTCAATATATATTGTGACGCATCAAGACAAGGGCTTTGATGTGTGCTCATGCAAGGAGGACAAGTGGTAGCTTATGCATCGAGGCAATTAAAGAAACATGAGCTGAATTACCCCACACATGACCTGGAACTTGCAGCCGTAATACATGCCTTGAAAATTTGGAGGCATTATATCCTTGGCCACCGATGTGAGATCTATACGGATCACAAAAGCCTCAAGTATATATTCACACAAACAGATCTGAATTTGAGGCAACGTCAATGGTTGGAACTCATCAAGGATTATGATGTTGGAATCAACTGTTACCCCGGGAAGGCCAATGTAGTGGCGGATGCATTGAGCCAAAAGGGAGCATGTCACCAAGTCACAGTTCGGGAGCTGCCACCCGAGCTGCGTAAGGAGTTCAAATGATTACATCTCGGATTTTTAACGAGATAGAGGTGGTAGAACTGAACTCAACGTTGGAACAAGATATACGAGATGACCAAGCAACAGATGAGGAAATCAAGGAAATCAAGAAAAGAATCCGACAAGGGGTAGAGAGGGACTTCAAGGAAGACGAGAATGGCATGCTTCGGTTAGGAAAAAGGATTTGTGTGCCTAACGTGAAGCACATCTGCGACACGATACTAAAGGAGGAACATGACTCGCCTTATTCCATACACCCTGGCTGTACAAAGGTGTACAAGGATCTGAAAACTTGCTATTGGTGGGATGGTATGAAAAGGGATATTGCTGAATATGTTGCCTTATGTGACATGTGCCAACGAGTCAAGGCTGAACATCAAAGACCCGCTGGATTATTGCAGCCATTGAAAGTAGCCAAGTGGAAGTGGGAAGACATCAGTATGGATTTCATCGTCGGATTGCCGCGTACTCAGTCTGACTACGACTCTATTTGGGTTATCGTGGACCGATTGATGAAATCAGCCCACTTTATTCCTGTTAGGACCAAGTACACCGTCGCAAAACTAGCCGAGCTGTATATATTGCAAATCGTGTGTCGTCATGGAGTTCCAAAGAGGATTGTTTCAGATCGAGGTTCTCAATTTACCTCTAGGTTCTGGAAGAAGCTGCATGAACCCATGGGTACACGGTTGAATTTCAGCTCCGCATATCACCCACAAACTGACGGGCAAACTGAGAGGACAAATCAGATTTTGGAATACATGTTGAGAGCTTGTGCCTTGAAACATGGGCGTAGTTGGGATAAGAGATTGCTGTATGATGAATTCCCATACAACAACAGTTACCAAGCCAGCTTGAAGATGTCACCTTTCGAAGCATTGTTTGGTAGACGATGTAGAACACCGCTGTTCTGGAATGAGACCGGAGAAAGCCAAGTATTTGGACCCGAAGTGCTGCAAGACGCCGAAAAGCAAGTCCAAATGATACGTGAAAACTTGAAGGTCGCTCAGTCACAACAAAAGGGCTATGCGGACAATAGGCGATGGAGTTTGACATTCGAAGTTGGAGACTTTGTGTATCTTAAGGTGTCCCCTATCTGAGGCCAACGACAGTTCAACATCAAAGGCAAGATAGAACCCTGCTACATCGGGCCATTCAAGATTTTGGGTAAGCGAGGAGAGGTAGCCTATCAACTAGAGCTACCAACGCACCTCTCCGACGTGCAAGACGTATTTCACGTATCCCAGCTCAAGAAGTGCCTAAGAGTACCGGAAGAACAAGTACCGATGGATGAGATAGAGGTTCAAGAGGATCTGACCTACGCTGAACACCCCATCAAAATTTTGGACGTAAAAGAAAGGGTCACGAGGAACAAAGTAATCTGTTGGTGCAAGGTACAATGGAGCCACCACACGGAAGCTGAAACTACATGGGAACGTGAGGAAGATCTCAAGGCAGAATTCTCTCATCTTTTCTCCACTCTATCGAATCTCGAGGGCGAGATTCATTTTAAGGGGGAGTAGGTTTGTATCACCCTCAAAATTTCAACCATGCTTGCATACATTTTTCATATAGGAAGCATTTAAAAAGAAGAAATAATAAAGAGAGAATATAGAAACAAATAAAAAATGAAAGGAAATAAAAATAGAAATAATGAAAATAAATAGAAAAGAAAAAGAAATAAAAAGAAAAAATAAATAAAATAGCCAAATTTGGCCACCCCCGATTTTCCCCAAAATTCCCCAATTTTCCCCAAATTTCCCTCTCCCCTAATTTTCCCAATTTTCCCCAAAATTCCTACCTGTGGGGACCACCCCGTGGTTCACCCACTCCAGGATCGCATAGGGTGGTGCCGTGCGATGCGGCACCCAACAGCACACACGAAAAGAATTGAGAACAACATATAAACTTGTATTTGATATTAAAGAGCGGAAGTCTTTTACAAAACATAATTATACAGCGGAAGTGATATACATAACTAATCTCTTAGCCTAACTAAGCAAAAGTGCAGCCGTCCAGCCCAGGGATGCTACACACTAGCAACATGTATCCGGAGATCACGACGGCGTGCAGGGCTCCAGCTCGGCCGTGTACCCCGACGGGGGCATCGCCTCATCCTCGGAACCTTCCTCATATCTCTCACCTGCACACAGCTCAAATATAGCAACCGTGAGCATGATGGCTCAGCATGTCTTAACCGACAACCCTAGGCATGGAACTCTATATGCAAGGATGTGTAAGATAGGAAAAATGACTTTGCATTAAAGACACGCCTACATGTTGATCCTTACTTTCAGTTTTATAGCAACTGTTTAATGAGACTTAGGCAGCCCTCACATCGGAAGTCCACAATCAAACAAGAAATGCTTTCCTCCGATGTGGTGATGCCCAAAGTGGAATATAAACTTAATTAGCTCTATAACTACAGCATACAAGGTTTCAATACATTAACAGTTCAATACAACATATTCAGTTGGCTTATTTCACTTCTTACTACGTCACAGCGCAGTGAACAAGCGGGTACTCAAATAACTGTGAGGGACGGTGATTGCAATCAGGACACACCCGGATAACACGTCACATACACCCACTTTCAGAAGCGTGATTCCACACCCCTTCCTAGTCTGTTGTATGCAACAACCTTTCAAAGGCAACCCAAATGCCGAACCGGTCCATCCATAACGGGCAGGAGGTCTCCGCGTGGAGCGTGACTGTGCCCACCGGCAGATTTACACCTTGCTACCCTCAACCCACTCCTATAAAACGGTTGGGTAAGCCTCGGCACCCAGGTTAACTAATTACATTGGTTTTCTGGTTCCCATATGCCAGTATGCATCTGGTACTGTTTGATACTTGTCGAGCAGGGCCGCACACGGCTCGGTCCTTAATCGACACCAACAGGGCTACGCACGTGAGAACTCCGCTCACTGCATCCTATCCCCCTGCTGGGTCTCATTTTCACAACTTAAGCCATTTTCTACCTCTTCTCATCCCGTGTGATAAATACTATCTCGCTAGTAGCTTCCAACCACTCGACTTCTACTGAGATCCTAAGAACATTAGCACGGCATTCTCTACTCGTCGAGTTTGTAAACTACCCAACCCTTCCTCGGATTTAAAAGGCTATGCAAGTGGGGTTTCAATCACCCTAACTCTAACGCAAGCATTTCACCCTAAACATAAGTGATACAAATAAAGGATTTGCAAAAGTACTTAAATGCAAATCGGGGCTTGCCTGGTTGCAAGTCAGAGGAGAAGTTAGTGTCGGGTGGGAGGACGTCCAACGGCTTCGGTGTATCTTCAACTTCGGTCACTATATAAGATGTAGCAAAATATATGTATAAGTGTTAAGTACTTATAAGAAGTAAACTTCTATTCATAGCTACTGCTATTAAGGATCCTTAATTGGCTTAGGGATTTTGCCAGTGGATACTAGACTCTCTAAGAATAATCTGAGCAAAATCTGGAGAATTTTCATTGCACCTTGTGGTCTCCAAAATTCCCACAAGCACAAGGATTCTCTGAATTTTAAGCCCAAATCAGGAGCTTTGACATGACTAACAGTTTAAGATCTAATTAGGGTAGGTCTCCATGGTTCTAACAAAATTTGTTTCACCATTTTTGGAGCTACCAAAAGAGAGATACGAATTTTTGAAGTGGGACAGGTGTTCTGAAAAGTTTCTGTTTAAATTTTGAATTTCCAAATGAAGGCTGAACTTTGGCAGGTAATTTAGCCTAGCAAATGAACTACAATGAAGCTCAAATCTTTACTGCGATCAGTCATATCATGAGGAACTTCCTGGCCAGATTTGAAGAAATTCCATAACAGGGATCTTCTGGAATTAATTCCCAAAGATTTAACTTTGATGAATTTAGGAGTAATTTCCAGAGATCCTCAGATCAATTTCTTTGCATTTCTGCAAAGTACTGACTGAGAGGAATCCTGCAAAAAAAGTTTCACAAATTTTGGACATTCCTACTGAGAGTTATGGTCCGTTGAAGTTTGCACTAAATCTGGAAATTGAAGAAATGTTTAAATTCTGGCTGTGGGCCCCACCCGTGGCGCTACCCACTCAGATGACGGCAACACCGAGGCCACAGGATTATTTTCCGCGCAGCCGTACCCATTCCGGTGCCACAGGCCGATCCCCGCGCGGTACAGAGGCTGACCGGTGGAACCCGGCCCTCCTTCTTCTTCCTCGCGCTGCCCGCGCCTCCCGCGGCGGCGCACGCCGGCGAGGCTCACCGGGATGGGGTTCCCGTGGTCCGAACTTCCTTAAACTTGCCACCTGTGAGTTCTACACCGTTCTGAACACGATGGTGTGGTCAGGAGCGGATGACAATGGCCAGAACTGTGCTCGCACCGCCGACCATGTCGAACCTCACTTCGGCGACCTCGTTCTTACTCAACAGTGGGTCTTTTGGGATAGGGTTTGCTCTAAAAGCACCAGTCTCACCTGGACAATGTCGACCCATAGCCCGCTCTCCATGAAACCACTGGAGAGGGGACCTCACCGGCGACCCAAGCCCATAAAACAACGGCGGTGACAAAAACTCAGTGCCCGGTACCTCTACTTGATCATTTGAGCTGCTAGGACTTCGGAGAGGTGCGCAAGCGTGTGCAGGAGCTACTCTAAGCTCATCTAGCGTGGAGCTACCTGGAGCATGACGAATTTCTCCGAAGAGTCCTCGGGTTTCTAAAGAACCGCCAGCGCCAAACTTCAAATTACTCGGTGCCGGAGCTAAGAAGGCAGGAACTGGTTGGAGTGACGGAAGAAGGGTTCCTAACGCACCTCAGGGACCTTTTGTTTGATCGGAATAGGCTGTCAATCTGTCGTGCGATGGTGCGGCGCAGAGGTAATCAACACCGGGGGTCCGAAGGAAATTCCAGCTCGAGGGAGCCAACCACCGGTGCTAGCCTCTGCTTAAGGCTTTGGAGAGAAGGAGAGGAACCTGGCGCAACGTTCCCGTGGCTCAGTCGCACGAGAGGCACGTTGAGTTCGCCGGGCGTCGATGAGCCGAAAGGTTCTTCCGCCGGGGAAGTTTGTTTCCGCGAGCGTTCGAGCGGAGCGCTGAGGAGCTGCGGTGTAACGTGGATAAGATCAGATTATGCACTCGGCGGCCGCTTTGAGCACCCACACGCACGAACAGACGTCGGGAGCAGCGAGGAAGCATCTCGGTGGAAATGTCGGCCGGAGAACTTAGCCAGGAGCTGGCTCCCGTGCGTGAAGAGCCGAGGGAAAACAGAGACTTTGCCTCTGTGGTGACTGACCAGTGGGCCCCCTCCCATCTAATGCTCCTTTGATATTTTCCCATTTGTCTCCAAATTAACTCCTTTGCTTCCTCCCAAAGTCATGGTTTGAAAAGTTGAATCCAAAATGATTTGAATTCTGGTGTGAAGTTTGAACTGTGTTTGGTCATTTGAATTTGAAATGGAATTTGAATTCTCCCTCTTGTATTGTTCCAAAAACATAGCAAATCAACTCCAAAGTTTCTGAATTTTGGCATGGCTGCAGATTCAAATGTGGAGAACATATTTGTGGAACCGAATTTGTAAATTGAGGACGTTGAAATTTGAAACTGAATTTCAAATTCAGATTAGAGGGCTTCCTCTTTTGATCACAAACAAATATTTAAACTCATTGAAATGAGCTGAAATTTGGAAGGTTGAATATTTGGACTATAAAGATCCAAGTTATGCATTTAGATCTCCATGTTTGGAAGTTTTTGGGAAGTCTAAATCCTCACTTTGAACTTACACCGTTATAATTCAAAGTTTTAATTCCCCTCGTTTTTCCTAAGTGTACACGAGCTGAAAATTCTTGCTACCACTTTTTGGGGATTTTACATCCCTCCCCCCTTAAAAAGAATCTCGTCCCGAGATTCCAAAAGAAATGCAAAGTGGGGAAATTTTACCGGGTATATGATGATAGCAAGTCCGGATAATTGGTTCGTAGATATTCCTTTCTTCCAATGTTGCCTCATCAGCGGTATGGTTACTCCACAAGACCTTGTAGAACCATAAGGTCCAGTTTCTTGTGGCGCGAGTCTTTTCATCGATAATCCGGATCGGGTATTCTGCGTACGTGAGGTCCGGTTGAAGAACTTCTATGTCTTCTGTGCGGACAGCTGAGGGTTTGAGGCACTTCCTCAGCTGAGAGATATGGAAGACGTTGTGAATTCCTGCGAGCGACGCCGGTAACTCCAAACGATATGCCACAGGTCCGCATTTTTCAATGACGGCAAACGGACCAATGAATCAGGCGCAAGTTTACCCTTCACCCCGAAATGATGAACTCCCTTCATTGGAGACACACAGACATAAACATGGTCCCCAATGTCGAAGTGAAGAGGGCGGCGTCTTTTATCCACATAGCTCTTCTGACGATATTGAGCAGCCTTGAGATTGGCTTGTATTACTCGGACTCATTCTTCAGCCTCAATCACAAGTTCAATGCCGTAGATAACTCGCTCACCGGACTCGCACCAGTTGAGAGGTGTGCGACATTTCCGGCCGTAGAGAGCTTCATACGGCGCCATCTTGATGCTAGCTTGATAGCCATTGTTGTAAGAAAACTCCGCCAACGGCAAATGATTGTCCCAATTCTTGCCGTGGTGGATGGCACAAGTGCGTAGAATGTCTTCCAGCACTTGATTCACCCGTTCAGTTTGACCATCCTTCTGCGGGTGATACGCGGAGCTGCGGATCAGTTTGGTCCCCAACGACGTGTGCAGCTGTTCCTAGAACAGAGCGACGAACAGCGCACCACGATCTGAAATAATGGAGCGGGGAACACCGTGCAAGCACAAGATCTTTGCGATATACAACTCCGCATATCTCTTGGCCACGTACTTTGTATGTACGGGGATAAAATGAGCCGACTTGGTTAGTCGATCGACTATTACCCAAATCGAGTCATACTTCTGAGACGTGAGAGGTAAACCAACAATGAAATCCATGCTGATATCCTCCCACTTCCACGCCAGAATATTCAATGGTTGCAGCTGTCCGGCTTTACACATATGGTTGGCTTTCACATGCCGACACGTATCACATTCGGATACGTACTTTGCGATTTCTCTTTTCATCGGTGCGCACCAAAACCTGGTTTTCAGATCCTGGTACATCTTGCTGCTGCCCGGATGATAAAATACTTGGACAAATGAGCCTCGTCCAAGATTTTCTTCCGAAGCTTCATGTCATGGGGCACCACTTTACAGTCTTTAAACCATAGAGTGTCGTGTTCATCCCTTCAGAAACATTTCATTTTGCCATTCTTCATTCTTCTCTGAATGTGCGACATTCCCATGTCTTTCTTCTGAGCTTCCATAATCTCCTCTCTTATGGTAGGGGTGAGAGCAAGATGATATAATGCCCCATGTGGAACCAAGTACAAACTCGGCTCCTCCTCTTCAGGTGGGGTGATGAACAGATTGTTGACATGAGATTTGCGGCTTAAGGCGTCGGAACCCATGTTTGCCTTTCCGGGATGGTAGTGAATCTCGATCTCATAGTCTTTGCTCAGTTCTAGCCATCTCCGTTGCCGCATATTCAACTCCTTTTGAGTGAATATATACTTCAAACTATTGTTGTTGGTGTAGAAGTTCACTAAGTTCCCGGGTAAATAGTGCCTCCACATTTTCAAGGCCAACACCACAGCAGCGAGCTCAAGATCATGAGTTGGATAGTGCTGCTCGTGGTTACGAAGTTGACGTGAGCCATAGGCGACCACTCTTCCTCCTTGCATCAATACACAGCCAAGCCCGATGCTGGACGCATCACAATATACGTCAAAGGGCTTGGTTGTCTCCGGTTGAGCTAACACCGGGGCTGTTGTAAGATGCTTCACTAATGCTTGGAAAGCTTCTTTACAAGCTGAGCTCCAAACATATTTGATCCCCTTCTTCAACAGTTCAGTCATCGAGGTTTAGCAAGCTTGGAGAAGTTTGGTATGAATCTCCGATAATATCCTGCTAACCCGAGGAAACTCCTGACTTCGTGGACTGATGTGGGGGACTTCCATTTCAGCACTTGTTCGATTTTGCTTGGATCAACTGCAATGCCTTCTGCAGAAATAGTATGACCAAGAAATGGCACTTGGCTGATCCAAAACTCGCACTTGCTAAACTTGGCATAAAGCTTATGGACTCGCAATCGTTGAAGCACGATATGCAGGTGTTCGGCGTGTTCTTCTTCAGACTTGGAGTAAACCAAGATGTCATCTATGAACACCACCACGAACTTGTCCAACTCCGGCATGAACACTGAATTCATGATATACATGAAATGTGCCGGGGCGTTGGTGAGACCAAAAGACATGACGAGATATTCATACAGCCCATATCTCATCGAGAAGGCCGTCTTCAGAATATCCTTCGCTCGGATCTTGATTTGGTTATATCCGGAGCGAAGATCCATCTTTGAAAATACACTTGAACCCACAAGTTGATCGAAGAGAATATCGATGTGGGGCAGTGGATATTTATTCTTGATGGTGATGGCGTTGAGAGGTCGGTAATCCACACACAACCTCAGGGTTTCATCCTTCTTCTTCACAAACAGCGCCGAGCATCCCCATGGCGAGGAACTCAGTTGAATGAAACCCTTCTTTATTAAATCATTGAGCTGCTCCTTCAATTCAGCTAGCTCATTCGGAGCCATCTTGTACGGTCTCCGTGAGATTGGTGTCGTCCCGGGTACAAGTTCAATCTTGAACTCGACATCTCTTTCAGGTGGCATTCCCGGAAGATCATCCGGAAAGACATCCGGGTATTCACGGACCACACGAATATCCTCAAGTTTTGTGGCTTCCGTGTTATATGTGGCTGGAGCTTCTTGAACCGAACGGTCAAGAACAAGAACATGTGGTTCATGAAGTGGAGAGTTTAGACGAACCACACGTGGAATGATGTCAAGAACAGCACCATGGCGATGTAGCCATGACATCCCTAAAATGACATCAAGTTTTTGACTCTCTAACATGATTAGAGAAGTCGGGTATAGATTCCCACCCAATTGTAATGGTGCTCTATAGACCATCCTATCAGCTGTTATTTTCCCACTCGGAGAGCATATCAAGTATGAACTATTTGTGGGAATGATAGGCAATTGATACTTAATAACATAAGATTGACTTATGAAATTATGGGTGGCACCAGAGTCAAAAAGTATGACTACGGGATGACCTGAGTAAGAAAACATACCCGCGAGGACGGGTTCGCCTTCCGGCATGTCTTCAATGGCTAAGTGGTGGATGTTGCCGGGTTTTGGTGCTGGTTTCTTAGGATGATTACGGGGCTGATTAGCACCCTGATACGGTGCTGCACCCCTGCCCTGTCGTGGCTCGGGGCAGTCCCTCGAAATATGCCCGACACGGCCACACGTGAAGCACGTGTAAGGTGTCGGGGTCCCTCCGACTTGAGGACAGAATTCTGGTGCACGCGGTTGAAACTGAGGCGCACGTGGGACCATCCTTTGCTGCTGCTGTTGCTGTGGTGGATATGTTTGTCAGAAGCCTGGTGCATTAAATTGCCGACCGCGAAACTGAGGCGGCCGCGCCAGTGGATGCCATCTCTGACCGGATGGTGAGCGATACACCACGTGGTATTTTTGTGGCGCCGCACAACTGCTGCTCGTCAGCGTGCTGTGTTTCCTCTTATCAGAACTGCGCTCGCGCTGAGCATTTTCTTGTAAAATCGCGGCATTAACAAGGTCATTAAATGTGCCGCGATTGCTTTGGGCGAGATGGACCTTCATTTTTGAATTCAGGCCCCGGAAGAACGTGTTTCGCTTGTCTTCCTCCGTTCTTACAAATCCTGGCGCATATTGCGCCAGACGGTTGAATGAACTGGAGTACTCATGAGCACTTCTCTCACCTTGTTTCAGTGCCAGGAATTCTTGGAGCTTCCTCTCCATAACACCGGGAGGTATATGATAGGCGCGGAACGTCTCCCAGAACTCCGTCCATGTGACGGCATGGCCAGCCGGTAAGGAGGCGGTGTAGTTCGTCCACCATGTACCGGCTTCTCCTTGAAGCTATTGCGCTGCGTACAGCGCCTTCTGATGTTCGGTGCACTGAAGTAAACCGAACTTTGCTTCAATAGTGTGGATGAAACTGTCCGCCTCCAACGGCTCTTCGGCCTCCGTAAAGACCGGTGGAAGGGTCGCCAGGAATTTTGAATATGAACTTTGTTGGGGCTGGCGTTGCCCATTGTCTTGGCGTCCTCCTCGACGGGACGCATTCTGCTGCACTAGCATCCGCAGCAACTCGGTTTGCTCGTCGCGCGAGCCGAGTACTGCAGCGAGAACCTCCGCAAGATTTCTTGGAAGTTCTGGCGGTGGAGGAGGTGATTGCTACTGCGTTGTGGTTTGCTCCGGAGGTGGAGACTCATCACCGCGAACCTGACTCGGACCTCCCTCCTCTTGCGTGGACCGTGTACGCACCATTCTGCATTCATACCATTCAAACGATTAGCACATGTTGGTTTATTTCATCCAGTCTATACAATAGTAGTGCGAGAATGGAATAAATAATACGCATAACAATCACACATATGGATAAAGTATAAACTTTATACAACATATACATCCCTGGACCAGGTCACGATCGAGTTCCAAAGTGATGAACTTTATGGATTAAAAATTCATTTCGACCATCGTGGGTCACCACGGGATGTTAAGTGTGTTAGCCTGCGTAAATTCTCGCTGTTGTACTGGACCCTAACATGACCTCGCTCAAAATGATATTTGAAATGCATTAACTTTTCGACTCCAACTCGCTGTCTTACAACAGCCGCTGGATATCAAAAGATAAAACTAATTGTTTTGGTTGAAAAACTTCAACATGGTGTTCACTGTCCAGCTTCTGATCCAGCTGACCAGTCCGGATAATTCAACTGTTTTGGCCACCTTGGATGCAAAATCTGGATTAGAGTTCAACAACAAAGTTGTAGTAGACTAAAGGAATCCAGATTGTATTTATTTGCCTCAACAGCCTTCCTAGTTTATGAGTTATGATTTCTATAAGTTGACAAAATTTTCTCAGGAATTTTGACAGCACCTCCTTTGCAAGTGGCTGTTTTGTTCACAAAATTCCAACTAATTCTGTCCTCAATCTTGGAAAAAACTGAACTACAAATCTGTAGCACATTTCCTATACTTTAGAATAATGTCTTACTTGACTCTTAGAAATTTTCCTACAGAAAATTGTGGTCGAAATACAGAAAATTCCAGAGAGCATTTTGGTCTGCCCTGTTTCTGTACAGTGCCTACTCATCTGAAATTTGCATCCATTTGGAGGGAGATTTTGTTCTGGAGCTCTACAGAAAAGTTGTAGAGGACTTCAAAACCTTTCCATAATGGTATCCCACAACTCCATTGGTTCAACCAATCCTATGTTATACCCTGTTTAAGTTCAAAAAGTTTCTGCCAAAAACAGGGGAGGTGGTTCCTAAGTCTTTAGAAATGATTCTACACTCCCAATTGACTCTTAGTTCAATATAGGAGTTTACTAACCCCTAAATGGAATCCTAAACTTCATTTTGACTCTTTTCTTTGAAAATAAACTTTTATGCAACTAATACTCATTTCGGTACTACGTTTCCTTACCAAAGAAAAACCCTAAGCCGGTATTCCGGCATATACGTGTCAAATGGTGGAACTAAGAACGGCACTCACAAACGGTTTCTAAATGTCATGCACTAACGTGGTTAATGTACCTGCAGAAGAACACGCAATAATGGTGCACACAATGGTTTTAAACATTTCAGGCAGTTCCATATCATAATAAAAACATACGGTCCGTATCATTGCCATACAGATCGTCCTTGAGTCAAGCCACGTCTCAAGGTACATGGTCTTGTTTTCACACCACACGACGGAGAACCCGAGTAGAGCACGAACGGGTCGTCACGGTTGGGAATTTTATCAACCCAACGAATACCATCTACTGGCTCATGACCGTTGAGGCACGCCGATGGCGAGCGCTGCGTATGGCCCTTTGAACATTGAACGTTCAAGAGTTGCATACTATCGTGTTGCTTACCACACGATGGGGTATTCTCACTTTTGCATAACGCACGCTGGAGATCAGTGTTTTCATATGCTCTCAGAACCAGGGGAAGGTTCAAAGACTCATATTCACTACTGTGCCAAGCCATGGTATATCCTCCCATACTATTACTCGTGTGGTGAGTTACCACAATTGATCTGCCTGCGGTGGCGTACCTTACCTCTTACCTAACGTCGGAGCGTCATTACAGAATGTATAACACATAAGTTAGCTTTTCCACCTTAGTAACTACTACTATCATAGACCTTATGTGGGCTTAATGACTAATCCTCACTCGACTACTTCTAAATTTTCAAAATAGGCTCTTTTCAAGCGTGCTATTCCCAATGCGACTCTGATACCACGCCTATGGGGACCACCCCATGGTTCACCCACTCCAGGATCGCATAGGGTGGTGTCATGCGATGCGGCACCCAATAGAACACACAAAAAGAATTAAGAACAACATATAAATTTTTATTTGATATAAAACAGCGGAAGTCTTTTACAAAACATAATTATACAGCGGAAGTGATATACATAACTACTCTCTTAGCCTAACTAAGCAAAAGTGCAGCCATCCAGCCCAGTGACGCTACACACTAGCAACATGTATCCGGAGATCATGGCGGCGTGCAGGGCTCCAGCTCGGCCATGTAACCCGACTGGGGCATCGCCTCATCCTCGGAACCTTCCTCATAACTCTCACCTGCACACAGCTCAAATATAGCAACCGTGAGCACGATGGCTCAGCAAGTCTTAACCGACAACCCTAGGCATGGAACTCTATATGCAAGGATGTGTAAGATAGGAAAAAGGACTTTGCATAAAAGACACGCCTACATGTTGATCCTTACTTTCAGTTTTATAGCAACAGTTTAATGAGCCTTAGGCAGCCCTCACATCGGAAGTCCACAATCAAACAAGAAACGCTTTCCTCCGATGTGGTGATGCCCAAAGTGGAATATAAACTTAATTAGCTCTATAACTACAGCATATAAGGTTTCAAGACATTAACAGTTCAATACAGCATATTCAGTTGGCTTATTTAGCTTCTTACTACGTCACAGCGCAGTGAACAAGTGGGTACTCAAATAACCACGAGGGACAGTGATTGCAATCAGGACACACCCGGATAACACATCACATACACCCACTTTCAGAAGCGTGATTCCACACCCCTTCCTACTCTGTTGTATGCAACAACCTTTCAAAGGCAACCCAAATGCCGAATCGGTCCATCCGTAACGGGCAGGAGGTCCCCGCGTGGAGCGTGACTGTGCCCACCGGCAGATTTACACCTTGCTACTCTCAACCCACTCCTATAAAACGGTTGGGTAAGCCTCGGCACCCAGGTTAACCAATTACATCGGTTTCCTGGTTCCCATATGCCAGTATGGATCCGGTACTGTTCGATACATGTCCAGCAGGGCCGCACACGGCTCGGTCCTCAATCGACACCAACAGGGCTACGCACGTGAGACCTCCGCTCAGTGCATCCTATCCCCCCTGCTGGGTCTCATTTTCACAACTTAAGCCATTTTCTACCTCTTCTCATCCCGTGTGATAAATACTATCTCGCAAGTAGATTCCAACCACTCGACTTCTACTGAGATCCTAAGAACATTAGCACGGCATTCTATACTCGTCTAGTTTGTAAACTACCCAACCCTTCCTCGGATTTAAAAGGCTATGCATGTGGGGTTTCATTCACCCTAACTCTAATGCAAGCATTTCACCCTAAACATAAGTGATACAAATAAAGAATTTGCAAAAGTACTTAAATGCAAACCGGGGATTGCCTGGTTGCGAGTCAGGGGAGAAGTTAGCGTTGGGTGGGAGGACGTCCAACGGCTCAGGTGTATCTTCAACTTCGGTCACTATATGAGATGTAGCAAAATATATGTATAAGTGTTAAGTACTTATAAGAAGTAAACTTCTATTCATATCTATTGCTATTAAGGATCCTTAATTGGCTTTGGGATTTAGCCAGTGGATACTAGACTCTATAAGGATGATCTGAGCAAAATTTGGAGAATTTTCATTGCACCTTGTGGTCTCCAAAATTCCCACAAGAACAAGGCTTCTCTGAATTTTAAGCCCAAATCAGGAGCTTTGACATGACTAACAGTTGAAGATCTAATTAGGGTAGGTCTCCATGGTTCTAACAAAATTTGTTTCACCATTTTTGGAGCTACCAACAGAGAGATATGAATTTTTGAAGTGGGACAGGAGTTCTGAAAAGTTTCTGTTTAAATTTTGAATTTCCAAATGAAGGCTTAAATTTGGCAGGTAATTTAGCCTAGCAAATTAACTCCAATTAAGCTCAAATTTTTACTGGAGATCAGTAATATCATGAGAAACTTGCTGGCCGAATTTGAAGAAATTCCATAACTGGAATCTTCTGGAATTAATTCCCAAAAATTTAAATTTGATGAATTTTGAGGAAATTTCCAGAGGTCCTAAGATCAATTTCTTTGCATTTCTGCAAAGTACTGACTGAGAGAAATCCAGCAAAATTTGTTTCACAAATTTTTGACGTTCCTACTGAGATTTATGGTCCTTTGAAGTTTGCAATAAATCTGGAAATTGAAGAAATATTTAAATTCTGGTTGCAGGCCCCACCCGTGGCGCTACCCACTCAGATGACAGCAACACCGAGGCAACAGGGTTATTTCCCGCGCAGCCGCATCTGATCCGGTGCCACAGGCCGATCCCCGCACGGTACAGAGGCTGACCGGTGGGACCTGACCCTCCTTCTTCTTCCTCGCGCTGCCCGCGCCTCCCGCGGTGGCGCACGCCGGCGAAGCTCGCCGGGACGGGGTTCCCGTGGTCTGAACTTCCTTAAACTCGCCGCCTGTGAGTTCTACACCGTGCTGAACATGATGGTGGGGTCGGGAGCGGATGACAACGGCCGGACCGATGCTCGCACCGGCAACCATGTCGAATCTCACTTCGGCGACCTCGTTCTTACTCGACAGTGGGTCTTTTGGGCTTGGGTTTGCTCTAAAAGCACCAGTGACCTGGACAACGTCGACCCATAGCCCGCTCTCCATGAAAACCACTGGAGAGGGAACCTCACCGGCGACCCGAGCCCGTAAAACAACAGCGGTGACAAAAACTCGGTGCCTGGTACCTCTACTTGATCATTTGAGCTGCTAGGACTTCGGAGAGGTGTGCAAGCTTGTGCAGGAGCTACTCTAAGCTCATCTATCATGGAGCTACCCGGAGCACGACGAATTTCCCTGAAGATTCCTCGGGTTTCTAAAGAACCACCGGCGTCAAACTTCAAATTACTCGGTGCCGGAGCTAAGAAGGCAGAAACTGGTTGGAGTGACGGAAGAAGGGTTCCTAACGCACCTCAAGGACCTTTTGTTTGATCGGAAGAGGCTGTCAGTCCTTCGGGCGATGGTGCGGTGCAGAGGTAATCAACACCGGGGGTCCCAAGGAAATTACAGCTCAAGGGAGCCAGCCACCGGTGCTAGCCTCTGCTTAAGGCTTCGGAGAGCAGGAGAGGAACCTGGCGCAACATTCCCGTGGCTCAGTCGCGTGAGAGGCACGTTGAGTTCACCAGGCGTCTATGATCCGAAAGGTTCTTCCGCCGGGGAAGTTTGTTTCTGCGAGTGTTCGAGCAGAGCGCTGAGGAGCTGCGGTGTAACGTGGATAAGAGCAGAGGATGCACTCGGTGGCCGCTTTGAGCACCCACGCACACGAACCGACGTCGGGAGCAGCGAGGAAGCAGCTTGGTGTAAATGTCGGCCGGAGGACTTAGCCGGGAGCTGGCACCCGTGCGTGGACAGCTGAGGGAAAACAGAGACTTTGCCTCTGTGGTGACTGACTAGTGGGCCCCCTCTCACCTAATGCTCCTTTGATATTTTTCCCATTTGTCTCCAAATTAACTCCTTTGCTTCCTCCCAAAGTCATGGTTTGAAAAGTTGAATCCAAAATGATTTGAATTCTGGTGTGAAGTTTGAATTTTGTTTGGTCCTTTGAATTTGAAATGGAATTTGAATTCTCCCTTTTGTATTGTTCCAAAAACATAGCAAACCAACTCCAAAGTTTCTGAATTTTGGCATGGCTGCAGATTCAAATGTGGAGAACACATTTATGGAACCGAATTTGCAAATTGAGGAAGTTGGAATCTGAAACTCAATTTAAAATTCAGATTAGAGGGCTTCCTCTTTTAATCCTAAACAAATATTAAAACTCCTCCAAATGAGCTGAAATTTGGAAGGTTGAATATTTGGACTATGAAGATCCAAGTTATGCATTTAGATCTCAACGTTTCAAAGTTTTTGGGAAGTCTAAATCCTCACTTTGAACTTACACCGTTATAATTTAATGTTTTAATTCCCCTTAGTTTTTCTAAGTGTACACGAGCTGAAAATTCTTGCTACCACTTTTTGGGGATTTTACACCCCCCCCCCCCACATTTGGGGAGAATCTCCCCCAATTTTGGCCGCACCAATTAGGGAGGAACCCTAATTGGCCCCACCCCTTGGCCGCAGCCCATTAATAGGGGGAAACCCTAGCCACCGCGCCCTTTTTGGATTTTTGTGGGCTTTTATTTCTCAATTAATCTCAGGCATTGGTGGAAAATTAATAATAAAATACCAGCCCCTAGCTCCCACCTCTTTTAAAATTAAATCTCAGCCCTTGGATAATTGGGTTGCTAAAATCCTAGCCTCCCTAGCTTCCCCCCTTATAAATAAACCCCCCTAGCCGCCACCCCCACCCCTCTATTTTTGCCGCCGCCCTCCCTTTCTGCCAGCCATGTCACCCCCCCCCCTAGCTGGAGTTTGGCCGCCGTCGAGCTCCGTCACGCCTCACCGTCACCGGAAAAGAAGCCCCTAACATTCTGCCCTAGCCGCAGCCTCATAATTCTCCATAGAAAATCTCCCGTTGCTGCCATTGCAAGGAAGAAGGTTCTGCCGCCAGGAAGAGAGGAGGAACAAGTGAGGTAGGTTTCTGTTACCCCTCTTACAACGTCGCCGCTGTTTCTACACACCCATTTTCTTCACCCCCTGCGAGCAGAAAATTCTGCGTGTGGACAGACCATGTTTTGGTCCATTTTTTACGGTGGAATTGATCTACATATTATGTCAAGATCATGACCACGTCAACACTTGATCCCAGCAGCCTTGATCATCATAAAACCCTATGGAAGCCTACTAAAACATGCAAGAACACGTGCAAACTGATTTTTATAAACTGCACCATAGGAATTGCATTCATCCACTTCATTGCATCCTGAGTAAAGTTTGTGCATGATAATTGATTGCTGTAAATTTTGTATGTGTGTGGTCGTGAGTAGAAGGACACGCTGAAGATGCCATCTACGAGGAGCTACAGCACCAACACTTCGAGACGCTTGAGCAAAACGAACCACGGGAGCAAGGCAAGTTCCCCTTGAATATATTGATCCCATGTTTTTGAAACTGTTATGCTTGTGGAAACTCGTATGCTTGTGTCAACTTGATGGGACACCCTTTTATTGGTTTACTAGTTTTGTTACCCATCCTTGTCACCGGAAAAGTTGAAGAGTCGGGTATGGTCATTTTTCCTTTTGCTTCGCTCAACTTACGGGATACGGGAAGCTGAAATAAAACTTGTTAGCTACTGCACTCATATGAATAAAGATGATGAGAACTTGAGGATGATAATCAGCATGGAATCGGGGAGATCTAGGCGAGCTTTGTTCGTGAATGTTGCTGATTGAGATGGTGGTTTACTTGCCGTAGATCTAAGGACCGATTCATGCCAGCACATGCTAGGAAAACAGTGCCACCAAAAGGCCAAATATGGGTGCGGCTTAGCTGACTAATTAGGTAAGTTGCTTTGTTATGGACCGTCGAAGGCGCGGGGAATGGGAGTCGAGAGAGGACTGCCCTGGGAACTGCATGGCACAAGAGGGGGCCCGTGGGTGGGAGAATGGTGATTCGAGCCTGCTGGTGAAACCTTAGTGAGTCCATACTTCTAGTAGCCCCTTTGTAAAGGCTATTTTGTGATCTCTTGGCCATACACCGATGGTTGTGTACTGGTATAATGGAGGTTCTGCAGTTGCCGACGTGTGATGAAATCACAAATTTGTGGGTAAAGTGGTGCCACCTCTGCAGAGTGTAAAACTATCATGATAGCCGAGCTTACGGTCACAAGCGCCTGGCCAACTCACATGATTAGAAGGGAAAACTTGGGATGGATGTTTGGTATGGTTGTGGTATGGTCATTGGAAATGGTTTCGGGACTGTTGAGTCATGACAATAAGTTTGGTTTTCGGTTATATGATTATGAGATGGATATGAATATGAGATGGTTATTATGAGCTTGAGATGATGTTGAGAAAGATTAATGGCTGGTTGAGACATGATAAGTGGTGAATTATGATGGAGGTATGTTGCTGTTTACTTGGATATATATTGGGGTTAAATTCACTTAAAGATAGTTGCTGTTTTTATTATGTTGTGAAATAAACTTTGCTTTCTGCAATGAGCCTTTTATTACCTACCTTGTTATAAGTTACATGTCATACTTTTCCCGCACTTGCTGAGTACGACATGTACTCACCCTTGCATTATCACATCAACATAGCAACAGGAGAAGAGTACTTTGAGGATCATGTGGAGTACTAGGCGTGCGGACTACCGTCAACATGCCTGTGGAGTTGAAGATGGAGCCACTGCTGTTTTGTTGCTTCCACTATCGTTTAGAGACTTCCGCTGCTATGATAAGTTAGAGACTTCCGCTGCAAGAATAAGTTAGAGATTCATGTAATAAAGTACTTGAACACTATTTATTCGTGGTTATATTCTGAATTCAGTTTGTGGATTACATGTGTATGTGTGATGAACATCCTGGGCACACATATGCATTAGCTGGGTTCCGCGTTTTACGGGACCGGGCGTCACAGACGACAAGTGGGTCATCAGCTGATCCCCAACTGACGACAGCTCCACACCGAGCTTCTCCTCCAAGAACTCGCCGAGCACCGCGCAGCATACGGAGCGCCCAACATTCCGATAGGCTGTCGAGACTCGACCGAAGCGTGCCAAGCTCCTCTGAAACCTTCCCCAGCTGAGCCCTGATGGAATCCTTGTCTGAGGAGGCCTCATCAGACAGACCTAGGATCAAATCATCGGTCTCGGTAGCCGCGGCACGAATCCCCAGCAGATTTCCTGCACCTCGGAAAGCCGAGAGCGAAGAACCGCGAGCTCCGTGTCCCGGTCACCAAGCATCTTCTCCGCCTCGGCCAGAAAACCCTTCATCTCTGAAGAAACAATGCAAAGCGAAGTATGAAGATGTCGTGAAAGATCAAGAGAAAAGAAGGAAGGCCTACCGAAGAGTTGACAATCCACTACAATCACAGCATCTCGAGCCACTCAAGCTTCCTCGGCGCTGGTCTCCGCAGTCGCCCGTGCATCAGCCGCCGCATCCAAAGCAGCCCGGGCTGCATCACGAGACCCTGCGAGTTCAGCGTCAGTCATCGCCGCCTGGTGATGGGGTTCTGGACTCTGACCTTTGAAAAAGAAGTGGAAAGACCTACCGTGAAGGACAACAGAGTAGGCCCGAGCTCGGGAGGAATCAGAGCAGGAAGGACGAGGAGCCCGGGGCCGACCGCTGGGTGAGCTGCGAGACAAGCCTTTGAGGACCAGATGGAGAAAAGGCTTTGAAGGGAAGGCCCGAGCCCGACCTCAGGTTGGAGAGAAGCAGGTGGTCTTCAACGCGGAGCAGGCGCCACCCTAGCCAAGTAGGGAGGCACTCGAGTGCCCTACCTGGCATCGGCATTGAATGCCCATCACCTCCGACGGAACCAAAGAAGAGTTGCAAGCGTAACAGGAGGCTACGCATGCGAAGCTCCATCGAGTTCCCTGTCGAGTGTACGGCATGACAAGATGCCCCTGTACACGCCTCTTATTTCCCCTCGTCGATATGGAGGGAGACGGGAGAGAGAGAAAGACAGAGAGTATAAATAGAGGGACCTGTCCACCCCACAAGGATAGGCTCTCGCACCACTAAGAACCATCTTCATCCTTGAGTAAGAACAAGCGAGACACCCCGACTGGACTTAGGGCACTTTGCTTGAACCAGGATAATACTTTCGTGTTCTTAGCTAGGCCTCCTCGAGGTTGAACACGCTGCACATTCAATTACTAGTTGGAAATCCAAAACGCCGACAGTTGGCGGACCAGGTAGGGGGGCCGCCGCACGTTCTGTATTTTCCTTCACCACCTCGATGGCTTCCCCACGATCGACCCTCATACCCGGTGCAACAATGTCCTTTGGCGACTTAGAGTTCAATGCCACCGTAGGCGATGAGTAAGCATCCTGCTTCACCCTCACCCACCGGACCCTCCGCTTCGGAAGCCTGGACTTCTTCACTAGCAGCTTCGACACTCTCCAACTCTCCACCAACTCGGGTGCAGCGTTTGACGCTCCGACCTCAACCTTCACGGGGATGATCAAACACGCCCCAACGTCCCTTCACCACCTCCAAGAGTTCGACCCCAGCCCTGACGATGACTCTGAAGGTGACAAGCACCCCTCCAGCGAGTGCCATGTCGCCAAAACGGCCAATGCCTCCCATCTGGCAACACCGACCAGCGTGAGTTGGCCGACCAGCTCTCGGGCTTCAAGGGCCCACCTAGCGTGACCCGACCCCAGCTCGGGTTCAAACGCGGCACGCCTCCGTGCCCGACAGGTCCAACATCATTAATAATCGCCGGGCCCCACATTTCCAAAGGGCCAGCCAAAACATGGCGGCCGCCGCCGCCATACTGCATGGCAGACAGGATCCTGCCGACCCCAAAACTTGGAGGGCTCACCTAGTCCTTCAGGCGCTCTTGGCTTCAACCGCCGCCCAGCGGGCTGGAATCTCCCTCCCCCGAGCTCGGGGCTCATCAGCCCCCATAAAAAGCTGAAGGCCTGGCAGGTGCGGAACAAACTGCATCAGAACCCACACGCCGAGCCAGGCAATCTGACCTGAAAGGGTTGGGTCATCAACCCCCTCGCGTAAATCTGTGCGCGAACGTGTCGGGGCTTTCGACACCCGCTGGACTCTTGAAGCCAGGCGACGACCTCGGGAAAGCCCTACAGACTCACCCTCAATCTCTCGGCCCCAACGGCTTCGCCAGGTCAGTTAGCATGCCCCGTCCCCCAAGGCCTTAAAGCCTTTGGAAAGAGGATACGCAATGCTCCCTTCCCACAAAGGTTTTGATCCCTGACCAACATTGGGAAGTATGATGGGGAAACCAACCCCGACGTATGGTTGGAGGGTTACTGATTCGCCTGCCGGGCCGACGGAGTGGATGATGATGATTTCATTATCCAATACCTCCATGTAAAGGTCCAAAAATGTGAATACAAAGAATGTCATGTTTGCAAAAAGTTGATTTCATATGTATGAAAAATGGGACTTGTTAAAACCTTTTCCACATGTGATAATACACATGAGGGATTTCTTAACACAAGTTCAAATATTTATTTGAATGCTTGATCCTAAAAGGGATTTGGAACCAAGGTGGAAGGTTTACATATGTGTGAGAAAGATAAATTCAGATTTTGGAACAAATTTGTTCAACTTAAAATTCAAATGAGGGCAACACAATGAATTTCAAACTGTTGTGCTAAAGTTCTCATTTGGCAGCAGTCAAACCAATGATCAGATTTCATATTTGAATTCCTTAGATCCAAAATAGTGGGTATGCAAAGTTTCATGAATTTTTGAAATGTTTTGCAACTCATTTTCCAAAATGGACTTTAAATTGCAAAGAATTCAAACACCCATTTGAATTTGGATAAAACTTGCCCAATTATCCAAATGAACCTCAGATTTGAACTCCACGCAATTAAATTTGTTATTTGCAAATTTTGGAGATATTTTGGAGAGGGATAAGGAGGGACTGACTAGTGGGACCCACCTGTCATTGAGACAGTTCAAATTGCAAAAGATCTGAGCACCAAGTCTCTGTTTGGTTTCTTCAGTCGGTTCACTCGAACAGAGGCGAGCAGCACAGCCCGACACCCAGCCACGCCGAGAACCGCCTCTCCTCTTCTGTGTGTTTGCGCTGGCAAGCTGCTTTCCCCGTTCTCATCACCTCAGCCGTGCTCTTGTTGCCTACAGAACCGAGACCCTGAGGCTTTTCTCCTTCCTCGCGCAAGAACTCGACAGAGGCTGCCGCCGCCTCGGTCGATCATGAGACAGTGTTTTCTCTCGAGTGCAAACCCCAGCAGAGCAGCAAAACCGCACCACGGTCTCCTCCACGATCTCCTCATACCATCACCATGTGAGTTCGTGCCCCCTACACCGAGAAACCAATTCTCCCACGGCGGCCGAAAGAAACTGCAACAGGCGGCTCTCGTGGACAGCCTCACGCAGGGCATGTCACGGCTGAGCAAGACCTCCTTTGGACGTGCAGGACCTTCCTACTGCTCACCTCCAAGTCTTAGCCCAAGCCGTGGAAGCTCCTCGGAGAATTTCCAGTTTCTTCGCCGGCCGGCTCAAACCGAGGTGCGGGTAAGAAAACTTCGAATTCTTGATCGATACTTGCTTAGAGGCCACAAAACTTCACACACATGAGCTAGACTTGCTTAGCAATGATTCTTCTTTGGAACCCTAGCATGAAACCTACTGTGCACGGCGTATTTTCAATCTTCCCGATGGCGGCTATGGCGGGAAGATTCGGGTGCACGACGAAAGCTATGTTAGAGCCATATCCGGGCCGTTTCACCACCATGTCGACCTTACCTAACATCCACCAGTGCTCTAGGGCATGGAAACCGAAGGTTGAAGGGCTTAGGGCGTCGGGGCGACGTCGCCGGACTTCCATCGAGCCGCCGCGCCGTCGCGAGCTACGTTGGAGGCTCTGCCGGCTCGGGTAGACCACACCAGAGGGTTCCTCGACTCGAATTAGGCACTAGCGGCGAGTGACATGTTGGGAGGTGGCCGGAGAGTCAAAAACCGACGAGCTCGGCAGCGCTATCGCGCGGGAGGCGCGAGGTAGACG
The DNA here is from genome assembly GCA_030760725.1 of Neostapfia colusana. Taxonomy (NCBI): domain Eukaryota; kingdom Viridiplantae; phylum Streptophyta; class Magnoliopsida; order Poales; family Poaceae; genus Neostapfia; species Neostapfia colusana. The sequence continues at coordinate 103,468,871 of JASWHV010000004.1, forward strand.
ACAACTGGGGCCAGGCCCGCTGTCAGTGAGAAGAATACCGGGTGTGGGATCGTCTGTGGGCTCGAATCATCTGTGACAGTGCGGGAAATAATCCTGTGACCCCGTGTTGCTTCATTCCAGTGAGTGACACGTGTTTCCCCGGACCCACAGTCAGGTTTAAACATTTCCACGATTAATTCAAATCCCAGATTTTTTCCCCCAAACTTTAGAAGAGCATAACGTTTGCTAGGAAACTCCAAATTTAGTGATTCAAATTCGGTTAGATTCAGATTGAAAAACTCTATCCAAATATGCAACCCAATTTGTATGAAAGTCATTCTTTAATTCTGGAAAATTCTTTAATACTTTTCAGCAAAAGAATTTTAGAGGTAGTTTGGTTCATCCAAAAATCCTCAAATTTTGCCAGAATATTCTTTGGGATGTTAGTGAACTCCTGTAAACATTTCAGATCAATTGGAGTTGATTTGATTGGGAGAATTCAGGTTTCAATTTGCTGTATTCAAATGAATACAGAAACATTTTCAGAGAATTTCCAAAACTTGGAAATTCATTTCTGGGCAATTCTTAGCTCCAAAAATTCTAGGAAAATTCATGCAGGCTCTATGAACTATTATTGAAATTGTAGTTCACTAAGTTTGACATGAACATGGGTGTTACCTCAGAATTAATTCCTCGTTGCTTAATTGCTTAGAGAATTGTTCTGAATAAACCACTCGATGAAAAGTGCTATTTTTTGGTCCAGATGACTTTCTTGTGACAAGGAACTCACATGAAAATTTTCAGCTCAACTGGTGCTCTGGATCACCACGTTTCTGTTCAACCTCTTAAGGTGATCAACATACAAGTGGAGAAAACACTTAGCACTTGATCATGTTGCTTAAACCTAACCCAAACCACTAGCACCAGTGTAATTTTAAATTCTTAAACAGACTTCGAGTTTTTAAACTTGTCATCAGAGCTTATTAGCAAAAGCTTTACAATTAAATACATATGCATATTCATATCGTGTAGCATCTACGTGAGAACATGTGAAGGATTTGAAGTGGAGATCAAGGAGGGAGGAAAGCGAGTGATCAAGCCTCAAGTAATCTTCACTAACTATTTATATTAGTCACCTGCAAAAAAAGCAAGCCCCGGTTTGTATTTGAACAGTTTTACAAAGTATTTCCATTTCTAGAGATCATAGCTTTGAATTGTTTGATTGCATTAAATCTAGTTGATAATGGAAACCCAACTGCATGACCAGAAATGTCCTAAGAGAAAAAAGGTAGAATATCACCTCCTCGAGTGGATTGGCTACGCTAAATGTTAGTAGGAAAGGTCCAGTAGAAGTCGAGTAGTTGGAATCTACTCGCGAGTTTAGGGCTGGTTTATTCGGAGCGGGTCAAGTATAGAAACAATGAGGAAAGTTCACACATAAGAAACTGAGACCGGTCATGGAGGTTTAGATGCAGCAGGCTGTGGACGTGCATGCATAGCCCTGCCTGTGTCGGTTAAGACCCGTCCGTGCTTGGCCCTGTTGGACAAGTTTGAGTTGTGTACTGGGCACATACTGGCTATATGGGACCTAGAAAACCGATGTACCTCGGGAGATCCACATTGGAACTTTTCTAACTGTCTTAGGCTTTCGGCGTCAGGGTAGCAGGAGCTAACTCGCTCAAGAACATATCACAGAGGGTATGTACCTTGAGGGAGCTTGTGTACTCAGGGCAGTTAGACTGCGTCCTGTGTGGAAGATCTTGGGAAAGGTGGCCGCGTACAACGTCAGTCGAGGTTGCTGCCGGCAACTCGGATTACGGGTGTACGTGTCATGTAGTCCAGGCGTGTACTGATTCGAATCACCGTTGCTCGCGGTCATATGAGCATACTTGCCCACTGCGTCTTGACGTAGTAAGAACTGAATGGTTTCATTTCAACTTGATAAGGTTGTGATGTAACTTGTATTGCAACCATGCTTGAATTAGAGATAGGCTCATTAAACTTTACCTTCACTTGGTGCAAGGAGCATCGCAACAAAGCGTTTCTTGTTTGATTGTGGAGTTGCGATGCTGTTCGGCTCAAGGTATTTACAATGAGGCTTAAAATCTGAAAGTTAAGGATCAACTGTAGGCGAGTCCTTTATGCAAAGTTAGCTAACCCATTTCAATCCATCGTGCATGTAGAGTTTCTTGTTTAGGAGGGACGGATCAGTATTGCTGAGCCTATGTGCTCACGCTTGCTATATGAGTGGTTTAGCAGGTTAACATCAATGCTAAGAAGAAGGTTGTCCGGTGACTCGGAGAATTCCGAGTCGTTTAACACATGGAGAACCCAGCCGCTGCTGTTGTCTTGGTGTTGCTAGCGAGAGGATTCCGTGGGCTGGACCTCTTTCTCGAGTGCTCTTTAGTTATTCGACGTGAGCCGTTTATAGACTTTCGTTGTAGCTACTTGATGTAAACTATTTACAAAGGAAAACTTATAAGCTTCCGCTATTATTTTATGTAATACATTGTTCCTTATATGTGTGCTGTTGGATGCCGCACAACACGGCACCACCCAATGCGATTCCCGGGCGAGTGGCACGGCCCCGTGAATGAACGGGCGGTATGTTCTCTGTCAGCGGGGTATCAGAGCCGCATTGGTAATAGCGCACGGAATAAGGATCGTATTACGACAAAAAAATTTAGGTTACGGTGAGGATACGGTACTAGGCCCACATAAGGATTACTACTAGCCTAATATGAAGGTGGCAACCTAACTTATTTGCTCTTTCGGAAAATCGTGCACCTCGGGACGTTTTATGTCTTGGGGGGTGCACGTAATCGCTGTCCACCAGTGTGCACAAGCTGAAGGGTGGAGCCCCACTGGTGGCAGGTAACCCAGCCCGCTTTAGTATCCTCTACGACTCTTCATGTCGTTTGGGGTATTCGAGTAACGCCCTTCCCTGGCATGCTACGGACGAGTCTGGGAGACTGTCACGTGGTTAGTAACGTGAACACATAGCTCAAGGCATGTTTGACTTGAGAACACCCGTACGAGTGATGACAGACAGGTGTACAAACTGTATTGGGACCGGGTTCGGTGTGCAGCCGGACCTGATGATTGAGTGTCATTTATGCAGGTTTAACCACAAAACCATAGTACGAGTAGAACACGTTTGTGAGTGACCGTTTTAGTGCCACCTAATATACGTTTATGCCGGGATAATCCGGTTAGGATTTTCTTTTTGTGAGGCTCCGTAGTACCGACATGTTTCTTATGGTGCATCGACGCCGTACTAAACTTAATAACCTCATTCCTCTTAAGAAATGACTCATGAACTAACTTTCAACTAAAAATGGAAGTTTGAAACAAATATTAGTTACTGAACTCTTATTTTGAGCTAAGATTCAAATGAGAGGATGACTAGGCTTCAAAGATTTCAAAAACAGAGTGCTCTGTTTTCGGCAGAAATTCTTGCTGGAATTTAACAGAGCATAACTCTGAGTAGTTTTACCCAATTAAGGTGTATGATACAGTTCTGGAAAGACTGTTAAGTGCTCTACAATTTCTCTGTAGACTTCCAGAGCAAAATCACACGTTAAGTTGGTAGAAAGTTCAGAGGAAGGCAAACTGTCCAGAACCAGGACAGGAGCAAAAACCTCTCTGGACCTTTCTGTTTTTAAGCCATAACTTTCTGTAGAAAAATCCTTAAAGAGCCTATGATACAACTTTGGAAAGGTTAGGAAATGTGCAACATTGTTGTATTTCAAAGCTTGTTCATATTCTTATTGTATTTACATATACAACTGTGATAAAAATAGCCACATACAAAGGAGATGCTGGCAAATTTATCCAGGAATTCTGTCAACTTTGGAAAATCATAACTTTTAATCCAGAGATGATATGAAGGCATATGAATACTCTTTGGAAATATACTGAAGTTAAATTTAACTTTGGTATTCAACTTGAGTTGTGAAAATGCTCTTAACTAGGTCAAAATCTGGAGTTAGTGCATAAAGGTCTGTTCTGTACAGGTAGGCTGGATAGTTATGCCTACTCCAAGGAGTTGTGTAAAGGGCATACCCAGTGCTGAAAGCTCCCACACTTTATGGGGTCTGGGGAAGGGAATTTCTAGGCAGCCTTCCCCTTGCTTAGTTTGCAAGGAGGCTGATTCGAACCCAGGACCTCCAGGACACAAGTGGAGAGACTCTACCACTGCGCCAGGCCTGCCCTTCACTCCAAGGAGTTGTGTAAACATGGATTTTGTTACTGCTTTCATAAAGTTTTGACATATTCATGTTTTCATTAGACTCACATACTGCTGAGTTCATGTTTAACTCATCTCAAATATATTTTGCAGTATGATTTGTACTCGCTCTAGCAGTAAGGCCGGGAGTTCTTGCCGAGGCGGTGATGCTTCTATTCCACTGTCGGAACCACCATCCACGGGATGGATGGATCTTATGACTCGTGTTGTTGAGTCTAACCAGGAGAACACCAGGATACTCCAAGAAGCAACTCAAGAGAACACACGCTTACTCCAAGCCTTGGTACAGCAGGGCATACTCCAGAACACGCAACAAGTCGTTCCAACTCGGAACGCTTATCTGGATTTCTTGGCGACTCAACCGCCAATCTTTACTGAAGCTACCGAACCTGTCGAAGCAGATCAGTTGCTTCGTGTCATGGAGTCCAAATTTGGAGTATTCGAGTGTGATGAAGTGCACAAGACAAGGTTTGCCGCTCAGCAACTCCATGGAGCTGCTGGAAATTGGTGGGTTGAACATCTCGCCACCATTCCGGAGGGCCATCAAGTAACATGGAGTGAATTCTATGAAGCCTTTCGTACTCATCACATACCACTAGGTATTGTCAAGGCAAAACGGGGGGAATTTTTGAGCTTGAAGCAAGGGGACATGAGTGTCCTTGAGTATGTCAGAAGGTTTAACCTTTTGGCCCAATATGCTCCCGAATATGTGGCAAAAGAAGAGGCACAGTGTGACTTATTTTTCCATGGTCTGAGTGCCATGTTACATGAGAAGTTGGCCGTGCACAATAACGGCAGTTACACCGACATGGTTGATGTGTCTCTCGTACAAGAGAAGCCGACACTTGAATGACAAGCTGATAAAAGAAAAATGAGTGAGATCGAGCAGGCCAGCACAAGTTATGTGCCTCTGAAGTACCGTTTGGTGTATCAAACGCCATCCGGTGAAAGATGGAGGCCACCTATACGATCAACTCCTTAGAGGTTGATTGCTGGTCAAGTACCACAACTTGCACCACATCCATAGAAGCAGCATCAGACGGTGGTTTGTGCTCCATCGCTGCAGCCATATGTACCTAGCATCCAACCGCAAGTCAACGAAGAACCGGAGAGACATCCGTGTTTCACTTGTTGGCGTATGGGCCATTATGCTAGGTATTGTCCGGAGGGAACTCAAGGCTGCGGGTCATCATATTTACAACAATATGACCTGTACCTCATTCTGCAGAAAGGAGGGCATATAAGGGGCAACTTTCACTATACCATGATTGATGATGTTCCGGAAGGAGAAGCCGCTTTAGCAGGGATGTTTTCTCTGAATCAGCTACCGGTTTTGATTCTCTTTGATTCCGCTGCCACACACAACTTCATTAGCTAATCTTCCGTGGCTCAACATCAGCTCCAAACAGCTTATACAAAGAGGCAATACCTCATATCTTCGCCCGGGGGCAGCACTACCACAAGCGAGGTTGTCTCCCGAGCACCTCTTTGTTTGGGGGATAGAGTATACCCTACGACTCTCATTATTCTAGAGGGTCTGAAGATCGACATTATTTTGGGGATGTCGTGGTTGAATTACCACAAGACGGTTCTTAACATCAGCTATAGGACCGTTGAGCTCAACTCCCCACAGCACGGTCTTCATATATTAATTCTGGGCGCCATACGGCAACAATTTGCAACAGTGAACCACATGGAAGCTGTGAAGATAGAGGACATTCCGGTGGTACGTGAGTATCCGGATGTGTTTCCCGATGATTTACCGAGCATGCCGCCCGAGCGAGACGTTGAGTTCAAGATTGAACTTATACCAGGAACAACACCGATATCACGAAGGTCGTATAAGATGGCACCCAATGAACTGGCAGAATTGAAGACACAGCTGAATGACCTAATGAGCAAGGGCTTTATACGACCGAGTTCGTCACCTTGGGGTTGTTCAGCATTGTTTGTCAAGAAGAAAGACGAAACACTACGGCTTTGTTTTGATTATCGTCCTTTGAACACCGTTACCATCAAGAACAAGTATCCACTACCTCGCATTGATATGCTCTTCGATCAATTAGTGGGTGCTAAAGTATTCTCAAAGATGGATCTTCGGTCCGGATATCATCAGATTAAAATCCGGGCTGAAGATATTCTGAAGACGGCGTTTTCAACGAGATATGGACTATATAAGTATCTCGTTATGTCTTTTGGGTTGACCAACGCCCCGACACACTTTATGTACCTGATGAATTCAGTGTTCATGCCGGAGTTGGATAAATTTGTCGTGGTCTTTGTAACACCCGGTTCCAAAAATAGAACCAAGTGAATGCATATGTGTGCCCAGAATGTTCATCACACATGCACATGTAATCCACAAACTGAATTCAGAATATAACCACAAATAAATAGTGTTTAAGTACTTTATTACAATGACTCAAAGTCTCACTCATGAATCTCTAACTTATTCTTGCAGCGGAAGTCTCTAAACGACAGCGGAAATAACTAAATAGCAGGTTCCAATCTTCAACTCCACAGGCATGTTGACGGTAGTTCGCACGCCTAGTACTCCACATGGTCCTCGAAGTACTCATCTCCTGTAGATGATGTTTATGTGGTAATGCAAGGGTGAGTACATGTCGTACTTAGCAAGTGCGGGAAAAGTATGACATGTAGCTTTCAATAAGGTATGGAATAAAAAGGTTCATTGCAGCAAGCAAATTTTATTTCACAAACATCATAAAAACAGCAACTATTTCTAGGTGAGTTAAAGCCCAATATATCCAAGTAAATCAGCAACATTCTTTCATCATAATTCACCATTTATCATGTCTCAACCAGCCAATAATCTTTCTCAAGTTCACCTCATACTCATAAATATTCATAACCATCTCATATTCATATAACCGAAACCAAACTCATTTTCATGACTCAAAACAGTTCCAAAACCAATCCCAATGACCATACCATTACCATACCGAACAACCATCCCAAGTTTTCCCTCTAATCATGTGATTTGGCCAGGTGCTTGTGACCGGAAGCACAGCTATCATGATAGTTTTACACTCTGCAGAGGTGACACCACTTTATCCACAAGTTCATGATTTCGTCACCCGTCGGCGACTGCAGAATCTCCATTATACCAGTACACAACCGTCGGTGTATGGCCAAGAGATCATAAAATAGCCTTTACAAAGGGGCTACTAGATGTATGGACTCACTAAGGTTTCACCGGCAGGCCCAAATCACCATTCTCCCACCCACGGGCCCCCTCTTGTGCCATGCAGTTCCCAGGGCAGTCCCTCTCGACTCCCATTCCCCGCGCCATCCACGGTCCATAACAAGCTAGCAACACACCTAATTAGACAGCTAAGCCGCACCCATATTTGGCCTTGTGGTGGCACTGTTTTTCTGGCATGTGCTGGCATGAACCGGTCCTTAGATCTACGGCAAGTAAACCACCATCTCATTCAGCAACATCCACAAACCAAGCTTGCCTAGATCTCCCCGATTCCATTCTCATTAACATCATCAAGTTCTCATCATCATTGTTCATATGAGTGCAGTAGCTAACCATGTTTTAATTCAGCTTCCCGTATCCCGTAGATTAAACGAAGCAAAAAGGAAAACGACCATACCCAACTCATCAACTTTCCCAGCGACAGGGATGGTTAACAAAACTAGTAAACTCCTATAAAAGGGTGTCCCATCAAATTGACTCAAGCATACGCATTTTCGAAAGCAAAACAGTTTCAAAACATGGGATCAATATGGTCAAGGGGTACTTGCCTTGCTTCCGTGGCTCTTGTTGCTCAAGCGTCTCGAAGTCTTGGTGCTGTAGGTCCTCGTAGATGGCCTCTTGAGCTTGTCCTTCTACTCACGACCACGCACATACAAAATTCACAGCAATCAATCATCATGCACAAACTTTACTCAAGATGCAATGGAGTAGATGGATGCAAATTCTATGGTGCTGTTTGATTAAACCAGTTTGTACGTGTTCTTGCATGTTTTAATGGGATTTCGTGGGGTTTTAGGATGGACAAGGGTGTAGATCAAGTGTGGACGTTGTGATGATCTTGACTCAAGATCTAGATCAATTCCACCATCAAAAACTGATCAAAACACGATCTGTCCACACATAAAAGTTTCTGCTCGAAGGGGGTGAAGAAAATGGATGCGTAGAAATAGCGGCGACGTCGTAACATGGGTAATGGTGACCTACCTCACTTCCTTTTGGTGGCAGGGCCTTCCTCCTAGCAATGGCAGCAGTGGGGAATTTTTCTATGGAAGATTAGGGAAGGACAGATCGTCAGGCTTCTTCTCCGGCGACGGTGGGGCTCGATAGGGCTCGACGGCGGCCAAATTCTGGCAAGGGGGGGAACTTGGCGACTTGGCAGCAAGGAAGGGGGCTTGCAGCAGGGGGGACGAACAAAACAGAGAGGGGTCGGCCAAGTGGGTGAGGGTTATATTTATAAGGGGGAAAAAGAGGAGTCCTACTCCAATTGGAGCTCAAATAAGAGTCATATTCAACTTTTTTTGGATCTTAACAAACTTATCTCTTGTGGTGCAGCAGCCTTGGGGATTTTATCCCCAAAATGTGGGGAAAATTCCCCTTTTGGGAATTGGGGAATTTAGAAATTTTGGGGGAAATTTGGGAATGGCTCATTTAAGCTATCTTTTTCCCATTCCTCACCATTTCTATGTCACTTGTTCCATTTCTCCATTCCCCTCTCCATTTCTATGTCCCATTCTCCATTTCTACATCCCCCTCTATATTTATATGTCCCATTCTCCATTTCTACATTCCCCTATCATTTCTACGTCCCATTCTCCATTTCTACATTGCCCTTCTGACACGACCCCACGGTCTTGTCGAGCCAGGATCACGCCGAGGGGTGCTGCGTTGCACAGCACCGTATAACACATGTCAAAGGTACAAAGCGGAAGCGGAATTTTATTACATAAACAAGTTTATGAACATGTTTACATCAAAATAAGTTCAGTCTACACTCACGGGCGTAGACTGAGCATCAAGTGCACGTTCAGCCCTTGAACATGTCCTTGCTAGCACACACGCTCACTAACTCTGCGGCGTGCACGACTCCCACTCGATGGGGTTCCCCTCCTGGGGTTCCGTCTCCTCCTCGGGAGTCCCTTCCTCATAGAACCCTGCAAAAGCTTCAAACACAGGCAGTGAGCACGAAGGCTCAGCAAGTCTGACCCGCCAAAACATGGAACTTCTAAATGAGGGGTGATGGGTTACATGAGGTAAAAATCATTTGCAAGGACTCGCCTAATTAGTAGAACCTTACTTTCAAGTTTTAGCAGCAGGTTGTGGAGAACCTTACGCTAAGGCACATGAGAGAGCCGCAATCAAACAAGAAACGCATTTCTCTCATGTACTTTGCCCAAAGTTGAAAAGAACTTTAGTTAGCTCTAAACTACAGCAATTCATTAGCAATAAAGTCCATCTTTCAATCAGCGACATTTTAACATGTAACTAGCCTGTTCTTTCTACGTCACGGTACAGTGAACAACTGGTACTCACTGACCGCAAGGGACGGCGATTATAATCGATTTACACCTGCAGGGTTACCCGAACAACCCATCACGTACGCCCGTACTCGATGTTGCCTACAACAACCATCACGGACGCCGTACGCGACTACCTTTCACCCGTTAGCCAAATGTTGAACCGGTCCAATCGTCACGAGCAAGAGGTCTCTGCATGCGCATCTCAGTGCCGCCAGCCGATTTACACCTCGAGCTCTCAACCTACCCTCTGAACGACCAGCTATGCCTCAACACCCAGCTACCCGAGTTACATCAGTTTCCCAGTTCCCATATAGCCGGTAGGTCTTCGGTACTGTTCTAGCTTGTTCAACAGGCCTGCACATGGCTCGGTCCTCAATCGACACAAGCGGAGCTACAGCACACAGGCCCCAAAGTCCTGCTGCCCTTACCCTCCGCTTGGTCTCATTTTCTTGCCATGTGTTTCATGTGCTATCACTACCCGAGTCGAGTGCCTCTAGCCTATGCTCGCGAGTAGTTCCAACTACTCGACTTGTACCGAATCCTACTCTATCTTAGCATTGCAGTAGCTAACGGGGTTTTCAATCCTAATCCCAACCCATGGTTTTCTTGGCTAGGCAGTTGGGTGTCCAAACAAGACTCTAATGCAAGGAATAATAGTATTCAAGTATGTGCTCAAAACAATAAAAATTTGTAAAAAGGTTAATGCAAACCGGAGCTTGCCTTGCTGCTCTTGGTCGTAGGCTAGCTGTTCCTCCGGAGTAACGAAGTCTAGGAATTCGGGTTTCTCCTCGACCTTAGCGACTACATGATAGAAGCAATACATGTATTAATTTAAATGCAGTTGTATTAACTTTTAACTTGTGAAGTCTATAACTCTTACTAGACAAGCCCAATGACTGTGAAATTTTTACTGTGGCTTGGTTACAACCTAAACAGAGACTTGGTCAAGTTTTAGTTGCAGCAAAGCTCCTTTGAGCCCTCCACAATTAATCATGTACTTGACCTTAATTGAAGGCTTTTAGGGTGTTCTAAGGATTTTCATGAAACAAACTATGACTTTCTGAAAACTAGATTTTCAGAGGTTTCTAATGGAGTTGGTCTCACTTAATTTGAAGATTCCTAACTAAAGATAGGAGCTAAACAATTTCAGAGAAAATTCTGAAAATGTTTCTGAACATTTTCTATTTTCTCTGGAACAGTTTCACTAATCACACCATTAGGTGTATCAAATGAGCTCAAATGGGTCTGAAATTTTTATGGTGGTTCAGGGATATTTTGGTGAACATCCCAGCAAAATTTCAGGATTTTCCTCCAAAGGATTTTACAGTTAAAATTCCTAACAGTTTAAATTTGAGGAATTAATTCTGGAGAAATAAGGATTTTAATGAAGTGAAACTCGATTTGCTGGAAAGTTCTCAGAGAGCTGAACCCAACAAAATTTGGTTTACTTGATTTGGAGCTTTCTAGCCAAAGTTATGAGGATTTGAAGTTTGGAAGAATTCTGAAAATCGGGGAAAAGTTTAAATCTCGCAGGGGCCCGCGGTGACACGTGTCGAGCGCGGAGGTGTCCGGCACACCGGAGCTCACAGGGTATTTGTGTGCCAGCACAGCCGATCCCCGGCCACACCCGATCCCGATTTAAATTCTTCAGCCGCTGACACGTGGGCCAGCCGGCTTCGTCTTCCTCCCGCCGTTCTCTCGCGCCCGCGCCGCCGACCTCGCCGGAGCAGACTCGGAGCTCGCCGGCTCGCTGCTGCCGGACCTCCCATGGTCTGAAACTCGCCACCAGGGGGTTGTCGACGTCGAGGAACACGTCGGTGGTGTCAGGTCGGGCTGAGGGTGACGGGAAATAGCCCGGCGACGTGCCGCGGCCTCGGTTGAGGTTCGGCGCCGTCGACCGTGGGTTCTAACCCGCCAACACCTCGAACAAACGGTCCTACAGCATCAGTGTACCTCTAGGAAGCTCGACAAGGTGTCAAAAGGGTTCAGGAATGGCGGCAAGTTGGTCGGCACCGTGTGACCGATCGTGCCCGCCATGACCGCCCTCGATCGAGCTCGAAATTCGTTACTCCTAGACAGTTTCACGCCACGGATGCAGAAAAGAACTTGATCGCCGGCTAGTCCAGCGTCTATGTGCAGGATTTGATAACCTCCGAAAGATCATAGAGCGAGAATTTAAAGAAACCGTACCGGAAGCTCGGTTTACGGTCGCCGGAGCAAAACTGGAAATTCTCGGTGGATTCTTCACGGTTTGCTTCCAAACTTGGAGGAGAGCAGAAGGGTGATCGCGCGCTCCTGTTGCCTCTCTTGCTGGACCTTGAAAATGCCTGTGGAATGCTGTCCACGGGCGCTTGATTCTCGGCTGAGGCTAGGTCGCCGCGGTGGCGATCGCTTTCGGGCAAAGGAGGTTGGAACTCGGGGTTTCTGGCGTTGGGGAGGTGAAGTGCGACCTCAGGTGGCTGTCTACCAGCTCAGGGATGAAGGAGGAGATGGTTTTGCTGGTTTTCCCGATTGAGCAGAGAGCTGCGGCGAGAAACAATGCCGCTGCTCGGGTTTGCCCGCGAGAAGATAAAGCCGGCCGACTCCTGCTCAGTGGAGGCGGTGCCTGTCACGTGGGGGCACGAGCAAGCCGCCCTGGGCGCCAGCGCACGGAGAGGGGAAGCAGCTGGTGGCGCCGGTAGCTGCTCGGTGGCACAGCCGACAGCTGCTCGGTGGAATTTCCCACCGAGGCTGTGACTTTGTGTGCAAGTTTTGCCTCCTTCTCTCTATGACATGTGGGTCCCACCCGGGCTTTTAACCTCTGAAATTTACTCCTAATCACTGTTGTAAACAGTGAGCCCCATAATACCCCTAGTGATTCAAATTATTCACCCATGAGCCATTTGAATTGATTAGAATTCAAACTGGGTTTGGTTTGAATGAATTTCAGCACAAGTTCAGTTTGAAATTCAAATAAAGTTTGAATTTACCCCACTTAGCTCATGTCAAGATTAACTCCAAATGGAGTGAAAATTGGTGTGTGAGCTCACAAAAATGTGCTGAATAAGAATATGGCTCCCACTTTTAAATTCATGGGATAAAAACAGTTTGAATTTGAATATAGTTTCAAACTGCCCTCTTTCTAGCTATACCCAAAATAACCTCAAAAAGGTTTTGAATTTGGGTGAAATTTGGCATGGACATCCTTAGCAATGTGTAGGAGTTTTCATATGTCCAGCCCACCTATATCACATGTGGGAAATACCACTTTTGCAAATATGTGAGTTTGTTCTCTAATGAGCATGTTGATGGTGGTTACTTGCTCTTCATTTGTGTTCATCATCTTTCCTCAAATGAGGTGTGTGGTGTGGTGATTAACACTTCAAATGTGTGTCAAAAACTGAGGCCCTTACATTCCTCCCCCCTTAAAAGAATCTCGTCCCGAGATTATAAGGTGAAAATGAGAGAGAGGACGGTGGAAAAATTACCGGATATGCGACGTGAAAAAGTCGGGGTAGTTAGTGCGAAGGAATCCTTCGCTCTCCCATGTCGCTTCGTCCATGGAGTGATTGCTCCATAGAATCTTGTAGAACCACAACGTACGGTTGCGTGTGGTTCGGGCTTTTTCATCAATAATCTGCACCGGTTCCTCCCAATAGGTGAGATCCGGTTGCAGTTCTTCAATATCTTTCAGCTGAACGGTAGTTTATAGCTTAAGACACTTCCTCAGCTGGGCAATGTGAAAGACGTTGTGTACACCGGAAAGTGCTTCTGGTAATTCCAGCCGGTATGCCACTGATCCACATCTTTCGATAATCTGGAATGGACCGATGAATCGGGGTGCCAACTTTCCTCCCACCCCAAATCTGTTTACGCCCTTCATTGGAGACACCCGTAGGTATACGTGATCTCCAACTTCAAATTGTAACGGGCGCCTTCTCCGGTCCGCATACTGTTTCTGACGGGATTGAGCGGCTTTTAGGTTCGCTTGAATCAGTCGAAACTTTTCTTCCGCATTGTTGACAAGGTCAATCCCGAAGGTAACCCTTTCGCCAGATTCACACCAATTCAGTGGTGTGCGGCATTTCCGTCCGTATAGCGCCTCGTAGGGCGCCATCTTGATGCTGGCTTGGTACCCATTATTGTACGAGAACTCGGCTAACGGCAAGTGATCATCCCAATTATTGCCGTGGTTGATAGCACAAGCTCGTAGCATGTCTTCTAAGATCTGATTTACCTGCTCCGTTTGCCCATCCGTCTGCGGGTGGTATGCTGAACTATGGATCAACTTCGTCTCCAAGGCAGCGTGCAGCTGCTCCCGAAAACGGGACACAAATAAAGTGCCCCGATCCGATATGATACTACGGGGTACGCCGTACAAGCATAGGATCCGTGAGATGTACAGTTCAGCATACTTCTTGGCGTTGTAGTTGGTGTTGACCGGGACGAAATGGGCAACTTTGGAGAGCCGATCGACGATCACCCACACAGAATCGTGCTTCTGAAAAGTAGTGGGTAAACCGACGATAAGATCCATGCTCACGTCCTCCCACTTCCAGGCAGGAATGCCCAGTGGTTGCAGCAGTCCCGGTTTTCGCATATGGTCTGCCTTCACCCTTCGACATGTATCACACTCGGACACGTATTTTGCAGTCTCCCATTTCATCCGTGTCCACCAAAACATGCTTCTGAGTTCTTGATACATCTTGTTGCTGCCGGGGTGAATAGAAAACTTTGACAAGTGAGCCTCATCAAAGATTTTCTTCCGTAACTCCGGGTTACAGGGTACGACGATCCGGTCCTTGAACCATAGGACGGCGTCTCCGTCCTTCCGGAAACATTTCAGTTCCCCACTGTCTACACGTCTCCGCAAATGTGACATGCCCTTGTCATTCTTCTGGGCTGCCGCTATCTCTTCATGGATGGTGGGGATCAAAGCTAGGTTGTAGAGAGCTCCGTGTGGAATCACATGTAGTGGTGGTTCGCTCTCTTCCAATGGTGTGATGGTCAGATTGTTGACGTGTGACTTGCGACTTAGCGCATCTGCCACTACGTTTGCCTTGCCCGGATGATAATGGATCTCTATTTCGTAATCCTTTATCAGTTCTAACCATATTCGTTGCCTCATGTTCAGCTCCTTCTGAGTGAATATGTACTTGAGGCTTTTGTGGTCGGTATATAAATGTACGAGGTTACCGAGTAGGTAGTGCCTCCACATTTTCAGTGCAAGTACCACGGCAGCGAGCTCCAAATCGTGAGTTGGATAGTTTTGCTCATGGTTCCTAAGCTGTCGTGACCCATACGCGACCACCCTTCGGTCCTGCATCAGCACACATCTGAGCCCAATGCCGGATGCATCGCAGTACACATCGAACGGTTTTGTTGTGTCTGGCTGCGCCAAAACCGGTGCCGATGTCAGGTGCTTGACTAAAGCCTTGAATGCTGCTTCACATGTTGGATTCCAAACATATTTGGTAGCCTTCTTCAGCAGCTCTGTCATTGGCTTGGCAAACTTCGAGAAGTTCGGAATGAACCTCCGATAATATCCCGCGAGTCTGAGGAAACTCCGTACCTCGTGAACAGTTCTCGGGGATTTCCAATTCAGCACTTGAGTGATCTTGCTCGGATCTACAGCGATACCCTCCGCTGAGATGATATGCCCGAGAAAAGGCACTTGCGATATCCAAAACTCGCATTTGCTGAATTTCGCGTATAACTTGTGGTCCCCCAGCCGTTGCAAGACTATACGCAGATGTTTCTTGTGATCTTCCTCCGACTTGGAATATACCAGGATGTCGTCGATGAAGACCACGACAAACTTGTCCAGCTCCGGCATGAATACCGAGTTCATTAAGTACATGAAGTGAGCTGGAGCATTGGTGAGGCCGAAGGACATGACCAGGTACTCATAAAGTCCGTACCTTGTCGAGAAATCTGTCTTTGGAATGTCCTCAGCCCTTATTTTAATCTGATGGTACCCAGATCTTAAATCCATCTTGGAAAAGATCTTTGCTTCGATCAACTGATCAAACAACATGTCGATCCATGGCAACGGGTACTTGTTCTTGATGGTTACGGTATTTAATGGACGATAGTCCACGCAAAGCCGCAACGTCTCATCCTTCTTCTTGACAAATAATGCCGAACAGCCCCATGGCGAGGAGCTCGGCCTAACAAAACCCTTCTCCAGAAGGTCCGTGAGCATTAGGTGGATCAAATGAGCTCAAATGGGTCTGAAATTTTTATGGTGGTTCAGGGATATTTTGGTGAACATCCCAGCAAAATTTCAGGATTTTCCTCCAAAGGATTTTCCAGTTAAAATTCCTAACAGTTTAAATTTGAGGAATTAATTCTGGAGAAATAAGGATTTTAATGAAGTGAAACATGATTTGCTGGAAAGTGCTCAGAGAGCTGAACCCAACAAAATTTGGTTCACTTGATTTGGAGCTTTCTAGCCAAAGTTATGAGGATTTGAAGTTTGGAAGAATTCTGAAAATCGGGGAAAAGTTTAAATCTCGCGGGGGCCCGCGGTGACACGTGTCGAGCGCGGAGGTGTCCGGCATACCGGAGCTCACAGGGTATTTGCGCGCCAGCACAGCCGATCCCCGGCCACACCCGATCCCAATTTAAATTCTTCAGCCGCTGACACGTGGGCCAGCAGGCTTCGTCTTCCTCCCGCCGTTCTCTCACGCCCGCGCCGCCGATCTCGCCGGCTCGCCGCTGCCGGACCTCCCATGGTCTGAAACTCGCTGCCAGGGGGTTGTCGACGTCGAGGAACATGTCGGTGGTGTCAGGTCGGGCTGGGGGTGACCGGAAATAGCCCGGCGACGTGCCGCGGCCTCGGTTGAGGTTCGGCGCCGTCGACCGTGGGTTCTAACCCGCCAACACCTCGAACAAACGGTCCTACAGCATCAGTGTACCTCTAGGAAGCTCGACAAGGTGTCAAAAGGATTCAGGGATGGCGGCAAGTCGGTCGGCACCGTGTGAGCGATCGTGCCCGCCATGACCGCCCTCGATCGAGCTCGAGATTCATTACTCCTAGACAGTTTCACGCCACGGATGCAGAAAAGAACTTGATCGCCGGCTAGTCCAGCGTCTATGTGCAGGATTTGATAACCTCCGAAAGATCATAGAGCGAGAATTTAAAGAAACCGTACCGGAAGCTCGGTTTACGGTCGCCGGAGCAAAACTGGAAATTCTCGGTTGATTCTTCACAGTTTGCTTCCAAACTTGGAGGAGAGCAGAACGGTGATCGCGCGCTCCTGTTGCCTCTCTTGCTGGACCGTGAAAACGCCTGTGGAACGCTGTCCACGGGCGCTTGATTCTCGGCTGAGGCTAGGTCGCCGCGGTGGCGATCGCTTTCGGGCAAAGGAGGTCGGAACTCGGGGTTTCTGGCGTTGGGGAGGTGAAGTGCGACCTCAGGTGGCTTTCTAGCAGCTCAGGGACGAAGGAGGAGATGGTTTTGCTAGTTTTCCTAATTGAGCAGAGAGCTGCGGCGAGAAACAATGCCGCTGCTCGGGTTTGCCCGCGAGAAGATAAAGCCGGCCGACTCCTGCTCGGTGGAGGCGGTGCCGGTCGCGTGGGGGCGCGAGCAAGCCGCCCTGGGCGCCAGCGCGCGGAGAGGGGAAGCAGCTGGTGGCGCCGGTAGCTGCTTGGTGGCACAGCCGACAGCTGCTCGGTGGAATTTCCCACCGAGGCTGTGTCTTTGTGTGCAAGTTTTGCCTCCTTCTCTCTATGACATGTGGGTCCCACCCGGGGTTTTAACCTCTGAAATTTACTCCTAATCACTGTTGTAAATAGTGAGCCCCATAATACCCCTGGTGATTCAAATTATTCACCCATGAGCCATTTGAATTGATTAGAATTCAAATTGGGTTTGGTTTCAATTAATTTCAGCACAAGTTCAGTTTGAAATTCAAATAAAGTTTGAATTTGCCCCACTTAGCTCATGTCAAGATTAACTCCAAATGGAGTGAAAATTGGTGTGTGAGCTCCCAAAAATGTGCTGAATAATAATATGCCTCCTACTTTTAAATTCATGGGATAAAAACAGTTTGAATTTGAATATAGTTTCAAACTGCCCTCTTTCTAGCTATACCCAAAATAACCTCAAAAAGGTTTTGAATTTGGGTGAAATTTGGCATGGACATCCTTAGCAATGTGTAGGAATTTTCATATGTCCAGCCCACCTATATCACATGTGGGAAATACCACTTTTGCAATATGTGAGTTTGTTCTCTAATGAGCATGTTGATGGTGGTTACTTGCTCTTCATTTGTGTTCATCATCTTTCCTCAAATGAGGTGTGTGGTGTGGTGATGAACACTTCAAATGTGTGTCAAAAACTGAGGCCCTTACATCTTCTCCATTTCTATGCCCCATTCTCCATTTCTGTGATTTTTCCTCCATTTCTATGGTTCCTTCCTCCATTTCTATGGTTCTTTCTCCATTTCTATGTTTCCTTCCTCCGTTTATATGGTTCTTTCTCCATTTTTATGATTCTTTTCTCCATTTCTATGGTTCTTTCTCCATTTCTATAGTTCTTTCTCCATTTCTGTAGTTCTTTCTCCATTTCTACTTCTTTTATAATGTTTCTCTACAAGAAAAATGTATGCAATGCATGGAAATGAATTTGAGTGTTTTTACAAACCTACCCCCCATAAACTGAATCTCGCCCTCGAGATCTGATAGAGTGGAGAATAGATGAGGGAATTCTGCCTTGAGATCTTCCTCACGCTCCCATGTAGTTTCGGCTTCCGTGTGATGGCTCCACTGTACCTCGCACCAACGGATCACTTTGTTCCTCGCGACCCTTTCCTTCACGTCCAAAATTTTGACGGGGTGCTCCACGTAGGTCAGATCCTCTTGAAGCTCGAGCTCATCCATCGGTACTTGTTCTTCCGGTACTCTTAAGCACTTCTTGAGTTGGGATACGTGAAACACGTCGTGTACGTCGGAGAGGTGTGTTGGCAGCTCTAGTTGATAGGCTACTTCTCCTCGCTTGCCCAAAATCTTGAATGACCCAATGTAGCGAGGTGCTAATTTGTCCTTGATGTTGAACCGTCGTTGGCCTCGTATAGGCGATACCTTAAGATACCTGTCACGCCCGGTTTCTCCGAAGAACAACCGAGTGAATATCACATGTATGCCAGGATCATTTTCTCATACATGTGATGACAAATAGTGAAGCGTCATTTATTACAAGCCAGGTGTCGAATATAAATAAGTCTTACATAGCATATGTCTCGATGGACGATAATAAGTTCATAACAAGTAAATAAAATAGCAGCGGAATATTATTCTTGTGGGCTCCGTCATAGGCGTTGCCCGGGGGACTCCATGAACCTGGAATCCTTCGCCGGGTCCAAAGTCTTGATCATTAAACCCCACATCGTTCTCTTGACCTGAGCAGCAATATAAACCAACAAATATGCAAGGTTGAGTACCGATGGTACTCAGCAAGTGTGGGAAAGTTATGTCATGCATGGCTAGAGCAAGGAGAGGTTGAACTCATTGTTAAAGCACTACGCAATTATTACCTACCACCTTAGCTTATTAAGCACCTAAATTCACTACAGGAAAAACAATCATAGACGACGACCAAATTTATTGACGACGGGGCCATCGTCTTTAATGTTATTGACGATGGCTTTATATAGCCATCGTCAATAACTTAGTTATTGACGACGGCTAGATGAGAACCCTCGTCAATAAATTATTGACAACAGTGGCCGTCGTCTTTACCTAAATTCAGGCCCACCCGAGGAGTTATTGACGACGGTGACCTAGTACCGTCGTCAACAAGTCCTTATTAACGACAGTTTCCTAGCACTGTCGTCAATAACGGGGTATATAACCCGTGCGCGAGCCGGGAGGCGGCCAGTGCCGCCTCCCGACTTGCACCAGTCGCCGCCGCCCATCCCCGCCACCGCCGCCGCCTGTCGCCGCCGTCCCGGTCGCCGTCGCCCGTCCCCGCCACCGCCGCCGCCCGTCTCCGGCCGAGGTACCAGTCGCCGCCGCCGTCCCGGTCACCGCCGCCCGTCCTCGCCACCGCCACTGCCCGTCTCCGGCCGAGGTAAGTCCCCTCCCCCTCCCCTCCGGCCTCATGGCGCTGACACCGGCGCCCTTGTTGATGGACGACTCCGACGATGACTTGCCGTGTCACACATGATGGATCGATGGAT
Source organism: Neostapfia colusana (assembly GCA_030760725.1). Taxonomy (NCBI): domain Eukaryota; kingdom Viridiplantae; phylum Streptophyta; class Magnoliopsida; order Poales; family Poaceae; genus Neostapfia; species Neostapfia colusana. The sequence goes on from JASWHV010000004.1 coordinate 103,488,785, forward strand.
TGTTAGCTGCGTGGGTTATGCGCGCATACATGTGTGCGTATATATACTGTCACACATGGTGACTACGTGTACGTACGTGAAGGATTAATGGTGACAGCCAACAAGAACAGGTCGTTGGTGATGATGAGATGGTGGAGAGAGTGCATGATTGAGTGGAGAGTCGCACCTTTCTCTGACTGAGCTGCTGCCGCTCTGCTGATGTCACCCTCCTGCGCCGACCTCCACAGTGCCTCGCCCGCTCCCTTCTGGCGCCGGCACGCCGCCCGTGCCGTTCCCCTCTCCTGCTCCTGCACCGACCGAGCCCCTCCACAGCGCCGGTCGAGCCCCTCCCCTGCGGCGCCCGAGCACCTCCCTGCGCCGCCCGAGCAACTCCCCGGCGCCGGCTGCCGGGTCGCGCCTTTCTCTGACTGAGCTGCCGCTGCCCTCCTGCGTCTACCTCAACAGCACCTCGCCCGCTCCCTTCTGGCACCGGTGCGCCGCCCGCGCCGTTCCCCTCTCCTGCTCCTACGCTGACCGAGCCCCTCCCCTGCGCCAGCCAATCTGGTATATAGTTTATATTTTCTAACCTTATTCTGCTCTTAAACTGTTGCTGATATGATCTTCTAAAGGTTTGTTTGCTAATTACAATGCTCAATCTGTGCTACTGAATTGTTGTATATATATGTGTGTGTGTATATATATGTCAATATATATAAGCATCGACTAGAAACTGTTATAAAAAATGTTGGACGACTAGGACCTCGACTAGGTGTCAACTAGGGGCGACTAGTCGCCCTAGTCGACGATTAGTCGCCCTAGTCGACCTAGTCGCCCCTAAGGCGACTAGGGTCAACTAGGAGACTTAAAAACATTGATTCTAATTAGCATCAAATAGAAAAGGAACAAGTGAGTACTACTTAGGCTTTCACAAGCGACTTCGATGAACACTCCAGTGGCGGCGGATCTAGAGAAATTTAACACATGTGCAGCATGCCGTATTTCCTTTACAAAAAAACCGTAGGGGAGTGCCCCACAGTCCAAGACATTATAAATTTTATGGAAGTATGTACAAGAAGTGCACATGCTATTTTCAATATATGAGTGTGCAGAAACAAGATTTCCTCAGTTCTTCTGCCTATGGTTGTGCTGGTGACATCCTCATTACACGCAAACTAATTCTTTCTTGTTCTATTGGGATGATCGTTTGAGAACTAAAACATGTTTATTTTCCCTTCCCTGCAATATGCCACTTTAAATTTCACATCGTCACATGTTTATTTTCCCAGATTTTCACATTAGATTCGCTCTAAGTTGAATAATGAGGCATTTTTTCGATCCTAATTTTTCGATCCCGTGCCCCGCCCCACTGCGCACCGCCATCCCGCGCCCCGCCCCGCCGCCGCCGCTGCCGTCCCGCCCCTGCTCGCGCCGAGCCCCGGCCGCGCCTCGGCCGCCCCGAGCCCCGACCTTAGTTATTTAATTGTTTAATTAGTATTGTTATTGATTATTGTTTAAATAATACTTTGATTGATTGCGTGATTAGTTACTATATGTAAATAAATGGGTTTCGGCCCGGTCCGGCCTGACACGACCCATTTAGGTTCTGTCACGGCCTATTTATTGGTAATGTATTAGTCGAGACAGGCACCGAGGACGGCAAGCTCCCGCGAGTGGACGTAAACCTTCTCTATCGTTCTTTCCTTCTCTCTCGTTCTTTCCTCTCTCTCTTTTCAATGACTCAAAAACGAAAGATTGACGTAAACCTATACAACATGCGTCACCTGTTTCGAACGGGCCCGTCTCACATGTGTTACGCATGTTAGGCGTGTATGTTCGGAATTGTCCCTTTTTGGACAGCCTGGGAGTGACCGAGGGGGCGTGGCATGTGATGAAACGCGGGTTTAGATCTAGACGAGATTTCGACGGCATAACCCTGTTGTTCTCTGCTGCACCATTTTCGGGCGTGCAGTGGAGAATAGCGGGGTTATGCTGCCGAATTTTCGTTCGGATCCATACCACGCGTCTCATCATGAGCACGCTCCGCTCGATCACTCTTGGGTGGGTCTAGGACCTATCCTTTCCAATAGATGTAGGGTCGTGACATAAATAAATTATAAAGTAACTATAATTTCCTTGACATTAAACTGCAGATTCAAACACGGGTGAGGATCGTAGTTGGATGTATACCGGTTGGAAGAACAGTTCTGGTGGTCACTCGGATGAGTGGTTCGCAAAGACAGATGCTTTTGTAGATCGAGCTTTTTCATTGTCAAAGATCGATAAGGTGCGGTGCCCATGTACGAAATGTCAAGGTGCAAAGTGTTGGGACAAAGTGAATTTGGCGTTTCACTTATGTCGATACGGTTTCATGCAAGATTATGAGGTGTGGACCTTTCACGGTGAGACATCTTCTCAACCATTACAAGTTTTAGATGAGGATGACAACACGGGGGTCGATAGGATGGACGAGATGCTTGATGCCATAAATACTGAATTGATGGAGGATCCTCCTCCAACGGAGGTTGAAGCGTTTTTCACGCTTCTCAAAGCTTCAGAAGAGCCGTTGCATGAACACACCGAAGTGACGCTCCTTACTTTCATGACTAGATTTATGGCCATTAAGTCTAAGTATTTCTTCTCCAATAACTGCTACAACGAGAGGCAGGCAGCCGAGCTCCGGGCTAGGGACGAGTATCAACACTCGTACATGCTACAGCTGCAAGCTGCCATGCAGGTAAGTTCAGATCATTGTACTCAACGTTTCTAATATATAAATGACATGTATAATAATTTACTTCATATTTGCAGACTATGGCCACAGGACAGCCCGTTGTCTTTCCTCAGTGGGCGCCGCCACCGATACAGCTACCACAGGGGCCGACGTCAGGGGCACAGGTACAAAATTTCTCATAATAGCTGCAACTAGTTAAATTTGCTCAAATTTAGTTGAATTTGATCAAACTTACTTAAACTTAGAGAAAACTAGTTAAACATCCTCAAACTGAGTAAAATATGGTACAACTTACTCAACTATAGTCAAATATGACCAAACTTACTCAAACATAGCCAAAACTATTTGAACTAGCTCCAACACAAACACTACTAGTCCATACTTCTCAAACTTAGTAAAATATGAGCAAACTTACTCAAACATAGCCAAATCTAGCTAACTTGCTCAATTCTAACTTGTAATGAGTTTATTTAATCATATACACATTTGTGAACTTCTAATTTGTCTAACTATACATGTACATCATAGGGATCGGCAACGCGGGCTCAGGAAACTCCATCCCCTCAGCAACCAGCGTTTGGACGAGCGCACGGCGACTTCCTGGACTCCGGTGGCAGCGGTCGGGGTAGCATAGGGTAGTGTGGCGTGCGTATAGTGTTTTTATGCCTGCCTGTGATGTATATTTTGATTGCTTGTGATCTGGCCATCGAGCCAGGGCTGGCCTCGAAGCCAGAGCGGGATTTTCTGTTTTTTTTTAAAAAAAAATTGCAAAGCTTATTGACGACGGTTTATGGTACCTGGCCGTTGTCAATAAGCCATTAGTATTGACGACGGCCAAGTACCAGAAACCGTCGCCAATAAGCAATTGTTATTGACGACGGCCGAGTGGACACCGTCGTCAATAAGCCATGGTTACTGACGACGGTTGAAATCCTGGCCGTCGTCAATAAGCTTATTGACGACAGCCTGATTTAGCTGTCGTCAATAAGCCATTGTTATTGACGACGGCCAGGTACCAGAAACCGTCTTAAATAAGCCATCGTAACTGACGACGGTTCATATCCTAGCTGTCGTCAATAAGTTTATTGACGACAGCTAGATTTAGCTGTCGTCAATAAGATTATTGATGACGGTTACCGTCGTCAATAAATTTATTGACGACTAATAATTGACGACAGCCGAAAACCGTCGTCTATAAAGTTTTACCGTCGTGAATAACTTATTGACGACGGTAGTATTCTTATTGACGACGGTTTCCAGCCGTCGTCTATTGTCCGGATTCCTGTAGTGATTACTACACAGGTGAAATGGTCCCAATCTCCCATCCCATCATCATAATCAAATAACCATAGCATCATTTCAAATGTTAAGCTCCCCGCTTAACATCCACTACCTCCAAGGTCATCCTCTTCTAATCATGAATAAGTCCAAGCCGCTCTTGACCGTGAGCACGGCTGTCATGACAGTTTTGACTCTGCAGAGTTTGCACCACTGTACCCACATGTAGTGATTTCATCCCCCGTTGCCGGGTGGACTAAAAGAAACTCCATTATGCCAGTGGCTACGAACCACATTCACACTTCCCAGGTGTGTAGCCAGGAGATCACTACAAAGCCTTTACAAAGGGATTCCCGACGAGAGTGGGCCCACTGAGGTTTCACCCCTAACAGCATACAAGAGGCTCCAACCCCGCTGCAGTGGCCCCCTCTTGAGCCTTGCGGTTCATATGGTAGTCCAGCTGACACCTATTCCCCGCACCATCCAACACACCCATACTACGCCGGGGATACACCTAATTAATTGGCCAAGCTGCCCCATCTCAGCATGTGGTTGGCACGGTAAAGCCAGGTTACATGCTCCATGAACCGGTCCTTAGGATCCAGGCAAGTACTAAAACACAAACCCGAGTCTTGTGCACCCAGCACCAACCAAATCATCCAACTTCCCTCGATCCCTACCTCTACATAACTCATAATATCTCATTCAAGAATAAGGTAAACAAGTTGATGATATCATATCCCACTTATCCCATTCTAAGCATGGTAAGCATAAGTAATATGAATGAATGACATAATAAGGCAAAACCCCAACCCAAGCTACAAGGAAACAAGATAATGCAATTCTAGGGAAACTTCCTAGCATGGGTTTCATAGTTCAATTGACAATGCAAACAATTCTATCTACACATCCTAGTATAGGATCAAAGTGGTCAAGGACACTTGCCTTCTTCCGGCTGCTCTGGGAATGGAAAGTCTTGTTCTTGGAAGGGAAAAACTTGCTCTGGAGCAGGTTCTACTCATACCATCACACATAGCAAAAGAAAACAACAATCCATAAGACATAGTTCACACTTTCACTTCATACAAACCACACATTCACACCTATGAAAGTCATGCACACTTCTAAGGGTTGTGGTTAGTCTATGTGTGGTGATTTTTTTGACCTACATGCACTTTTAAACATATGTATATGATTTCTAACTTTTGTATTCAGATTTCTGTTTGTACACTATATATAAATTCACAATTTAAACAAATTCTTTAATACCCTCTTTAGCTACCAAGAGTGCATTCAAGGTAATCTCCTACTCCAAATGGTTTTCAGACCTTCTACCAATCCTAAACTGAATTCTTTGGATTTTGGAAACTTCATTTATCATTTTCTAGTTATTCACACTTGGCTTGCTATATTTCCAGATTTATTTCCTATGCCTAAATGTGAACATTATTAGGAAAATAGTAAGACACCTCATCTAAACAGAATATGTTCTGATCTAAAATATTAAATAATATATTTTTCAACGTCTCCTCTGATGAGAACTAATTTAAATTTATTTTATCATTTTTCGGAATTATTTCCTAGCCTAAAAATGTGTCCCTATAACTAATAAATGTGAACAATCAATTAGACAGATCCATTTCAGCTAAAAATCTATTTTTATCTCACTCCAAAGTTTTCCAAGTGCTAGGAAAGTTTAAATTTGAATTTACAATGTGTTTGTCCCATCTTTTAAATTTTAAATACTAATCACATATTCAAACTCCTAAATTTAATATCACATAGGGTTAAAAAGGTAAAATCACCCCACTACAGGGTCTATTATATTATTTTAAGAATTTCCAGGGGCCTAACTATGCATAACAGAGGGGTTTTCCTAATTTTTATTAAGTCCAGGGGCTAAAACTGATTTTTAATTGAATTTACATGAATTTCTGAAGTTCCAGGGGCTAGATCAGAAGTTTCCGGAGCTAGCTCGTATTTTCCGAGATCCCCAGGGGGTAGCGTGTAAGAATCCCGGCCTTTATAATGCGGGGCTGACGTGGACCGTTCGATTTAAAACAGACGGCTGAGATTATAACGTCGAACCGGTATGCGGGGATTTAAATTCTACCGTGCGATTTAAAATAGACGGCGCACAAGCGGCCACGTCGCTCTGATCGAGCGCGGGCGGCGCTGCCCGGCGGCGCGCGGCAGCGGAAGGCGGCGATCTCGCCGAAAAACTTCGGATCTTCGTCAATTCTTCCTAAAACTGGGATTTCATGGCATAGATCGGTAGAGGGGAGGTCGGGGATCTCACCTCGGGGTTTTTCTTGAGCTCGGAGGTCCTGGAAAGCGGTCGGTGACGAGGTCCGAGGTGAATTCACGGCGATGCTCGTCGGCGCTGTGTTTGAAGCGCAAACCACCGAGTTTTCTGCACCTGCGTGATTCCCCGGAGGCGGTGGATCAAGATCAGCGCGTTAGATCAGAAATCCCGAGCGAAGATCGAGAGAAATTGGCCGGAGAAACTCTGGTTCTCACCGGGAGGAAAAACGGCTGATCGTGGGGGAAAAACGGGGCGATGCCGGCGTTTTTATAGACGAGGAAGGGCGGTGGGTTTGTTTAGATCGAGTTTGAGTCGTCTGGGACCGGGAGTCGGGCTGAGGGACGCGGAATTCCGGGTTGGTTACGATCGCACGCGCGCGGAAGAGTTCGTCGGTTGGCACGAGCGGGAGGTCGGGGATGACAGGCGGGTCCCGCATGTCAGTGAGAGGGAGGGGGGGCGCGCGGCTGCGGCTGGCGCGGGGGTGGGTGGGCCGGCTGGTGGCTTTCAGCCCACTGGCCAGGGGGTTTGTTTTTTTCTTTTTCTTTTTCTTTTCTGTTTTGAGTTTAATTTGAATTCCAATTTGAATTTGAATTTCTGCACCACATGCAATACGTCCAAAAAATTTTTAAATTCCCTTCTTAACAGGTTTTGGGGTGTTACGGCTCTACCCCCTTAAAAGAAATCTCGTCCTCGAGATTGGTGGTTCTAAGAAAACAATTCCGGAAACTGTGCCTTAAGCTCATCTTCTCGCTCCCATGTGGCTTCCTCTTCCGAGTGATGCTTCCATTGCACCTTGCACATCCGGATTCTTTTATTTTTTGTGAGGCATTCCATTGTCTCCAAAATCTTGGAGGGTTGCTCGGCATAAGACAGATCCTCAGCTACGTCAACCTCATTCATGGGTAACATCTCTTCAGGTGTTCTCAGACATTTCTTGAGCTGTGACACATGGAATATGTCATGCACATCCGATAGGCGAGCCGGTAATTCTAGTTGATACGCCACTTCGCCTTTCCTCTCCAGAACTTGAAAGGGTCCGATGTATCGAGGTGATAACTTCCGTTTCACCTTGAACCGACGAAGTCCTCGGATAGGGGACACCTTGAGATAGACATAGTCCCCCACGTTGAAAACGAGTTCTCTTCTTCGTACATCGGCATAGCTCTTTTGTCGTGTTTGTGCTATCCTCAAGTTGTTGCGAATTTCCCTCACTTTCGCCTCGGCTTCTTGTAGTACTTTGGGTCCAAACACTTTGCTTTCCCCCGTTTGGTTCCAAAATAGTGGAGTTCAACACTTCCTCCCGTACAAAGCTTCAAACGGTGACATCTTCATACTAGCCTGATAGCTGTTGTTATAGGAGAATTCTGCATATGGTAAGTTCTTATCCCAACTCCGATTGTTTTTTAGTGCACACGCTCTCAGCATATCCTCAAGGATCTGATTGGTTCTTTCCGTCTGCCCGTCAGTTTGGGGATGATAGGCAGAACTAAAATTCAGATGGGTTCCCATGGTTTCATGCAACTTCTGCTAGAACCTTGAGGTGAACTGTGTCCCTCGATCCGAGACTATCTTCTTTGGCACTCCATGGTAACACACGATCCTTGACATGTACAACTCCGCCAATTTGATCCGCTGTAGCTTTCTTTCATGGGGATGAAATGAGCTACCTTGGTTAGCCTGTCGATGATGACCCATATCGAATCGTATCCTGATTGGGTCCTAGGCAATCCCACTATGAAATCCATACCAATTTCTTCCCATTTCCATTCAGGCACTTTGAGTGGTTGCAATAATCCCGCGGGTCGTTGATGTTCCGCTTTCACCAACTGACATGTGTCACATAGGGCAACATGTTCCGCGACATCTCGCTTCATGCCATACCACCAATACCTGCTCTTGAGGTCATGGTACATCTTCGTACTCGCAGGATGAATGGAATAGTCGGAATCATGAGCCTCCTTGAAAATCAATTCCCGGATCTCCTTTACTTCAGGCACACAGATCCTTTTCCTGTACCACACCGTACCTTGTTCATCTTCTCTGAAACCAGGGGCTTTATTTTCCTTGATGAGTTGTCTGATTTCTTGTATCTTCTCGTCATTCTTTTGACCATCGCGTATGTCTTGCTCTAGTGTGGAGTCCACTTCCATGGCGATGGCTTCACCACTATTCACCAGGCATAGATTGAGTCTTATAACATCGTCCTTCAATTCTGCAGGCATGTCCTTCAAGCTTAACCTATTGACCTGCACTTTTCGGCTTAAAGCATCTGCCACGACGTTTGCTTTCCCAGGATGATAGTTGATGCCCACATCAAAGTCATTGATTAGCTCTAACCATCTCCTTTGTCTGAGGTTGAGATCTGGCTGTGTGAAAATGTACTTTAAACTCTTATGATCCGTATACATCTCTGTCCTCTTCCCCATCAAGTAGTGCCGCCAAATTTTCAACGCGTGTACCACTGCGGCTAGTTCTAGGTCATGTGTAGGATAATTCTTCTCGTGTTTCCGGAGCTGCCGGGATGCATAATCCACGACATGCCCTTCTTGCATGAGAACACATCCCAACCCGTTTCCAGAGGCATCGCAGTACACCAAAAAGTTCTTCTACATATCTGGCATAACTAGCACTGGGGCTGTTGTCAATCTTTTCTTTAGCTCCTGAAAACTCGTCTCGGACTGCGGCGTCCATGTGAATGTGATTCCCTTCTCCAACAGTTTGGTGAGGGGTCTCGAGATCTTGGAGAATCCCTCAATGAACCGTCGATAGTATCCAGCCAATCCCAAGAAGCTTCGAACGTCCCCGACATTCTCAGGGGTCTTCCACTTCTGTATATCCTCGATCTTGGCGGGATCTACGGAGATTCCTCCCTCCGAGAGTATATGTCCTAAGAAGGGAACTCTCTTCAGCCAAAACTGACACTTGCTCAACTTGGCATATAGTTGGTGTTCTCTCAGCTTCTGCAACACCAACCTTAGATGTTTCTCATGTTCCTCTTCATATTTGGAGAAGACGAGAATGTCATCTATGAAAACCACCACAAATTTGTCCAGATATTCCATGAATACCTTGTTCATGAGATACATGAAGTATGCCGGGGCATTAGTTTGCCCGAAAGGCATGACGGTGTATTCATACAGTCCGTACCGAGATACGAAAGCTGTGTTTGGAATATCAGTTTGCCTTATCTTAAGTTGGTGGTATCCCGACCTGAGATCAATTTTTGAGAACACACAAGCTCCCCTGAACTGATCAAACAAGTCTTCAATGCGGGGTAATGGGTACTTGTTCTTGATGGTTACTTCATTCAAGGCACGGTAGTCTACGCATAACCTTTGGGTTCCGTCCTTCTTGGGCACAAATATCACTGGAGCTCCCCATGGTGAGGAACTAGGACGAATGTACCCCTTCTCCGTCAATTCTCTTAAATGATCCTTGAGTTCTCCCAGCTGCTTGGAGTCCATCCGATAAGGTCTCTTGTATATCGGAGCTGTTCCAGGCGCTAGCTCAATCGCGAATTCCACTTCACGATCGGGAGGCATACCTGGCAACTCCTCCGGAAAAACGTCTGTGTATTCCCTGATAATCCTGATCTCCCCCACTTTCACCTCAACTTGATTTAATTTAATGTCCCTCCTAGGCTCTTGTATTGTTATGAACTTTACTCGTGTGCCACTAGGGTGAGTTAGTTCCACCGTTCTGGTCAAACAATGGATGATTCCCTTATGTTTGGTCAACCAATCCATGCCCAAAATAATATCTATCCCTTGTGAATCTATCACTATGAGGTTGGCAGTAAATACCATCCCATTAATGTCTAGATTCACCTTGGGACACACTTGTCTTGTCCTTATTTCTCCACCTGGAGAGTTTACTACTAGCATATGGTCCATTTGTGTTGTTGCTAGGCCATGCTTCTTAACAAACCCTTGGGCAATGAACGAGTGGGTAGCACCAGAATCAAACAGCAGGGTTGCAATGTGTAAATTGGCAGGAAACTTACCAACTACCACGTTGGGTGCCTCTTGCGCCTCCTCCATGGTGACGTGGTTCACCCGTCCTCGCATTACATTCTGCTGTTGCGGCTGCACGGGCTTCTTCTTTGGGCACTTATGGGCGTAGTGCCCCACTTCACCACAGTTAAAGCATTGCACCCCAACCTTAGGTGCCTGGCCTTTGTTGTCTTGGGGTTGGTTTGGGGGTCCTTGTACTGCTGGTCGAGGTTGGTATGTAGGGCGAGGCTGCTGTCCAAACTGACTCTGTGGTGGTGCTGGTGCTGCCGGAGGCCTGAAGTTCGGGTTGTACCCTCTCGGTGCTGAGTAGGGTACCACAGCACGACTCGTCTGCCCTACAGGTTGCTGCATCAGACGTGGGCGGGTGTTGCTACCCGAGGCTTGGTGTGACCACCCGGCCTTCCTCTTGTTTTCATTTTCCATGGCCTTCAGCTTCCTTTCTACAACAAATGCTCTGTCCACCATCTTTTGGAAACTTTCATACTCGTTGGAGGACATTGCACACTGCATTTCTGCTGTAAGTCCTTCCACGAAGCAATCCTGTTTCTGCTCATCAGTCTCTATGTCCCGTGGTGCATAACGGGATAGTTGGGTTAATTTAGTGAGGTATTCCCTCACCGTCATGTTTCCTTGCTGCAGCCCCAAGAACTCCTTTCTCTTGTTTTTAAGTTCACCCCTTGGTATGTAATGGTTGCGGAAGCTACGCTTGAACTCTTCCCAAGTGATGTTCTCGGGGTCATGATGGGCGGCCACGTAAGCGGTCCACCAATCAGCAGCAGGTCCATGCAATTGGTGAGAGGCAAACACCACCCTCTCATACCCTTGGCACTGTATGATCCTCATCTTGCTCTCAATGGTCTTTAGCCAGTCATCTGCCTCCAGGGGTTCAGCAGCACTTGCAAACTTCGGAGGTTGAGTTCCCAGAAACTCACTCAACCTTGGTTGGTGTGGTGCAGCTTGTGGAGGTGGAGCTTGGTGCAAGTTGGCCACCACTTGAGTCAGGTTCTGGATGAGCTGATTTTGATTCTCAAGCATTTGGTGGATGGGATCAACTCCTTCACGGCGACCACCCCTGTCTTGGCCTCCAGAAAGATGAGGGTTGCCGGCCTCATCGTTGTTGTTGGCGGGGTTGGCACCACGACCCTTTCCTCTTCCGGCCATCTATCATGATTAACCAGATGTTAATTTAAAGCATTACGTATTAGCTTACCAGTTTTTGCTTGTTTAAACTTTAAGATTTTGAGAACTTATTTCATTTATATTTTCTGAGGATTTCATGTCTTACGTGAACATAAATGCACTCTTAATTCATATGGGTTCACACACCAAAGCAAAACAACCTGAAGACGAGGTTGTGGACAAATGCGCATGGCTTCCACAACTTGCGTCACACACCAAGCATTAACACACCATTAACTAAGGTAACGACTCGACTACTCGACATCCTGCTAAACTAAGGGAATGACTCTACACTACTCGTATCACTGAGCTGGCTCCTCGGGATCTTCCTCATTATTGCGGCTGCCTTCTGACTCCGCTTTGGGTGGGGAGGCTGCTGGTGGAGAAGTGCGACGACGCCTGATCGCCTGGCGATCTGGGAAGTCAGGAGTCCATGTGTCATTCACGGTGACACAGTTCATTCCCATCTCCTCTTTCTCTCGCCCTCAAGCAGGCTCGAAGCAACGCCTCGGTTTCCTTCAGGGTGTCACGAACATCCTGAAGCTTTTGCTGACACTCCTGCAGTCGAGTGCTGAGAATAGCAGCATCCTCCAAGCACAAGTCCATGTGCTCATGGGAAGTCCCCTGCTGCACTGGCGGGTACTTGTACTCTGTTGTACCACTCTCGCGCTGGAGGACATACATGTACTCAGTCCTGTCCAGGTGACGACGATAGATGTGACTCTGACAGGTGATTGCCTCCCAGGTGACATCCTTCTCCGCATCGACCTGTGTCGCTCGACAAACTAGAGAGCGGTGGATCTTGAGCAGCTGATTTTCGTGGATAATCCTCATCTCTGAACTCCACTCTTCCCTCTTCTCACAGATGGTCCTGGTGGAGCTATAGTGTATGATTAGCTTGCCCGTGTTGCCGGCGGCTTGGAGCATGCATCGAAGACGGCGCAACAAGCCTCCTACTGCCAATCTGTAGGAGAGATACGTCACCGTACGGTTCTCCTCTCTCAGGGCAAGGGCAACTACGGGAACTCTCCCTACGGTGGACTTGCGGGCGGTGCGGATCATGCGAACCATCTAAAACATAAAGCATTTAGAATTAAGTTAGATAAGATTTTAAGCAAAAATCCTATTTTGAATAAAAGATGGGGTAAGATGAATAAAGTGGCCCATTAAATAACACTTTTCAACCCACACCTTGTAAAATAGTTTTTAAGAAAATAGGGTCCCTAAATACGTCCATTTCTACCTAGGTCCATGTTCCTACGGGCAACCTTGGCTCTGATACCACTTCTGTCACACCAGGTTTCTCCGAAGAACAACCCAGTGAATATCACATGTATGCCAGGATCATTTTCTCATACATGTGATGACAAATAGTGAAGCATCATTTATTACAAGCCAGGTGTCGAATATAAATAAATCTTACATAGCATATGTCCCGATGGACGATAATAAGTTTATAACAAGTAAATAAAATAGCGGCGGAATATTATTCTTGTGGGCTCCATCACAGGCGTTGCCCGGGGGACTCCATGAACCTAGAATCCTTCGCCGGGTCCAAAGTCTTGATCATTAAACCCCACATCGTTCTCTTGACCTGAGCAGCAATATAAACCAACAAATATGCAAGGTTGAGTACCGATGGTACTCAGCAAGTGTGGGAAAGTTATGTCATGCATGGATAGAGCAAGGAGAGGTTGAACTCATGGTTAAAGCACTATGCAATTATTACCTACCACCTTAGCTTATTAAGTACCTACATTACTACACAGGTGAAATGGTCCCAATCTCCCATCCCATCATCATAATCAAATAACCATAGCATCATTTCCAATGTTAAGTTCCCCGCTTAACATCCACAACCTCCAAGGTCATCCTCTTCTAATCATGAATAAGTCCAAGCCGCTCTTGACCGTGAGCACTGCTGTCATGACAGTTTTGACTCTGCAGAGTTTGCACCACTGTACCCACATGTAGTGATTTCATCCCCCGTTGCCGGGTGGACTAAAAGAACCCCCATTATGCCAGTGGCTACGAACCACATTCACACTTCCCAGGTGTGTAGCCAGGAGATCACTACAAAGCCTTTACAAAGGGATTCCCGATGAGCGTGGGCCCACTGAGGTTTCACCCCTAACAGCATACAAGAGGCTCCAACCCCGCTGCAGTGGCCCCCTCTTGAGCCTTGCGGTTCATATGGTAGTCCAGCTGACACCTATTCCCCGCACCATCCAACACACCCATACTACGCCGGGGATACACCTAATTAATTGGCCAAGCTGCCCCATCTCAGCATGTGGTTGGCACGGTAAAGCCAGGTTACATGCTCCATGAACCGGTCCTTAGGATCCAGGCAAGTACTAAAACACAAACCCGAGTCTCGTGCACCCAGCACCAACCAAATCATCCAACTTGCCTTGATCCCTACCTCTACATAACTCATAATATCTCATTCAAGAATAAGGTAAACAAGTTGATGATATCATATCCCACTTATCCCATTCTAAGCATGGCTAAGCATAAGTAATATGAATGAATGACATAATAAGGCAAAATCCCAACCCAAGCTACAAGGAAACAAGATAATGCAATTCTAGGGAAACTTCCTAGCATGGGTTTCATAGTTCAATTGACAATGCAAACAATTCTATCTACACATCTTAGTATAGGATCAAAGTGGTCAAGGACACTTGCCTTCTTCCTGCTGCTCAGGGAATAGAAAGTCTTGTGCTTGGAAGGGAAAAACTTGCTCTGGAGCAGGTTCTACTCATACCATCACACATAGCAAAAGAAAACAACAATCCATAAGACATAGTTCACACTTTCACTTCATACAAACCAAACATTCACACCTATGAAAGTCATTCACACTTCTAAGGGTTGTGGTTACTATATGTGTGGTGATTTTTTTGACCTACATGCACTTTTAAACATATGTATATTATTTCTAACTTTTGTATTCAGATTTCTGTTTGTACACTATATATAAATTCCCAATTTAAACAAATTCTTTAATACCCTCTTTAGCTACCAAGAGTGCATGCAAGGTAATCTCCTACTCCAAATGGTTTTCAGACCTTCTACCAATCCTAAACTGAATTCTTTGGATTTTGGAAACTTCTTTTATCATTTTCTAGTTATTCACACTTAGCTTGCTATATTTCCAGATTTATTTCCTATGCCTAAATGTGAACTTTATTAGGAAAATAGTTGTAGGATCGAAGAGCACGTGAAAAGCTACCAGAGGGGGGGTGAATGGTAGATTAAAACTTTTCGCAGCGGAAACAACAAAAACCCCTCAGCAAAAAATCAATCGGTTAAAGAAACCGTGTGTGCAAGTGTTTTTAAACGTGTTAAACCGTGACAAATCAAGTAGAGAGGTAGATAATCAAGTCACGGATCTAATGCAACAAGAATCACTTGAAAACACGAATTAAAACTTGAGATACGATCAAAACATTAAACGAAGATCAATCTGTTCTACCCGATATAAAACAGATCTGCAACGCTGCAAAGAAACTCGTGTATCTCAAAAACTACAGATCCGAAGCTCGTGAAAATTTCACAGATGATAGATAATTGAGTTGTGAAGACAACCCAAAAATAATCACGTCAATCGAATCTTTAAAACTCGAGTTATGAACGAAACACCGAAGCAACGTCGGTCTGTTCAGAAACTCGGCGAGAAAGACTTGACGAAAAACAAATTGGACGAACAAGGCACAAAAGCTCCTCGAAACTATGAACTTTATTTAATAGAAACACAAGAGGAACAGCCCAAAGTTCTCTACCCACGAGAGCTCTGGCCTCCCTTGCTTTTATAGCCAGCCCTCAGGCTAAACAATCCAATCTAGGACTTCTACTCCTAATTGGACTCGTATCCTAACTTACCATAACTGCTCAGGACTCTCCTATTCGCAGATAGAAGCAATCGTGAGACTTCCAAACACCTTAGAAACATCCTAAACATTTCTAAAACAACTCAACTTCGTACCTAGCACGAAATCCTATCATAACCAACTCAAATCTTCCATATTTGAGCCATATCCGACTCAGCCTCAGTCTGAGTACGCAATCCAGCCGGTTGGACCTTTACGACCAATTATGGGAGTAGAAGAGTTATCGGCAAAAGTAACATTTTCTACACGTGACACAAAAGAGAGAGAGGAGAACCATTCTTTGATACCGGTCATGTGGCGTGAGCAACCTGAATCCACAATCCAAATGTTCTCCTTCCTCAAACGTGAAACCTACACAGCAGCACAATACGTCGATGACTCAATACTGGGGTTAGTTAAAAGACTTTTAGGAATCCAGTACTGAGTCACATGACGTCCAGCAGGAATAACACGCGAAAGCTGAGAAGGTACAGCAGGTTTATGAGCCAAACATCGAAAATTTTTGTTCCCAACTACTAACTTAGAAGATGTGTTATATGTAGCACAAAAAACAGTAGGTCCGGGAGCAAGTTTTTGACTCATTACAGCAGGTTGCAAGCTCCAAACATTCGGTCTAGAAGATTTTGCTTGGTTGTTATGTGATCTAGCAAGTATTCTTTGTTTCTTATCGTGTTTAGCTAGTCTATAACAAAAATCCATGACATGACCATCTCTACCACAGTAGGTACAATGAAAAATAACCTTATTATCATGTCTAGATGAGCAAGCAACACGTTTATTAGAACCCGAATGGGACAGTACTCCTGCAGATTTGAAAATCACCTCTTTTTGTCTAGGAGCTGTTTGAATCAAACCGCTTCCTAATGGCTTTACAACTTTAGGTGGGTGTGCCTTAGCATGAGCATGAGAATTAAAACCTAAACCAGTTTTATCACTACAAGACTTGGAAGAATTCAGCAGCAAGTTTAGGTTCTTATTTGCATTAGAAAACCAATCTAGTGTCCTATGCATGTCATCAAGTTTATTGGACAGATCAAAGCAGTTTTCACATGAAGTTTTTCCTTTTAGTTTGCAATTTGAACAATATTTAACTTCATGCACACGTAAAGCATTGTTCAAAATAGAAATCTCATTCATAGCATCATTTAGTTTCTTATTCAGATCATCACATGAAGAACAATGCAAATCAATTGTAGAACAACAAGCATCTTTCAAATTTTTATCATTAAGTGCAGCAAGCTCTTTGTTCTTTTCAATTTCAAGTTCAAGTTTATCAAGTGTAGATGCGTGTGCACTTCTTAAAGAGGATAATTGCTCATAAATCAAATCACATGAGGAACAAGAATCATCACTAGGAATCAAAGTTTTTAAACGATTAATTTCAGATTCTAGTGATTCAATTTTAACAGCATTGTTCCTAAGTTTTTTATCCTTTTTCTTTAATATAACAGTGTCACGAGAAATAGCATCACACATTTCTTCGCAAGTGGGACATACCTCTTTATCGTCGCTGTTGTGTTCTGCCTCCTCGGAGCTTGAACTTGACTTGCTCGCCATGCAGCACATATTTGCCATAGCTTCTTCATCTTCATCACTACCGGTGTCCACATCACTTGAGCCGAAATCTTGAAGTGCAGAGATCATACTATGCACTATGTTGCGCATTGATAAATCTTTCTTCTTCTTATTCTTTGCAAACGATTTCTTCAGCCTTGTTTGCTTTTCTTCACGTGAAGTCGGACCTGAAAGGTTAGGGCACTCCGTACGAAAATGTCCCGTCTTACCACATTCAAAACATCGTTAAGGTCCGGAGCTTCCTCTCCTTCTAGTTCTCACATTTTGCAATGCTTTTGAGAACCGAGTAGAGATGAGTGCAAGCTCCTCCTCTGGAAACTCTTCAATCTGTTCAAGGGTTAGAGAGGACAGCAAAGAGAGTGCACCACTAGATGATGATTGACTAGAACTAGACATGTCACGTTGCGAAACAAATGCAATAGACTTGTTGGGGTTTTTACGTGAGATGATGTCAATTTCATGAGTTTTCAATTTAGAATAAAGCACGTCTAAAGTAAGAGAACTCATGACAGTAAATTCACGAATAGATGTAACTTTCATCTCCCAAATTGACATATCTAATGCTCCTAACAATTGTCTAGCATTTTCAGCATCTGAAAAGTTAACATTGACACTACGCAAGTTGCTGAGAATTTTATTAAGCGAGCAAAAAGGTCGTCAATTGACTCACCGGGTTGCATCTCAAAACGCATGTATTCTTTCTTGAACATATCTTGCCTTACCTCCTTGATCGTATTGGATCCTTCATGGTAGTCACAAAGAGCTTTCCAAACATCATATGCAGATCGGAGGTGTGCAACACGGTCGAAGTCGCTTTGAGTCAATCCTTGGATGATCAAGTTGCGAGCCTTGTTGTTGTTGTCAACATCTCTCATGTTCGCAGCCGTAACTTGATCGTTGGGTGGTACATCGAAGTTCTGGTAGACCTTTTCCCATATGGCGAAGCCTTGCGCCTGTATGTAGGCCTCCATCCGCGCCTTCCAAACCTGAAAATCGATGCCATTGAACACACAAGGTTTTGCGGAGTACTTCTCCATGATGGTTAGTCAAAACATGTGCAAATCACAAAGATTAGAGCACCTTGGCTCTCATACCAATTGTAGGATCAAAGAGCACGTGAAAAGCTACCAGAGGGGGGTGAATGGTAGATTAAAACTTTTCGCAGCGGAAACAACAAAAACCCCTAAGCAAAAAATCAATCGGTTAAAGAAACCGTGTGTGAAAGTGTTTTTAAACGTGTTCAACCATGACAAATCAAGTAGAGAGGTATAGAATCAAGTCACGGATCTAATGCAACAAGAATCACTTGAAAACATGAAGTAAAACTTGAGATACGATCAAAACATTAAACGAAGATCAATCTGTTCTACCCGATATAAAACAAATCTGCAACGCTGCAAAGAAACTCGTGTATATCAAAAACTACAGATCCGAAGCTCGTGAAAATTTCAAAGATGATAGATAATTGAGTTGTGAAGACAACCCAAAAAGAATGACGTCAATCGGATCTGTAAAACTCGAGTTATGAACGAAACACCGAAGCAACGTCGGTCTGTCCAGAAACTCGGCGAGAAAGACTTGACGGAAGACAAATCGGACGAACAAGGCACAAAAGCTCCTCGAAACTATGAACTTTATTCAATAGGAACACAAGAGGAGCAGCCCAAAGTTCTCTACCCACGAGAGCTCTGGCCTCCCTTGCTTTTATAGCCAGCCCTCAGGCTAAACAATCCAATCTAGAACTTCTACTCCTAATTGGACTCGTATCCTAACTTACCATAACTGCTCAGGACTCTCCTATTCGCAGATAGAAGCAATCGTGAGACTTCCAAATACCTTAGGAACGTGCTAAACATTCCTAAAACAACTCAACTTCGTACCTAGCACGAAATCCTATCATAACCAACTCAAATCTTCCATATTTGAGCCATATCCGACTCAGCCTCAGCCTGAGTACGCAATCCAGCCGGTTGGAACTTTCCGACCAATTCTTTACGTCCACTTCTCTTCATCACGCCTTGGAACAATGTTGCCACGTCCATGCACTCCTTGCACACGTGCAAACACCATCCAATGACGTACACGCAACCTTCATATGCACTGCCCTTGATCCAAACATGCTGTGCGACCTCCCGATCAACTCAACCACAGCTCCACCCGAACTTGGTTGTTGGAACCTCATCTCCTCCCTGAGACTAGTCCAAGGATCCCATCACCAGCAATGTCTTGAACTCAAGCAACACCTGCACATGAATAAACAACCAATTCTTCCGAGCACAAGTCCTCGACTTGACTCACGTTAGTTCGAAAACCACAACACCTTACATGAGCACGTCACATAAGCATGTTGCAAACCAAATCAAATGATAACAGCCATAAATACCAAAACACACCAAAAACTTAGCAAATTAATACTAAGCAAACCTTCCCATAAAGCAAGTTTGAAACATTGCGAGTTAAAAGCAAAAACAAGACGCTGCAGTTGTACGAGTTGAACTTCACGGGAGCTCCCTAAAAACAAGCTCCGGACCTCACAGAAGCTCTCCGGACCTTGCGTCGGACCTTGCCAACACTTGGCGGACCTAACAAAGAACTTGTCGGACCTTGCCACAGAAGAATGTTTTGGCAATATTCAAAACTTTGAATGTTAATGCTAACTTTTATCCTAATTGCCAATGTATTCAGCACACATAGGTCTCACAATAGTAAGACACCTCATCTAAACACAATAGGTTCTGATCTAAAATATTAAATAATATATTTTTGAACTTATCCTCTGATGTGAACTAATTTAAATTTATTTTATCAATTTTCAGAATTATTTCCTAGCCTAAAAATGTGTCCCTATAACTAATAAATGTGAACAATCAATTAGACAGATCCATTTCAGCTAAAAATCTATTTTTATCTCACTCCAAAGTTTTCCAAGTGCTAGGAAAGTTTAAATTTGAATTTACAATGTGTTTGTCCCATCTTTTAAATTTTAAATACTAATCACATATTCAAACTCCTAAATTTGATATCACATATAGGGTTAAAAAGGTAAACACACCCCACTACAGGGTCTATTATATTATTTTAAGAATTTCCAGGGGCCTAACTATGCATAACAGAGGGGTTTTCCTAATTTTTATTAAGTCTAGGGGCTAAAACTGATTTTTAATTGAATTTACATGAATTTCTGAAGTTCCAGGGGCTAGATCAGAAGTTTCCGGGGCTAGCTCGTATTTTCCGAGATCCTCTGGGGGTAGCACGTAAGAATCCTGGCCTTTATAATGCGGGGCTGACGTGGACCGTACGATTTAAAACAGACGGCTGAGATTATAATGTCGAACCGGTACGCGGGGATTTAAATTCTACGGTGCGATTTAAAATAGACGGCACACAAACGGCCACGTCGCTCTGATCGAGCGCGGGCGGCGCTGCCCGGCGGCGCGCGGCGGCGGAAGGCGGCGATCTCGCCGGAAAACTTCGGATCTTCGTCAATCTTCCTAAAACTGGGATTTCATAGCATAGACCCGTAGAGGGGAGGTCGGGGATCTCACCTCGGGGTTTTTCTTGAGCTCGAAGGTCCTGGAAAGCAGTCAGCGACGAGGTCCGAGGTGAATTCACGGCGATGCTCGTCGGCGCTGTGTTTGAAGCGCAAACCACCTAGTTTTCTGCACCTGCGTGATTCCCCGGAGGCGGTGGATCAAGATCAGCGCGTTAGATCAGAAATCCCGAGCGAAGATCGAGAGAAATTGGCCGGAGAAACTCTGGTTCTCACCGGGAGGAAAAACGGCTGATCGTGTAGGAAAAACGGAGCGATGTCGGCGTTTTTATACACGAGGAAGGGCGGTGGGTTTGTTTAGATTGAGTTTGAGTCGTCTGGGACCGGGAGTCGGGCTGAGGGACGCGGAATTCCGGGTTAGTTACGATCGCGCGCGCGCGGAAGAGTCCGGCGGTTGGCGCGAGCGGGAGGTCGGGGATGACAGGCGGGCCCCGCATGTCAGTGAGAGGGAGGGGGGGCGCGGCTGCAGGCTGGCGCGGGGGTGGGTGGGCCGGCTGGTGGGTTTCGGCCCACTGGCCGGGGGGGTTGTTTTTTTCTTTTTCTTTTTCTTTTCTGTTTTGAGTTTAATTTGAATTCCAATTTGAATTTGAATTTCTGCACCACATGCAATACGTCCAAAATTTTTTTTTAATTCCCCTCTTAACAGGTTTTGGGGTGCTACAATACACGAAGTCTCCTACTTCGAAGGTCAATTTTCTTCGCCTATTGTCCGCATAACCTTTTTGTCGTGACTGAGCAGCCTTCAAATTTTCTCGTCTCGTTTTGACTTTCTTATCGACGTCTTGCAGCACTTCGGGTCCAAACACTTGGCTCTCTCCGGTCTCATTCAAAAACAGCGGCGTTCTACACCTTCTACCATACAATGCTTCAAAAGATGACATTTTCAAGCTGGCTTGGTAGTTGTTGTTGTATGAGAATTCAGCGTACAGCAGGCTCCTATCCCAACTACGCCTATGTTTCAATGCGCAAGCTCTCAACATGTCTTCTAAAATAATATGTGTCCTCTCAGTTTGCCCGTCAGTTTTCGGGTGATAAGCGGAGCTAAAGTTCAGTCGTGTACCGATGTCTTCATGCAGCTTCTTCCAGAAACTAGAGGTAAATTGAGAATCCCGATCTGAAACTATCCTCTTTGGAACTTCATGGAGACACACGATTTGCTCCATATACAGCTCGGCTAGTTGTGCAACACTGTACTTGGTTTTAACAGGAAGGAAATGGGCTGTTTTGTCAATCGGTCCACGATAACCCAAATAGAGTCATAACCCGATTGGGTACGTGGCAATCCGATGATGAAATCCATGCTGATGTCTTCCCACTTCCACTCGGGTACTTTCAATGGCTGCAACATTCCAGTGGGTCTTTGATGTTCGGCCTTCGCCCGTTGGCACGTGTCGCATAAGGCAACATATTCAGCTATGTCCCTTTTAATACCATCCCACCAATAGCAAGTTTTCAGGTCCTTGTACATCTTTGTACAGCCGGGGTGTATGGAATAAGGTGAGTCATGTGCCTCCTTTAATATCGTGTCGCGGATGTGCTTCACGTTAGGCACACAAATCCTTTTCCCTAACCAAAGCGTACCTTTCTCGTCTTCCTTGAAATCCTTTTCTATGCCTTGTCGGATTCTTTCCTTGATTTCCTCGATTTCCTCATCCGTTGCTTGGCCATCTCGTATCTCTTGTTCCAGCGAGGAGTTCAGTTCTATCACCTCCATCTTGTTCAAGAACCTGAGATGTAACTGTTCGAACTCCTTGCGCAGCTCAGGTGGCAGCTCCTGAACCGTGAGTTGGTGACATGCTCCCTTTCGGCTCAACACATCAGCTACTACATTGGCCTTTCCGGGGTGATAGTTGATTCCGATGTCATAATCCTTGATGATTTCCAACCATCGACGTTGCCTCAAATTCAGATCCATTTGCGTGAATATATACTTGAGGTTTTTGTGATCCGTATAGATCTCACATCGGTGGCCAAGTATATAATGCCTCCAAATCTTCAAGGCATGTACCACGGCTGCAAGTTCCAAGTCATGTGTGGGGTAATTCAGCTCGTGTTTCATTACTTGTATCAATGCATAGGCTACCACTTGTCCTTCTTGCATCAGCACACATCCAAGCCCTTGTCTTGATGTGTCTCAATATATGTCAAAGCTTTTGCTCACGTCTGGCAATACCAAAATCTGCGCTGTGGTTAGTCTCTTCTTGAGCTCCTCAAAGCCTTCTTGACACGCTGGTGTCCACTGAAATGATTTTCCCTTCATTAGCAATTCAGTCATAGGCTTCGCTATTTTGGAGAAATCCTTGATGAACCGGCGTAGTATCCAGCCATCCCAAGGAAACTCTGAATATCTCTCACATTCTGCGGGTGGTTCCACTTTTGTGACACCCTCAATTTTCTATCCATGCATGCATACATAATTCATATAGAGAAACATTTTTAAAGAATTAGAACAGGAGAATGAATCAGAAGATAGCCAAAAAGAGCCAAATCCAGTTCACCGGGGAGCGCCGTCGACCCTTCCCGCGGCCCGCTGTCCACGTGGCGCCTTCGGAGCTCATCCCTAAGGAGGGGGTGAGGTCAGGCACTACTGGCAACGTGGCATGCTCGGAGCTCGCCTCAGGAGAAGGGGCGAGGTCCGATCCCGCTGGACACGTGTTGCCTTCGGAGCTAGTCTCTGCGGAGAAGCGAGGCTCAGCCCCGCGGGACACGTGTTGCCTTCGGAGCTAGTCTCTGCGGATGAAGCGAGACTCAACCCGCGGGACACGTGTCGACTTCAGAACTCACCCGTGCGGAAGGGATGAGGTCCGCCCTACGGGACACGTGGCAGGCTCGGAGCTCACCTCCGAGAGGTCCGATCCCGCGGTACACCTGTCACCCTCGGAGCTCGCCTCCGGGAGGTCCGACACTGCTGGACACCTGTTGTCCTTGGAGCTCACCTCCGAGGAGAAGAGAGGTCCGACGCTGTTGGACACGTGTCCCTCTAGGAACTTGCCTCCGAGAGGTCCGCCCCGCTAGACACGTGTCGACCTCAGAGCTCATCTCTGAGGAGAAAGGAGGTTTGGCGCTACTGGACACGTGGCATTCTCGGAGCCCACCTCCGAGGAGAGGGGAAGTCCGTCACTGACACGTGGCACCCCCAGAACTCGCCTCTGTAAAAAGGGGAGGTCCGACCCGCCTGACACGTGGCGCACGCGGAGCTCGCCTCTGAGGAGAGGGGAGGTCCCGCCCGCTAGACACGTGGCGCACGCGGAGCCTGCCTCTGAGGAAGAGGGAGGTCCCGCCTGCCAAACACGCGGCGCAACCGGAGCTCGCCCCTGAAGAAAAGGGAGGCCCGGCCCCGCGGGACACATGGAATCTCCGGAGCTCACCACTGAGGAGATACAAGATCCTTAAGCGGTTTTTCTCCTGTGCGTGCTGGAATACCCGGTACTGAGGAAATCGACACGATTTCCACGTTGACACCGCACCCAAATCAATTGGAGATAAGTTCTTAAGATCCAAAACAAATTAAATAAGACTCTTATTTGAAATCCAATCGGAGTAGGACTCTTCTTTCACCCCTTATAAATAAAACCCAAAACCCCTGGCCGCAACCACGTACCTATTTTCCACCTCCCGAGTCGACGACTTGGAGGCCCTAGCTTCCAACTCGCCGAGTTAACCCCCTTCGTCGAAGTTCAGCCACCGGTGAGCACCGCCGACGAGCCGTCACGCTCGCCGTCACCGGAAGAGAGCCGACGAACTGTCCTGCTGCCATTGCTAGGAGGAAGGCCGAGGTAGGTCTTCGTTACCACCTTATGACATCATCGTGGTTTTCTTCGCATCTGTTTTTCTTCAAACAGAAGCCTTTTCGTGTGGACAGATCACGTGTTTATCGGTTTTTGACGGTGGAATTGATCTAGATATTGAGTCAAGATCATCACCACGTCCACATTTGATCCCTACACCCTTGTTCATTGTAAAACCCCATGCAAAGCCATTAAACATGCAAGAACACGTGCAAACTGAATTAATGAAATTGCACCATAGGATTAGCATGCACCTATACCATTGCATCTTAAGTAAAGTTTGTGCATGATGATTGATTGCTGTGAATCTTGTATGTGCGTTACCATGAGTAGAAGGACAAGCTCAGGGAGCTACCTACGAAGGACTACAACACCAAGATTTCGAGACACGTGAGCAACAGAAGTCATAGGAATAAGGCAAGTGCCCCTTGACTATATTGATCCCATGTTTTGGAAACTGTTTTGATTGCGAAAACATGTATGTTTGAGTGAACTTGATGGGACACCCTTTTATAGGAGTTTACTAGTTTTGTTAATCATCCTTGTCACCAGGAAAGTTAATGAGTCGCGTATGGTCGTTTTTGCTTTTTGCTTCGCTAATTTACAAGATATGGGAAGCGAGATAGAATGTGTCTAGCTACTGCACTCATATGAACAATGATAATAAGAACTTGATGTTGATAATATACATGAATCGGGGGAGATCTAGGCAAGCTTGGTTCGTGGATGTGGTAGCATGAGATGGTGGTTTACTTGCCGTAGATCTAAGGACCGGTTCATGCCAGCACATGCCAGGAAAACAGTGTCACCATAAGGCCAAGTATGGGTGTGGCTTAGCTGACTAATTAGGTAAGTTGATCGATTGTTATGGACCATGGAAGGCGCGGGGAATGGGAGTCGAGAGAGGACTGCCGTGGGAACTGCATGGCACAAGAGGGGGCCCGTAGGTGGGAGAATGGTGATTCGAGCCTGCTGGTGAAACCTTAGTGAGTCCATACATCTAGTAGCCCCTTTGTAAAGGCTATTTTGTGATCTCTTGGCCATAAACCGACGGTTGTGTACTGGTATAATGGAGGTTCTGTAGTTGCCTATGGGTGACGAAATCACAAACTTGTGGGTAAAGTGGTGCCACCTCTTAAGAGTGTAAAACTATCATGATAGCCGTGCTTACAGTCACAAGCGCCTGGCCAACTCACATGATTAGATGGGATGGTTATTGGGATGGAAATTTGGGATGGTTATTGGTATAGTTATGGTACGGGATTGGTTTCGGGACTGTTGAGTCTTGGTAATGAGATTGGTTTCGGGACTGTTGAGTCTTGGTAATGAGATTGGTTTGGGACTGTTAAGACATGACAATGAGTTTTGGTCTCGGTTATGAGATGGATATGAATATGAGATGGATATTATGAGCATGAGATGATGTTGAGAAAGATAAATGGCTGGATAAGACGTGATAAGTGGTAAAATATGATGGAGGTATGCTACTGTTTTAATTGGATATATGTTGGGATTAAATTCACTTAAAGATAGTTGCTGTTTTTATCGTGTTTGTGAAAAAAAACTTTGCTTTCTGCAATGAGCCTTTTATCCCTACCTTGCTGTTAGCTAAATGTCATACTTTTTCGTGCACTTGCTGAGTACGACATGTACTCACCCTTGCATTATCATACAAACATCAGCAACAGGAGCAGAATACTTCGAAGATCACTTGGAGTATTAGGCGTGCGAACTACCGTCAACTTGCCTGTGGAGATGGAGATGGAGCCGCTGCCGTGTTTAGTTTCCTTCCGCTATCGTTTAGAGACTTCCGCTGCTAGAATAAGTTAGAGACTTCTACTGCAAGAATAAGCTAGAGATTGATGTAATAAGGTACTTCAACATTATTTATTCGTGGTTATATTCTGAATTCAGTTTGTGGATTACATGTGTATGTGTGTTAAACATCCTGGGCACACATATGCATTAGCTGGGTTCCGTGTTCTATGGGACTGGGCGTCACAGATCGGTATCAGAGCCTCGTTGACCGTAGGATGCAAGCCTAGGTAGAAGTCACATATTGGTATCAGAGCCACGTTGACTGTAGGACGCAAGCCTAGGTAGAAGTCACAGATTTGCATTGGAGCCACGTTGACTGTAGGACGCAAGCCTAGGTAGAAGTCACAGATTGGCATTAGAACCACGTTGGCCATAGGATGCAAGCCTAGGTAGAAGTCACAAGATTGGCATCATAACCACCTTGACCGTAGGATGCAAGCCTAGGCATAATGGACACCCTAAAACCCATAGGAATGTTTAAACCATAGAAGCCTGAATAGGAGTGGTGTGTTGAACTTTTGTGATGATTGCTTGTGTTTGAGTGGTTAGTGTGAGTTGTGGGACGCTTCAGCGTTGTCCATATCCACACATAGTAGAGGGATGTGAGATGCTTTGGCATGTGTTCACATCCTCATATAAAAGTAAATATATTTAGTCCATCCACCTTGATGCATATAGTTGAGGGGGGATCCATCTAAACTTCTAAACTTATATTCTACCCAACTCTCTCTCACGGATGGTGAGTGAAAATGCCAGCTGACAAAGGAGGAACGTCCGTGGAAACCAGGAACCACAGGAGGATGACCACGTTGAAGTTCCTGAGAATGTTAACCCCAGGGCTGGTGAAAACAACCTTGAACAGTTGATGGCTATGCAGAACCAGCTTATGCAAACTATGATCCAAACTTGGGATCAGCTGCAATCCAACAGCAACAATCCTAACCCCGTTCCTGCACCACCACCACCACCACCGCTGCAATCCAACAGCAACAATCCTAACCCCGTTCCTGCACCACCACCACCACCACCGCCGGCTCACAACCGACTGGGAGAGTTCATGAGGACTCGACCACCTACTTTTGCACAAGCTAATGATCCCATGGAGGCCGACAATTGGTTGAAGTCCATGGAGAAGAAGCTTGCTATTGTTCAGTGTAATGATCGGGAGAAAGTTCTCTTCGCATCGCACCAACTTATGGGAGCAGCCGCTGACTGGTGGGACGCTCTTTGCAATGCTCATGTCAACCAGGAGACTATCACTTGGACTGAGTTCTAGGAGAGTTTCCGCTCTCATTAGGTCCCTGCTGGAGTCATGATGCTCAAAAAGAAAGAGTTCGAAGGTCGCTGCCAAGGCAGGAAGAGCGTGAATGAGTACCTCAACAAGTTCATCAGCTGTCAAGGTATGCCCCCGAGGATGTCAACTCGGATCAGAGGAAGCAATACTTGTTCATGAGAGGGTTGAACAAGGAGATCCAATTTCAACTGCTCAACAATGACTATGCAAACTTCCAGAAACTTGTTGACAAAGCTATAGTTGTTGAAAGCAAGATCCGTGAGATCGAGCAAGAGGGCAAGAGGAAGATGCCATACCAGCCACAAGAGAGCAATGTACGTCCCCATTTCATGCCCCCAGCTGCACCGTAGTATGGCTCGTCCGCTTCTACTTTTCGCCCTAATCCACCACCGCAGCAACGTCCTGTCATGCAAGCACCTCGTGTGCCTTTGCCTTCTTCATCCCGCCCCAACATGGGTGCCTATGCCCAAAACCACCCCCGTCCTAACGTTCCTGCTGTTTTGGGCAACAAGGCATGTTTTTCATGTGGAAAGATGGGACACTTTGCAAGCCAGTGCCCAAGTAAAGGCCTTGGACAGCCGACCAACGCGCCCAAGCAGAACACACGGCCGAACGGAGGAGCTAATCAAGGTAACCGTGGACAGCAGAACTACGCTCGTGGCAACGTGAATCATGTCTCCGCTGAGGAGGCGCAACAGGCTGAGGACGTCGTGATTGGTATGTTCCTTGCCAACTCCAACCCAGCTACTGTTTTATTTGATTCTAGAGTATCGCATTGTCACACCCGGTTTTTCCGAAGAAACAACCAAGTGAATATCACATGTATGCCAGGATCATTTTCTCATACATGTGATGACAAATAGTGAAGCATCATTACAAGCCAGGTGTCGAATATAAATAAGTCTTACATCGCAAATGTCTCAATGGACACTAATGCTTCATCACAAGTAAATAAACTAGCAGCGGAATATTATTCTTTAGGGCTCCATCACAGGCGTTGCCCGGGGGTCTTCATGAACCTAAAATCCTTCCTCGGGTCCAAAATCTTGGTCGTTATACACCACCTCATTATCTTGACCTGAGCAGCAATATAAACCAACAAATATGCAAGGTTGAGTACCAATGGTACTCAGCAAGTGTGGGAAAATTATATCATGCATGGCTAGAACAAGGAGAGGTTGAACTCATGGTTAAAGCACTACGCAATTAATACCTATCACCTTAGCTTATTAAGCACCTACATTACTACACAGGTGAAATGGTCCCAATCTCCCATCCCATCATTGTAATCCAATAACCATAACATCATTACCAATGTTAAGCTCCCCGCTTAACATCCACAACTTCCAAAAACCATCACTCCTCTAATCATGAATAAGTCCAGGCCGCTCTTAACCGTGAGCACGGCTGTCAAGACAGTTTTGACTCTGCAGAGTTTGTACCACTGTACCCACAAGTAGTGATTTCATCCCCCGTTGCGGGGTGGACTAAAAGAACCTCCATTATGCCAGTGGCTACGATCCACATTCACACTTCCCAGGTGTGTAGCCAGGAGATCACTACGAAGCCTTTACAAAGGGATTCCCGACGAGCATGGGCCCACTGAGGTTTCACCCCTAACAGCATACAAGAGGCTCCAACCCCGCTGCAGTGGCCCCCTCTTGAGCCTTGCGGTTCATATGGTAGTCCAGCTGACACCTATTCCCCGCACCATCCAACACACCCATACTACGCCGGGGATACACCTAATTAATTGACCAAGCTGCCCCATCTCAGCATGTGGTTGGCACTGTAAAGCCGGGTTACATGCTCCATGAACCGGTCCTTAGGATCCAGGCAAGTGCTAAACACAAACCCAAGTCTCGTGCACCCAGCACACAACCAAAACATCCAACTTGCCTTGATCCCTACCTCTACATAACTCCCAATAGCTCATTCAAGAGTATGGTATAATAAACTGATGATCTCATGTCCCAAATATCCCATTCTAAGCATGGCTAAGCATATGCATGTAAATAAATGACATGACAAAATGAATCCCAACCCAACCTTCAAGGAAACAAGGTAATGCAATTCTAGGGAAACTTCCTAGCATGGGTTTCATATTTAACTTGACAATGCAAATAATTCTATCTACACATCCTAGCATAGGATCAAGGTGGTCAAGGACACTTGCCTCCTTCTTGCTGCTCTTGAAATGGGTATTCCTGGTCTTGGAAATGAATAACTTGTTCTTGAACAGGTTCTACTTCATACCATCACACATAGCAAAAGAAAAACAACAATCCATAAGACATAATTCACACTTACACTTCATACAACCCACACATTCACATTTATGAAATTCATCCACCATTATATGTGTTGTGGTTACTTTATGTGTGTTAAGTTGTGGCTTGCATGCACTTCTAACCATGTATATATGATTCCTACTTTTGTGTCCACATTTATACTTGCATACAATGTACCTTCACAATTTCTATCAACCCTAAACTGAATTCTTTGTATTTTAGAAACTCCATTTATCATTTACTAGTTGCTATATTTTCAATTTTATATTCCTATGCATAATTGGGTATTTTATTATTAAATTAGTAATACACATCACCTAAACAGATTAGGTTCTGGTCCTAAATAATTTAAAATCATATTTTGACCATGGCTTATGATGTATACTATTTCATAATTATTTTCCCTATTTTTCTTTAACTATTCTTTACTTAAAATGTGTCCCTATACTATTAAATGTGAATAATAGATAAAACAGATTTATTTCAGCCCAAAAATATATTTTTATCTCACTCCAAAGTTTTTCTAAATACTGAGAAAGTTTTTAATAAATTTTGACAATTATGTTTGTCCCCCTTTTTAATTTTTAAACACTAGTTACATATTCAATTTTGTAAATTAAATACTAAACAGGGTTAAAAAGTAAACTCACCCATCACAGGGTCTATAATATTATTTTCATAATTTCCAGGGGTCTAGCTACACTTAACAGAGGTGTTTTTCCTAATTTCTATTAAGTCCAGGGGTTAAAACTGATTTTTAAATGGATTTACATGATTTTCTGGAGTTCCAGGGGCTAGATCTGAAGTTTCCGGGGCTAGCTCTCAATTCCAGAGAACCCCAAGGGGTAGCACGTAAGAATTCCAGTCTTTATAACGCGGGGTCGACGTGGACCGTCCGATTTTAAACCGACGGCTGAGATTATAACATCGAACCGGTACGCGGGGTTTTAAAGTCTACCGTGCGATTTAAAATAAACGGCGCACAAGCGGCCACGTCGCTCTGATCGAGCGCGGGCGGCGCTGCCGGCGGCGCACGGCGGCGGGAAGCGGCGATCTTGCCGGAAAGTTTCGGATCCTCGAGAATTCTTCCTAGAACTGTGATCTTATGGCCTAGATCGGTAGAGGGGAGGTCAGGGATCTCACCTCGGGGGTTTTCTCAAGCTCGGGGGTCCTGGAAAGTGCTCGGCGGCGAGGTCCGAGGCAAAACCACGGCGAAGCTCGTCGGCGCTGTGTTTACACCGTAACTCTCCGAGTTTTCTGCACCTGCAAAGTTCCCCGGAGGCGGTGGATCAAGACCAGCGAGTTAGATCAGAGTTTCCGAGCTTAGATCGGCCAGAATTCACCGGCGAAGTCTCGGTGCTCACCGGAGTGAAAATCGGCGATCGCGTGGGAAAAACTGATCGGATCGGGGGTTTTTATAGCCGGGGTAGGGCGGTGGGTCTGTTGTGATCGTGTTGGAGTCCTCTGGGACCGGAATTCGGCTGCGGGACGGGCTTTCCCGGTCGGTTGCGATTTCGCGCGCTCGGGAGAAAAGTCCGGGGTCGCGTGAGCGAGGTTGGGGATGACAGGTGGGTCCCACTTGTCTGTGTGAGAGAGCGCGGGAGCGCGCGGGGGCGGGCTGCGCGGGGAAGACTGGGCCGGCTGGCGGGTTTCGGCCCACTGGCCGGTTTTTTTTCCCGTTTTCCTTTTTCTTTTTCCATTTCTTTTCTGTTTTGAGTATAATTTGAATTCCAGTTTGAATTTGAATTTTTGCAAAACATGCATTACGTCCAAAAATTTGTAAATTCTCCTCTGAACATGGTTTAGGGTTTTGAATCAAAATTTGGGGTGTTACAGCTCTACCCCCCTTAAAAGAAATCTCGTCCTCGAGATTGGTGTTTCTAAGAAAACAATTCCGGAAATTGTGCCTTGAGCTCATCTTCCCGTTCCCAGGTAGCTTCCTCTTCTGAGTGATGCTTCCACTGCACCTTGCACATCCGGATTCTTTTATTTCTGGTGAGGCGTTCCATTGTCTCCAAAATCTTGTATGGTTGCTCGGCATAAGACAAATCTTCAGCTACATCCACTTCATTCATGGGTAACACCTCTTCAGGCGTCCTCAGACATTTCTTGAGTTGTGACACATGAAATACATCGTGTACATCCGATAGATGAACCGGTAACTCTAGTTGGTACGCCACCTCGCCTTTCCTTTCCAAAACTTGAAAGGGTACGATGTATCGAGGTGACAACTTCCCTTTCACCTTGAACCGACGAAGTCCTCTGATAGGGGATACCTTGAGATAAACATAGTCTCCCACGTTGAAAACGAGTTCTCTTCTTCGTACATCGGCATAGCTCTTTTGGCGTGTTTGTGCTATCCTCAAATTGTTGCGAATCTCCCTCACCTTCGCCTCGGCTTCTTGTAGCACTTCTTGACCAAACACTTTACTTTCTCCTGTTTGGTTCCAGAATAGAGGAGTTCTGCACTTCCTTCCATACAAAGCTTCAAACGGTGACATCTTCATACTAGCTTGATAACTGTTGTTATAGGAAAACTCCGCATACGGTAAGTTCTTGTCCCAACTCCTATTGTTTTTGAGTGCACATGCCCTTAACATATCATCAAGGATCTGATTGGTTCTCTCCGTCTGCCCGTCAGTTTGAGGATGATAGGCAGAGCTGAAATTCAGATGGGTTCCCATGGTTTCATGCAGCTTTTGCCAAAACCTCGAGGTGAATTGTGTCCCTCGGTCCGACACTATCTTCTTTGGCACTCCATGGTAACACACAATCCTTGACATGTACAATTCTGCCAATTTGGATCCACTGTAGCTTTCTTTCACAGGAATGAAATGAGCTACCTTGGTTAGCCTATCAATAATGACCCATATTGAATCATACCCGGATTGGGTCCTAGGCAATCCCACGACAAAATCCATGCTGATTTCTTCCCACTTCCATTCAGGCACTTTGAGTGGTTGCAATAATCCCGCGGGTCGTTGATGTTCAACTTTCACCAACTGACATGTGTCACATAGGGCAACATGTTCCGCGACATCTCGCTTCATGCCATACCACCAATACCTGCCTTTGAGGTCCTGGTACATCTTCGTACTCCCAGGATGAATGGAATAGTCGGAATCGTGAGCCTCCTTCAAAATTAATTCACGGATCTCCTTTACTTCTGGCACACAGATCCTTTTCCCGTGCCACACCGTTCCTTGTTCGTCCTCTCTAAAACCAGGAGCTTTATTTTCCTTAATGAGTTGTCTGATCTCTTGTATCTTCTCATCATTCTTTTGGCCCTCGCGTATGTCTTGCTCGAGTGTGGAGTCCACTTCCATGGCGATGGCTTCACCACTATTTACTAGACATAGATTGAGTCTTATAACCTCGTCCTTCAATTCTGCAGGCATGTCCTTCAAGCTCAACTTATTGACCTGCACTTTCCGACTCAAAGCATCGGCCATGACGTTTGCTTTCCCGGGATGATAGTTGATGCCTATATCAAAGTCATTAATTAGCTCTAACCATCTCCTTTGTCGGAGGTTGAGATCTGGCTGTGTGAATATGTACTTCAAACTCTTATGATCCGTATATATCTCTGTCCTCTTCCCCATCAAATAGTGCCGCCAAATTTTCAACGCGTGTACCACTGCAGCTAGTTCTAGGTCATGTGTAGGATAGTTCTTCTCGTGCTTCCGAAGCTGCCGGGATGCATATGCCACGACATGTCCTTCTTGCATGAGAACACATCCCAACCCATTTCCAGAGGTATCGCAGTACACTGTGAAATTCTTCTGCATATCTGGCATAACCAGCACTGGGGCTGTTGTCAATCTCTTCTTTAGCTCCTGAAAGCTCGTATCGCACTGTGGCGTCCAGGTGAATGTGATTCCCTTTTCCAACAGTTTGGTGAGAGGTCTCGAGATCTTGGAGAATCCCTCAATAAACCGTCGATAGTATCCAGCCAATCCCAAAAAGCTTCGAACTTCCCCGACATTTTCGGGGGTTTTCCACTTCTGGATATCCTCGATTTTGGCGGGATCTACGGAGATTCCTCCCTCCGAGATTATATGTCCTAAAAAGGGAACTCTCTTCAGCCAAAACTCACACTTGCTCAACTTGGCATATAATTGGTGTTTTCTCAGCCTCTGTAACACCAACCTTAGATGTTCCTCATGTTCTTCTTCATTTTTGGAGAAGACGAGAATATCATCTATGAAAACCACCACAAATTTGTCCAGATATTCCATGAATACCTTGTTCATGAGGTACATGAAATATGCCGGGGCATTGGTTAGCCCAAAAGGCATGACAGTGTATTCATACAGTCCGTACCGAGATACGAAAGCTGTCTTGGGAATATCTGATTGCCTTATCTTGAGTTGGTGGTATCCCGACCTGAGATCAATTTTCGAGAACACACAAGCTCCCCTCAACTGATCGAACAAGTCTTCAATGCAAGGTAATGGGTACTTGTTTTTGATGGTTACCTCATTCAAGGCACGGTAATCCACGCATAACCTTTGGGTTCCATCTTTCTTAGGCACAAATATCACCGGAGCTCCCCATGGTGAGGAACTAGAGCGAATATACCCCTTCTCAGTCAATTCTCTTAAATGATCCTTGAGATCTTCTAGCTGCTTGGAGTCCATTCGATAAGGTCTCTTGTATATCGGGGCTGTTCCCGGTACTAGCTCAATTGCGAATTCCACGTCACGGTCGGGAGGCATACCTGGCAATTCCTCCGGAAAAACATCTGGATATTCCCTGATAGTCCTGATTTCCTCAACTTTCA
The DNA here is from genome assembly GCA_030760725.1 of Neostapfia colusana. Classification (NCBI taxonomy): domain Eukaryota; kingdom Viridiplantae; phylum Streptophyta; class Magnoliopsida; order Poales; family Poaceae; genus Neostapfia; species Neostapfia colusana. The sequence continues at coordinate 103,523,265 of JASWHV010000004.1, forward strand.
CCTCCACTTGATTTAATTTAATGTCCCTCCTAGGCTCGTGTATCTTTACAAACTTTACTCTTGTGCCATTGGGGTGAGTTAGTTCCACCGTTCTGGTCGAACAATGGATGATTCCTTTATGTTTGGTCAACCAATCCATACCCAAAATAATATCTATCCCTTGTGAATCTATCACTATGAGGTTAGCCGTAAATACTACCCCATTAATGTCTAGGCTCACTTTGGGACACACTTGTCTTGTCCTTATTTCTCCCCCTGGAGAGTTTACCGCTAGCATATGGTTCATTTGTGTGGTTGCTAGGTCATGCTTCTTAACAAACCCTTGAGCAATGAACGAGTGGGTAGCACCAGAATCAAACAGCAGAGTTGCAAGGTGTAAATTGGCAGGAAACTTACCAACTACCACGTCGGGCGCCTCTTGTGCTTCCTCCATAGTGACGTGGTTCACCCGTCCTCTCACTACATTCTGCTGTTGTGGCGGCGCAGGCTTCTTCTTTGGGCACTTATGGGCATAGTGCCCCACTTCACCACAGCTGAAACATTGCACCCCAACCTTAGGTGCTTGGCCTTTGATGTCTTGGGGTTGGTTTGGGGGTCCTTGCACTGCTGGTCGAGGTGGATATGCGGGGCGAGGCTGCTGCACAAACTGACGTGGCGGCGGTGCTGGTGCCGCGGGTGGCCTGTAGTTTGGGTTGTACCCTCTTGGTGCTGAATAGGGTACCGCAGCACGGCTCGTCTGCCCCGTAGGTTGCTGCATCATACGTGGGCGGGTGTTGCTCCCTGAGGCCTGATGTGACCATCCCGCCTTCCTCTTATTCTCATTTTCCAGGGCCTTTAGCTTCCTTTCCACCACAAACGCTCTGTCCACCATCTTTTGAAAACTTTCATACTCATTGGAGGACATGGCACACTGCATCTCTGCGGTAAGTCCTTCCACGAAACAATCTTGTTTCTGCTCATCAGTCTCTATGTCTCGTGGAGCATAACGGGATAGTTGAGTAAATTTAGTGAGGTATTCCCTCACCGTCATGTTTCCCTGCTGCAGTCCTAAAAACTCCTTCCTCTTGTTTTTGAGTTCACCTCTTGGGATGTAATGGTTGCGGAAGCTACGCTTGAACTCTTCCCAAGTGATGTTCTCAGGGTCATGATGGGCGGCCACGTAGGCGGTCCACCAATCAGCAGCAGGTCCCTGCAATTGATGAGAGGCAAACAGCACCCTCTCATACCCTTGGCACTGTATTATCCTCATCTTACTTTCAATAGTCTTCAGCCAATCATCGGCCTCCAGAGGTTCAGCAGCACTTGCAAACTTTGGAGGTTGAGTTCCTAGAAACTCACTCAACCTTGGTTGGCGTGGTGCAGCTTGTGGAGGTGGAACTTGATGCAAGTTGGCCACCACTTGAGTCAAGTTCTGGATGAGTTGATTTTGATTCTCCAGCATTTGGTGGAGAGAATCAACTTCTTCACGGCGACCACCCCTGTCCTGGCCTCCAGAAAGATGAGGGTTGCATGCCTCATCATTGTTGTTGGCGGGGTTGGCAGCACGTCCTTTTCCTCTTCCTGCCATCTGGCAGAATCAACTAATGTTAATTTGATATCATTTAGTATCATCTTACTACTTTCATTTGTTGGTGCTTTGAGGTGTTGAGGCTTTGTTAAAATTTTACGAGGGTTTATATCCCACACCAAATAAATGCACTATTATTTCCTGTGGTTTCACACACCAAAGCAAAACAATCTGAAGACGAGGCTGTGGACAATTGCTCATGGCTTCCACAACTCACGTCACACACCAAGCATCATCACACCATTAACTACGTAATGACTCGACTACTCGACCTCTTGCTAGCTAGGGGAAAGGCTCTACACTACTCGTCCTCTTGAGCTGGCTCCTCGGGATCTTCCTCCTCATTTCGGCTGCCTTCTGACTCTGCTTTGGGTGGGGAGGCTGCTGGTGGAGAAGTGCGACAACGCTTGATCGCTCGGCGATCCGGGGAGTCAGGAGTCCATGTATCATTCACGGTGACACACAGTTCATTCCCATCTCCTCTTTCTCTCGCCTTTAATCAAGCTCGCAGCAACGCCTCCGTTTCCTTCAGGGTGTCTCGGACATCCTGAAGCTCTTGTTGACACTCCTGCAGTCGAGTGCTGAGCATAGCAGCATCCTCCAAGCACAAGTCCATGTGCTCATGGGAAGTCCCTTGCTGCACCGGTGGGTACTTGTACTCCGTGGTACCACTCTCACGTTGGAGGACATACATGTACTCAGTTTTGTCCAAGTGGCGACGATAGATGTGACTCTGGCAGGTGATGGCCTCCCAGGTGACATCTCTCTCTGCGTCAACTTGTGTTGCTCGACAAGCTGGAGAATGGTGGATCTTCAGCAGCTGATTTTCGTGTATAATCCTCATCTCCGAACTCCATTCTTCCCTCTTCTCACGGATGGTCCTGGTGGAGTTATAATGGATGATTAGCTTGCCCGTATTGCCGGCGGCTTCGAGCATACGTCGAAGACGGCGCAACAAGTCTCCTACTGCCAATCCGTAGGAAAGGTACGTCACGGGACGACTCTCCTCTCTTTCGGCAAGGGCAACTACGAGAACTCTCCCTCCTGTGGACTTACGAGCGGTGCGGATCATGCGAACCATCTAAAACAAAAGAATTTAAAATTAGGTTAGATAAATTCTCAAACAAAAATCCTATTTTGAATGAAAGTTGGGGTAAGATGAAGAAAATGACTCCTTTAATAACACTTTTCCACCCACACCTTGGAAAATAGTTTTTAAGAAAATAAGGCCCTTAAATACGTCCATTTCTACCTAGGTCCACGTTCCTACGGGCAACCTTGGCTCTGATACCACCTCTGTCACACCCGATTTTTCCGAAGAAACAACCAAGTGAATATCACATGTATGCCAGGATCATTTTCTCATACATGTGATGACAAATAGTGAAGCATCATTACAAGCCAGGTGTCGAATATAAATAAGTCTTACATCGCAAATGTCTCAATGGACACTAATGCTTCATCACAAGTAAATAAACTAGCAGTGGAATATTATTCTTTAGGGCTCCATCACAGGCGTTGCCCGGGGGTCTTCATGAACCTAAAATCCTTCCTCGGGTCCAAAATCTTGGTCGTTATACACCACCTCATTATCTTGACCTGAGCAGCAATATAAACCAACAAATATGCAAGGTTGAGTACCAATGGTACTCAGCAAGTGTGGGAAAATTATATCATGCATGGCTAGAACAAGGAGAGGTTGAACTCATGGTTAAAGCACTACGCAATTAATACCTATCACCTTAGCTTATTAAGCACCTACATTACTACACAGGTGAAATGGTCCCAATCTCCCATCCCATCAGTGTAATCCAATAACCATAACATCATTACCAATGTTAAGCTCCCCGCTTAACATCCACAACTTCCAAAAACCATCACTCCTCTAATCATGAATAAGTCCAGGCCGCTCTTAACCGTGAGCACGGCTGTCAAGACAGTTTTGACTCTGCAGAGTTTGTACCACTGTACCCACAAGTAGTGATTTCATCCCCCGTTGCCGGGTGGACTAAAAGAACCTCCATTATGCCAGTGGCTACGATCCACATTCACACTTCCCAGGTGTGTAGCCAGGAGATCACTACGAAGCCTTTACAAAGGGATTCCCGACGAGCGTGGGCCCACTGAGGTTTCACCCCTAACAGCATACAAGAGGCTCCAACAACGCTGCAGTGGCGCCCTCTTGAGCCTTGCGGTTCATATGGTAGTCCAGCTGACACCTATTCCCCGCACCATCCAACACACCCATACTACGCCGGGGATACACCTAATTAATTGGCCAAGCTGCCCCATCTCAGCATGTGGTTGGCACTGTAAAGCCGGGTTACATGCTCCATGAACCGGTCCTTAGGATCCAGGCAAGTGCTAAACACAAACCCAAGTCTCGTGCACCCAGCACACAACCAAAACATCCAACTTGCCTTGATCCCTACCTCTACATAACTCCCAATAGCTCATTCAAGAGTATGGTATAATAAACTGATGATCTCATGTCCCAAATATCCCATTCTAAGCATGGCTAAGCATATGCATGTAAATAAATGACATGACAAAATGAATCCCAACCCAAGCTTCAAGGAAACAAGGTAATGCAATTCTAGGGAAACTTCCTAGCATGGGTTTCATATTTAACTTGACAATGCAAATAATTCTATCTACACATCCTAGCATAGGATCAAAGTGGTCAAGGACACTTGCCTCCTTCTTGCTGCTCTTGAAATGGGTATTCCTGGTCTTGGAAATGAATAACTTGTTCTTGAACAGGTTCTACTTCATACCATCACACATAGCAAAAGAAAAACAACAATCCATAAGACATAATTCACACTTACACTTCATACAACCCACACATTCACATTTATGAAATTCATCCACCATTATATGTGTTGTGGTTACTTTATGTGTGTTAAGTTGTGGCTTGCATGCACTTCTAACCATGTATATATGATTCCTACTTTTGTGTCCACATTTATACTTGCATACAATGTACCTTCACAATTTCTATCAACCCTAAACTGAATTCTTTGTATTTTAGAAACTCCATTTATCATTTACTAGTTGCTATATTTTCAATTTTATATTCCTATGCATAATTGGGTATTTTATTATTAAATTAGTAATACACATCACCTAAACAGATTAGGTTCTGGTCCTAAATAATTTAAAATCATATTTTGACCATGGCTTATGATGTATACTATTTCATAATTATTTTCCCTATTTTTCTTTAACTATTCTTTACTTAAAATGTGTCCCTATACTATTAAATGTGAATAATAGATAAAACAGATTTATTTCAGCCCAAAAATATTTTTTTATCTCACTCCAAAGTTTTTCTAAATACTGAGAAAGTTTTTAATAAATTTTGACAATTATGTTTGTCCCCCTTTTTAATTTTTAAACACTAGTTACATATTCAATTTTGTAAATTAAATACTAAACAGGGTTAAAAAGTAAACTCACCCATCACAGGGTCTATAATATTATTTTCATAATTTCCAGGGGTCTAGCTACACTTAACAGAGGTGTTTTTCCTAATTTCTATTAAGTCCAGGGGTTAAAACTGATTTTTAAATGGATTTACATGATTTTCTGGAGTTCCAGGGGCTAGATCTGAAGTTTCCGGGGCTAGCTCTCAATTCCAGAGAACCCCAAGGGGTAGCACGTAAGAATTCCAGTCTTTATAACGCGGGGTCGACGTGGACCGTCCGATTTTAAACCGACGGCTGAGATTATAACATCGAACCGGTACGCGGGGTTTTAAAGTCTACCGTGCGATTTAAAATAAACGGCGCACAAGCGGCCACGTCGCTCTGATCGAGCGCGGGCGGCGCTGCCGGCGGCGCACGGCGGCGGGAAGCGGCGATCTCGCCGGAAAGTTTCGGATCCTCGAGAATTCTGCCTAGAACTGTGATCTTATGGCCTAGATCGGTAGAGGGGAGGTCAGGGATCTCACCTCGGGGGTTTTCTCAAGCTCGGGGGTCCTGGAAAGTGCTCGGCGGCGAGGTCCGAGGCAAAACCACGGCGAAGCTCGTCGGCGCTGTGTTTACACCGTAACTCTCCGAGTTTTCTGCACCTGCAAAGTTCCCCGGAGGCGGTGGATCAAGACCAGCGAGTTAGATCAGAGTTTCCGAGCTTAGATCGGCCAGAATTCACCGGCGAAGTCTCGGTGCTCACCGGAGTGAAAATCGGCGATCGCGTGGGAAAAACTGATCGGATCGGGGGTTTTTATAGCCGGGGTAGGGCGGTGGGTCTGTTGTGATCGAGTTGGAGTCCTCTGGGACTGGAATTCGGCTGCGGGACGGGCTTTCCCGGTCGGTTGCGATTTCGCGCGCTCGGGAGAAAAGTCCGGGGTCGCGCGAGCGAGGTTAGGGATGACAGGTGGGTCCCACCTGTCTGTGTGAGAGAGCGCGGACGCGCGCGGGGGCGGGCTGCGCGGGGAAGACTGGGCCGGCTGGCGGGTTTCGGCCCACTGGCCGGTTTTTTTTCCCGTTTTCCTTTTCTTTTTCCATTTCTTTTCTGTTTTGAGTATAATTTGAATTCCAGTTTGAATTTGAATTTTTGCAAAACATGCAATACGTCCAAAAATTTGTAAATTCTCCTCTGAACATGGTTTAGGGTTTTGAATCAAAATTTGGGGTGTTACACGCATTCATTCATATCATCCAAGTATGTTTCCAAGTATAATCTGCCCATATCACACATGAAATATACTATGTTAGTTAATTCTCCCGGTGGAGATATGAGGACTAATATAGTATGTACAAAAGTAAACCTTAAAATAAGGGGGGTAGACTTCCTTGCCAACCTTATTGTCTTGGATTCTCAAGGGCTTAATATAATACTTGGAATGGATTGGTTAAGCAAGCACAACAGAGTCATTCAATGTGCTGAGAGGTAGCCTATCAACTAGAGCTCCCAACGCACCTCTCCGACGTGCATGACGTGTTTCACGTATCCCAGCTCAATAAGTGCTTGAGAGTACCAGAAGAGCAAGTACCAATGGATGAGCTCGAGCTTCAAGAGGATCTGACTTATGTAGAGCACCCTGTCCAAATTTTGTACGTAAAGGAAAGGGTCACGAGGAACAAAGTGATCCGATGGTGCAAGGTACAGTGGGGCCATCACACGGAAGACGAAGCTACATGGGAGCGTGAGGAAGACCTCAAGGCAGAATTCCCTCATCTATTCTCTACTCTATCGAATCTTGAGGGCGAGATTCAGTTTAAGGGGGGTAGGTTTGTGAAACCCTCAATTTTGTATCCATGCATGCATACATAATTCATATAGAGAAACATTTTTAAAGAATTAGAACGGGAGAAAGAATCAGAAAGATAGCCGAGCCAAATCCAGTTCACCGAGGAGCGCCATCGACCCTTTCCACGGCCCGCTGGCCACGTGGCGCCTTCGAAGCTCATCCCTGTGGAGGGGGTGAGGTCCGACACTACTGGCCACGTGGCAGGCTCGGAGATCGACTCAGGAGAAGGGCGAGGCCCGATCCCGCTGGACACATGTTGCCTTCGGAGCTAGTCTCTGCGGAGAAGCGAGGATCAGCCCCGCCGGACACGTGTTGCCTTCGGAGCTAGTCTCTGGGGATGAAGCGAGGCTCAATCCGCAGGACACGTGTCAACTTCGGAACTCACCCCTGCAGAAGGGATGAGGTCCACCCCATGGGACACGTGGTAGGCTCGGAGCTCGCATCTGAGATGTCCGATCCCGTGGAACACGTGTCACCCTTGGAGCTAGCCTCCGGGAGGTCTGACACTGCTGGACACGTGTCGTCCTCGGAGCTCACCTCCGAGGAGAAGGGAGGTCTGACGCTGTTGGACATGTGTCGCTCTCGGAACTTGTCTCCGAGAGGTCCGCCCGGATGGACACGTGTCGACCTCGAAGCTCGTCTCTGAGGAGAAAGGAGGTCCGGCGCTACTGGACACGTGGCATTCTCGAAGCCCACCTACGAGGAGAGGGGAGGTCCGGCATTGACACGTGGCGCCCCCAGAACTCACCTCTGTAAAAAGGGGAGATCCGACCCGCCTGACACGTGGTGCACACGGAGCTCGCCTTTGAGGAGAGGGGAGGTCCCGCCCGCTAGACATGTGGCGCAGGCGGAGCCCGCCTCTGAGGGAGAGGGAGGTCCCGCCCACCAGACACGCGGCGCAACCGGAGCTCGCCCCTAAGGAAAAGGGAGGCCCGGCCCCCGCTGGACACATGGCATCTCCGGAGCTCACCACTGCGGAGATACGAGATCCTTAAGCGGTTTTTCTCCTGTGCGCGCTGAAAAACCCGGTACTGAGGAAACCGACACGATTTCCACGTTGACACCGCACCCAAATAAATTGGAGATAAGTTGTTAAGATCCAAAACAAATTGAATAGGACTCTTATTTGAAATCCAATCGGAGTAGGACTCTTCTTTCACCCCTTATAAATAAGACCCAAAACCACTGGCCGCAACCACGTTCCTATTTTCCACCTCCCGAGTCGACGACTTAGAGGCCCTAGCTTCCAACTCGCCGAGTTAACCCCCTTCGTCGAAGTTCAGCCACCGGTGAGCACCGCCGACGAGACGTCACACTCGCCGTCGCTGGAAGAGAGCCGATGGACTGTCCTGCTGCCAATTCTAGGAGGAAGGCCGAGGTAGGTCTTCGTTACCACTTTATTACATCATCGCGGTTTTCTTCGCATCTATTTTTCTTCGAACAGAAGCCTTTTCGTGTGGACAGATCACGTGTTGATCGGTTTTGATGGTGGAATTGATCTAGATCTTGAGTCAAGATCATCACCACGTCCACACTTGATCCCTACACCCTTGTTCATCGTAAAACCCCATGCAAAGCCATTAGAACATGCAAGAACACGTGCAAACTGAATTAATGAAACTGCACCATAGGATTAGCATGCACCTACACCATTGCATCTTAAGTAAAGTTTGTGCATGACGATTGATTGCTGTGAATCTTGTATGTGCGTGATCATGAGTAGAAGCACAAGCTCACGGAGCTACCTACGAAGGACTACAACACCAAGATTTCGAGACACGTGAGCAACAAAAGTCACAGGAACAAGGCAAGTGCCCCTTGACTATATTGATCCCATGTCTTGGAAACTGTTTTGTTTGCGAAAACATGTATGCTTGGGTCAACTTGATGGGACACCCTTTTATAGGAGTTTACTAGTTTTGTTAACCATCCTTGTCGCTAGGAAAGTTAATGAGTCGGGTATGGTCGTTTTTGCTTTTTGCTTCGCTAATTTACAGGATATGGGAAGCGAGATAGAATGTGTCTAGCTACTGCACTCATATGAACAATGATAATAAGAACTTGATGTTGATAATGAACATGAATCGGGGGAGTTCTAGGCAAACTTGGTTTGTGGATGTGGTAGCATGAGATGGTGGTTTACTTGCCATAGATCTATGGACCGGTTCATGCCAGCATATGCCAGGAAAATAGTGCCACCACAAGGCCAAATATGGGTGCGGCTTAGCTGACTAATTAGGTAAGTTGCTAGATCGTTATGGATCGTGGAAGGCGCGGGGAATGGGAGTCGAGAGAGGACTGCCCTGGGAACTGCATGGCACAAGAGGGGGCCTGTAGGTGGGAGAATGGTGATTCGAGCTGTGAAACCTTAGTGAGTCCATACATCTAGTAGCCCCTTTGTAAAGGCTATTTCGTGATCTCTTGGCCATACACCGACGGTTGTGTACTGGTATAATGGAGGTTCTGCAGTCGCCGACGGGTGAAGAAATCACAAACTTGTTGGTAAAGTGGTGCCACCTCTTAAGAGTGTAAAACTATCATGATAGCCGTTCTTACGGTCACAAGCGCCTGACCAACTCACATGATTAGATGGGATGGTTATTGGGATGGAAATTTGGGATGGTTATTGGTATGGTTATGGTATGGGATTGGTTTCGGTACTGTTGAGTCTTGGTAATGAGATTTGTTTCGGGACTGTTGAGTCTTGGTAATGAGATTGGTTTTGGGACTGTTAAGACATGACAATGAGTTTTGGTCTTGGTTATGAGATGGATATGAATATGAGATGGATATTATGAGCATGAGATGATGTTGAGAAAGATTAATGGCTTGATGAGACGTGATAAGTGGTAAAATATGATGGAGGTATGTTACTGTTTTAATTGGATATATGTTGGGATCAAATTCACTTAAAGATAGTTGCTGTTTTTATCGTGTTTGTGAAATAAACTTTGCTTTCTGCAATGAGCCTTTTATTCCTACCTTGCTGTAAGCTACATGTCATACTTTTTCCTGCACTTGTTGAGTACGACATGTACTCACCCTTGCATTATCATACAAACATCAGCAACAGGAGAAGAATACTTTGAAGATCACGTGGAGTATTAGGCGTGCGAACTACCGTCAACTTACCTGTGGAGATGGAGATGGAGCCGCTGCCGTGTTTAGTTTGCTTCCGCTATCATTTAGAGACTTCCGCTGCTAGAATAAGTTAGAGAATTCCGCTGCAAGAATAAGCTAGAGATTGATGTAATAAAGTACTTAAACACTATTTATTCATGGTTATATTATGAATTCAGTTTGTGGATTACATGTGTATGTGTGTTAAACATCCTGGGCACACATATGCATTAGTTGGGTTCCGTGTTCTATGGGACCGGGCGTCACAACTTTAAAACATCTCCCACTTGTCAGGGATCAACCGATACTCCACCCTCGGAGATTATGTGGCCTAGGAACGATATCTCCTTTAGCCAAAATTGACACTTGCTGAACTTGGCATAGAATTGATGCTCTCGCAGTTTCTGCAACATCAACCTCCAGTGTTCTTCATGTTCTTCCTTGCTTTTCGAATACACCATGATATCATCGATAAAAACCATGACGAACTTGTCCAAATACTCCATGAAGACCTTATTCATGAGGTACATAAAGTATGCGGGTGCATTTGTTAACCCAAAATACATAAACGATATATTCATACGAACCATACCGTGTTCAAAATGCAGTCTTGGGTATGTCGGAGGACTTAATCTTCAGCTGGAAGTATCCCGACCGAAGATCAATCTTGGAGAAAATTCGGGCACCATTCATTTGGTCGAACAGGTCCTCTAGACGGGGCAGCGGGTATTTATTCTTGATTGTCACCTCATTGAGAGACCTATAATCCATACACATCCTTTGGGTCCCATCCTTCTTGTCTACGAAGAGCACGGGGGCTCCCCATGGTGACGAGCTTGGGCGTATAAAACCCTTTTCTAGCTGCTCCTGAATTTGCTTCTTGAGCTCCACTAGTTCATTAGCGGGCATCCTATATGGCCTCTTTGCTATAGGTGTAGTTCCAGGTACTAATTCAATAGCAAATTCAATGTCCCGGTCAGGTGGCATATCTGGAAGTTCTTCCAGGAACACATCTGAATATTCTTGAACCACCGGAATGCTTTCCAACGTCGTTTCTTCGATGTGGTTCAGTGCTGCCTTCTCGGTTGCCGGTTGGGCTGACTCGAACTCAATACGAGTACCGTGCTCATTTGTCAACTGCACGCTCCTCTCAGCACATTGAATCACTCCGTTGTGCTTGCTTAGCCAATCCATTCCGAGTATTATGTCAATCCCTTGGGAATCCAAGACAATAAGGATGGCAAGAAAGTCTACTCCCCTTATTTTATTGCTTACTTCCGGAATAGAATTCAGAACTGAAATAAGTGATTTCCCAACTATATGCATCAAGATGTATGAACTATGCAACTTATTTTATTAATTTCAGCCTATATGAGGATGTGAACACATGCCGAAGCATCTCACATCTCTCCACTATGTGTGGATGTGGACATTCGCTGAAGCATCCCACAACTCACATCGGCACACAAACCAAGCAATCATCACAAAAATTCAGCACATTACTCTTATTTGACTCACGGCGATCTAAACGTTCCTATTACAGCTTTATTCAATGGAAACCTAAACTTAATCGTGAGAAGCGGTGCTGTTCTCGCCGTGTGACGGGGGTGGTCCATACATGGGCGCACGCCATGGTGAGTCGGCAGTCCATGTAGGGTTAGATGACGCTGGTGCTCCATTCGCTCCCACGTTGGCACGAGTCTCCTCTTGTTTCTCCAGAAAATACAGCTTCTTGTGGAGGTAACGGATCTCTTCTTGTGCGCTTGTGTAGCGGTTTCCTAACTCCACGAGCAACCTCTGAGACTTGTCAGCAGCTTGTGGGTTGGAAAGAGCTGTTACATGTCCAATGATCTCCCTTGTGCAACTCTTCCGATACGGGTGCAGCTCAAATGTGATGCCCTCAAGCTGCTCATGGAAAGCGTAGCACAGTCCGGTGAGTGCTTCCCATGCAGCATCATCGATAGCTTCTGCCCTTGTGGCTCTCCATGTGGGTGTGAAGTGCCGAGTGACAACCCTACCATTAGATAGGATGGTTACGTCAGCCTTCCAGTCTTCATGTCCGAGACGAGGGACTTTCTTGAGGAGATACTCCGGGTATAAGCTGCAGCAATCCAGAAATTCTTTGAGCTCCCTGGATATGTGTCCTCCTTCCGTTTCGTCGGACCAAAATTCTTGAACTGAATGGTTGACCCATTCATCATCTTCATTATTGGTCTCAGCAAGGGGTAGCTCCTCCTCGGGTTCATATCCTCCCGTCATAGCTTCATGAGGCTCCACGGGGTGTAAGCCCGTGCGAAACTCCTCCTGAGGTGTGTACCAATGCTGTTCTTGTGGATCATCCTCCATATCGTCTTCGAATGCTGCCACCTCCTCCGGATCCTCTTCCTCATGCATATAGCTATTGACTTCATCTTCATCACGTGGTTCCGTCTTCACTTCCTCCCAATATGGTCCATCGGACACCTCAATGGGGTTAAGAGCACTCCCACGTGGTGGTGGATGAGTTCTTATGCGTGCTGTGCTCCTGGTCACCGGCATCTATAAATAAGACATGAAGAACTTTAGATAAGGAAGAAATAAGTCCAAAACTTCAGAAGCTATGGAGCAAGAAAGCAAAAGTGTTGCTGTCCAAAAGAAGAGAAAAGAGGGGCTGAAAATAGCACTTTGCGGTGGCTGAATTGACAAGTATAGTGCATCAGCAAGCAATTTTCGAAAATAGCAGTTTAGAGGGGTGTTCCTATGTGTTTTAGAGTGTCCATTCTACCTAGGCTTGCGTCCTACGGTCAACGTGGCTCTGGTACCAATCTGTGACACCCGGTTCCGAAAATAGAACCAAGTGAATACATATGTGTGCCCAGGATGTTCATCACACATACACATGTAATCCACAAACTGAATTCAGAATATAACCACGAATAAACAGTGTTTAAGTACTTTATTACAATGACTCAAAGTCCCACTCATGAATCTCTAACTTATTCTTGAAGCGGAAGTCTCTAAACGACAGCGGAAATAACTAAATAGCAGGCTCCAATCTTCAACTCCGCAGGCATGTTGACGGTAGTTCGCACGCCTAGTACTCCACATGGTCCTCGAAGTACTCATCTCATGTAGCTGATGTTTATGTGGTAATGCAAGGGTGAGTACATGTCGTACTCAGCAAGTGCGGGAAAAGTATGACATGTAGCTTTCAACAAGGTATGGAATAAAAAGCTCATTGCAGCAAACAAATTTTATTTCACAAACATGATAAAAACAGCAACTATTTCTAGGTGAATTAAAGCCCAATATATCCAAGTAAATCAGCAACATTCTTTCATCATAATTCACCAGTTATCAAGTCTCAACCAGCCAATAATCTTTCTCAAGTTCATCTCATACTCAAAAATATTCATAACCATCTCATATTCATATAACCGAAGCCAAACTCATTTTCATGACTCAAAACAGTGTAAAAGCCCAAGAAAAGGGACTTGCAAAAACTTTTTATCACCACACAACACCACAGTTTTGTTGTGGATAGATTGTGAAAAAGTGTGAAGAGCAAGTAACCTACATCAAAAGAGCGGTTAGAGGGGAAAGCCTACACTTTCAAAAAGGGGGAAGTTTCCACATGACACATGAGAGGGTGATTCAAAACTGTTACATTCAAACTCGTGGTTGCAGCATCTAAACCAAAGATCAAAGTGCATAATTGGATTCCTCAGGTCCAAATTAGTGGGGAGGCAAAGTTTTAATAATTTTTGAAAAGGTTTGCTACCCATTTGTCCAAAAAGGATCCAAAGGTGCAAGAATTCAAATATACATTTGAATTTGGGGGAGATTTGCCCAACCATACAAATGTAGATCAGTTTGAAACTCCAAACATTTGAATTCATCTCTTGCCAAGTTTTGGAGATCTTTTGAGGGGTGGGGGAGCAGTGACAAGTGGGTCCCACATGTCATTGGGGAGGATCAAATGGCACAAAAGTCAACCACCTTAGGGGATAAGTATTGCACTCGGAACAGAGCCGAGGCTCCACGGTGACACCCCGAGAAACGCCGGGCGCCACCTGCTGCTCTTCCCCTCGCGCGCTGGCGAGCTCCTCGTGGGGGTGGCGTAAAACCCAGCCGTGCCCCGGCTCGCCACGACCACGAGCCGATCGTGTTTTGCCTCCTTCTCCCGAGCAGCGCCACACCGATCTCAGTTCTTTCCCCTGACGCCGCTCCACCGATTCTCCCCTGCACGCCGACGTCTGTTCGGCCTTTGCCCGAGCTCCCCACACAAAAAGGAAGTGCCTGGGTGTGCTCTAGCTGACCACCTCACCACCTTGCGGTGTTAGCACGTCATTTGGCCACCAATTGACGATCGCAGCTGAGGACCGAGATGCAACCGGCGGAACCGCAACCGGCTCACCGTGGGCAGCGCTCCACAGCCATTTTCACCGTTCCTCTCCTGCACGAAAAAGGTGTGCCGTGCTCTCTAGATTGTGTAGGTGCAAGCCGTTTAGCGGTTGATTCACCGGGTGAAGAGTATTTCCAATTCTTCCCAAACGTAGTGTGTTTGGGTAGAGCGCGGTCTAACCCAAAAATTCATGCTACTCACTTAGCTATTGGCCGCGCCGGCTTGTCAGCACCTTCCTCACTCCCTAGCGGCCCTCCTCGACCAGGAATCAAGGGAAATGACCCAGAAATGGCCGGGTTTGGGTTGTTTTCCGCGCCGCCATAGAATAATAGCTCGGTTCACCGTGGAGCTCTAGGTTGCCGACCGTTTCATGGGGTTTGGCGGTCATTTCCGTCACCCCGAGCTCCCACGGTGCTCTCCGACCCTTTGCCGATCATTTTGATGTGTTGTAACGCATTCCCGACCACGCCGGAACCCTAACCGCCGCTGTCACCGTCGGGAGCCCTGTTCCGGTGAGCTACGGCCGCCGGCGACACCACCGACGAGTTCAGCGCCACGAATTACGGGGGGTGGCGAGTCTGAGATCGGGAGACGGCCGGGAAAGCAATTCCGGCGACACTCGCCGGAGTGCGCTGCCGCGGACCCCTGTTTGGCGCGAGGAAGGAGAAGACTGCCGGGTGGGACCCACTGGCAGACATTTAAACATTTTGAAATGTCCAGTTTGTAGTTCAAACTTTGGAGGACCACAACTCGGGGTAGGAGAATCCAAAAATTATGAAACAAATTTTGTTGGATTCCTCTAACTGAGTACAACCCAAATCTGAAACCCAATTTGTATGAAACCCATTAATTAATTCTGAAAAATTCTTTAAAAACGTTTCAGAAAAAGAATTTTAGAGGGAGTTTGGTGCATCCAAAAGTCCCCAAATTTTGCCAGAATGTTCTTTAGGACATTAGTGAAACCCTGTAAAAGTTTCAGACCATTTGGAGTTGATTTGGTCAGAGAAATTCAAATTTGAAGGTGCTGTGTTCATTGAATACAGAAACATTTTCAGAGAATTTCCAAAACTTGGAAATTCAGTTCTGGGCAAATATTAGCTCCAAAAATATTAGGAAAATTCCTGCATACTCTATGAGATATAATTGAAATTGTAGTTCATTAAGTTGGGCATGAACAGGGGTATTACCTCAGAATTAATTCTTCTTTTCTTATTTGCTAAGAGAATTATTCTGAGCAAACCACTCCATGAAAAGTTCTAGTGTTTGGTCCAGAGAGTTTTCTTGTGACAATGAACTCACACAAAAATTCTCAGCTCCATTGGATCTCTGGATCACCCCTGTCCTGTTTAACCACTTGAGGGATTAATATGGAAAAGGGGGAAAACCACTTAGCATTTAACCAGGGGGATTAAGTCTAAGCCAAACCACCAACACCCAGTTCATCTTCAAATTCTTAAACAGAGTTCCAGTTGTTAGAGACTGGTTATTAGAACTAATAGCAGAAGTATTACCTAGACTCACATTGCATTTAAATTAACATATAGTGTTTCATTAACGTGTAGCCATTGAAGAAGAGACTCCGGAAGTGCTGGACTTCCTACTTCCTGAAGAGGAACTAACCCCTGACCAGCAGCAACAAGGCAAGCCCCGGTTTGCATTAACCTTTTTATAAGTTTTACTTTGTTTACATGTGTCTTATGAAGTATGAATGTGCATTAGGTGTAGGATGAATGGAACCTCACTTGCATAACCAGAACTTTTCCCTAAGAGTGAGGGTAGTGTCTAAGACCTCGAGTAGACAGGCTATGCTTAATGATTCATAGGAGTTCGGTACAAGTCGAGTAGTTGGAATCTACTCGCGAGATAGGCTTGGGACACACGGGTTCGGTTGAGTGATGCGAGATCACTTTAGTAATGAAAATGAGACTAGGCAAGGGATAGGGCGCAACAAGAGGATGTCTTGTGTGCGCAGCCCTGTCCGTGTCAATTGAGGACCGATCCATGTGTGGCCCTGCTGAACACGTATTGAACGTACCGAAGGCATATCGGATATATGGGCCCCGATAAACCGATGTAGCCTAAACCTCCGGGCGTCGAGGCATAACGCACCGATTTATAGGTGTAGGCTGAGGGCAGCAAGGTGGAAATCTGCCAACGGGCATAGAGAGATGCTCCTTGTGGGGAACCTCCTGCTCATTTCGGTGCGACCGGTTCGACGTTTGGGCTGTTGGGTGAAAGGTTGTCCCGTATGACATCGAGTGAGCGTGATGTGCAGCTCCAAGGGTGGGCGTACGTGACGTGCTCTTTGGGTCTCCCTGCAGGCGTATATCGAGTCGATTCGCCGTCCCTCGCGGTGACGAGTACCGCTTGTTCACTGCATCGTAACGTAGACTAATGAACGAAATGTTATGTTTCAATATTGCTGTCATGATATAATTGTATTGCTACATGTGTGCCACCAAATATGGCTTACTAAATTTCAGCTTCCTGAACTGTTAACTTGTTGCTAAAAGATGAACTAAGGATGAACTGGTAGGCGTGTCCATTTGCTGCAACATTGCTATCCTATGTCATTGTACACCTCATGTAGAGTTTCATGCTTAGGTGAGTCGGTTAAGCCTTGTTGAGCCTTCGTGCTCACAGTTGCTGCTTAAGTGTTTTTCTGGTGAGGAGCCACCCACAGACTCGGAGTATGAGTCCACCGGCGAGGGTTACCCTCCGTCTGGGACCACGGCTGAGTGGGAGCCGTACACGCCGCGATGAGCTAAGGATTGCAGCTAGTGTGGGTTGCCCTAGGGCTGGGCAACCACTTTTGCTAGATAGGCGGGCGTGAGTTGTATAAAAGAAACTTCCGCTGTGTAATAAAGACCCTAGTTTGTAACTGAGAAGTGTACTATTTTGTACCATCAGTTTGTCTTTTCCCGTGTAATATAATGTGTTCTTATGATGGGTGCTGTCGGGTGTCGCATCGCGCGGCACAACCCTCTGCGATCCTGGATGTGCGGATTCCGGTCCGCCACAGCCTGCTATCAGAGCTAGTGGGGATAGCACAGTACTTAAGGACTGCATTATGGGAAAAACTTAGGTATACGGTGAGGATTCGGTAGTTGCCCAAGTAAGGACTATACTAGCATAGTTACTTAAAGTGGCAAAGACTAACTTATGTGTTACAATTCTGAATTTCAATTATGTAACGACGCACCTACGCTCTGGTAAGTATGGTAAGGAACGCCACCGAAAGCGGTTCAATTTCGGTTAGCTCCCCCTGACGAGGAACGTGGTTCAGGGATTAATCTCGCAGCTTGGTGTGAGATGTCAATATGAAACTCTTGGACTCTTCATGTTCCTGAGTTCATATGAAACGCTGATCCCTAGCGTGCAGTAGGCAAGTAAGTGGAGACCCCATCGCGTGGTCAGTAACGCGAAAGTGTGTTCGTCTGGAAATAGCCCAGGAGGACATACGCAGCGCTTGCCATCGGCGTGCCCTGCCGGGTAGTAGGTGGTATTTGTTGGGTTGATAACATTCCCAACCGTGATGACCCGTTCATGATATACTCAGGTTCCCCGTCGTGTGGTGTTGAAACACGATCACGTACCTTGAGACGTGACCTAACTCAAGGACGGCCGTATGACAATGATACGGGCGTTTGTATTTACTTTTAAA
Organism: Neostapfia colusana; assembly: GCA_030760725.1. NCBI lineage: Eukaryota > Viridiplantae > Streptophyta > Magnoliopsida > Poales > Poaceae > Neostapfia > Neostapfia colusana. The sequence continues at coordinate 103,541,257 of JASWHV010000004.1, forward strand.
TATGGAACTGTCTGGAATGAACAACCTTTGAGTGCACCATTATTGTGTGGTCTTCTGCAGGTACTAACCACGTATGTATCCGTGTAGTAAACGTGTGCGAGAGACCGTTTAGTGCCACATTTGAGACGTATATGCCCGTATAATCCGGTTAGGATTTTCTTTTGTGAGGAACGTAGTACAGAGATATTGTAGGCATATGCATGAAAATATTGATAACAAGGAAGTAAAAATCTATAGGTTCAACATTTAGGACCCTGGTTGGGTATAGGAATGGGATAGTGGAGTAGTATAGCCAAAAGTATGAAAAGCAGAGTGCTCTGTTTTGGGCAGCAAGTTGCTGATTTTCAACAGGGCATAACTCACAGGTATTTTAGCCCAGGGAGGTGTGTTATATAGTTCTGGAAAGGTATCTGAGTACCCTACAATTTTGTTGTAGACTTCCAGAGCTGAAACACACCTTAAGATGGCTGAAATCCCAGAGGAATGTAAACTGTCCAGAACCAGGACAAAGTAAAACATTCTCTGAATTGTTCTGTTTTTCAAACATAACTCCCAGTTGAAAAATCTAACATTGTCATATAATACATCCTTAGAAAGAGTAGAAGATGTGTAACATCTTTGCAATTCAAAGTTCCTGAAATTTCAGCACAGAATTTAGTGGAAATCAGAGTTGAAAACAGCAACTTCCAAGGGAGGTGCTGTTAAAATTCTTCCAGAAATTCTGCTGACTTTGAATTACCATAAATTTTTCACCAGAGCTGATCTGAGGGCAAATAAGTACTCGTTGGAAAGATACTGAAGTTTATTCAACTTGAGTCATGAAAATGCCCAGAACCAGATCAAAACTTGGAATAGGTAGAAACTGGTCATTCTGACAGAAGAATGACAGTTGAACTCATTGGAGGGGGTGTTGTACCCTAAGGGTGATGTACGTGATGACAACGCGATAGTAATGTCTCGTAGTGACCAAACCTAGTTACGGTGAGCTTCCAAAGTGGAGGTTCATCAAGTTGGATTAAACTAGCTTGTGTTTGGTCTGGTAATGGTGTAGCTTGTGCGAAGTTATTACATTATCTGCTTACGAGATGTATCGCATATTCTCATTGTCATTTTGTTACGCCTATTTTCATTTGGACTGCATGCAATATGTTGCGGGACTGATGTTTATTGTCGTATGGTTGCAGATGGTTCGCACTAGGACCACGCACGAGGTTGGTGGCTCTAGCCAAGGGGGAGGCGATGACTCCCAGCCACCGGCCTACGACAGCACCCCGCAGCAGCAGCCACCACCGCCGCCTCCGCTTACTTTGGCGGATGTGATAGCGGCATTGGTGGGAGGTCGTGAGGAGCAGACTGACCTGCTCCGCACGATCGTGCAGAATACGTCCCAGGCAGGGGGGGGGGCGTCAAGACAGAGGGCCTCGTGAGCCCCGGGAAGTGTCGTACTCGGATTTCATGAGTACGCACCCTCCAGTGTTCACCGAAGCCGAAGAACCACTGGAGGCGGACAACTGGCTGCGGACCATCGAGTCCAAGTTCGGGCTGCTCCAATGTACGGAGCGGCAGAAGACTCTGTTCGCAGCACAGCAACTCCACGGTGCCGCTGGTGCGTGGTGGGCGAACTATGTCGTCTCACGTCCGGCTGGCCATGCCGTGGAATGGCAAGAGTTCCGGGAGGCGTTCCGCGCCTACCACATTCCTCCCGGAATCATGAGGAGGAAGTTCCAAGAATTCTTGGAGCTGAAGCAGGGCGGGAGGAGTGCCCATGACTACTCCCGTGCCTTCAACCATCTGGCGCAATATGCGTCAGTCTATATCTCCACGGAGGAGAAGAAGAGGGAGCATTTCTATTGGGGGTTACACCCCGAAATGAAGACGCACCTCATTCAGTGGAATAGCGGCACTTTCAACGACCTAGTCAATGCCGCGATTATGCAAGAGGATGCTCAGCGGGAGTTGGCAGCTGAGCAGAGGAAGCGCAGCGCTCCACCTAGCAGTGGTGGTGGCACGCCCCAGAAGTACCGTATGGTGTATCGGACACCATCCGGGCAGCAGTGTCATCCACCGGCGCGACCTCAACAGTTCGGGGGACGTCCATTCCAGTCACCCTCGTTCCGTCCGCCGATGCCACCACCAAGACAGCAGCAGCAGCAGCAGCAGACGGTACCCCGGGCGTTTCCACCGCCACAACGCGCCCCGGGATTCCGTCCACCGATCAGCGGGGGACCGCCCCATTTCACCTGCTTCACGTGTGGCCAGGCGGGCCACTTCACGAAGGACTGTCCCCAGGGGCAGCAGAGCAGCGGGCAAGCCCAGTTTCAGGGCGGTGCTCGAGGCCGACCTCCGGTCAAGAAGGTTGGTCAGCGGACTGGGGGCGTCCGCAACCTCGACAATGAGGACGCCCCAGAAGGAGACAACGTGCTGGCGGGTACGTTCACTCTCAACAATCAAGCCATCATCATACTTTTTGATTCTGGTGCAACCCACAGCTTTATAAGTGCATCATATGTGGTTAAGCATCAGCTGGAAGCCTTTCCAACCGAGTGTTCGTATATGATCTGCTCACCGGGAGGAAAGATTTCAGCAACTATGATGGTTCCAAAAGCACCACTATGCTTAGGTGGGAAGATATATCCCACCACTATGATTATCCTAGGGGGGCAGAAGATTGATGCAATCTTGGGAATATCATGGCTAAGCTACCATGGTGCTATCCTGGAAACCCCATCACGGACGGTTCACCTCAACTCCCCATTACACCGTCCGCAGTCCCTCCTATTAGATAATCCAGTCAGAGAGGATTCAGCGATTAACAATACTGAAACTCTCAAGTTAGAAGACATCCCCGTAGTTCGGGAGTATCCTGAAGTGTTCCCGGATGATCTTCCGGGCATGCCACCTGAGCGGGATGTCGAGTTCAAGATTGAACTTGCACCTGGGACTACGCCCATATCACGGAGACCATACAAGATGGCTCCGAATGAGCTGGCTGAACTAAAAGAACAGCTCAATGATCTGTTGAGCAAGGGTTTCATTAGGCCGAGTTTCTCGCCTTGGGGATGCTCGGCGCTGTTTGTAAAGAAGAAGGATGAAACCCTGAGGCTGTGTGTGGACTACCGGCCGCTCGACGCCGTCACCATCAAGAATAAGTACCCACTGCCCCATATTGACATTTTGTTTGATCAACTTGTGGGGGCAAGTGTGTTCTCAAAGATGGACCTTCACTCTGGATATCACCAGATCAAGATCCGGGCGGAGGATATCCCGAAGACGGCCTTCTCGATGAGATATGGGTTATATGAATATCTCGTCATGTCCTTTGGTCTCACCAATGCTCCAGCCCATTTCATGTATCTCATGAACTCAGTATTCATGCCGGAGCTGGATAAGTTCGTGGTAGTGTTCATCGACGATATCTTGGTTTACTCCAAGACAGAAGCCGAACATGCCGAACACTTGAGAATCGTTCTTCAACGATTGCGAGACCATAAACTCTACGCCAAGTTCAGTAAATGCGAGTTTTGGATCAGACAAGTGCCATTCTTGGGACATATCATCTCAGCAGAAGGCATCGCAGTTGACCCAAGCAAAATAGAGCAAGTGCTGAAATGGAAAGCTCCCACTTCAGTCCATGAAGTCAGAAGCTTCCTCGGGTTAGCGGGATACTATCGGAGATTCATTCCAAGCTTCTCCAAGCTCGCTAAGCCGATGACAGAATTGCTGAAGAAAGGGACGAAATATGTTTGGAACACGGCGTTTGAAGGAGCATTCCGAACATTGGTGAAGCATCTCACCACAGCCCCGGTCTTAGCTCAGCCGGATACAACAAAGCCCTTCGACGTGTACTGTGACGCGTCCGGTATTGGGCTCGGCTGCGTGTTGATGCAGGAAGGACGTGTGGTCGCTTATGGCTCACGCCAACTTCGGAACCATGAGCAGCATTATCCGACTCATGATCTTGAGCTTGCTGCCGTGGTGTTGGCGCTAAAAATGTGGAGGCACTATCTCCTGGGGAACTTGGTGCATCTCTACACCGACCACAAGAGCTTGAAATACCTTTTCACCCAGAAGGAGCTGAACATGAGGCAACGGAGGTGGTTAGAATTGATAAAAGATTATGAAATTGAGATTCATTACCACCCCGGCAAGGCGAATGTGGTTGCCGACGCACTGAGTCGGAAATCACATGTGTATCACCTCACCATTACACCGGTGGAGGAGGAAGAGCCAAGTGTATACTTGGTTCCTTATGGGTCGCTGTACAACCTTGCCCTCATCCCTACCATCAGGGAGGACATCATTGCAGCTCAGAAAGATGATAAAGGCATGGCACATCTCCGGAGACGGATAGACAATGGAGAGATCAAATGTTTCTGGAAGGATGATGAGGGGACCCTATGGTTCAATGACCGCATAGTCGTACCCCGGGATATGGAGCTGAGGAAGAAGCTCTTTGATGAAGCTCACTTGTCCAAATACTCCATTCATCCGGGCAGCAACAAGATGTACCAAGATTTGAAAAAGAAATTTTGGTGGACACGGATGAAGCGGGAGGTAGCTAAGTACGTATCCGAGTGCGATACGTGTCGACGAGTAAAAGCTGATCACATGAAGAAGTCAGGGCTGTTGCAACCCCTGAAGATCCCGGCGTGGAAATGGGAAGATGTGAGCATGGATTTCATTGTGGGATTACCCATAACATCCAACAAGCATGATTCCATATGGGCAATCGTTGATCGGTTAACCAAGACGGCTCACTTCATCCCGGTGAATACACGTTACAATGCCGGCAAATATGCAGAGCTGTACATAGCGAAGATTCTATGCCTATACGGGGTACCCAAGACCATCGTCTCAGATCGAGGTGCGTTATTTGTATCTCGCTTTTGGGAGCAGCTACACGCTGCATTGGGTACTAAGTTGATCAGAAGCTCCGCCTATCACCCTCAAACAGATGGGCAAACAGAGAGGGTGAACCAAATATTAGAAGACATGTTGAGAGCATGTGCCATCCACCACGGTAGGAACTGGGATGATCACCTACCGTTGGCGGAATTCTCGTACAACAACGGCTATCAGGCGAGTATCAAGATGGCACCCTACGAAGCTCTCTACGGTCGCAAATGCCGCACCCCATTAAATTGGTGCGAGTCCGGTGAAAGGGTCACATTCAGGGTTGATGTGGTGAACGACGCCGAAGAGCGCGTTCGGACAATTCAAGCCAATTTGAAGGCCGCTCAATCCCGGCAGAAGAGCTACGCTGATAAGAGGCATAGGCCGTTGCACTTTGATGTTGGGGAACACGTGTACCTCCGCGTGTCTCCGATGAAGGGCGTGCACCGGTTCAGTGTGAAGGGGAAGCTCGCTCCCCGTTTTATTGGACCCTACGCTATCACCGAGAAGTGTGGACCAGCAGCGTATCGATTGGAGCTACCGGCATCTCTGGCTGGTGTCCATGATGTTTTCCATGTTTCGCCACTGCAAAAATGCTTGAAGCATGCAGCTGCTGTTCCTACCAAAGACATCGGCGAGCTGAAACCGGATTTAACATATGATGAGTATCCGGTGGAAATTCTTGATGAGAAAGCCCGAACCACGCGTAGTAGAATGTTGTGGTTCCACAAAATACTCTGGAGCAACCACACCGCCGAAGAAGCGACGTGGGAGAGCGAGGAATTCCTTCGCTCAAATTACCCGGAGTTCATGGCATCTCAGTACGGGTAAGTCCCTATTACATCGCTATTTCTTCTTTTATAATCTTGGGACGAGATTCTTTTAAGGGGGGAGGGATGTAAAAGCCCAAGAAAAGGGACTTGCAAAAACTTTTTATCACCACACAACACCACAGTTTTGTTGTGGATAGATTGTGAAAAAGTGTGAAGAGCAAGTAACCTCCATCAAAAGAGTGGTTAGAGGGGAAAGCCTACACTTTCAAAAAGGGGGAAGTTTACACATGACACTTGAGATGGTGATTCAAAACTATTACATTCAAACTCGTGGTTGCAGCATCTAAAACAAAGATCAAAGTGCATAATTGGATTCCTCAGGTCCAAATTAGTGGGGAGGCAAAGTTTCAATTATTTTTGAAAAGGTTTGCTACCCATTTGTCCAAAAAGGATCCAAATGTGCGAGAATTCAAATATACATTTGAATTTGGGGGAGATTTGCCCAACCATACAAATGTAGATCAGTTTGAAACTCCAAACATTTGAATTCATCTCTTGCCAAGTTTTGGAGATCTTTTGAGGGGTGGGGGAGCACTGACAAGTTGGTCCCACATGTCATTGGGGAGGATCAAATGGCACAAAAGTCAACAGCCTTAGGGGCTAAGTATTGCACTTGGAACAGAGCCGAGGCTCCACGGTGACACCCCGAGAAACGCCGGGCGCCACCTCCTGCTCTTCCCCTCACGCACTGGCGATCTCTTCGTGGGGGCGCCGTAAAACCCAGCTGTGCCCCAGCTCGCCACGACCACGAGCCGATCGTGTTTTGCCTCCTTCTCCCGAGCAGCGCCACACCGAGCTCAGTTCTTTCCCCCGACGCCGCTCCTCTGATTCTCCCCTGCACGCCGACGTCTGCTCGGCCTTTGCCTGAGCTCCCCACACAAAAAGGAAGCGCCTGGGTGTGCTCTAGCTGACCAGCTCACCACCTTGTGGTGTTAGCACGTCATTTGGCCACCAATTGACGATCGCAGCTGAGGACCGAGGTGCAACCGGCGGAACCGCAACCGGCTCACCGTGGGCAGCGCTCCACAGCCGTTTTCACCGTTCCTCTCCTGCACGAAAAAGGTGCGACGTGCTCTCTAGATTGTGTAGGTGCAAGCCGTTTAGCGGTTGATTCACCGGGTGAAGAGTATTTCCAACTCTTCCGAAACGTAGTGTGTTTGGGTAGAGCGCGGTCTAACCCAAAAATTCATGCTACTCACTTAGCTATTGGCCGCGCCGGCTTGTCAGCACCTTCCTCACTCCCTAGCGGCCCTCCTCGACCAGGAATCAAGGGAAATGACCCAGAAATGGCCGGGTTTGGGTTGTTTTTCGGGCCGCCATAGAATAATAGCTCAGTTCACCGTGGAGCTCTAGGTTGCCGACCGTTTCATGGGGTTTGGCGGTCATTTCCGTCACCCCCGAGCTCCCACGGTGCTCACCGACCCTTTGCTGATCATTTTCATGCGTTGTAACGCATTCCCGACCACGCCGGAACCTTAACCGCCGCTGTCACCGTCGGGAGCCCTGTTCCGGTGAGCTACGGCCGCCGGCGACACCACCGACGAGTTCAGCGCCACGAATTACGGGGGGGGGGGGGGGGGGCGGCGAGTCTGAGATCGGGAGACGGCCGGGAAAGCAGTTCCGGCGACACTCGCCGGAGTGCGCCGCCGCGGACACCTGTTTGGCGAGAGGAAGGAGAAGACTGCCGGGTGGGACCCACTGGCAGACATTTAAACATTTTGAAATGTCCAGTTTGTAGTTCAAACTTTGGAGGACCACAACTCGAGGTAGGAGAATCCAAAAATTATGAAACAAATTTTGTTGGTTTCCGCTATCTGAGTACAACCCAAATCTGAAACCCAATTTGTATGAAACCCATTAATTAATTCTGGAAAATTCTTTAAAGCTTTTCAGCAAAAGAATTTTAGAGGGAGTTTGGTGCATCCAAAAATCCCCAAATTTTGCCAGAATGTTCTTTAGGACATTAGTGAACCCCTGTAAAAGTTTCAGACCATTTGGAGTTGATTTGGTCAGAGCAATTCAAATTTGAAGGTGCTGTGTTCATTTGAATACAGAAACATTTTCAGAGAATTTCCAAAACTTGGAAATTCAGTTCTGGGCAAATCTTAGCTCCAAAAATATTAGGAAAATTCCTGCAAACTCTATGAGCTATAATTGAAATTGTAGTTCACTAAGTTGGGCATGAACAGGGGTATTACCTCAGAATTAATTCTTCTTTGCTTATTTGCTAAGAGAATTATTCTGAGCAAACCACTCCATGAAAAGTGCTAGTGTTTGGTCCAGAGAGTTTTCTTGTGACAATGAACTCACACAAAAATTCTCAGCTCCATTGGATCTCTGGATCACCCCTGTCCTGTTTAACCACTTGAGGGATTAATATGGAAAAGGGGGAAAACCACTTAGCATTTAACCAGGGGGATTAAGTCTAAGCCAAACCACCAACACCCAGTTCATCTTCAAATTCTTAAACAGAGTTCCAGTTGTTAGAGACTGGTTATTAGAACTAATAGCAGAAGTATTACCTAGACTCACATTGCATTTAAATTAACATATAGTGTTTCATTAACGTGTAGCCATTGAAGAAGAGACTCCGGAAGTGCTGGACTTCCTACTTCCGGAAGAGGAACTAACCCCTGACCAGCAGCAACAAGGCAAGCCCCGGTTTGCATTAACCTTTTTATATTTTTTACTTTTTTAAAATGTGTCTTATGAAGTATGAATGTGCATTAGGTGTAGGATGAATGGAACCTCACTTGCATAACCAGAACTTTTCCCTAAGAGTGAGGGTAGTGTCTAAGACCTCGAGTAGACAGGCTATGCTTAATGATTCATAGGACTTCGGTACAAGTCGAGTAGTTGGAATCTACTCGCGAGATAGGCTTGGGACACACGGGTTCGGTTGAGTGATGCGAGATCACTTTAGTAATGAAAATGAGACTAGGCAGGGGCTAGGGCGCAACAAGAGGATGTCTTGTGTGCGCAGCCCTGTCCGTGTCGATTGAGGACCGATCCGTGTGCGGCCCTGCTGAACAAGTATTGAACGTAGCGAAGGCATATCGGATATATGGGCCCCGATAAACCGATGTAGCCTAAACCTCCGGGCGTCGAGGCATAACGCACCGATTTATAGGTGTAGGCTGAGGGCAGCAAGGTGGAAATCTGCCAACGGGCATAGAGAGATGCTCCGTGTGGGGAACCTCCTGCTCGTTTCGGTGCGACCAGTTTGACGTTTGGGCTGTTGGGTGAAAGGTTGTCCCGTACGACATCGAGTGAGCGTGCTGTGCAGCTCTAAGGGCGGGCGTACGTGACGTGCTCTTTGGGTCTCCCTGCAGGTGTATATCGAGTCGATTCGCCGTCCCTTGCGGTGACGAGTACCGCTTGTTCACCGCGTCGTAACTTAGACTAATGAACGAAATGTTATGTTTCAATATTGCTGTCATGATATAATTGTATTGCTACATGTGTGCCACCAAATATGGCTTACTAAATTTCAGCTTCCTGAACTGTTAACTTGTTGCTAAAAGATGAACTAAGGATGAACTGGTAGGCGTGTCCATTTGCTGCAACATTGCTATCCTATGTCATTGTACACCTCATGTAGAGTTTCATGCTTAGGTGAGTCGGTTAAGCCTTGCTGAGCCTTTGTGCTCACGGTTGCTGCTTAAGTGTTTTTCAGGTGAGGAGCCACCAACGGACTCGGAGTACGAGTCCACCGGCGAGGGTTACCCTCCATCGGGGACCACGGCTGAGTGGGAGCCGTACACGCCGCGATGAGCTGAGGAGTGCAGCTAGTGTGGGTTGCCCTAGGGCTGGGCAACCACTTTTGCTAGATAGGCGGGCGTGAGTTGTATAAAAGAAACTTCCGCTGTGTAATAAAGACCCTAGTTTGTAACTGAGAAGTGTACTATTTTGTACCTTAAGTTTGTCTTTTCCCGTGTAATATAATGTGTTCTTATGACGTGTGCTGTCGGGTGTCGCATCACGCGGCACCACCCTCTGCGATCCTGGATAAGCGGATTCCGGTCCGCCACAAACAGTTCCAAAACCAATCCCAATGACCATACCATTACCATACCGAACAACCATCATAAGTTTTCCCTCTAACCATGTGAGTTGGCCAGGTGCTTGTGACCGGAAGCACGGCTATCATGATAGTTTTACACTGTGCAGAGGTGGCACCACTTTACCCACAAGTTCGTGATTTCGTCACCCGTCGGTGACTGCAGAACCTCCATTATACCAGTACACAACCTTCGGTGTATGGCCAAGATATCACAAAATAGCCTTTACAAAGGGGCTACTAGATGTATGGACTCACTAAGATTTCACCGGCAGGCTCGAATCACCATTCTCCCACCCACGGGCCCCCTCTTGTGCCATGCAGTTCCTAGGGCAGTCCCTATCGACTCCCATTCCCCGCGCCACCCACGGTCCATAACAAGCTAGCAACACACCTAATTAGTCAGCTAAGGCACACCCATATTTGGCCTTATGGTGGCACTGTTTTCCTGGCATGTGTGTAAGGGCCTCAGATTTTGGCACATAATTGAAGTGTTCATCACCATACACACACACCTCATTTGAGGAAAGATGATGAACACAAATAAAGAGCAAGTAACCACCATCAACATGTTCATTAGAGCACAAACTCACATATTGAAAAAGTGGTATCTCCCACATGTGATATAGGTGGGCTGGACATATGAAAACTCCTACACATTGCTAAGGATGTCCATGCCAAGTTTCACCCAAATTAAAAACCTTTTTGAGGTCATTTTGGGTATAGCTAGAAAGAGGGCAGTTTGAAACCATATTCAAATTCAAACTGTTTTTATCCCATGAATTTAAAAGTGGGAGGCATATTCTTACTCAGCACATTTTTGTGAGCTCACACACCAATTTTCACTCCATTTGGAGTTGATCTTGACATGAGCTAAGTGGGACAAATTCAAACTTTATTTGAATTCAAAACTGAACTTGTGCTGAAATTCATTCAAACAAACCCAATTTGAACTTTGATCAATTCAAATGGCTCATGGGTGAATAATTTGAATTACCAGGGGTACTATGGGGCTCACTGTTTACAACAGTGATTAGGAGTAAATTTCAGAGGTTAAAATTGGAAGTGGGACACATATGTCAGCCACTACTCCAAATCAAACCGACTGAGACTTTCTCACTCGGTTAGCCGAGCCGCCGCTGTGATCGCCACCGAGGGGAGCCGCCGCGCCAGCAGCTGCTTGGCCACGCGCGGGCGTGAGGCGGTTCAGAGCCTTCCTAAGGCGCCTTTCCCCCTCCTCGGCCGAAGCCTCGCCCGTTTCTTCCCCCGCAAGAACTCAGCGCCGGCCAACACTTTCCTCAGCTCGGAATCGATCGGAGAGCGCCGATCACAGCCTTCCCATCCCCTCTCGAGCTACGGCAAGGTACTAGGAACTCTTCTCCTTCCTTCCCGCTGCTAAAACTCAGCTGAAACCGATTGATATCGGCCATGCCGAAAGATCACTTCGGTGACTTAAAACCACCGCACCTTGGGCTGCCGTGGACAGCCCAACTGGGGCGTTGTCACGCCCGAGCCAAGGCACCCTTGGACGCGCTGGTGACCGGTGCTGCTCACCCCCGAGCCACAGCTCGAGTGGTTGCTCACCGGCGGCGGATTTCCAGTTTTCCCCTTTCTGTGTGCAGAACGACCTTCGGGTGCGATTCCGTCGAATTCGTACTCTAGAAAGGATTAGAGGGCCTCAATCCGCTCTCACACAAACTAGACACGGTAACGCACAAGTTGCCTTCACAACCCTTGGCTGGAGAACCTCTGTACCCGGCGTAATTCGAAGTTTACCAACGGCGGAACAAACGGAAGGCATCGGGCGCACGGTGAGGACCTAATTCGGGCCTTCCCCGAGCTGCCCCCAAGCTCATGTAGACCTTCCCTGAGGTCCACTGATGTTTCCGACCGGTTCCTCGAGTAGTTGAGGCGCTAGGGGAGTCAGCCGACACGGCCGAAGTTTTTCCGAGGCGGCGGCTCGTCGCTGACCATGTACCGGCCGTTGTCATGACTAGCTGACCCCAGAATCCTGTTCCCCGAGTGAAAGTAGACAGGGGCAGCCAAAATCGTGAAGTTTGGAGCTGTACAGAAGCCGGAGGCGAGCTCTCCGGCGAAGTTCCCCGGCGGCAGAGCGCGGGCGTCGCGAGGTTGAAGAAGGGGGTGGACCCCAGCTGTCAGCGACAGATATTTTAAATCAGGATCGGAGTGTGGCCGGGATCGGGTGTGCTGGCGCGCAAAGACCCTGTGGGCTGCAGTGTGCGGTCGCCTCGGTGTGCGACGCGTGTCCCCGGGGCCCACTCACGAGTTTAAACTTTTTCCCGATTTTCAGATTTCTTCCAAACTTCAAATCCTCATAACTTTGGCTAGAAAGCTCCAAATCGAGTGAACCAAATTTTGCTGGATTCAGCTCTCTGAGCAATTTCCAGCAAATCAAGTTTCACTTCATGAAAATCTTTATTTCTCCAGAATTAATTCCTCAAAGTTTAAACTGTTTGGAATTTTAACTGGAGAATCCCTTGGGGGAAAGTCCTGAAATTTTGCTGGGATGTTCACCAAAATATCCCTGAACTGCCATAAAAATTTCAGACCCATTTGAGCTTATTTGGTCCACCTAATGGTGTGATTAGTGAAACTGTTCCAGAGAAAATAGAAAATGTTCAGAAATATTTTCAGAATTTTCTCTGAAATTGTTTAGCTCATATCTTTAGTTAGGAACCTTCAAATTAAGTGAGACCAACTCCATTAGAACCCTCTGAAAATCTAGTTTTCAGAAAGTCGTAGTTTGTTCATAAAAATCCTTAGAACACCCTAAAATCCTTTAATTAAGGTCAAGTACATGATTAATTGTGGAGGGCTCAAATGAGCTTTGCTACAACTAAAACTTGACCAAGTGTCTGTTTAGGTTGTAACCAAGCCACAGTAAAAATTTCACAGTCATTGGGCTTGTCTAGTAAGAGTTATAGACTTCACAAGTTTAAAAGTTACAACTGCATTTAAATTAATACATGTATTGCTTCTATCATGTAGTCGCTAAGGTTGAGAAGGAACCCGAAGTCCTAGACTTCGTTACTCCAGAGGAACAGCTAGCCTACGACCAAGAGCAGCAAGGCAAGCTCCGGTTTGCATTAACCTTTTTACAAGTTTTTATTGTTTTGAGCACATACTTGATTACTTTATTCTCTGCATTAGAGTCTTGTTTGGAAACCCAACTGCATAGCCAAGAAAACCATGGGTTGAGTTTAGGATTGCAAACCCCGTTAGCTACTGCAATGCTAAGATAGTGTAGGATTCGGTACAAGTCGAGTAGTTGGAACTACTAGCGAGCATAGGCTAGGGGCACTCGACTCGGGTAGAGATAGCACATGAAACACATGACAAGAAAATGAGACCAAGCGGAGGGTAAGGGCAGCAGGACTTTGGGGCCTGTGTGCTGTAGCTCCGCTTGTGTCGATTGAGGACCGAGCCGTGTGCGGGCCTGTTGAACAAGCTAGAACAGTACCAAAGGCCTACCGGCTATATGGGAACCGGGAAACCGATGTAACTCGGGTAGCTGGGTATTGAGGCATTGCCCGTCATTCAGAGGGTAGGTTGAGAGATTGAGGTGTAAATCGGCTGGCGGCACTGAGATGCACGTGCAGAGACCTCTTGCTCGGGACGATGGGACCGGTTCAATATTTGGCTGACGGGCGAAAGGTGGTTGCGTACGGCGTCCGTGATGGTTGTTGAAGGCAACATCGAGTACGGGCGTAGGTGACGGGTTGTTCGGGTAACCCTGCAGGTGTAAATCGATTATAATCGCCGTCCCTCGCGGTCAGTGAGTACCACTTGTTCACTGTACCGTGACGTAGAAAGAACAGGCTAGTTACATGTTAAAATGCTGCTGATTGAAAGATGGACTTTGCTTGTTAATGGTTTGTTGTAGTTTAGAGCTAACTAAAGTTCTTTTCAACTTTGGGCAAAGTACATGAGAGAAATGTCTTTCTTGTTTGATTGCGGCTCTCTCATGTGCCTTAGCGTAAGGTTCTCCACAACCTGCTGCTAAAACCTGAAAATAAGGTTCTACTAATTAGGCGAGTCCTTGCAAATGATTTTTACCTCATGTAACCCATTACCCCTCATGTAGAAGTTCCATGTTTAGGTGAGACGGGTCAGACTTGCTGAGCCTTCGTGCTCACTGCTTGTGTTTGAAGCTTTTGCAGGGTTCTATGAGGAAGGGACTCCCGAAGAGGAGACGGAACCCCAGGAGGGGAACCCCGTCGAGTGGGAGTCGTGCACGCCGCAGAGTTAGTGTGCGTGTGTGCTAGCAAGGACACGTTCAAGGGCTGAACGTGGACTTGATGCGTAGTCTACGCCCGTGAGTGTAGACTGGAACTATTTTGGGGTAACATGTTCATAAACTTGTTTATGTAATAAAATTCCGCTTCCACTTTGTACCTTTGACGTGTGTTATCCGGTGCTGTGCAACGCAGCACCCCTCAGCGTGATCCTGGCTCGACAAGACTGTTGGGGTCGTGTCAATGTGCTGGCATGAACCAGTCCTTAGATCTACGACAAGTAAACCACCATCTCATTCAGCAACATCCACGAACCAAGCTTGCCTAGATCTACCTGATTCCATGCTCATTAACATCATCAAGTTCTCATCATCATTGTTCATATGAGTGCAGTAGCTAACCATGTTTTAATTCAGCTTCCCGTATCTCGTAGATTAAGCAAAGCAAAAAGGAAAAACGACCATACCCGACTCATCAACTTTCCCAGCGATAAGGATGGTTAATAAAACTAGTAAACTCCTATAAAAGGGTGTCCCATCAAGTTGACTCAAGCATACACGTTTTTGAAAGCAAAACAGTTTGAAAACATGGGATCAATATGGTCAAGGGTTACTTGCCTTGCTCCCATGGCTCTTATTGCTCAAGCGTCTCGAAGTCTTGGTGCTGTAGGTCCTCGTAGATGGCCTCTTGAGCTTGCCCTTCTACTCACGACCAAGCTCATACAAAATTCACAGCAATCAATCATCATGCACAAACTTTACTCAAGATGCAATGGAGTAGATGGATGCAAATCCTATGTTGCTGCTTGATTAAACCAGTTTGTACGTGTTCTTGCATGTTTTAATGGCCTTTTGTAACACCCCAAAATCTGTTAAATAGGGGAATTTAAAATTTTTTGGACGTAATGCATGTGGTGAAACAATTCAAACTCAAACTAGAAATTCAAATTTGAATCAAAACAAAAAGAAAAAAGGAAAAAGGAAAAAGGAAAACGGCCAGTGGGCCGAAACCCCCCAGCCGGCCCAACCGCCGCGACTATTTTTTTCCTCCCCCTCTCTCTGACACGCGGGGCCTGCGTGTCATCTTCTTCCCCGCGTACGCCCAACCACCCCAATACTCCCGCGCCGATCGTCGTTGCCACGTCCGATTTCCTCGCCCCAGAGCCGCGATCTCCAGCCCACGCGTTGCTGCACATCTAAACCAACCCCCGCCGCCCTCCCTCGCCTATTTAAGCGCTGAAATCCGCTCCCTTTCTCCCCGATCGACCCGCCTCAGTTCCCGGTGAGAACCGAAACTCCCATCCCCGTTTTCTTTTGATCTTCGTCCGTTCTCTCCGATCTAATGCGTGTAGTGCGTCCTGCCGCCGCCGGGGAGTCGTGCAGGTGAGGGAGACCCGGTGTTTTGCGCTCTAGACACAGCTCCAGTGAGCACCGCCGAGTTTCCTCCTCGGACCTCGTCGCCAACCGCCTTCCAGGGCCTCCGAGCTCAAGAAAACCCCCGAGGTGAGATCCCCTACTCCCCCTCCTCCAGATTTTGCAGAGAAAACGGTAGTCTAGGGCCGGTAGATGAGATTTCGGGAAATTCCGGCGAGATCGCCACCTCCCGCCGCCGCGCGCCGCCGGGCAGCGCTGCCCGCACACGGCTAGGGCGACGTGGCCCTCTGTGGCCCGTCCATTTTAAATCGGGCGGATGAAAACAGAACCCCCGCGTACCCCTTCGCGATCTAATCTCAGCCCTCCGTTTAAAATCCAACGGCCCACGGCCGCCCCGCGTTATAAAGGCCGGGAATCTTACGTGCTACCCCCTGGGGATCTTTGAAAACACGAGCTAGCGCCGGAAACTTCTGATCTAGCCCCTGGACCCTCAGAAATTCATGTAAATTCAATTAAAAATCAGTTTTAGCCCCTGGACTTAATAGGAATTATGAAGACCTCCCTATTTTGCACACTTAGACCCCTGCAAATTTAGGAAATGAGAAATGGGGCCCCACTGCAGTGTGAAATTGCACTTCAGCCCCTAGGAAGAATTAATTTCAGGAAATTGAATCTGTGAATAGGATTTAAATTTAAACATAGGTGTAGATTCAGTTGAATTATCCTAACCCTGTTTAAAAATTGGTAGAACAATCTGAGGTCTGAATTTGGAGGGGAAATAAACTTTTAAACTAAATGAGATTGCTGTTTCGTAGTTTATCTCTGAAATATACCCTTTAAGCATAAAACAAATTTAAAATATGGGAAAATAAATCTAAGTCACCAAAAAGGGGTAGGAAAAATTTATAAAGGTTCTGTTTGGCTAATTGGAACAGTAGAAATTTTTGTACGAATTTAGGTTGCTGTTTTATTGGTGAAAATTCATTTTCAGACTAGAAAATAATTCTGAAAATGGGTAAAAATAAATTTAAATTGATCCTCATCAGGGAGGAAGTCAAAAGATATTTTATTGGACATTTTAGATCAGAATACATTCTGTTTAGGAGATATATTGTGCTATTATAATATTAAAGTTCACTTTTAGGCATAGAAAATAAATCTGAAAATATAGGGAAATAAGTATGCATAATTAGAAAATGTTAAATGAGGTCTCCAAATCCAAAAACTTCAAATTAAGATTTTGTAGAAGATCTGAAAACCTATTTGGAGTAGTAAATTATCTTTCATACAAATTTTGTGGCTAAGAAGTGTATTAATTAAATATAGAGAATTTGTTCAAATTGGAAATTCATATATAGTGTGCACTTAGAAATCTGAATACAAAAGTTAGAAATAATATATATATATGTTTAAAAGTGCATGTAGGCCTAAAATAAACACATCTAGGGTAACCACAACACTTAAAAATGTGAATGACTTTCATATGTATGTATGTGTGGTTTGCATGAGTGGAAGTGTGGACTATGGCTTATAGAGTGTTGTTTTCTTTTGCTATGTGTGTTGGCATGAGTAGAGCCAGCCCCAGAGCAGATTCTCACCTTTCAAGATCAAGACTTTCCATTCCCAGAGCAGCAGGAAGAAGGCAAGTGTCCTTGACCACTTTGATCCTATACTAGGATGTGTAGTTAGAATTTAATTAATTGCATTGTCGATTTGGAATATGGTACCAGATCTAGGAAGTTTCCCCTAGATTTTCATTATCTTACTTCCTTGTAGCCTGGGTTGGGATTTATGTTATTATGTCATTCATTCATATTACTTATGCTTAGCCATGCTTAGAATGGAATAAGTGGGATATGAGATCATCAACTTGTTTACCTTACTCTTGAAATGAGATATTATGAGTTATGTAGAGGTAGGGATCGAGGCAAGTTGGATGATTTAGTTGGTGTTGTGTGCACGAGACTCGGGTTTGTGTTTAGTGCTTGCCTGGATCCTAAGGACCGGTTCATGGAGCATGTAACCTGGCTTTACCGTGCCAACCACATGCTGAGATGGGGCAGCTTGGCCAATTAATTAGGTGTATCTCCGGAGTAGTATGGGTGTTTGGATGGTGCGGGAAAATAGGTGTCAGCTGGACTACCATATGAACCGCAAGGCTCAAGAGGGGGCCACTGCAGCGGGGTTGGAGCCTCTTGTATGCTGTTAGGGTGAAACCTCAGTGGACCCATGCTCGTCGGAAATCCCTTTGTAAAGGCCTCGTAGTGATCTCCTGGCTACACACCTCGGAAGTGTGAACGTGGTTCGCGGCCACTGGCATAATGGAGATTCTTTTAGTCCATCCGGCAATGGGGGATGAAATCACTACATGTGGGTACAGTGGTGCAAACTCTGCAGAGTCAAAAACTATCATGACAGCCGTTCTCACGGTCAAGAGCGGCTTGGACTTATTCATGATTAGAGGATGATGAATTGGGAAGTTGAGGATGTTAAGCGGGAAGCTTAACATTTGAGATGAGATTATGGTTACTTGATATTGATGATGTGTTCAGGGATTGGGACCATTTCACCTGTGTAGTGATGTAGGTGCTTAATAAGCTAAGGTGATAGGTATTAATTGCGTAGTACTTTAACCATGAGTTCAACCTCTCCTTGCTCTAGCCATGCATGACATAACTTTCCCACACTTGCTGAGTGCCAACGGTACTCAAGCTTGCTTTTCTGTTGGTTTAAATTGCTGCTCAGGTCAAGGGGATGATGTGGTGTTCAATGACCAAGACTTCGTACCCGAAGAAGGATTCTAGGTTCACGAAGTCCCCCGGGCAACACCTGTGACGGAGCCCACAAGATTTATATTCCGCTGCTGTTTTAATTTACATGATATGAACATATTATCGTCCATCGAGACATTATGCGATGTATGATTTATTTTATGTTCGAACACTTGGCTTATAATAAAATGATGCTTCACTATTTGTCATCACCTGTATGAGAGAATGATCCTGGCATACATGTGATATTCACTTGGATTGTTCTTTGGACCAACCGGGTGTGACAGAAGTGGTATCAGAGCCAAGGTTGCCCGTAGGAACGTGCACCTAGGTAGAAATGGACGTATTTAAGGACCCTATTTTCTTAAAAACTATTTTACAAAAGGTGTGGGTTGAAAGTGTTATTTAATGGGGTCACTTTATTTGTTCATCTTGCCCCAACTTTTATTCAAAATACAGTCTTTATTTAATTCTTATCTAACTTGATTTTAAATGCTTTATGTTTTAGATGGTTCGCATGGTCCGCACCGCCCGCAAGTCTACCGGAGAGAGAGTTCCTGTAGCTGCCCTTGCCTTGAGAGAGGAGAACCGCCCGGTGACGTACCACCCCTACGGGTTGGCAGTAGGAGGCTTGTTGCGCCGTTTTCGGCGTATGCTCCACGCCACCGGCAATGTTGGCAAGCTGATCATAGACTACAGCTCCACCAGGACCATCCGTGAGAAGCGTGAAGAATGGAGCTCAGAGATGAGAATTGTCCATGAAAACCAGCTGCTCAAGATCCACCGCTCTCTGGCTTGTCAGGCGACTCAGGTCGATGCTGAGAAGGATGTCACCTGGGAGGCCATAACCTGCCAGAGTTACATCAACCGTCGCCACCTAGATAGGACTGAGTATATGTATGTCCTCCAGCGTGAGAGTGGCACCGCGTAGTACAAGTACCCGCCAGTGCAGCAGGGGACTTCCCATGAGCAAATGGACCTGTGCCTGGAGGATGCAGCAATGCCCAGTAGGAGCTTCAGGATGTTCGTGACACCCTGAAGGAGACTGAGGCGTTGCTTCACGCCAGCTTGAGGGCGAGAGAAAGAGGAGATGGGAATGAACTGTGTGTCACAGTGAATGACACGTGGACTCCTGACTCCCCAGACCGCCGGGCGAGCAAGCGTCGCCGCATTTCTACACTAGCAGCTTCCCCACCTAAAGCGGAATCAGAGGGCAGCCGCAATGATGAGGAAGACCCCGACGTGCCAACTCAGTGATGCAAGTTGTTAGAATTATTTCCCTTATTTCCGCATGATTATTGAGTAGTCGAGTCAATAACCCATCTATTTGCTTGTTAGTGTTTGTGTGTGACGTGAGTTGTGGAAGCCATAGGCACTTGTCCACAACCTCGTCTTTAAGTTGCTTTGCTTTGGTATGTGAACCCCTATGAATCAATAGTGCATTTATTTTCTCGTGAAACATGATGCCCAAAGATCTATATGAAATCTTCAGAGATTGTCTAGATATTAAGGCCTAAAAAGTTTAAGTTTAAACAAGCAATTTGGGAAGTTAATGCGTAAAGACTAAAGTTAACATTTGGTTGATTACGATAGATGGCTGGAAGAGGAAAAGGTCGTGGTGCCAACCCCAACAACAACCACGATGAGGCCGCCAATCCTCACCTTCCTGGAGGGCAAGACAGGGGTGATCGCCACGAAGGAGCTGATCCTATCTACCAAATGATCGAAAATCAGAATCAGCTCATCCAGAGTTTAACTCAAGTGGTGGCCAACTTACACCAAGCTCCACCCCCACAAGCTGCACCACGTCAACCAAGGTTGAGTGAGTTTCTGGGAACTCAACCCCCAAAGTTTGCATGTGCTGCTGAACCTCTGGAGGCAGATGATTGGCTAAAGACCATTGAGAGCAAGATGAGGATCATACAATGCCAAGGGTATGAGAGGGTGCTGTTTGCCTCTCACCAATTGCATGGACCCGCTGCTGATTGGTGGACCGCTTACTTGGCAGCCCATCACGACCCCGAGAACATCACTTGGGAAGAGTTCAAGTGCAGTTTCCGCAACCACTACATACCAAGGGGTGAACTCAAGAACAAGAGAAAGGAGTTCTTGGGACTGCAGCAAGGCAACATGACTGTGAGGGAATACCTCACCAAGTTCACCCAACTATCCCGTTATGCACCATGGGACATCGAAACTGATGAGCAGAAACAGGATTGTTTTGTGGAAGGACTTACCATTGAGATGCAATGTGCAATCTCCTCCAACGAATATGAAAGTTTCCAAAAGATGGTAGACAGAGCATTTGTCGTGGAGAGGAACCTGAAGGCCTTGGAGAATGAAAACAAGAGAAAGATGGGATGGTCACACCAAGCATCAAGCAGCAACACCTGTCTGCGTCTGATGCAGCAACCTGCAAGGCAGACGAGCAGTGCTGTGGTACCCTACCCGACACCGAGAGGGTACAACCCGAACTTCAGGCCTCCATCAGCACCAGTACAGCCGCAGCGTCAGTTTATGCAGCAGCCACGCCCCACTTATCAACTTCGACCAGCAGGACAAGGGCCACAGAACCAACCCCAAGATAACAAAGGCCAGACACCTAAAATTGGGGTGCACTGCTTCAACTGTGGTGAAGTGGGGCACTACGCTCATAAGTGCCCAAAGAATAAGCCTATGCAGCCACAGCAGCAGAATGCGATGCGAGGACGGGTGAACCACGTGACCATGGAGGAAGCACAAGAGGCACTTGACGTGGTAATTGGTAAGTTCTCTGCAAATTTACACATTGCAACCCTATTGTTCAATTCTGGTGCTACCCACTCATTCATTGCTCAAGGATTTGTTAAAAAGCATGATCTAGCAACAACACAAATGAATCATATGTTAGCAGTGAACTCTCCAGGGGGAGAAATAAGAACAAGACAAGTGTGTCCCAAGGTGAATCTAGACATTAATGGGGTAGTATTTGCTGTAAATTCATATTGATAGACTCGCAAGGGATAGATATTATTTTGGGTATGGATTGGTTGACCAAACATAAAGGTATCATCCATTGTTCGACAAGAACGGTGGAACTAACTCACACTAGCGGCACAGAAGTGAAGTTCATAGCCGTGCAAGAACCTAGGAGGGACATAAACTCAATCAGGTTGAGGTGGAAGTGGAAGAGATAAGGATTATCAGGGAATATCCAGACGTTTTTCCAGAGGAGTTGCCAGGTATGCCTCCCGATCGTGAAGTGGAATTCGCGATTGACCTAGTACCTGAACAGCCCCAATATACAAGAGGCCTTATCGGATGAACTCCAAACAGCTGGAAGAGCTCAAGGAACATATAAGAGAATTGACAGAGAAGGGGTATATTCGTCCTAGTTCCTCACCATGGGGAGCTCCAGTGATATTTGTGCCCAAGAAGGACGGAACCCAAACGTTATGCATAGACTACCGTGTGTTGAATGAAGTAACCATCAAGAACAAGTACCCATTACCCCGCATTGAAGACTTATTTGATCAGTTGAGGGGAGCTTGTGTATTCTCAAAAATTGATCTCAGGTCGGGATACCACCAACTGGAGATAAGGCAAACTGACATTCCAAAGACAGCTTTCGTATCTCGGTACGGGCTGTATGAATACACCGTCATGCCGTTCGGGCTAACTAATGCCCCGACGTATTTCATGTATCTCATGAACAAAGTATTCATGAAATATCTGGACAAATTTGTGGTGGTTTTCATTGATGACATTCTCGTCTTCTCCAAAGATGAAGAAGAACATGAGGGACATTTAAGATTGGTGTTGCAAAAGTTGAGAGAACACCAACTATATGCCAAGTTGAGCAAGTGTGAGTTTTGGCTGAAGAGAGTACCCTTCTTAGGACATATAATCTCGGAGGGAGGAATCTCCGTTGATCCCGCTAAGATCGAGGATGTGCAGAAGTGGAAGACCCCTGAAAATGTCGGGGAAATTCGAAGCTTCTTAGGATTGGCTGGGTATTATCGACGGTTCATTGAGGGTTTCTCCAAGATTTCGAGACCCCTCACCAAATTGTTAGAGAAGGGAATCACATTCACATGGACACCGGAGTGTGAGACGAGTTTCCAAGAGCTGAAGAAGAGATTGACAACAGCCCCAGTGCTAGTTATGCCAGGTATGCAGAAAATTTTTTTGATGTATTGCGATGCATCTGGACACGGGTTGGGATGTGTTCTCATGCAAGAGGGACATGTCGTTGCCTATGCGTCCCGGCAGCTCCGAAAACACGAGAAGAACTATCCTACGCATGACCTAGAACTAGCCACAGTGGTTCACGCATTGAAGATTTGGCGGCATTACTTGATGGGAAAGAGGACAGAGATATATACAAATCATAAGAGCTTAAAGTACATTTTCACACAGCTAGATCTCAACCTTAGACAAAGGAGATGGTTAGAGCTAATCAACGACTTTGATGTGGGCATCAACTATCATCCTGGGAAAGCGAACGTCGTGGTAGATGCTTTAAGCTGGAAGGTGCACGTCAACATGTTGAGCTTAAATGACACGCCTACGGAGTTGAAGGAAGAGATCGCAAAACTCAATCTATGCCTGGTGAATAGCGGTGAGGCCATTGCCATGGAGGTGGACTCCACATTGGAGCAAGACATACGCAACGGTCAGAAGAATGATGAGAAGATACAAGAAATCAGAGAACTCATCAAAGAGAATAAAGCTCTTGGGTTCAGAGAGGATGAACAAGGTATGGTGTGGCATGGGAACAGAATCTGTGTGCCTGACGTAAAGGTGATCCGTGAACTGATTTTGAGGGAGGCTCATGATTCCGACTATTCCATTCATCCTGGGAGTACGAAGATGTATCATGACCTCAAGAGCAGATATTGGTGGTATGGCATGAAGCGAGATGTCGCGGAACATGTTGCCCTATGTGACACATGACAGTTGGTGAAAGCAGAACACCAACGTTCCGCGGGACTGTTGCAACCACTCAAAGTGCCTGAATGGGAATGGGAAGAAATAGGTATGGACTTCATAGTGGGATTGCCTAGGACCCAATCGGGATATGATTCGATATGGGTCATCATCGATAGACTGACTAAAGTAGCTCATTTCATCCCTGTGAAAGAAAGCTACAGCGGATCCAAGTTGGCAGAATTGTACATGTCAAGAATCGTGTGTTTTCATGGAGTGCCAAAGAAGATAGTGTCAGACCGAGGGACACAGTTCACCTCAAGGTTCTGGCAGAAGTTACATGAAACCATGGGAACTCATCTGAATTTTAGTTCTTCCTACCACTCCCAGACTGACGGGCAGACCGAAAGGACCAATAAGATCCTTGAGGATATGCTGAGAGCTTGTGCACTCAAGAACAATAGGAGTTGGGATAAGAACTTACCGTATGCAGAGTTCTCCTACAACAACAATTATTAGGCTAGTATGAAGATGTCACCATTTGAGGCGTTGTACGGGAGGAAGTGCCGAACTCTACTATTTTGGAACCAAACTGGGGAAAGTAAAGTGTTTGGGCCCGAGGTACTACAAGAAGCCGAGGTGAAAGTGAGGGAAATCCGCAACAACTTGAGGATAGCCCAGACCCGACAAAAGAGCTATGCCGATGTACGGAGAAGAGAGCTCATTTTCAACGTGGGGGACTATGTTTATCTCAAGGTGTCCCCTATCCGAGGGCTTCGTCGGTTCAAGGTGAAAGGGAATTTATCACCTCGATACATCGGACCCTTTCAGATTCTGGAGAGGAAAGGCGAAGTGGCATATCATCTAAAACTACCGGCTCGCCTATCAGATGTGCACGATGTATTCCATGTGTCACAACTCAAGAAATGTTTAAGAACACCCGAAGAGATGTTACCCATTAATGAGGTGGATGTACGACAGGATCTTTCTTATGCCGAGCAGCCGGTCAAGATTCTGGAGACAATGGAACGCCTCACAAGAAATAAAAGAATCCGAATGTGCAAAGTGCAGTGGAAGCATCACTCGGAAGCAGATGCCACATGGGAGCGAGAAGACGAGCTCAAGGCACAGTTTCCGGATTTGTTCTCCTAGAGTCACCAATCTCGAGGACGAGATTTCTTTTAAGGGGGGTAGAGTTGTAACACCCCAAAATCTGTTAAAGAGGGGAATTTAAATTTTTTTGGACGTAATGCATGTGGTGAAACAATTCAAACTCAAACTGGAAATTCAAATTTGAATCAAAACAGAAAAGAAAAAGGATAAAGAAAAAGAAAAATGGCCAGTGGGCCGAAACCCCCCAGCCGGCCCAACCGCCGCGGCTGTTTTTTTTCCTCCCCCTCTCTCTGACGCGCGGGGCCCACGTGTCATCTTCTTCCCCGCGCGCGCCCAACCACCCCGATACTCTCCGTTGCCACGCCCGATTTCCTCGCCCTAGAGCCGCGATCTCCAGCCCATGCATTGCTGCACATCTAAACCAACCCCCGCCGCCCTCCCTCGCCCATTTAAGCGCCGAAATCCACCCCCTTTCTCCCCGATCGACCCGCCTCAGTTCCCGGTGAGAACCGAAACTCCCATCCCCGTTTTCTTTCGATCTTCGTCCGTTCTCTCCGATCTAATGCGTGTAGTGCGTCCTGCCGCCGCTGGGGAGTCGTGCAGGTGAAGGAGACCCGGTGTTTTGCGCTCTAGACACAGCTCCGGTGAGCACCGCTGAGTTTCCTCCTCGGACCTCGTCGCCGACCGCCTTCCAGGGCCTCCGAGCTCAAGAAAACCCCCGAGGTGAGATCCCCTACTCCCCTCCTCTGAATTTTGCAGAGAAAATGGTAGTCTAGGGCCGGTAGATGAGATTTCGGGAAATTCTGGCGAGATCGCTGCCTCCCACCGCCGCGCGCCACCAGGCATCTCCGCCCGCACACGGCTAGGGCGACGTGGCCCTCTGTGGCCCGTCCATTTTAAATCGGGCGGATGAAAACAGAACTCCCGCGTACCCCTTCGCGATCTAATCTCAGCCCTCCATTTAAAATCCAATGGCCAATGTCCGCCCCGTGTTATAAAGGCCTAGAATCTTACGCGCTACCCCCTGGGGATCTCGGAAAACACGAGCTAGCCCCGGAAACTTCTGATCTAGCCCCTGGACCCTCAGAAATTCATGTAAATTCAATTAAAAATCAGTTTTAGCCCCTGGACTTAATAGGAATTAGGAAGACCTCCCTATTTTGCACACTTAGACCCCTGCAAATTTAGGACATGAGAAATGGGGCCCCACTGCAGTGTGAAATTGCACTTCAGCCCCTAGGAAGAATTAATTTCAGGAAATTGAATATGTGAATAGGATTTAAATTTAAACATAGGTGTAGATTCAGTTGAATTATCCTAACCCTGTTTAAAAATTTGTAGAACAATCTGATGTCTGAATTTGGAGGGGAAATAAACTTTTAAACTATTGTTTTGTAGTTTATCTCTGAAATATACCCTTTAAGCATAAAACAAACTTAAAATATGGAAAAATAAATCTAAGTAACCAAAAAGGGGTAGAAAAATTTATAAAGGTTCTGTTTGGCTAATTGGAACAGTAGAAATTTTTGTAGGAATTTAGGTTGCAGTTTTATTGGTGAAAATTCATTTTCAGACTAGAAAATAATCCTGAAAATGGGTAAAAATAAATTTAAATTGATCCTCATCAGGGAGGAAGTCAAAAGATATTTTATTAGACATTTTAGTTCAGAATACATTCTGTTCAGGAGATATATTGTGCTATTATAATATTAAAGTTCACTTTTAGGCATAGAAAATAAATCTGAAAATATAGGAAAATAGGTATGCATAATTAGAAAATGTTAAATGAGGTCTCCAAATCCAAAAACTTCAACTTAAGATTTTGTAAAAGATCTGAAAACCTATTTGGAGTAGTAAAATATCTTTCATACAAATTTTGTGGCTAAGAAGTGTATTAATTAAATATAGAGAATTTGTTCAAATTGGAAATTCGTATATAGTATGCACTTAGAGATCTGAATACAAAAGTTAGAAATAATATATATGTTTAAAAGTGCATGTAGGCCTAAAATCAACACATCTAGGGTAACCACAACACTTAAAAATGTGAATGACCTTCATATGTATGTATGTGTGGTTTGCATGAGTGGAAGTGTGGACTATGGCTTATGGAGTGTTGTCTTCTTTTGCTATATGTATTGGCATGAGTAGAGCCAGCCCCAGAGCAGGTTCTCACCTTTCAAGATCAAGACTTTCCATTCCTAGAGCAGCAGGAAGAAGGCAAGTGTCCTTGACCACTTTGATCCTATACTAGGATGTGTAGTTAGAATTTAATTAATTGCATTGTCAATTTGGAATATGGTACCCAAGCTAGGAAGTTTCCCTAGATTTTCATTATCTTACATATTTGTAGCCTGGGTTGGGATTTATGTTATTATGTCATTTATTCATATTACTTATGCTTAGCCATGCTTAGAATGGAATAAGTGGGATATGAGATCATCAACTTGTTTACCTTACTCTTGAAATGAGATATTATGAGTTATGTAGAGGTAGGGATCGAGGCAAGTTGGATGATTTCATTGGTGCTGTGTGCACGAGACTCGGGTTTGTGTTTAGTGCTTGCCTGGATCCTAAGGACCGGTTCATGGAGCATGTAACCTGGCTTTACCGTGCCAACCACATGCTGAGATGGGGCAGCTTGGCCAATTAATTAGGTGTATCTCCGGCGTAGTATGGGTGTTTGGATGGTGCGGGAAAATAGGTGTCAGCTGGACTACCATATGAACCGCAAGGCTCAAGAGGGGGCCACTGCAGCGGGGTTGGAGCCTCTTGTATGCTGTTAGGGGTGAAACCTCAGTGGGCCCACAGGGGATGAAATCACTACATGTGGGTACAGTGGTGCAAACTCTGCAGAGTCAAAAACTGTCATTACAGTCGTGCTCACGGTCAAGAGCGGCTTGGACTTATTCGTGATTAGAGAATGATGAATTGGGAAGTCGAGGATGTTAAGCGGGAAGCTTAACATTTGAGATGATATTATGGTTACTTGATATTGATGATGGGTTGAGGGATTGGGACCATTTCACCTGTGTAGTGATGTAGGTGCTTAATAAGCTAAGGTGATAGGTATTAATTGCGTAGTGCTTTAACCATGAGTTCAACCTCTCCTTGCTCTAGCCACGCATGACATAACTTTCCCACACTTGCTGAGTGCCAATGGTACTCAAGCTTGCTTTTCTGTTGGTTTAAATTGCTGCTCATTTCAAGGGGATGACGTGGTGTTCAATGACCAAGACTTCGTACCCGAAGAAGGATTCTAGGTTCACGGAGTCCCCCGGGCAACACCTGTGACGGAGCCCACAAGATTTATATTCCGCTGCTGTTTTAATTTACATGATATGAACATATTATCGTCCATCGAGACATTATGCGTTGTATGATTTATTTTATATTCGAACACTTGGCTTGTAATAAAATGATGCTTCACTATTTGTCATCACATGTATGAGAGAATGATCCTGGCATACATGTGATATTCACTCGGATTGTTCTTTGGACCAACCGGGTGTGACACCTTTCGTGGGGTTTTAGGATGGACAAGGGTGTAGGGATCAAGTGTGGATGTGGTGATGATCTTGACTCAAGATCTAGATAAATTCCACAGTCAAAAAACCGATCAAAACGCGATGTCCACACGTAAAAATTTCTGCTCGAAGGGGGCGAAGAAAACGGATGCGTAGAAACAGCGGCGATGTCGTAACATGGGTAATGGTGACCTACCTCACTTCCTTTTGGTGGCAGAGCCTTCCTCCTAGCAATGGCAGCAGTGGGGAATTTTTCTATGGAAGATCAGGGAAGGACAGATCGTCAGGCTTCTTATCCGGCGACGGCGGGGCTCGACGGGGCTCGACGGCGGCCAAATTCTGGCAAGGGGGGGAACTTGGCGACTTGGCAGCAAGGAAGGTGGCTTGGCAGCAGGGGGGATGACCAAAAGAGAGAGGGGTCGGCTAAGGGGTGAGGGTTATATTTATAAGAGGGAAAAAGAGGAGTCCTACTCCAATTGGAGCTCAAATAAGAGTCCTATTCAATTTTTTTGGATCTTAACAACCTTATATCTTGTGGTGCGGCAGCCTTGGGGATTTTATCCCCAAAATGTGGGGAAATTCCCCTTTTTGGGAATTGGGGAATTTAGAAATTTTGGGGGAAATTTGGGAGTGGCTTATTTCAACTATCTTTTTCCCATTCCTCACCATTTCTATGTCACTTGTTCCATTTCTCCATTCCCCTCTCCATTTCTATGTCCCGTTCTCCATTTCTACATTACCCTCTCCATTTCTATGTCCCATTCTCCATTTCTACATTCCACTATCTATTTCTATGTCCCATTCTCCATTTCTACATTGCCCTTCTCCATTCTACGCCTCATTCTCCATTTCTATATTCCCTTCTCCATTTATGTGGTTCTTCCTCCATTTCTATGGTTCCTTCCTCCATTTCTATGGTTCTTTCTCCTTTTCTATGGTTCCTTCCTCCATTTCTATGGTTCTTTCTGTGAGGGACACGCCTCAACGACAGGATCGATATTCGGGTGGTGCCACTCGGTGTGACACCGAATTGCACATCACAGGAGACGATAATAAAATATATTACAAAAGAAGTACTTCGAGGAGTTACAACAGATTTTTGTTCAAAATACGAGATGTTCAGCAGCGGATACGTGATATGAGGGTTTACATCTCCGGAACAAAAGCTGCAGCATTATCGGCGTGTCGAGCCCAATGACACGTCGATCTAGCAACACGGATTTAAGCTGGCGGCGAGTCGGGCTCCCACTGGACCGTCCATCCCGTCGGGGGTGACGCATCCTTCGGAAACCCGTAGGTCATATACTCTTCATTAACATCATACTCATGATTACCTGAAAAATATTAAGCAGTAAACCCTGAGCAACTAATACTCAGCAAGACTTACCCGTCAAAAGACTCTCTAATGGCTATACTAGTATGCAATTGGGGATATTGGTAGGAATGGGTGTTTTGCATAAAATAAGTCTATTTGTACGCTCTTAATTAGCAAATTTATAGCAGCATTTTTAGTGACACAAAAGGGTAATATTTAGTTGGCAGCTAACCTAAGCACTAAAGTTTTTCACACTATCACTTGATCTAATTTCAGACCTGACCATATTAATAGAAATCTTCCACTTGTTACTACGCAACGACGCAGTGAACAAGCGGCACTCTTTATCCGTGAGTGACGGCGATTCAAACCATTTTTACTCCTGCAGGAGAAACCTGAAAGCACGACACGTACGCACTTTCCGAAGGCGTATACGACGCAGTTCGCAACTGTCGTACATGGCAACCTTTCTCAAGACACCCCAAATTCCGAAAAAGTCTGCCGGCCCGGACAGAGGGTTCCCTACACGAGATGTCCGACCAGGACGATCTTCGTGAGCGGATTACCTACTGCCCTCTCAACGCCTGACCAAGGTCGGTGGAATGATCGTCGGCATCCAGGGTGATCAAGTTACGTCGGTTTACTAGTGCCCATATCACTAGCATGCTACCAGTACATTCAATACTTGTTCAACAGGGCCGACTATGATACGGTCCCTTAAGCGACACAAACAGGACTATGCACACAGGATCATGTCCCGTTGCTTCCTACTACCTGCCCGGTCTCCATTTATTCATTGTGATCCTAGAACTCCTTGTCCTACCATGTTTCCTAGAAAATCCTATAACTCGCGAGTAGTTTCCGACTACCCGACTTCTACCGTTCGATAGGTCTAATTAGCATAGCATGAAGTAATCACGAAGCCGATCTACTCACTGAGATAACCAGGGTCTTATAAGCCATGCAAGTGGAGGCTCAACCAAATCCTAGAACTTAATGCACAATCCCATAACACTAAGTACATATTGAGGTAAAAATGAAACACTTATAAAAGGGCTAGTGTAAACCGGGGCTTGCCTTGCTCAGATATAAAGTCAGCAGAAATAGAGTCACTCGTCGTGTCCTCCGGGTTGAGCTCCTCGGCGATCTTCGTCTCGGGTTCTACCGATATGCATATGCACATGAAAGATTCATAATTAGCATTTTAATACGTACTGTTATCACCACATACATGGATTCTTAAGTTTATCGAGGAACGGAGATGTCTTCGTATAGGATCCGATGTTACCCGCAAGGATTAAACATGATTTGCATTCTACTATGTACGGGGCTATGTGGGCTTTATCACATGCGTATGTATGGTAACTAAAATTTATATGTTTCAATGGTCCGATGAAAGTGAAACTTTTTCTGTGCATACTAGGGGATGTATATGATTTTTCAGCAAAGTTAGAGAAGTATCTAATGTATGGATCTTATACAATTATTTCCCTACTATATATGTTTAAATAATTAACAACAAAAATTTTGTGCACTTACATACAGTAATAGTTAGCCCCATGCAAGGATATGGTTGTATGGAATCTAACAAAGTTGGTTTCACATTTTTCTGATTTTTCTACGATTTTCTACAATTTTTACAAGCTTCCATCATTTGCTGGATTTATTTTTGTGCTGAAAAAGGCCTTTTATTGCTGTCCAGTGGGGCTCAGGCCACACAGCAGGCCACAGCAGCGCTGCCCCACGGGATCTGGTGCCAGCCGCACCTGATCCGATCTGAGCACGGACAGCAGCAACCATGGCCGAGCTCTACTAGGCAGCCAGCGGCGGCAGCTCTCGCCGGAGCAGCACGCCAGGCGGTTAGCTGCCCAATTTCAGCACCATTTTTTGGGGAAAATAATCTATGTGACACGGAAAGTTCATTTGGAGATAGATTGGGGGCCGAATCTCACCCGAGGGAGCCGTCGGCGATGAGCTGCAGCGGGGAGGCTTCGGCGACGTCCTGAGGTAGAAGAAAGGCACAAGGCAGCGGGGAAATTGATCGGTGAGCTTCACTAGAGGTCGAGGAACCCTGGCAAACACGCCATTTGGAGCGGCGACAGTCGGAAGAGGGCGTGCAACATGAGCAGCGACTCGGTTGAGGTTGGCAGCGAAGAAGACTTCGATTTTCTTCCTCCTCGACCATGGAAAATTGGGGAAAACTTGTCAGGGAGGTGAGTCTGGGAGTCGGCTAGCTCCGAGTGAAAGGAATCGAGGTGAGACTCACCGTGTTCGACGAATTTTTCCGGGGAAGCTGCAAAGGTCCGGCGGCCGGCTCCGGTGAAGAACAACAAATTCACCTCGCGTGGATGAAAACGGGGACGAGTGAGGGGGTCAGGGAGAGGCAGGGCGAGTTGGCGCAGCCGGTGGTGCCCTCAGTTGGGCGAGGAGGGGCACGGCTGCGAGGTAGGCGGAGCAGCTGCAATGTCGCCGGGATGAATGAAAGCAAACTGTGGTGTCGCAGAGTAAAAGAGGAGGGGGTAGACGGCGCGCAGCAGGGGGCGTTAAGGCACTGCAGCGGCTCGCCGCGGGCGCGCACGGCACGCCGTCGCGCTGGCGTGCATGCAGCAGCCGCACCCCCGAGATGGCAGTGAGAGGAGGAAGAAGAGTCTGACATGCGGGGCCCACTGTGCTCAATTATTTTTTTTAAAAAAAATGCAGCTGTAGAGTTGGAGTGTTACAGCCCTCCCCCCTTAAAGAAATCTCGTCCCGAGATTAGGATAAAGACAGACTTTCAGAGAGAGAGAAGGTGGTTACCAAATGTATGACGCTAATAGTTCCGGATAATGCAATTGGAGATAATCTTCTTGCTCCCACGTTGCCTCCTCAACGGAATGATTAGTCCATTGTACTTTATAAAATCTCATAGTTTGATTTCGGGTGACTCTAGCTTTTTCATCAACAATTCCGATGGGATGCTCTTTATAGGAGAGATCAGGCTGAAGAGCTTCTATGTCCTCCACGCGAACTTCTGACGGTGTTCTGAGACACTTTCGTAGTTGGGAGATGTGAAAAATATCGTGCACTCCGGATAATGAGGTAGGCAGTTGCAAGCGATACGCAACGGGTCCACATTTTTCGATGATGGGAAAGGGGCCGATGAAACGCGGAGCCAGCTTTCCTTTGACCCCAAAACGGTGCACCCCTTTCATAGGAGAAACACGTAGGTATACATGGTCTCCTATTTCAAATTCCAGGGGGCGACGTCTTTTATCCGCATAACTTTTCTGTCGGGCCTTCGCTGCCCTGAGGTTCGCTTGTATGATTTTCACTTGTTCTTCAGCCTCTTTGACAAGATCAACTCCAAGAACGACCCTTTCACCTGATTCACACCAATTAAGGGGCGTCCGACACTTCCTTCCATATAGAGCCTCATATGGTGCCATTCCGATGCTCTCTTGATAACTGTTGTTATATGAGAACTCGGCCAGAGGTAGATGATCGTCCCAATTTCTTCCATAGACGATAGTACATGCTCGGAGTATATCTTCAAGTATTTGGTTTACTCTCTCGGTCTGACCATCTGTCTGGGGATGGTATGCGGAGCCTCTAATGAGCTTAGTTCCTAAGGACGCGTGTAGCTTCTCCCAAAATTGAGCCACGAACGGCGCACCTCTGTCTGATATGATAGTGTTAGGAACTCCACGTAAACATACGATACGAGATATGTACAATTCCGCATATTTCTTGGCGTTGTATCTGGTATGTACGGGGATGAAGTGGGCTGATTTGGTTAGACGGTCGACGATGACCCAAATTGAGTCATGCTTATGAAATGTGAGTGGCAGTCCAACAATAAAATCCATACTGATGTCCTCCCACTTCCATGCAGGAACGCTTAAGGGCTGCAACAACCCTGCCTTCTTCACATGATCGGCCTTGACCCTTCTACAAGTGTCACACTCGGCCACATACTGAGCGATCTCCCTCTTCATTCGAGTCCACCAGAAATTTTTCCTCAAGTCCTGATACATTTTGTTGCTGCCCGGATGAATTGAATATTTGGATGAATGAGCCTCATCTAAGATCTTCTTCCGTAGTTCTTGATTTTTAGGAACTACGAGTCGGTTGTTAAACCATAGAGCCCCTTCTACGTCCTCGCGGAAACACTTCATTTCCCCATTTTTCAGTCTCCTACGAATGTGAGACATTCCAACATCTTCCTTCTGGGCTGCTATGATTTCTTCCCGTATGGTGGGAATGAGAGCAAGATTATACAAAGCTCCGTGTGGAATCACATGAAGGCTGGTTTCTTCGGCTTCAACTGGATGGCTAGGCAAGTAGTGAACATGAGGTTTACGACTCAAAGCGTCGGCCACAACATTTGCCTTCCCAGGATGATAGTGAATCTCTAACTCATAATCCTTGATTAGTTCCAGCCACCTGCGCTGCCTCATATTCAATTCCTTCTGAGTGAAAATGTACTTGAGGCTCTTGTGATCAGTGTACAGGTGAACTAAATTTCCCAAGAGGTAATGCCTCCACACCTTCAAGGCAAGAACAACTGCAGCTAACTCGAGATCATGAGTCGGATAGTGTTGCTCATGCCTTCGGAGTTGACGAGATGTATAGGCAATGACTCGGCCTTCTTGCATAAGAACACAGCCGAGACCCGTGCCCGATGCGTCACAATATACATCAAACGGTTTGGTTATGTCCGGCTGGGCTAACACAGGTGTTGTGGTGAGATGCTTCTTCAAGGTTTGGAAAGCCTCCTCACAGTCATTGCTCCACATGTATTTAACGCCTTTCTTCAACAACTCTGTTATTGGTTTAGAAATCTTGGAAAAGTTGGGAATAAACCTCCGGTAGTATCCTGCCAATCCTAGAAAGCTACGAATTTCATGGACGGAGGTGGGAGATTTCCACTTTAGCACATCCTGAACTTTGCTCGGATCGACTGCTACTCCTTCAGCTGATATGATGTGCCCAAGGAAAGCCACTTCCCTTAACCAAAACTCACATTTGCTGAATTTTGCATATAACTTATGGTCTCTTAGTCTTCGGAGTACGATATGGAGGTGTTTAATATGTTCTTCTTCAGACTTGGAATAAACAAGGATATCGTCGATGAAGACTACGACGAACTTATCTAACTCCGGCATGAACACCGAGTTCATGAGATACATAAAGTATGCCGGTGCGTTAGTAAGACCAAAAGACATGACTAGATATTCATAGAGGCCGTATCTAGTCGAGAATGCTGTTTTTGGAACATCTTCCGGCCGTATCTTGATTTGGTGATACCCGGACCGAAGATCGATTTTTGAGAAGATCTTAGCACCCATCAATTGATCAAAAAGAATATCGTTGCGAGGGAGTGGATATTTGTTCTTGACCGTGACAGCATTCAACGGACGGTAGTCCACAGACAACCTCAACGATTCATCCTTTTTCTTTACGAACAACGCGGGACATCCCCATGGTGAAGAACTCGGACGGATGAATCCCTTGTCCATGAGTCCTTGGAGTTGTTCCTTTAATTCAGCTAGTTCATTTGGCGCCATCTTGTAAGGTCTTCGAGAAATCGGGGTAGTTCCTGGTAACAACTCAATTTTGAATTCGACTTCCTGGTCGGGTGGCATACCTGGGAGGTCATCCGGAAAGACGTCTGGGTATTCACAGACCACTGGAATCTTTTCAAGTCGAGTTCCCTCAGTGTGGTGTGTGGTTGAAATTCTGGATGGTGGGCTTTCAAGGATCAAAGTGTTGCGGTCAAGACTCGGAGAATTCAGTTGGATGGTACGCGAACCCACATCCAATACAGCTCTATATTGTGTCATCCAGGCCATCCCAAGAATAATATCTATTCCTTGCCCTTCTAGCATAATGAGATTAGTAGGATAAACTTG
The DNA here is from genome assembly GCA_030760725.1 of Neostapfia colusana. Classification (NCBI taxonomy): domain Eukaryota; kingdom Viridiplantae; phylum Streptophyta; class Magnoliopsida; order Poales; family Poaceae; genus Neostapfia; species Neostapfia colusana. The sequence continues at coordinate 103,576,197 of JASWHV010000004.1, forward strand.
CCCACCTAGGAGAAGAGGTGCTCTAGATATAATTTGTTTGGCTGAAATAGTACCTCCAGGTGAATGAATAGTATACGGGTATTTCATCAAGGTAGAGGAGAGCTGGTATTTTTGTGCATATGATTTACTGATGAAGTTATGAGTGGCACCAGAATCAAAAAGAATGAGGGTGGGTTGATCATATAAGGTGAACATACCCGCTAGAGCGGGTTCTCCTTCCGGTACCTCCTCAACTGCGACGTAGTTGACACGGCCGGTCTTTGGTGCTGCCTTTTTCTGTAGCCCACGTGGCTGGTTGGAAACCTGAGACGGAGGGGTGTTGCCGCTGATCTGCCTTGCTTGACGGCAATCCCGTGCAAAGTCGCCCATGCGGCCACAATTGAAGCACGGACTACGGCTTGGTCCTCCGGTAGGCTGAGGAGGACGGTATCCTTGTGCACCTTGTTGAGGTGGGCGTGCACGAGGTACCATCTGTTGCTGCTGTGAAGGTGGTCGCGGGGCTGCTTGGAATCTCTGGCCGGACGGTGAACGGAGAACCATTCGATACTTGATTGGAGGACCACTTGCGCTGCCCTGAGGGGTGCTTCGCCTTTTCTTTTCTGCCTGGTGGCTGCGATAAGCGTCCTCTTGAGTAATAGCAGCATTAACAAGGTCGTTAAAACTGCCATTGTTGAACAAGGCTAGACGATCTTGGAGCTTGGAGTTCAGCCCTCTAAAGAAGCAATCACGCTTCTTAGCTTCTGTGTTCACATGTTCTGGAGCATATTGTGCTAGATGGTTGAATGCCTTGGAGTATTCGTGAGCAGTCCTCCCCCCTTGCTTCAAGTCTAGGAACTCCTGAAGCTTTCTCTTCATGATCCCCGAGGGAATGTGATGTGCTCGGAAAGCTGCACGGAACTCTGCCCATGCCACTTGCTGACCGACGGGGAGGCTGGCAAGGTAGTTCGCCCACCATGCTCCGGCTGAGCCATGCAATTGTTGGGCAGCGAACAACGTCTTCTGGTGCTCGGTGCATTGGAGCAGCCCAAACTTTGACTCAATAGTACGCAGCCAGTTGTCCGCCTCCAAAGGCTCGTACGCTTCGGTGAATACTGGTGGGTGCGTTGCTAGGAACTCCGAATAGGAGCTCTGAGGTGGGTGGCGTGGAGGTGCCTCTGGACGTTCACCATGACGGGATGTGTTCTGCACTAATGCCCGGAGTAGCTCGGTGTTTTCTCGGTGAGAACCCATCATTGCCGCAATAGCCTCCGCCAAGGTGGGTGGAGGTGGCGGTGGAGGTTGCGGTGGTGGTTCTTGATGTTGCGACGGTGGAGGGTTATCTCCACGCTGACTAGAGCCTCCGATCTCATGTAGAAAGCGAGTGCGAACCATGCTGCAAAAAGTGACTAACATAGTTAATCTCCAAAGGTTGAATTCATACTTTTCTCAAAATAACATTAACTATAGTGGTTCATTCCCAGATTTTTGCAACATCACACATGTATTAGCACTACGGAAGTTTATACAAGAATACTACTGGCAATGACCAAGTTTACAATGTCACGTCCCCAAAATGATGTACCCCTTCTACAGGAGTTCATCCACACCTACACTTGGTCAACAAAATACATAGCATGCTCTCGTCCACATTAACATCACACACGAGTCACTACGGCATAATATATTACATACACATGTGGACATCTATGCTAAATAGGAGATGACGAGACTAGTCTACTCGTCCATGGGTCCTGGTGCGAGTGCGGGTGCTGGCGCTGGTTGCTGCTCCTGCTCGAACTCAGCCTCTAGCACCTCATCAGGATCCATCTCTGACCCGGTATCGACTCCCACCTCTTGGTTGGCCTCAATCTCCATCTCTGAGTCGGTGTCTGAACCTGATGTCCACAATGGTCCTGGCTCGTCAACTGGGGGCTCTACCTCTGTCTCTGGCTCGGACTCCGGCCCTATCGGTGCTCCCTGGTCAAGCTGCATCTCCTCAGCGTTGCGAGGGTCACCTAACTGCAGAGGGTTGGCTCTAAATTCAGCCAACTCGTTCTGAGCCTCAAGCATCTCCTGCTCCAAGAACTCTGCATCCTCCCGTATCTCATCTCGCTCTGCGGCAACCTCCTCAATTCTTTGGTCTTTCTCCTGTATGATCTGGTCCCTCTGCTGTAAGAGTTGGTCTCTCTCTTGCACCTGGCTCTCTAGCTCGGCAATCTGAGCGCCTTGCATCTCAAGCATATGCTTGTGCACATTCTCTCGCGCATGAGCCTGCCTTAGTGCCTCCAACTGCAGGCTGCAAACGCTCGCCTGGGCCTCTTGCATGTGGTGACTCAACGCGGCATAGTAACTGAGCGCAGCCACGCGTGGGTCGTAGAACGGGTGCTGCCATTCCTGCACCATGCTCACCCGACGCAGCCAGACGGAGCTAGACTGGTCTCTGATTGGGAGGAGAGCATACGGTGTTCCCTCTATTTCCACCGAGTGCTCCTCACAGAACGTCGTGATCGCACGCTGTGCAGCCAAGTCCCATGCATCGTCTAGGCTAGGCACCGTGACCGTGACAGTCCATGGAGCCCAACCTGGAGGAACGGGACCCGCAGGGACAGCCACGTGCATCACGCACGATGACTCCCCCCGCTCCAGGGTCTCTCTCCCTACGTAGACAGGAGCCTCAATGTATCCGAAGCTCTCGAGCATGCGCCAGAACATCAGCGGAAACCCCGGACGGTGAAGGTACTCAGAATAGAACCAGTCGTTCTCCAAATGCACAATAGGATTTGCCATCTGCAGGAAGAGTTTCGAGAAATATCAAAAACTCAATTCCAGCAGTAATATCAAATTATGCAGCCATGTTAGCATGGTAAATACTTTTGGAAAAGTTCAACAACTAGCCATGATAATACTGCAGTATTTACCCCTAAGTTCTAGCTTATCCGACCAAAACTCAACCAACTCGGTATTGAACAAAATAGCAAATTGGATTCTGAATTCTGACGTCACCTCGAAGGACTCAGGGGTAGAATTAAAAAGAACCAAGAGTATCAACATAAAAAGTGAACTTTCTAAACTTTGTAAAGAATTCTTATACGCATCTATTCACTGCACAGAATAATCTCCACAACATCCTAAGGTTGGAAATCAGTGCTGAAAACTCAGCAACAAGGCTGACTGGACAGTTGGACCATACGCGACGTTTTTCTTGAGCCCTTGCCGGCCAAATCCCATGATCCCATAACTACCAAAAATGTGGAAAACTTTCTTATCTTGTTGGTAAGCTTTCATACTCGTTTGTGTGGGGAGTAGGCAGATTCCACAACCATTCAAAGATGGCTGACCGGTTATGCAGTCTTAGAAACGTTGTGTCAAACACTTGGTGCTTATGGTTATACTTTTGAGAACTAGCAAAACTAATATTCAGATCTTTAAATGAACAAACCATGGGAAGAAGATGGACTTAACCAAGCAACTTTAACCTTCTACGGATATGGGGTATACATGTGATTCGAGTTAACACTAATATCCTTTTTTTATAGCCACCAATTGAAAAAAAAATTTAGTAATCCAACAAATGTATAACCAAAGATTATGTCGGTATTACGTATCCTCACAAAATAAAAATCCTAACCAGATTATAACTGGTATATACGTTTAGACGGTGGCACTAAATCGATCACTCGCAAACGTTTTTCTACTCGCACTACGATTCACGTGGTTAGTGTACCTGCATAAAAATCACACAATAATGTTGCACCCATGGGTTTTCCTCATCACACATCACAGGCAGTAATACTTCCATAAGTAAATACATACGCCCCGTATCGTTTCCATACGGGCCGTCCTCAAGTAAGCCACGTCTTGAGGTACGCGGCCGTGTTTCTGACCACACGACAAAGCGTCCACCTTTTTGCCACAAGGGCACGCCGGGGTCGGCGTTTCATATGCTTCAAAGAAACATATTCACTTTCCGTACTGATCGCTGTACGGGACACCCCATACCTCCGACACTCGTATAGGTGAGCCCTCGAATTTCACCGCATTCGAGTGCGTAACTTACCTTCTTACCTGAGCGTAGGTGCGTCGTTACATAATTTAAATACAAGAATGTAAACACTGTCAGCTTGCCACCTGGATAGTCATGCTAATATCATCCTTATGTGGGCTTACTAATGAACCTCACTCGTAAACGTTTTTGGTTTTTAAAGATAAGTCCCTTTTTGATGTGCAATATCCTGAACAGGCTCTGATACCACGCTGTGAGGGACACGCCTCAACGACAGGATCAATATTCGGGTGGTGCCACTCAGTGTGACACCGAATTGCACATCACAGGAGACGATAATAAAATATATTACAAAAGAAGTACTTCGTGGAGTTACAACAGATTTTTGTTCAAAATACGAGATGTTCAGCAGCGGATACGTGATATGAGGGTTTACATCTCCGGAACAAAAGCTGCAGCATTATCGGCGTGTCGAGCCCAATGACACGTCGATCTAGCAACACGGATTTAAGCTGGCGGCGAGTCGGGCTCCCACTGGACCGTCCATCCCGTCGGGGGTGACGCATCCTTCGGAAACCCGTAGGTCATATACTCTTCATTAACATCATACTCATGATTACCTGAAAAATATTAAGCAGTAAACCCTGAGCAACTAATACTCAGCAAGACTTACCCGTCAAAAGACTCTCTAATGGCTATACTAGTATGCAATTGGGGATATTGGTAGGAATGGGTGTTTTGCATAAAATAAGTCTATTTGTACGCTCTTAATTAGCAAATTTATAGCAGCATTTTTAGTGACACAAAAGGGTAATATTTAGTTGGCAGCTAACCTAAGCACTAAAGTTTTTCACACTATCACTTGATCTAATTTCAGACCTGACCATATTAATAGAAATCTTCCACTTGTTACTACGCGACGACGCAGTGAACAAGCGGCACTCTTTATCCGTGAGTGACGGTGATTCGAACCATTTTTACTCCTGCAGGAGAAACCCGAAAGCACGACACGTACGCACTTTCCGAAGGCGTATACGACGCAGTTCGCAACTGTCGTACATGGCAACCTTTCTCAAGACACCCCAAATTCCGAAAAAGTCTGCCGGCCCGGACAGAGGGTTCCCTACACGAGATGTCCGACCAGGACGATCTTTGTGAGCGGATTACCTACTGCCCTCTCAACGCCTGACCAAGGTCGGCGGAATGATCGTCGGCATCCAGGGTCATCAAGTTACGTCGGTTTACTAGTGCCCATATCACTAGCATGCTACCGGTACATTCAATACTTGTTCAACAGGGCCGACTACGATACGGTCCCTTAAGCGACACAAACAGGACTATGCACACAGGATCATGTCCCGTTGCTTCCTACTACCTGCCCGGTCTCCATTTATTCATTGTGATCCTAGAACTCCTTGTCCTACCATGTTTCCTAGAAAATCCTATAACTCGCGAGTAGTTTCCGACTACCCGACTTCTACCGTTCGATAGGTCTAATTAGCATAGCATGAAGTAATCACGAAGCCGATCTACCCACTGAGATAACCAGGGTCTTATAAGCCATGCAAGTGGAGGCTCAACCAAATCCTAGAACTTAATGCACAATCCCATAACACTAAGTACATATTGAGGTAAAAATGAAACACTTATAAAAGGGCTAGTGTAAACTGGGGCTTGCCTTGCTCAGATATAAAGTCAGCAGAAATAGAGTCACTCGTCGTGTCCTCCGGGTTGAGCTCCTCGGCGATCTTCGTCTCGGGTTCTACCGATATGCATATGCACATGAAAGATTCATAATTAGCATTTTAATACGTACTGTTATCACCACATACATGGATTCTTAAGTTTATCGAGGAACGGAGATGTCTTCGTATAGGCTCCGATGTTACCCGCAAGGATTAAACATGATTTGCATTCTACTATGTACGGGGCTATGTGGGCTTTATCACATGCGTATGTATGGTAACTAAAATTTATATGTTTCAATGGTCCGATGAAAGTGAAACTTTTTCTGTGCATACTAGGGGATGTATATGATTTTTCAGCAAAGTTAGAGAAGTATCTAATGTATGGATCTTATACAATTATTTCCCTACTATATATGTTTAAATAACTAACAACAAAAATTTTGTGCACTTACATACAGTAATAGTTAGCCCCATGCAAGGATATGGTTGTATGGAATCTAACAAAGTTGGTTTCACATTTTTCTGATTTTTCTACGATTTTCTACAATTTTTACAAGCTTCCATCATTTGCTGGATTTATTTTTGTGCTGAAAAAGGCCTTTTATTGCTGTCCAGTGGGGCTCAGGCCACACAGCAGGCCACAGCAGCGCTGCCCCATGGGATCTGGTGCCAGCCGCACCTGATCCGATCTGAGCACGGACAGCAGCAGCCATGGCCGAGCTCTACTAGGCAGCCAGCGGCGGCAGCTCTCGCCGGAGCAGCACGCCAGGCGGTTAGCGGCCCAATTTCAGCACCATTTTTTGGGGAAAATAATCTATGTGACACGGAAAGTTCATTTGGAGATAGATTGGGGGCCGAATCTCACCCGAGGGAGCCGTCGGCGATGAGCTGCAGCGGGGAGGCTTCGGCGACGTCCTGAGGTAGAAGAAAGGCACAAGGCAGCGGGGAAATTGATCGGTGAGCTTCACTAGAGGTCGAGGAACCCCGGCAAACACGCCATTTGGAGCGGCGACAGTCGGAAGAGGGCGTGCAACATGAGCAGCGACTCGGTTGAGGTTGGCAGCGAAGAAGACTTCGATTTTCTTCCTCCTCGACCATGGAAAATTGGGGAAAACTTGTCAGGGAGGTGAGTCTGGGAGTCGGCTAGCTCCGAGTGAAAGGAATCGAGGTGAGACTCACCGTGTTCGACGAATTTTTCTGGGGAAGCTGCAAAGGTCCGGCGGCCGGCTCCGGTGAAGAACAACAAATTCACCTCGCGTGGATGAAAACGGGGACGAGTGAGGGGGTCAGGGAGAGGCAGGGCGAGTTGGCGCAGCCGGTGGTGCCCTCAGTTGGGCGAGGAGGGGCACGGCTGCGAGGTAGGCGGAGCAGCTGCAATGTCGCCGGGATGAATGAAAGCAAACTGTGGTGTCGCGGAGTAAAAGAGGAGGGGGGTAGACGGCGCGCAGCAGGGGGCGTTAAGGCACTGCAGCGGCTCGCCGCGGGCGCGCACGGCACGCCGTCGCGCTGGCGTGCATGCAGCAGCCGCACCCCCGAGATGGCAGTGAGAGGAGGAAGAAGAGGCTGACATGCGGGGCCCACTGTGCTCAATTATTTTTTAAAAAAAAATGCAGCTGTAGAGTTGGAGTGTTACACTTTCTCCATTTCTATGGTTCTTTTCTCCATTTCTATGGTTCTTTCTCCATTTCTATAGTTCTTTCTCCATTTCTATAGTTTTTTCTCCATTTCTACTTCTTTTATAATGTTTCTCTACAAGAAAAACGTATGCAATGCATGGAAATGAATTTGAGGGTGTTACAATCTTCATCGACGATATCTTGGTGTACTCCAAGTCAGAGGAAGAACATGCTGAGCATCTGCATATTGTGCTACAAAGATTGCGAGATCATCAGCTATATGCAAAATTCAGCAAGTGTGAATTCTTGATTAATCAAGTACCTTTTTTCGGACACATTATTTCAGCGGAGGGCATCACTGTAGATCCGAGTAAGATTACCCAAGTGCAGAAATGGGAGTCACCAAAGTCAGTGCATGAAATCCGTAGCTTCCTCGGTTTAACGGGTTATTACCGGAGGTTCATTCCGGGTTTCTCCAAGATTGCTAAACCGATGACGGAACTATTGAAGAAGAATACCAGATTTGTGTGGGGTCCTGCGTGTAAACAAGCTTTCAAGACTTTAGTGAAGCATCTCACAACAGCCCCAGTTCTTGCTCACCCGGATACGATGAAGCCATTCGACGTTTATTGCGATGCATCTGGCATCGGTCTTGGCTGCGTGCTGATGCAAGAAGGATGAGTGGTCGCTTATGGATCTTGTCAACGCAGAAATCACGAGCAGCATTATCCAACTCATGATCTTGGGTTAGCTGCCGTGGTCCTTGCTTTGAAGATGTGGAGGCATTACTTGCTCGGAAATCTTGTACACCTCTACACCGACCACAGGAGCTTGAAGTACATCTTCACTCAGAAAGAATTGAACATGAGGCAACAAAGATGGCTAGAGCTCATTAAAGATTATGAACTTGAGATTCATTATCATCCAGGAAAGGCAAATGTGATCGCCGATGCGCTCAGTCGTAAGGCGCATATCCATCACCTGACTATTGCTGAAATGGATGATGAAGAACCAAGCCTCTGTGTCATCGCGTATGGAGCGCTCTATAATCTCTCTCTCATTCCTAACATCCAAGGGGAAATCATTGAAGCTCAACTAAAAGACAAGGGAATGTCCCACATACGGCGGAGAATTGACAACAAAGAAATGAAATGCTTCCAGAAGGACGATGAAGGTACTTTGTGGTTCAACGACCGGATTGTAGTACCCCGAAATATGGGACTACAGAAGAAAATTTTGGATGAAGCTCATTTGTCCAAATTTTCCATTCATACGGGCAGCAATAAAATGTCCCAAGATCTCCGGAAGAAGTTTTGGTCGACACGTATGAAACGTGAAGTTGCAAAGTACATTTCAGAATGTGATACGTGTCGAAGAGTCAATGGCCGATCATGTGAAGAAGTCGGGCCTGTTGCAACCACTGCAAGTACTGGCATGGAAGTGGGAAGACTTGAGTATGGACTTCATCATCGGGTTGCCGATGACCTCCCACAACCGTGATTCGATTTGGGTAATCGTTGACCGGTTAACCAAATCAGCACACTTCATCCCTGCGCATACAAGGTACAATGCAAAACAGTATGCGGAGTTGTAGATAGCACGGATCTTGTGCTTACATGGTGTTCCCCATACCATTATGTACCACAGAGGATCGCTGTTCGTAGCTCGTTTCTGGGAGCAGCTACACGCATCCTTGGGAACTAAATTGATTCAAAGCTCCGCGTGTCACCCTCAAACCGATGGGCAAACTGAGAGGGTGAATCAAACACTAGAAGATATGCTAAGAGCGTGTGCCATCCACTACGGTAAGAGCTGGGATGATCACTTACCATTGGTGGAGTTCTCGTACAACAGCGGTTATCAAACGAGCATCAAAATGGCACCGTATGGAGCTCTCTATGGCCGGAAGTGCCGTACACCATTGAATTGGTGCGAGTCTGGTGAACGAGTAATGTTCGTGGTTGATCTTGTCAATGAAGCCGAAGAGAGAGTTCGGATAATACAAGAGAACCTCAAAGCTGCCCAATCTCGTCAGAAAAGCTACGCGGATCAGAGGCGTTGACCGCTGCATTTCGACGTCGTAGAGCACGCGTATCTTTGTGTCTCTCCGATGAAAGGGATTCATCGATTCGGGGTCAAGGGGAAACTTGCTCCCCGATTCATCGGTCCGTTTGCCATCACGGAGAAGTGTGGAACCGTTGCATAACGGCTGGAACTACCGGCAAGCCTTGCCGGTATTCACGACATATTTCACGTGTCCCAGCTGCGGAAGTGTCTCAAGTTTACCGCTGCTGTCCGCACCGAAGACATCGACGAGTTGAAGCCGGATCTCACCTACACTGAGCGACCCTGCAGATTATCAACGAAAAGACCCGGATCACCCGAAACTGGACTTTGAAATTTTACAAAGTCCTGTGGAGTAATTATGCCCCGGAAGAGGCGACGTGGGAAAGTGAATATTACATCCACAAGAATTATCTGGAACTTTTGTCATAGACTTTGTAATTACCTCCCGTCTCGTTCTTCTTTTGTAATCTCGGGACGAGATTCCTTTTAACGGGGGAGGAATGTAAAGGTCCCAAAAATGTGAATACAAAGAAACTCATGTTTGCAAAAAAGTTGGTTTCATATGTATGAAAAATGGGACATGTTAAAACCTTCTTCACATGTGATAATACACATGAGAGATTTCTTCACACAAATTCAAATATTTATTTGAATGCTTGATCCTAAAAGGGATTTGGATCCAAGATGGAAGGTTTCCATATGTGTGAGAAAGTTAAATTCAGATTTTGGAACAAATTTGTTCAACTTATAATTCAAATGAGGGCAACACAATGAATTTCAAACTGTTGTGCTAAAATTCTCATTTGGCAGCAGTCAAACCAATGATCAGATTTCATATTTCAATTCCTTAGATCCAAAATAGTGGGTATGCAAAGTTTCATGAATTTTTGAAATGTTTTGCAACTCATTTTCCAAAATGGACTTTAAATTGCAAAGAATTCAAATACCCATTTGAATTTGGATGAAACTTGCCCAATTATCCAAATGCACCTCAGATTTGAACTCCACACAATTAAATTGGTTATTTGCAAATTTTGGAGATATTTTGGAGAGGGATAAGGAGGGACTGACTAGTGGGACCCACCTGTCATTGAGACAGTTCAAATTGCAAAAGATCTGAGCACCAAATCTATGTTTGGTTTCTTCAGTCGGTTCACTCGAACAGAGGCGAGCAGCACAGCCCGACACCGAGCCACGCCGAGAACCGCCTCTCCTTGGCCGTGTGTTTGTGCTGGCGAGCTGCTTTCCCCGTTCTCATCACCTCAGCCGTGCTCTTGTTGCCCACAGAACCGAGACCCCAAGGCTTTTCTCCTTCCTCGCGGAAGAACTCGACAGAGACTGCCGCCGCCTCGGTCGATCGTGAGACAGTGTTTTCCCTCGAGTGCAAACCCCAGCAGAGCAGAAAAACCGCACCACGGTCTCCTCCACGACCTCCTCGTACCATCACCATGTGAGTTCGTGCTCCCTACACCGAGGAACCAATTCTCCCGTGGCGGCCGAAAGAAACCGCAACGGACGGCTTTCGTGGACAGCCTCACCCAGGGCATGTCACGGCCGAGCAAGACCTCCTTTGGACACGGAGGATCTTCTTACTGCTCACCTCCAAGTCTTAGCCCAAGCCGTGGAAACTCCTCGGAGAATTTCCAGTTTCTTCGCCGCCCGGCTCAAACCACTGGGGCTTAGAGGCCACAAAACTTCACACACATGAGCTAGACTTGCTTAGCAACGATACATCTTTGGAACCCTACCATGAAACCCACTGTGCACGTCGTATTTCAAATCTTCCCGACGGCGGCTATGGCAGGAAGATTCGGGCGCACGACGAAAGCTATGTTAGAGCCATCTCCGGTCTGTTTCACCACCATGTCGACCTTCCCTAGCATCCACCGGTGCTCTAGGGCTTGTAAACCGAAGGTTGGAGGGCTTAGGGCGTCGGGCGACGTCGACGGACTTCCATCGAGCTGCCGTGCCGTCGTGAGCTATGTTGCAGGCTCTGCCGGCTCGGGTAGACCACACCAGAGGGTTCCTCGAGTCGAATTAGGCACTAGTGGCGAGTGACAGCTCGGGAGGTGGACGGAGAGTTGAAAACAGGCGAGCCCCGGCGAGCTCCGACGAGCTCGGCGCCGCTATCGCGCGGGAGGCGCGAGGTAGACGATGACCGGGGCCGGGCCTGCTGTCAGTGAGAAGAAAACCGGGTGAGGGATCGTCTGTGGCTCGGATCATCTATGACAGTGTGGGAAATAATCCTGTGACCCCGTGTGGCTTGATTCCAGTGAGTGACACGTGTTTCCCCGGACCCAAAGTCAGGTTTAAACATTTCCACGACTAATTCAAATCCCAGATTTTTTCCTCAAACTTTAGAAGAGCATAACTTTTGCTAGGAAACTCCAAATTTAGTGGTTCAAATTGGGTTAGATTAAGATTGAAAATATATATCCAAATATGCAACCAAGTTTGTACGAAAGTCATTATTTAATTCTGGAAAATTCTTTAAACTTTTCAGTAAAAGAATTTTAGAGGGAGTTTGGTTCATCCAAAAATCCTCAAATTTCTCCAGAATATTCTTTGGGATGTTATTGAACTCCTGTAAAAGTTTCAGCTCAATTGGAGTTGATTTGATTGGGAGAATTCAGGTTTCAAGTTGCTGTATTCAAATGAATACAGAAACATTTTCAGAGAATTTCCAAAACTTGGAAATTCAGTTCTGGGCAATTCTTAGCTCCAAAAATCCTAGGAAAATTTATGCAGGCTCTATGAACTATAATTGAAATTGTAGTTCACTAAGTTTGACATGAACATCGGTGTTACCTCAGAATTAATTCCTCTTTGCTTAATTGCTTAGAGAATCGTTGTGAATAAACCACTCAATGAAAAAGTGCTAATTTTTGGTCCAGATGACTTTCTTGTGACAAGGAACTCACATGAAAATTTTCAGCTCCATTGGGGCTCAGGATCACCACTGTTCTGTTCAACCTCTTAAGATGATCAACACACAAGTGGAGAAAACACTTAGCACTTGATCATGTTGCTTAAACCTAACCCAAACCACTAGCACCAGTGTCATTTTAAATTCTTAGACAGTGTTCCAGTTTATAGACTTGTCATTAGAGATTATTAGAAAAATATTTACAATTAAATACATATGCATATTCATATCGTGTAGCATCTACGTGAGAACGTGTGAAGGATTTGAAGTGGAGATCAAGGAGGGAGGAAAGCGAGTGATCAAGCCTCAAGTGATCTTCACTAACTATTTATATTAGTCACCTGCAAAACAGGCAAGCCCCGGTTTGCATTTGAACAGTTTTATAAAGTTTCATTTCTAGAGATCATAGCTTTGAATTGTTTGATTGCATTAAGTCTAGTTGATAATAAAAACCCAACTGTATGACCAGAAATGTCCTAAGAGAAAAAGGGTAGAATAGCACCTCCTCGAGTGGATTGGCTACGCTAAATGATAGTAGGAAAGGTCCGGTAGAAGTCGAGTAGATGGAATCCACTTGCGAGTTTATGGCTGGTTTATTCGGAGCGGGTCAACTATAGAAACAATGAGGAAAGTTCACACATAAGAAATGGAGACCGGGCAGGGAGGTTTAGATGCAGCAGGCTGTGGACCGTGCATGCATAGCCCTGCCTGTGTCGGTTAAGGCCCGTCCGTGCTTGGCCCTGTTGGATAAGTTTGAGTTGTGTACCGGGCTAATACTGGCTATAGGTGACCCAGGAAACCGATGTACCTCAGGAGATCCACATTGGAACTTTTCTAACTGTCTTAGCTTTCGGCGTCAGGGTAGCAGGAGGTAACTCGCTCAAGAACATATTACTGCGGGTATGTACCTTGAGGGAGCTTGCGTACTCGGGGCAGTTAGACTGCGTCCTGTGTGGAAGATCTTCGGAAAGGTGGCTGCGTACAACGTCAGTCGAGGTTGCTGCCGGCAACTCGGAGTACGGGTGTACGTGTCATGTAGTCCGGGCGTGTACTGATTCGAATCACCATCGCTCACGGTCATATGAGCATACTTGCCCACTGCATCTTGACGTAGTAAGAACTGAATGGTTTCATTTGAACTTGATATAGCTGTGATGTAAATTGTATTGCAACCATGCTTGAATTAGAGATAGGCTCATTAAACTTTACTTTCACTTTGTGCAAGGAGCATCGCAACAATGTTGGGTGTTTTCCTCACAGAACTCTCACTGATTTGTGATGCAAATCGTGTTGGAAGTCTAGAGATGTGGTGTAGATCCAAATACAAGTGGAGAACCGAATGAAAAATGGCTTGGATGAGTTGTGGCGGCGCTCAACAAACACCAGCGCTTTCCCCTCTTTTTATTAGCCGGAAGCCACAGGTTTTCAACAACCTCAGCCCGGGTTTTACACCATACAAATTTGAAAACATGCAACACATGCATGTGCCATGCACGTATGGCCCAAACCCCCTGGTTGTTTGAAACATAACAAAAACACCCTCACACACACACTAGGACTCGGTGCAACACATGTGACTCAGGACACACCCCTGGTTCTTGTCATGTGTGCTTTATTTCACTTGAAACACAAGGAAACTAACACTGAATAAACCTCCAGAAGTACTCAACAATCTCCCCCTACTTATGAGGTTTGATCTCCTGAACTCCAATCTTCTCACGAAGTTCCTGAAATTGTGTACGTCCCAGTGGCTTTGTGAGGATATCAGCAAGCTCATATTTTGTGCCAACATGCTCCAAGATGACTTCTCCTCTATCAACACATTCTCTGATAAAATGAAACTTGATGTCAATGTGTTTACTTCTATCATGCAAAACTGGATTCTTTGCCAAAGAAATTGCTGCTGTGTTATCCATCTTAATCACTGGTGGAGGTACTTGTAAACTTGTTACTTCTTCTAACACATGCCTGAGCCAAACAGCCTGACTTGCTGCTGCTGCTCCAGCCACATACTCAGCTTCACATGTGGACTTTGCCACAGCCTTTTGCTTATGAGACAACCAGCTGATAGGATTTTCGCCCAGGAAGAATATTACTCCTGTTGTGCTTCTCCCGTCATCCACATCTCCCCCAAAATCACTATCACTATAGCCTCTTAACTCAAGACTCCCTTCACCTCGGTTGTAAGACAAGCCATACCTCATTGTAGATGCCACATACCGAAGTAAATGTTTCAAAGCCACCATGTGTTCTTATTGAGGTTCTGACATGAACCTACTTAAGTACCCCACACCAAAACTGAGATCAGGCCGAGTGTGTAAAATATACCTGAGTCCACCAATTATGCTGCGATAAGTGGTTGGATCAGTGAGTGGAGCTGTACTTCTCTTGGTAAGCTTCAACCGGGATTCCATGGGAGTGGCACACCCATTACAATTTATCATCCCACTTCTTTCAAGCAATTTTGCAGCATAGGCTCCTTGACACAAGTCAATACCATGTCTTCCTTGCTTTACTTCAATACCAAGATAGTAAGACAAGCTTCCTAAGTCACTCATGCAAAACATCTCCTTCATTTTCTCCTTGAACCGACTGATTTCCTCCATGTTTTCTCCCACAATCAGTAAGTCATCAACATACACACCCACAATGAGCCTTGCCTCACCTCCAAACTTAGTATACAAGCCATGTTCTGATTTGCACCGTATGAAACCGAGTCGCTTGAGACTTTCATCAAGTTTGCAGTTCCATGCTCGAGGAGCTTGTCTCAAGCCATACAATGCCTTGTGAAGTCTTAAAACCTACATCTCCTTGCCTTCAGCTATGAAACCCGGAGGTTGAGTGACATAGATCTCCTCTTCTAGACTCCCATTCAAGAAGGCTGACTTCACATCCATGTGATGAACATGCCACCCAAAATGAGCTGCAACAGCTAACACAATCCTCACAGACTCCATCCTGGCAACTGCTGCAAAAACTTCTTCAAAATCAACTCCTTGCTTCTGCACATACCCCTTTGCAACTAGCCTTGCCTTGTGACGTATGACATTTCCATGTTCACCTTTCTTCAACTTGAAAACCCATATCAAGCCAATGGCACGATAACCCTCCGGAAGTTGTACCAATGACCATGTTTTGTTCTCTTCAATGGATGTGAGCTCCTCAATCATGGCAATGCGCCACTCCTTGACCCTCAAGGCCTCATCTGCTGTGCATGGCTTTTCACCTATGACAACAAGAGGTTCATCTACTCCTCCCTCTTCTGGTTCATAATTTGGCACCTCCTCAAGAATATTTCTCATGGAACGGTAACGAAGTGGAGCTTCTTTTAGCTCACTATCCATTTCTGGTGACATGGAAGGAGGTGACACAAACTCCACATCCTTGGATGCTTGTTGCTTTAGTTGTGTCATAGAAGACACTCCCTCAGCTGGGGTTTTGTCACCTTGACCTGTGTCACAAGAGGAAGAACTCACTCCACCAGGGTTCTCATCACAAAAGATGTATTCTACCCGAAAGATGTCTTCATCATTCACCATTTCACTTGACTCAGCTGCATCCCACTTCCATGGGCGGTTTTCTTCAAACACAGCATCACGTGACACATGAACACTCTCCGTGTTTGGATTGTAAAACCTCCATGCCTTGCTTCCTTGCTCATTTCCAATGAAAACCATTGGTGTACTTCGATCTTCCAGTTTGCTAAGGCGTTTGCTTCCCTGTTTCACGTGTGCCACACAACCGAAAGTGCGCAAATGATGTACACTAGGTTTCTTGTCATGCCATACCTCATATGGAGTCATTTTCTCAACACTCCGAGTAGGGGAATGTGAGGGCCCCGTCGTCCCGATCACTCACGGGGACGGGACACCTCGCCCGGGAATCGCATTGGGTGGTGCCGTGCGATGCGGCACCCAACAGCACACATAATAAAGCATCATATTACATAAAACAAGAGGAAGCTTACAAAGTGTTGATTTTACAAATACTTCTCAAAATAAACTACAGCGGAAGTCTATTACAACTCACCTCTCATACCTATGCTAAGCAGCCGAGAAGGTGTCCAGCCCACGGACCCTTCTCGCTAGCAACACTGTCATAATAGCAGCGGCAGGGGTTACCCTGAGTTCATTACTCAGAGAGCTCCGAGTCTCACCAGGTACCCGTACATCACAGCGTACAGTTATTACCTGCAAAACAACTTGTGCAGTATCTGTGAGCACGAAGCTCAGCAAGACTGACCCGTCACCCTAGTCATGAAACTCTATATGATGGAAAAAGAGGGCTGATTATAGAAATTTGCACAAACGACCAACTTGAGCAAAAGGGGAGTCCTTACTTCAAGTTTTAAGCAACTTTTATAGTCCTCGCGCAATTTACATCGAGACTCCACAATCAAACAAGAAACGCTTCATCTCGATGTCACTTGCCCGAGGTGAAAGTAACTTTAGTGAGCTACCCTAGACTCATACAAACCTTGCGCCATTACCGTCGAGACTCCACAATCAAACATGAAACGCTTTGCCTCGACGCTACTAGCCCAAGGTGGAAAGTAAATTTAGTGGATTATTGATCTCTCCTCATCTCCATTATGAGGATTACTCACGAAGCATATTAAACGTTTCCCACTTTATTACTACGTCACGACTCAGTGTACAAGTATGCTCACTTCCGCGAGCGACGGTGATTGCAATCAAAAACACCCGGCTGACACGACACGTACGCCCGTACTCGACGTTGCACACAGCAACCATCACTGACACCGTACGTGGCCACCTTTCACACGACACCCAAATGTCGAACCGGTCCCACCGACTAGGATTAAGTCTCTCTACGGCAAACCCTCGTAGAGCCGACTTCTCTATCCTTTCAGCAACGGCATCAGACGGTGAGGTATGCCTCGACACCCAGGTTAACATGTTACATCGGTTTCCTGGGTCCCATATTGCCAGTATGCATCCAGTACACATCTCAAACTTGTCCAGCGGGGCCGCACACGAGAACGGGCCTTAATCGACTCAGACATAGACTAGGCTCACAGGACCACGTCCTTGACCTTCCATCCACTGCCCGGTCTCCATTCCCAACTATGAGGATCAATTCCCAACTCTTCCGATTGATCCCCCTTAATCCCATTTCACGAGTAGGAATCCGCCTACTCGAGTTATGCCTCTTTTTATCCACCTTTATTGAGAACAGCAGTTATAATTAATTGATAACATATCCTACATTAAACTCCAGGGTTTTCTGGGGCATGCATTTGGAGTTTCATACCATCTAGACGTAATGCAATAAATAAAATGCTAGACGTATGAAGTGAATACAAATAAAAACTTGTAAATTTGATGCAAACCGGGGCTTGCCTTTGTTTTGCAGGTGACTTATATATATATGCAGTTAGTGAAGACCACTTGGTGCTTGATCAACCTCTTTCCTTGATTTCTACTCCGATGACTTCAACTCCTCCACGTAGATACTACACGTGATGAATATGCATATCGTTTAATTGTAAAGACTTTGCTACAAGTCCTAATAACAAGTTTTCAAAAACTGGAACTCTGTTTAAGAATTTAAAATGACACTGGTGCTAGTGGTTTAGGTTTGGATCTAAGCAAATGATTAAAGGCTAAGTGGTTTTCCCCCTCTTCTATATTGATCACCTAAGGAGGTTAAAAAGAACAGGGGTGATCCAGGGCTCCAATGGGGCTGAGAATTTTCATGTGAGTTCCTTGTCACAAGAAAGTCCTCTGGACCACAAATTAGCACTTTTCATTGAGTGGTTTGCTCAGCATAATTTTCTAAGAAATTAAGCAAAGAAGAATTAATTCTGAGATCCCACCCATGTTCATGCAAAATCTAGTGAACCACAATTTCAATTATAGCTCATAGAGTTTGCATGAATTTTCCTAGCATTTTTGGAGCTAAGATCTGCCCAGAACTGAATTTCCAAGTTTTGGAAATTCTCTGAAAATGTTTCTGTATTATTTGAATACAGCATCTTCAAATCTAAATTTCCCTGATCAAATCAACTCAAATTGAGCTGAAACTTTTAAAGTGGTCCACTAATACCCTAAAGACTATTATTGCAAAATTTGAGGATTTTTGGATTAACCAAACTCCCTCTAAAATTCTTTTGCTAAAAAGCTTTAAAGAATTTTACAGAATTAAATATAGGGTTTCATACCAATTGGGTTTCATATTTGGATAGTACTCTATCAGAGGAATCCAACAAAATTTGTTTCACAATTTTTGGATTCTCCTACCCAAAGTTGTAGCTATTCAAAGTTTGAACTGAAAACTGAAATTCTCAAAAATGTTCAAATGCTGGCAGTGGGTCCAGGGGACAGGTGTCACGCGTCGGGACAAGACACACGGGGCTACTGGGTATTTCCCGCGCGGCCACAAGCGATCCCAGCGCCACATCTGATCAGAACTTTAAAAATCCGTTGCTGACAGGCGGGACCCGCCGGGTCGTCTTCAACCTCCAGCCCCGGCGCCCGCGCGCCGCCGGGCTCGCCGGAGTTCGACGGATCCCGGCCTCCCGGCCATCCCCCGAGCCCTCCCTCGCTGCTAGGGCCTAATTTCACGTGCTGAACACGATGGAACCCACTTCCCCGGCCGGCGATGGCTCTAACCTAGCTGGCCACGGCGCGGCGGCTCTGGACTTGTTCGGTAACGTCGCCCGGTCATCCTAGCCTGCACAGACCTCGGTGGAACGGTGCTACAGAACCAGTGGACTATGGGGACGCTCGACCTAGCCTCAAAACTGCTCGGGACCGGCAGCTAATGGTCTCTCACCGTGCACCCGAAACCTCCTCCGCGTTTGAGGTCGGAAATTCTGGAATTCATGCGGTCTACGTGCGTCTTTCCAACTAGGGTTGTGAAGGACTACTGATCGCCGGCTAGTGGCGGACCTGTGTGCAAGGTTTCACGGCCTAAGAACGAGAGGGATGATCAAATTTGTTATTACCGTATCAGAAGGTCGGATGATACCCGACGGCGAACTTTTCTCAAATTCGGGCCTGGTAGATCATCTCATGGCTTGAGCTTCGGGGACGAGCATCAGGGGCTCCTAGCGCATCCGAGGGTGCTCTAGCTCGGGCCTGAGAAGCTTTCGGTGGGGCTGTCCACATGAGACCACCTCGGTTTCCCGATGGTGAGCCTCGGTGCCCGGCGGAATTCATCAAATTGTAATCAAACGACGCGGCGACACCACGGAGTAGCGAGATGGGCAGCTAGCGCACGCGCTGGCGCTCACTTTTGCTGTGGATCACTCGCTCAGCGGAGGATCAACGCCGGTTTTGCAATCAGCCGAATGGGAAGCGGCACCGGCAGGTCTCTGCTGTGCGCGCGGATGGGGACTGAGGCGACGTGCGAGCTGAGGTGATAAGCGCGGGGAAGAACAGGTCGCCAGCGCGAAATGGGAGCAGGAGGTGGAGCCTTGGGCGAAGGGGGCGGTCGCTCGGTGTCGCCCGCGGGTGAAACCCCGGTTGAGTGAGGAAACAGAGAAAAAGATTTAAGGGTTAAGTCTACTCATTCCTATGACATGTGGGCCCCACAATTCAGTACCTCTTTTCCTCAAAATATCTCCAAAGTTTGACAATTATCCAACCCAAATGTTTGAAAGTTGGAAACTGAGCTCATTTGAATAGTTTGGATAAATTCCATGCAACTTCAAATGTTTATTTGAATTCTTTGCACATTTGACTCCATTTGGAAAAAATGGGCAGCAAACCTTTTCAAAAATTAATGAAACTTTGCCTCCCCAATTATTTGGACCTAAGGAATCCAAATATGCGATTTGATTCTTGTGTTAGCTGCTGCAAACATGAGTTTGAGCACAACAGTTTTAAATCCCTATTGTGTCCTTCCTCATTTACATTTGGTTTGATCCTTTAGTTCCAAATCTGATTTTTAAACCCTTCCTTTCCACTTGAGTTCTTCATTCCTGTGGTCTTAATCCACATGAGGTCCATCCATGCAGCAACCCTAAGTTTGTTTAGAAGAACCTCACACATGTTATCATATGAGGAAAAATTTTCAACTAAGCCCCTTTTCATACACATGACTTCAACATTTGTGCAAACTCATGTTTCTTTGTATTCACATTTTTGGGACCTTTACAATCCTCCCCCCTTAAAAGAATCTCGTCCCAAGATTACAAAAGAAAGATGAGGCGGAAGGTAATTACAACAACTATGACAAAAGTTCCGGATAGTTCTTGTGGAGGTAATCTTCACTTTCCCAAGACGCTTCTTCCGGTGTGTGATTACTCCACAGGACTTTGTAAAATTTCAAAGCCCGATTTCGAGTGATCCGGCTCTTTTCATCTATAATCTTGATGGGCTTCTCGGTGTAGGTGAGATCCGGTTGCAATATTTCCATGTCTTCTGAAAATATTTCCGTCGGTCTCTTCAAACATTTTCTCAAGTGTGAGACATGGAAGATGTCGTGGATGCCCGATAAGGATGGCGGCAGCTCCAAACGGTAGGCTACCGGTCCACACCGTTCTGTAATAAGGAACGGGCCCACAAAACGTGGAGCTAGCTTTCCCTTGACCCCGAATGGATGAATTCCCTTCATCGGGGATCCTCGGAGATAGACGTGATCTCTGACTTCAAAACACAAGGGTCGGCGTCGCTGGTCCGCATAGCTCTTCTGGCGAGATTGAGCGGCCCTGAGGTTCTCTTGAATCAGCTGGACCCGCTCTTCAGCATCTTTTACAAGATCAATGCCGAAAATCACCCTCTCGCCCGATTCACACCAATTGAGTGGTGTGCGGCACTTCCTGCCATAAAGTGCTTCGTATGGTGCCATTTTAATACTGGATTGGTAACCATTGTTGTAAGAGAACTCCGCTAATGGCAAATGGTTATCCCAGTTCTTTCCATGATCTATGGCACATGCCCTCAGCATATCTTCCAAAATCTGGTTCACCCTCTCCGTTTGACCGTCCGTCTGAGGGTGGTATGCTGAGCTTCTGATTAACTTTGTTCCCAGAGATTCATGTAGTTGCTCCCAGAAACGAGCAACAAACATTGAACCTCGGTCTGATATGATGGTCTTGGGAAGTCCATGCAAGCATACAATTCTAGAGAGATATAACTCTGCATATTGTTTAGTATGGAATCCCGTATTCACTGGGATGAAGTGAGCTGATTTGGTTAATCGATCAACAATCACCCAAATGGAGTCATGCATTCTGGACGTGAGAGGCAGTCCGACAATAAAGTCCATGCTGATGTCCTCCCACTTTCATGCTGGAACGTTTAATGGTTGCAGCATTCCCGCTTTCTTTATGTGGTCAGCCTTGACTCGCCGACATGTATCACATTCAGATACATATTTGGCAATTTCTCGCTTCATCCGAGTCCACCAAAATTTTGTTTTAAGATCTTGATACATCTTATTACTTCCTGGATGTATCGAGTACTTGGACATATGAGTTTCGTCCAAGATCTTCTTCCTTAACTTCAGGTTCCGGGGTACAACGATACGGTCGTTAAACCATAACACGCCTTGATCATCTTCCCAGAAACATTTCATCTTATCCTCTTTAATCCTTGCTCGTATATTCCGCATCCCTCTATCTCTCTTCTGGGCTTGTACAATCTCCTCTCTAATGGTAGGCACAAGAGCAAGATTATACAACGCCCCATATGGAATCACCCGCAAGCTTGGTTCTTCCTCCTCCTCCGGAACC
Source organism: Neostapfia colusana (assembly GCA_030760725.1). Lineage (NCBI taxonomy): Eukaryota > Viridiplantae > Streptophyta > Magnoliopsida > Poales > Poaceae > Neostapfia > Neostapfia colusana. The sequence continues at coordinate 103,598,179 of JASWHV010000004.1, forward strand.
ACTGCCAAGTTATTAACGTGGGACTTACGACTGAGTGCATCAGCCACCACGTTAGCTTTGCCCGGATGGTAATGGATCTTGAGCTCATAGTCTTTAATTAATTCCAGCCATCTCCGCTGCCTCATATTAATATCCTTCTGAGTGAATATATATTTGAGGCTCTTGTGGTCGGTGTAGAGGTGCACTAAATTTCCAAGTAAATAGTGCCTCCACATCTTCAACGCAAGCACCACCACAGCAAGCTCTAGGTCATGAGTGGGGTAGTCCTGCTCGTGGTTGCGGAGTTGACGAGACCTATACGCGATCACGCGTCTATCTTGCATTAAGACGCAGCCAAGTCCAATGACTGAGGCATCGCAATAAACATCAAATGGCTTTGTTGTATCCGGTTGGGCTAACACCGGTGCCGTTGTGAGATGTTTCTTTAGAGTTTGAAATGCCTCTTCACAGACCTCTGTCCACACATACTTGCTGCTCTTCTTTAATAACTCTGTCATTGGTTTAGCCACCTTCGAGAAGCTGGGAATAAATCTCCAGTAATAACCCGCTAGTCCTAGAAAACTGTGGATTTGATGAACCGATGTTGGAGACTCCCACTTCAAGACTTGCTCAATTTTAGTTGGATCCACGGCCACACCCTCTGCTGAAATAATGTGGCCTAAGAATGGTACTTTGCTGATCCAAAATTCACACTTGCTGAATTTGGCATACAGCTTATGTTCTCATAGGCGTTGGAGCACAATATGGAGATGTTTGGTGTGCTCCTCCTCCGATTTGGAGTATACGAGAATGTCGTCGATGAAAACCACGACGAACTGATCCAACTCTGGCATGAATACAGAATTCATGAGATACATGAAGTGTGCGGGTGCATTGGTTAGCCCGAAAGACATGACTAGATACTCATAGAGCCCGTATCTAGTCGAGAAAGCCGTCTTCGGTATATCCTCCGCTCTGATCTTTATCTGATGATAACTAGACCGTAAGTCCATCTTGGAGAATACCTTGGCACCCACTAACTGATCAAATAATATATCGATCCGCGGCAACGGATATTTATTTTTGATCGTCACTGCATTCAGCGGCCGTTAATCCACACATAATCAAAGTGACTCATCCTTTTTCTTCACAAAGAGGGCTGAACAGCCCCATGGCGATGAGCTTGGTCGGATGAACCCTTTGTCCATTAAGTCCTTTAGCTGTTCTTTCAGTTCAGCTAATTCCTTCGGGGACATTTTGTACGGCCTCCGAGATATTGGTGTGGTTCCCGGTGCTAGCTCGATCTTGAATACCACATCCCTCTCAGGCGGCATCCCTGGAAGATCATCGGGAAACACATCTGGGTACTTACGGACCACTGGAATATCCTCCAATTTCGTGGTCATACTGTGGTACACCACTGGATTTTTAGAATCCACGGCTTCAAGTATGAGCGTTTGGAGACCGTAGATTGGAGAGTCCAAACTAACAATCCGTGGACCAATATCAAGAACAGCCCCGTGGTAGTTCATCCACGCCATTCCTAGAATCACGTCGATCTTTTGCCCCTCTAACACAATGAGGGTTGTGGGGTATAAGTTTCCACCTAAGCACAAGGGTGCTTTGATCACTACTTTATTAGCGGCTATATTTCCACCAGGTGAGCGGATAAGATAGTGATCCTTCGGTGTAGAGGTGGAGAGCTCAGCTTTGCACACAAACAACCTGCTGATGAAATTGTGTGTAGCTCCGGAGTCAAACAGAATTAATACGGGCCCTCCATTGAGGGTGAACATTCCCGCTAGCACAGGTGCCCCATGTGGCACATCCTCTAGAGCTGTATGATAAATGCACCCGGGTTTTGGTGCTGTTCCTTGAAGCTGAGCACGGGGTTGATTTATACCCCGCCCCGGTGTAGTTTCTCTATGGTGTGTCCTTTCTGGACACTTCCTGCTGATGTGACCCAAATAACCGCACGTGAAGCACGGTTTCTCAGCCAGTTCCTGGTTGCTCTGTGCATGGACATTAGTGGTATTCTGCTGCGGCAAGAACACTTGAGGAGCAGAATAACATGGCTGCCTATACCATTGTTGCAGCTGTCCGAATTCAGAATATTGGGACGAACGACCGGAATATTGCTGGAGTCATCGAGCCGGCTGCATCAGCTGACAGTTCAAGGTACTGTCTACCACCCTGTATTTTTGCGGAGCACTACTGCTGCTCTCCGGTGGTACATGGTTCTGTTTTTTCTCAGCCTGCACTTCCCGCTGAGCATCTTCAACCATGATGGTAGCACTCATCAATTCGTTGAAGTTCTTTCGATCAGCTAACACGAGTCTCTCCTTTAGCTTGGGATTGAGGCTGCGGAAGAACCACTCACACTTTTGTGCTTCGGTGTTCACATGTTGAGGTGCATACTGCACCAGCTTGTTGAACACTCGCGAATGCTCGTATGCACCCCTCCCTCCTTGTTTTAAGGCCAGAAACTCCTTGAGTTTCCGCTGAATTATTCCGGATGGAACATGATACGCGAGAAATGCCTCCCGGAATTCTGCCCATGTACAGTCATGTCCAGCTGGTAAGGAGGCGAGTTGATTTGCCCACCATGCACTGGCGGACCCGTGAAATTGTTGCACTGCATATAAAGCCTTCTGATGTTCGGTGCATTGAAGCAACCCGAACTTAGATTCAACAGTACGGATCCAGCTATCCGCCACCAGAGGATCCTCAGATTCAATGAAAACCGGTGGTTGAGTTGCCAAGAACTCAACATAGGAATTCAGTTGCGGTTGGCGCAAGTCTTCATCTTGACATCCCCTTGACGGGATGTATTCATCACCAGGGTGCGGAGCAAGTCGGTTCGCTCATCGCTTGCACCCGTCATGGCGGCCAGAATGTCCGCCATTGTGACTGTGGGTGAAGGCCCTGGTGGAGGCTGCTGTTGCGGAGCTCGCTGCTCCCGCTGTGGAGAGTTATCACCCCGGCCACCACTGGAACCACCCACCTCACTCATGGAACGAGTTCGCACCATTCTGCAATTGCAAGAGTTCATTATCAGTTCAACACTATCACTTGATTTATTCCATAAACAAAGTAGTGTAACACTGATAATGAAACCTCAACATGTAAGCAAAATGATTTAGGCGCAAACTGATGTATCTACAGCAAGGATTTACAAGCCGACTGATTGGTCCTCAAACAGATCAGATTCTGATCCAGTTAAAAGCACTTTCGTAACTCAAGTTGAATATCAAAGTTAAGTTAACTTTAATATCTTTCCAACGAGTATCAAAGGCCTCCTAGGGATTTTTTTTCTACAGGAAGTTATGGCTTAAAAACAGAAAGGTTCAGAGAGGCTTTGTTACTGTCCTGGTTCTGAACAGTTTGCCATCAACTGAACTTTTCACCAACTTAATCTGTGATTTTGCTCTGGAGGTCTACAAGAAAGTTGTAGAGCACTTGAAAATATTTCCAGAACTGTATCATACACCTTAATTGGTTAAAGCTACTCAGAGTTATGCTCTGTAAAAGTCCAGCAAAAATTTCTTCCAGAAACAGAGCACTCTGTTTTTGAAATCTTTAACACCTAGACACTCTCTCATTTGAATCTTAATTCAAAAGAAGAGTTCAGTAACTAATATTCGTTTCAAACTTCCATTTTTAGTTGGAAGTTAGCTCATGAATCATTTCTTCATAGGGAAGAGGTTATTATGTGTAGTACGGTGTCGATGCACCATAAGAAACATGTCGGTACTACGTTGCCTCCCCAAAAGAAAATCCTAAACCGGATTATACCGGTATATACGTATAATCAGTGGCACTAAACGGTCTCTCACACACGTGTACTACACGGGATACCTACGTGGTTAGTACCTGCAGAAGACACTCAATAGTGGTGCACTCAAGGGTTGTTTCATTCCAGGCAGTTCTATAGTTGAAAGTAAATACAAACCCCCGTATCATTGCCATACGGCCGTCCTTGAGTCAAGTCACGTCTCAAGGTACGTGATCGTGTTTCAACACCACACGACGGGGAACCCGAGTATATCATGAACGGGTCGTCACGGTTGGGAATGTTATCAACCCAACGGATACCACCTACTGCCCTGCAGGGCACGCTGATGGCAAGCGCTGCGTAAGTCCTCCTGGGCTACTTCCAGACGAACACACTCTCGCGTTATTGACCACGCGATGGGGTCTCCACTTACTTGCCTAATGCACGCTAGGGATCAGCGTTTCATATGAACTCAGGAACATGAAGAGTCCAAGAGTTTCATATTGACGTCTCACACCAAGCTGTGAGACCTATTCCTAAACTACTTTCCTCGTCAGGGGAGCTAACCGAAATTGTGGCGTTCCTTACCATGCTTACCTGAGCGTAGGTGCGTCATTACATAATCTAAATTTCAGAATTATAACAAGTATGTTAGTACTGCCACCTTAAGTAACTATACTACTATAGTCCTTATGTGGGCCTAATACCGTTTCCTCACCGTATCCTAAGTTTTGTCGTAATACGATCCTTATTTCGTGCGCTATTACCAATGCGGCTCTGATACCACGCTGTGAGGGCCCCGTCGTCCCGATCACTCACGGGGATGGGACACCTCGCCCGGGAATCGCATTGGGTGGTGCCGTGCAATGCGGCACCCAACAGCACACATAATAAAGCATCATATTACATAAAACAAGAGGAAGCTTACAAAGTGTTGATTTTACAAATACTTCTCAAAATAAACTACAGCGGAAGTCTATTACAACTCACGTCTCATACCTATGCTAAGCAGCCGAGAAGGTGTCCAGCCCGCGGACCCTTCTCGCTAGCAACACTGTCATAATAGCAGCGGCAGGGGTTACCCTGAGTTCATTACTCGGAGAGCTCCGAGTCTCACCAGGTACCCGTACATCACAGCGTACAGTTATCACCTGCAAAACAACTTGTGCAGTATCTGTGAGCACGAAGCTCAGCAAGACTGACCCGTCACCCTAGTCATGAAACTCTATATGATGGAAAAAGAGGGCTGATTATAGAAATTTGCACAAACGACCAACTTGAGCAAAAGGGGAGTCCTTACTTCAAGTTTTAAGCAAATTTTATAGTCCTCACGCAATTTACATCGAGACTCCACAATCAAACAAGAAACGCTTCATCTCGATGTCACTTGCCCGAGGTGAAATTAACTTTAGTGAGCTACCCTAGACTCATACAAACCTTGCTCCATTACCGTCGAGACTCCACAATCAAACATGAAACGCTTTGCCTCGACGCTACTAGCCCAAGGTGGAAAGTAAATTTAGTGGAGTATTGATCTCCCCTCATCTCCATTATGAGGATTACTCACGAAGCATATTAAACGTTTCCCACTTTATTACTACGTCACGACTCAGTGTACAAGTATGCTCACTACCGCGAGCGACGGTGATTGCAATCAAAAACACCCGGCTGACACGACACGTACGCCCGTACTCGACGTTGCACACAGCAACCGTCACTGACGCCGTACGTGGCCACCTTTCACACGACACCCAAATGTCGAACCGGTCCCACCGACTGGGATTAAGTCTCTCTACGGCAAACCCTCGTAGAGCCGACTTCTCTATCCTTTCAGCAACGGCATCAGACGGTGAGGTATGCCTCGACACCCAGGTTAACATGTTACATCGGTTTCCTGGGTCCCATATTGCCAGTATGCATCCGGTACACATGTCAAACTTGTCCAGCGGGGCCGCACATGAGAACGGGCCTTAATCAACTCAGACATAGACTAGGCTCACAGGACCACGTCCTTGACCTTCCATCCACTGCCCGGTCTCCATTCCCAACTATGAGGATCAATTCCCAACTCTTCCGATTGATCCCCCTTAATCCCATTTCACGAGTAGGAATCTGCCTACTCGAGTTATGCCTCTTTTTATCCACTTTTATTGAGAACAGCAGTTATAATTAATTGATAACATATCCTACATTAAACTCCAGGGTTTTCTGAGGCATGCATTTGGAGTTTCATACCATCTAGACGTAATGCAATAAATAAAATGCTAGACGTATGAAGTGAATACAAATAAAAACTTGTAAATTTGATGCAAACCGGGGCTTGCCTTTGTTTTGCAGGTGACTTATATATATATGCAGTTAGTGAAGACCACTTGGTCCTTGATCAACCTCTTTCCTCTTTCCTTGATTCTACTCCGATGACTTCAACTCCTCCACGTAGATACTACACGTGATGAATATGCATATCGTTTAATTGTAAAGACTTTGCTACAAGTCCTAATAACAAGTTTTCAAAAACTGGAACTCTGTTTAAGAATTTAAAATGACACTGGTGCTAGTGGTTTAGGTTTGGATCTAAGCACATGATTAAAGGCTAAGTGGTTTTCCCCCTCTTCTATATTGATCACCTAAGGAGGTTAAAAAGAACAGGGGTGATCCAGGGCTCCAATGGGGCTGAGAATTTTCATGCGAGTTCCTTGTCACAAGAAAGTCCTCTGGACCAAAAATTAGCACTTTTCATTGAGTGGTTTGCTCAGCATAATTTTCTAAGCAATTAAGCAAAGAAGAATTAATTCTGAGATCCCACCCATGTTCATGCAAAAATTAGTGAACCACAATTTCAATTATAGCTCATACAGTTTGAATGAATTTTCCTAGCATTTTTGGAGCTAAGATCTGCCCAGAACTGAATTTCCAAGTTTTGGAAATTCTCTGAAAATGTTTCTGTATTATTTGAATACAGCATCTTCAAATCTAAATTTCCCTGATCAAATCAACTCAAATTGAGCTGAAACTTGTAAAGTGGTCCACTAATACCCTAAAGACTATTATTGCAAAATTTGAGGATTTTTGGATTAACCAAACTCCCTCTAAAATTCTTTTGCTAAAAAGCTTTAAAGAATTTTACAGAATTAAATAAAGGGTTTCATACCAATTGGGTTTCATATTTGGATAGTACTCTATCAGAGGATTCCAACAAAATTTGTTTCACAATTTTTGGATTCTCCTACCCAAAGTTGTAGCTATTAAAAGTTTGAACTGAAAACTGAAATTCTCCAAAATGTTCAAATGCTGGCAGTGGGTCCAGGGGACAGGTGTCATGCGTCGGGGCAAGACACACGGGGCTACTGGTTATTTCCCGCGCGGCCACAAGCGATCCCAGCGCCACAGCCGATCAGAACTTTAAAAATCCGTCGCTGACAGGCGGGACCCGCCAGGTCGTCTTCAACCTCCGGCCCCCGCGCCCGCGCGCCGCCTGGCTCGCCGGAGTTCGACGGGATCCCGGCCTCCCGGCCATGCCCCGAGCCCTCCCTCGCCGATAGGGCCTAATTTCACGTGCTGAACACGATGGAACCCACTTCCCCGGCCGGCGATGGCTCTAACCTAGCTGGCCACGGCGCGGCGGCTCTGGACTTGTTCGGTAACGTCGCCCGGTCATCCTAGCCTGCACAGACCTCGGTGGAACGGCGCTACAGAACCAGTGGACTATGGGGATGCTCGACCTAGCCTCAAAACTGCTCGGGACCGGCAGCTAATGGTCTCTCACCGTGCACCCGAAACCTCCTCCGCGTTTGAGGTCGGAAATTCTGGAATTCATGCGGTCTACGTGCGTCTTTCCAACTAGGGTTGTGAAGGACTACTGATCGCCGGCTAGTGGCGTACCTGTGTGCAAGGTTTCACGGCCTAAGAACGAGAGGGATGATCGAATTTGTTATTACCGTATCAGAAGGTCGGATGATACCCGACGGCGAACTTTTCTCAAATTCGGGCCTGGTAGATCATCTCATGGCTTGAGCTTCGGGGACGAGCATCAGGGGCTCCTAGCGCATCCGAGGGTGCTCTAGCTTGGGCCTGAGAAGCTTTCGGTGGGGCTTTCCACGTGAGACCACCTCGGTTTCCCGATGGTGAGCCTCGGTGCCCGGCGGAATTCGTCAAATTGTAATCAAACGACGCGGCGACACCACGGAGTAGCGAGATGGGCAGCTAGCGCACGCGCTGGCGTTCACTTTTGCTGTGGATCACTCGCTCAGCGGAGGATCAACGCTGGTTTTGCAATCGGCCGAACGGGAAGCGGCGCCGGCAGGTCCCTGCTGTGCGCGCGGATGGGGACTGAGGCAACGTGCGAGCTGAGGTGATAAGCGCGGGGAAGAACAGGTCGCCAGCGCGAAATGGGAGCAGGAGGTGGAGCCTTGGGCAAAGGGGGCGGTCGCTCGGTGTCGCCCGCGGGTGAAACCCCGGTTGAGGGAGGAAACAGAGAAAAAGACTTTAGGGTTAAGTCTACTCATTCTTATGACATGTGGGCCCCACAATTCAGTACCTCTTTTCTTCAAAATATCTCCAAAGTTTGACAATTATCCAACCCAAATGTTTGAAAGTTGGAAACTGAGCTCATTTGGATAGTTTGGATAAATTCCATGCAAATTCAAATGTTTATTTGAATTCTTTGCACATTTGACTCCATTTGGAAAAAATGGGCAGCAAACCTTTTCAAAAATTAATGAAACTTTGCCTCCCCACTTATTTGGACCTAAGGAATCCAAATATGCGATTTGATTATTGTGTTAGCTGCTGCAAACATGAGTTTGAGCACAACAGTTTTAAATCCCTATTGTGTCCTTCCTCATTTACATTTGGTTTGATCCTTTAGTTCCAAATATGATTTTTAAACCCTTCCTTTGCACTTGAGTTCTTCATTCCTGTGGTTTTAATCCACATGAGGTCCATCCATGCAGCAACCCTAAGTTTGTTTAGAAGAACCTTACACATGTTATCATATGAGGAAAAAGTTTCAACTAAGCCCCTTTTTCATACACATGACTTCAACATTTGTGCAAACTCATGTTTCTTTGTATTCACATTTTTGGGACCTTTACAGGGAACGGTTCAAAACATACACTGCAGTGGTTACTGCCTCCCCCCAGAACCAACCGGGCATATTCATTGCCTTCAACATGCTTCTTGCCATTCCCATAACAGTTTGGTTTCTTCTCTCAACCACACCATTCTGCTCAGGAGAATATGGAGCTGTCAAGTGACGTTGAACACCCTCCTTAGTGCAATACTCAACAAAAGCCCGAGCTGTGAACTCTCCACCACGATCTGTGCGAAAAGTTCCAATCTTCCTCCCTGCCTCAGCTTCAACACTTGATTGAAAACCCATGAAAGTACTCATAGCTTGATCCTTTGTGCTAATCAAAAACACCCACATGTATCTACTGAGATCATCCACAAGAAGAAAGAAAAACCTGCTGCCTCTTGGAGTTGCTGGCTTCACTGGTCCACAGAGGTCTCCATGCACAAGTTCAAGTTTCTTCTCAGCTCGGTATTTTGCCATGCATGGGAATGGTTGACGTCTTTGTTTCCCAGCCAAACACCTATCACACTTCTCCTCAGTTTGAGTGATGGTTGGCAATCCATACACAAGTTGCTCTTTGGCAAGTCTTCTGAGACTCCGAAAGTTTAAGTGCCCCATCCTTGCATGCCACATCCATGTTGCATTGCACCCTTGTGCCATGAGAAACCTTGGTTGCACTACCTTAAGATCAATAGTGTACAACCGGTTCACTCCCCGTTTCACCATTGCCACAGGGGTTCCATCTTTATCCCAAATCTTGACATAACCATTCACCATCAAGATTCGGTGTCCCTCCTCCTCAAGCTGTCCAAGGCTGATAATGTTTGCCTTGAGCTGAGGAATAAGGTAGACCCCAGCCAACTCCTTTTGTCCACCTCTCTTACCTTGGAACACCACAGTTCCTTGGCCATCAATCTCTGTCAATGAGCCATCTCCCAAACGTACAGTACCATGCACCGTGTTATCAAGTTTTGTGATCACATCCCGTTTCCCAGTCATGTGATTTGTTGCACCGGAGTCCAGGATCCACCGGGTACTGCCTCCTCCCTCCAAGTCTCCAACTTGAACGTGTAACATATCATTGTTGAGGCATACCTCTTCCTGGGACATGTCTTGATCAGCCTTGGTGTTGGCACACGCCACCAAGAGGCTGGATTCAAACTCATGATCAACTTGAGCTGTGTTCACCTCTTCATCCTTCTTTTTCTTCCTGCACTCTCTAGCCCAATGACCTTTATTACCACAGTAGCGACACTCATCTTTGGCCACTCCACGGCCTGAGTTTCCACCACCACGGTTACCTCGACCACGGCCACGTCCTCGACCATGATCTTTCCTTGGTGCAAATGAGTCTTTGTGTCGTTCCTGTCCAGTTCCCCCAGACATCTTGAGACGTGTCGACAACCTTGCAAGCAACTCTTCTTCACTCAGATGCAACTTATCATGTGTGTTGCCCTCCCAAGTGCTTGCACCAAGCCTTTCTTCTGCAGCCTTGAGTCTACCAATCAACTCATCAACGGACATATCACTTAAGTCAAGCAATGTCTCGATGGAGGCCGCAATCTGCTCAAACTTTTGTGATACCGCCTGAAGGAACTTTCAGACAATCTCCTCCTCCGAACGTTCACTCCCAAGTGCCGCAAGTTGAGATGTGATCCGGCTCATACGCACACCAAACTCATCAACCGTTTCACCATCATGGAATTTGAGTGCATCAAACTCCCGAACCAATGTGCTTGCCCTGGCCTTGCGCACACGTTCGGCTCCAACGTTGCGCAACTTGATCGCATCCCATGCAATCTTGGCTGACTCCTTCCCGGCAATGATCCGTATCATTTCTGGTGGCACAGCCTTGGTGAGAGCCTCCAAAGCCATCCGATCATCAATGTAATCATCGGTGCCAAGACTCACAGCAGTCCACAAGCCTCTCGCTTGCAACATCACCCGCATAAGTGCCGACCAATCATGATAGTTTGTATTTGTGAGCATTGGATACGTACCACCACTGATGAATTCCTTCGTGATGCGATGAATCACCAATGCCCCTGATCCTCCTCCTGCCCTGCTGGTGCCTCCCGGCGGTGTGACGTCCCTCCATGAACGTCGGGCTGGCGATGAAGATCTCCTCCGCGACATCAACGCCCACTTAATGGCCGTGTCACGGTTCCAGGCAACGTAATCGGCTCTGATGCCAATTGTTGGTTGTTTTCCTCACAGAACTCTCACTGATTTGTGATGCAAATCGTGTTGGAAGTCTAGAGATGTGGTGTAGATCCAAATACAAGTGGAGAACCGAATGAAAAATGGCTTGGATGAGTTGTGGCGGCGCTCAACAAACACCAGCGCTTTCCCCTCTTTTTATTAGCCGAAAGCCACAGGTTTTCAACAACCTCAGCCCGGGTTTTACACCATACAAATTTGAAAACATGCAACACATGCATGTGCCATGCACGTATGGCCCAAACCCCCTGGTTGTTTGAAACATAACAAAAACACCCTTACACACACACTAGGACTCGGTGCAACACATGTGACTCAGGACACACCCCTGGTTCTTGTCATGTGTGATTTATTTCACTTGAAACACAAGGAAACTAACACTGAATAAACCTCAAGAAGTACTCAACAAACAAAGCGTTTCTTGTTTGATTGTGGAGTTGTGATGCTGTTCGGCTCATGGTCTTTACAATGAGGCTTAAAATCTGAAAGTTAAGGATCAACTGTAGGCGAGTCCTTTATGCAAAATTAGCTAACCCATTTTAATCCGTTGTGCATGTAGAGTTTCTTGTTTAGGAGAGACGGATCAGTCTTGCTGATCCTATGTGCTCATACTTGCTATATGAGTGGTTTTGCAGGTTAACATCGATGCTAAGAAGAAGGTTGTCCGCTGAGACTCCGAGTCTTTACAATGAGGCTTAAAATCTGAAAGTTAAGGATCAACTGTAGGCGAGTCCTTTATGCAAAATTAGCTAACCCATTTCAATCCATTGTGCATGTAGAGTTTCTTGTTTAGGAGAGACGGATCAGTCTTGCTGATCCTATGTGCTCACACTTGCTATATGAGTGGTTTTGCAGGTTAACATCGATGCTAAGAAGAAGGTTGTCCGGTGAGACTCGGAGACTTCCGAGTCGTTTAACACATGGAGAACCCAGCCACTGTTGTTGTCTTCGTGTTGCTAGCGAGAGGAGTCCGCGGGGTGGACCTCTTCTCGAGTGCTCTTTAGTTATTCGACGTGAGCCATTTATAGACTTCCGTTGTAGCTACTTGATGTAAACTATTTGCAAAGGAAAACTTGTAAGCTTCCGCTATTGTTTTATGTAATAAATTGTTCCTTATATGTGTGTTGTTGGGTGCCGCACAACACGGCACCACCCAATGCGATTCCCGGGCAAGGGGCAAGGCCCCGTGAATGAACAGGCGGCGTGGCCTCTGTCACTCCACATCTACCTAGCCGAGCCTGCATGGGCATAGCTCGAATACCTTCCACCCGACAGCATCCAAAACTAGGCCGATCTCAAGGAATGGTTCGTCGGCAACTTCTAGGGAACCTACGCGCATCTCGGCCACTCTTGAGACCTCAAGGGTTGCCAGCAGAGGCCGGACGAGACCCTGCAGCAATACATCCTGCGCTTCTCGAAGAAGTGCAACAAGCTCCCCGACGTCGTCGATGCCAATGTCGTCGCAGCCTTCCTATCAGGGACTTCCTGTGAGTCCCTCGTCAAGATTGCTTGCGTCAAGCCAAGAAGTACGAGGGACCTCCGCGACATCGCCACAAACTATGCCTCCTGCAAGGGGGCAGTCGGGGCCACCTTCGACAAGAAAAAGCCAAAGATCCCGAACCTGGGGGGCAAAGAGCCACCCCGCAAGGGCGACAAGAGGAGGCGACTGAACGATGATACGCGACCTTACCCGTCCAATAGTGATTCAGACCTCGTCACGGCCGTCGAACGCCACGAAGGCAAGAGACCGACCATGGGGCAAACGAACTACTTTGAGAAGCTTCTCGAGAAGCCATGCACTAACCACGCTTACCCAGTAAGGCACGCCCTCAAAAACTGTGCCTTGCTGGAATGTTTTGTCAGCACAAAGACAGATGTGGCATAAGACAAAGGCAAGAGGCCCGCCAAGATGAGTCCCGAGCCCAACGAGCAAAGCTTCTCCATGCCGGAGGGGTGCCTCTTGATCTTCAGAGGGAATCAAGCCTACGAGAGTCACCGCAGGCAGAAGCTGACAACCCGAGAGCTCAATATCGTCTCTCCTGCCATCTCAACCTTCTTACGGTGGTCCAAAGTGGCGGTCACCTTCGACCCGACCATCCCGACCTCATTCCAAAACCCAGGCACTTCTCCCTAGTTGTGGACCCGCTCATAGGCACAAAGCTTCTGACCAGGGTTCTAATGGATGGGACCCTCGACGCCCTAGGGTTCCCATACATGAGCCTCCGTACGACACGAGCTCCTTTTCCGGCCAAAAGGTTGTGCCGTTGGGGAAGATCGACCTCCCCGTAATTTTTGGGGATAAGTCCAACTTCTGCAGGGCAACCCTCACCTTCGAGGTCATCGATTTTGACGTCACTTATCACACCATCCCGGGAAGGCCGGCCTATGCGACGTTTCTGGCCATCCCAAACTACACATATCTAGTGTTGAAGATGCCCGACCTGAGATGAGTTCTTGCATGCCCTGCTATGTGACACCATGGTTGCAAACGAGCCGCAGACGTGGCCACAGTGGCTGTACCCGGCTCGGCTTATCGATCAGTGGTAATAATATCCCCCGACCAACCCTCCATCGGTCCCCCGAAGGACACGAGGATGGTCAATGTTCACCCCGGAGGCTTGGCAAAGGAGGCACGAACAACATTCGCACCGCCCGACAACTGAAGAGGGGCGTCGCTCACCTCAGAGTAGTCTAGGCGCCACTAATTGTATCTGTAAGACCCCAAGTCGGGCAGAATTACTATATTGACGCCAGGGCTTATCTCCCTTTTGTGTTTCAGGCTCTCTACGACCCGACATCTTTCGTCGTCACGACGAAACAGGATCCGACCTCCGGCACCACATGAAATATTGTAAGTGCATCTAGGATATCCCTTGTGGGTTTTGGCTAATTGATGACGAACATATGAGATCCTAATGAAACTATTAAGATGATTGCAGGATAAACAAAGTGAACTGGCTCGGCACACACAAAAAGGTGAAAAATAGAGTGGTGCCCGAAAAGGAAGACGTTAGTGGAATTTAGAGGAGCAAAGTAGATATAAATGTATAGGTTGTGTGTGAGAGAGACACATCCCAAGGGCTCATGACTTTGCGTAAGGGTAAGGGGTTTAAAAATCAACTAAAATCCACTGAAAACCGGACTAGTCCGTTCATGGACCGGACTAGTCCGTTTAACTTTCTGAAAGACGCAAACATAGTGCACCAGACTAGTCCGCCTTGTGAACCGGACTAGTCCGGTCAGCTCACTGGAATGCAATCGGACAAGTCCGGTTTTAGACCGGACTAGTCCGGTCATGTCTCTGTTGTCCTCTTTAGAGGACTGCGGACTAGTCCATCCAAGCGACAGGACTAGTCCGCTGAAGTTTCTGAAACCCCATCTCACATAGCACCGGACAAGTCCGGCTTGTGGACCGGACTAGTCCGGTTAACCCACTGGAAGTAGACCGGACAGGTCCGATCATATACCGGACTAGTCCGGTAGTAGGTTTAACAACGGTAACTTTTTTGGGAAGCCTATAAAAAGAGGTCCTTCGTCTTTTCCCAAACAACACACGACACATATTGTCAAAAGCTTGAACCCTAGCGCCGCCACCTGACCCAAGAGCCCAAAAACACATCTCTCCATACATCTAAGGTGCAAAAAGGCCAAGATCAATCAAATACTTGGATTTGGGATTGAGAGATCGTCGTTCTTTCGTTGTGAGCTCTTGGGGTTTGATTTCTCTACACTCATATTCTGCATTGTAATCTTTTTGAGTGTATTTGATCACCTTCTCACTGTAATTCTTGTGGGAGCCCTCAACGTGTGAGGTTGCCCCACAAACTCGGTGATTACCCGTGATAGTGGAGTCAAGTCGGCCTTTGTGGTGACTTGAAGAGGGAAAGGGTTGGGAACCCGGCTCTGTGTGAGCTTCCTCAACGAGGACGTAGATCTCTTGGTGAGATCGAACCTCGGTAAAAATTCGTGTCTTTTGTCTCTCATTTATTTTACATCTTGACACATTAAATCACTAGTTTGCTAGTCATCGTTTGAGTTCCTTACAAGTTTGCACGTGCATCCATACAATAAATTTAAGTTATAAAAACTGTTGTTCTTATTCCGCTGCTATAAGATTAAATTTGTGAGACAAAATTAATCAACTCAAATAATTCAGTACACCGGACTAGTCCGCCCACACAACCGGACTAGTCCGGTCAGTCAAGTTTCTGATAACTTTATTAAGTGTGCAGGAATTCTTTAAAGGCCTATTCACCCCCCCCCTCTAGGCCACATTCAATTGGTATCAGAGCCAAGTTCTCCACCAAGGAGACTCACATCTCGGAGAGATCAATGGCCTCTGAGAAGAACAACGATATCCCGAAGACAAACAACAATGATGAGGAGCAAGGAGCCAAAGCCTTCGATGTGCTGAAAGAAAATCCACATGACGATGATGAAGTGAGACAGCTAAAGACATTACTGAGAAAGAAGTTAATGGCACAAAAGGGAAAAGAGGAAGAAAAGACGATGGGGAGTGGTCATTACGACTACTCCCGATATCCATACAACTACAACCGTCTCAATTCAAATAATCATTATCTCTCTATTCCTATGGGAAGGCCCCCACAGTTTGACGGAAGTGACTACACCATGTGGAAGTACAACATGAAGATGCATCTGATATCCATGAACCCTAGTCTGTGGCACATCGTTTGCACAGGCATCAATATTCCGGACACGGATGATGAATTCACCCCAGAACAAGAACAAGAGATTCACAGAAACACACAAGCCGTCGCCGTGATCACATCATCACTAAGCAGAGAGGGATTCACCAAGATCGATGGGTTAGAAAGTGCAAAAGAGATCTGGGATACCCTCAAGACAGCTCACGAAGGAAATAGGTCAGTTCGTGAAGCCAAAATCGAAATGCTTGAAGGAGAGTTGGGGAGATTTGCTATTGAAGAAGGCGAATCACCTCAAGACATGTACAACCGGATGAAAGCACTCATCAACAAAATTCATGCTTATGGAAGTAAGAAATGGACAGATCACGAAGTGGTCAAAAGAATGATTAGAGCCTTCATGCCAAGAAACGTCACACTTTGCTCAATGATTAGAGAAAGCCCCGGGTTTCCCAAAATGACTCCCGATGAGTTATTGGGAAAGATCATAAATCATGAAATGATGGAGAAAGAGGCTCAATACGTCAAAGACTTAGCCGATCTCACCTCTTCTAAAAAGAAAGAAGTTGCTCTCAAAGCAACGTGCAGACCCAAACTCAAAGAAACTCGTGAAGACCAAGACGATGGAGATACAAGCGACGAAAGCACCGATCTTGATGACGAAGAAATGGTACTCTTCATCAAAAAGTTCAAACGCATGATGAAGAGAAGACACGGCAACAATTCACATGAAGGCAAAAGCAAGGATAAAGGAAAATCCAAGGCTCGACGCACTTGCTACAACTGCGGAGAGTATGGTCACTTCATGGTGGACTGTACTTATGAAGAAAACAAGAAGAAGAAGGAAACAAGATCTCAAGAAAAGAAAAATTTCAGAAAAAGAAGACAAGCCCATCAAGCTCACATTGGGAAGGAGTGGGACTCAAACGACGAGTCCTCCTCCGATGAAGAAGAAGAGATGGCCACTTTCGCAGTCAAGAAACTAACTATGAGAGCCACACTCTTTCCGAACATGGGAGGACGGGACATGAACAACCACACTTGTCTTATGGCTAAGGAAGGCAAGAAAAAGGTTCGACTTACTCCTCCTGTGCTAAATTCCTCCATTGATGACTTTGATAGCTCTAGTGATAATGAAGAATTGTTTAGAGGGCTAAGTAAAATTGCTTTAAAGAAAATGGAAATGTTGTCAAACGAAATCTTTGAAAAGGAGGAACTTGTCAACCGACAAGAAGATATGCTCATCCGTAATAGGAAGAGATATCAAGAAGTTGAAAAGCTTCTTGAGCTTGAAAGAGAGAAGAATGAGTCACTTGAGTTAGAGCTAGCCTTGAGTAAGTAAACTTACTCAAAGTTAGAGGACTCGCACATTGCAATCAAGGAAGAACTTGCTAACTTGTCAAAAGTTAACAAAATCCTTGAGGTGCAAGTTGAGTCGCTCAAACAAAGTGACTCCTCTTCCTCCAAGAGCTCTTCCTCCAAAGACATGAGCTCGACAACAGTAAGAACCTGCACTTGCTCTAGTAAGAAGAATGTAATTTCTAATGCTTCAACCCCACATGACATGCATTCTTCTCAAAACGGCATCTTTGATAAGGAGAAGATCAAATATGCACGAAGTGCATATATGATCGCTAGACCTCCCAACGTCAAAGATGGACTTGGCTTCGACAGGAATAAACACATGTCTACTTCTAATCATGCTAAGAATAGGATCATTTTTGTTAAAGAAAAATCCCATGAATCTGAGCTACAAACACTGTTCCATACATTTGATGCTTCTTATGTTCTCATGAAAACAAGTATGGAAAAGTCATTGCTAAATATACAGGGCCACGCCACAAGAACTTGAAAACTTGTGTGTGGGTGCCCAAGACTCTTGTGACTAACCTGAGAGGACCCAAGCAAGCTTAGGTACCTAAAACCCAGAAATAGTTCTATTTTGCAGGCTTACTCCTCCGGTGGATCTAAGTGGGTGCTAGATAGCGGATGCACAAATCATATGACCGGAGAGAGAGGTATGTTTGTGGAATACGAGTGCAACAAGAATCCAAGTGAAGGTATATACTTTGGAGATAACAGCCAAGGAAAGGTCCTTGGTAGTGGTAACATTGAAATATCCTCTCAACACACCTTATCTAATGTTTTACATGTAGACTCTCTAGATTATAATCTTTTATCAATATCTCAACTATGCGACAAAGGTTACAACTGTTTATTCACTAATGAGGGTGTGACTGTCTTTAGAAGAAGCGATGGCTCGATTGCATTCAAGGGATTGTTGAAGGGAAAGCTTTATCTTGTTGACTTCAACAAAGATAAAGCCGAACTCAACACTTGCTTGGTTGCTAAGACCAACATGGGATGGCTGTGGCATAGACGGCTAGCCCATGTTGGAATGAGAAATCTGCAGAAACTTCTAAAAGGTGGTCACATCCGTGGTCTTAAGGATGTGGTTTTTGAAAAAGACAGGCCGTGCAGCGCTTGTCAAGCAGGAAAACAGGTTGGAGCACCACACCCCGCCAAGAATGTGATGACCACCGCTAGACCGCTGGAACTTCTCCACATGGATCTCTTTGGTCCAATTGCGTACATCAGCATCGGCGGTAACAAATACGGTTTAGTAATTGTTGATGATTTTTCAAGATTTACCTGGGTATTTTTCTTGTATGATAAATCAGAAACTCAGGGAATCCTCAAGAAGTTCTTGAAAAGAGCTAAAAATGAATTCTCATCAACCGTAAAGAATATCAGAAGTGACAATGGGACAGAATTCAAGAACACCCAAGTTGAAGAATATCTCAATGAAGAAGGTATAAAGCATGAATTCTCGGCACCCTACTCTCCTCAACAAAACGGGGTGGCTGAAAGGAAGAACAGAACATTGATCGAAATGGCGAAAACAATGTTGGATGAATACAAGACGTCAGACCGATTTTGGGCAGAAGCGGTGAACACCAGTTGTCATGCCACAAATCGGTTGTACCTTCATCGACTTCTGAAGAAAACTCCATATGAGCTTCTCACGGGTAAAAAGCCTAACGTTTCCTATTTCAAAGTTTTCGGTTGCAAATGTTTTATTCTGAATAAGAAACCAAGGGCCTCGAAGTTTGCTTCGAAGTCCGATGAAGGATTCTTGCTCGGATATGAATCGAACGCCTACGCCTATCGTGTCTTCAACAAGGTGTCCGGCCTTGTTGAAGTAGCGCGTGACGTAGTGTTCGATGAAACTAACGGCTCACAAATAGAGCAAGTCGGTAAGTCTATGCTGGATAAGGAGGAAGCTCCATGTGAAGCGCTGAAGAAAATGGCACTTGGTGATATCCTACCACGAGAGGAGACACAAGATGAATTTCAACAAGGAAGCAATGATCGAGGGGGAGCTCCTACACAAGATCAGGTTGAGGAAGATCAAGAAAATCAATATGATCATGGAAGCAATGATATAGGGGGAGACATGACACATGAAGACATTGAAGAACAAGCAACTACACAAATTCCACACCCAAGAGTACATCAGTGTGTGCAAAGGGACCCTCCTGTCAACAATATCATTGGAGATATTGCTAAGGGAGTAACTACTAGATCTAAAATTGCAAATTTTTGTGAACACTATTCTTTTGTGTCTTTTTCTGGATCCATACAGGGTAGAAGAAGCCTTAAGGGATCCAGACTGGGTGATTGCGATGCAAGAGGAGCTGAACAACTTCAAAAGGAATGAAGTGTGGGAGCTGGTGGAAAGACCAAGGGCGAACATCGTTGGAACCAAATGGGTCTTTCGGAACAAGCAAGATGAACATGGAGTAGTGACAAGAAATAAAGCGAGGTTGGTGGCCAAAGGTTATTCTCAAGTGGAAGGTTTGGATTTCGATGAAACCTTCGCTCTTGTAGCTAGACTTGAGTCCATTCGCATTTTATTGGCATATGCTACTCACCATAATTTTAAGTTGTATCAAATGGATGTCAAGAGTGCCTTTCTCAATGGTCCGATAAAGGAGGAAGTCTATGTGGAGCAGCCACCGGGGTTCGAAGATCAGGAGTATCCCAACCATGTCTATAAACTACGTAAGGCTCTCTATGGCCTCAAATAGGCTCCTCGAGCCTGGTATGAGTGCCTTAGAGATTTTCTGATTCAAAATGGTTTCAAAATTGGTAAAGCTGACTATACACTCTTTACTAAACATTTTGATGATCATTTATTCGTATGTCAAATTTATGTTGATGGCATTGTCTTTGGATCCACTAACGAGTCCTTCTGTGAAGAATTTAGCAAAATAATGACAGACAGGTTCGAGATGTCAATGATGGGTGAATTGAAGTTCTTCCTGGGATTTCAAGTAAATCAACTGAGAGAAGGTACATTTATAAGCCAAACTAAATATACACAAGACATTCTCAAGAAATTCAATATGGACAAAGCCAAGCCCATCAAGACACCCATGGCCATCAACGGACATCTCGACCTCAATGAAGACGGTCCAAATGTGGACCAAAAGGTATATCGGTCCATGATTGGCTCCTTACTATACTTATGTGCATCTAGGCCAGATATTATGATTAGTATCTGCATGTGTGCAAGGTTTCAAGCCGCACCTAAAGAGTGTCACTTAATTGCTGTAAAAGGAATCCTAAGGTACCTTGTGCACACACCCAACTTGGGCCTTTGGTATCCCAAAGGATCCAAGTTTAACTTGATAGGGTATTCCGACGCCGACTGTGCAGGATGCAAAGTCGATAGAAAGAGCACGTCAGGGACTTGTCAATTTCTTAGTAGGTCCCTAGTTTCTTGGTCATCTAAAAAGCAAAACTCCATTGCTCTTTCCACAGCGGAAGCAGAGTATGTTGCAGCCGGTAGTTGCTGTGCGCAACCGCTTTGGATGCAACAAACTCTTAGGGACTACGGATACAATGTAAGTCATATCCCGCTTCTATGCGATAATGAAAGTGCTATAAAGATTGCACACAACCCTGTAGAGCACTCAAGAACTAAGCACATAGACATCCGTCATCACTTTCTTAGAGATCATTCATTAAAAGGTGACATAGCTATTTCACATGTTAGGACTGAAAAACAACTTGCAGTATTTTTACCAAACCATTAGATGAGAAAAGGTTCTGTGAACTAAGAAATGAGCTAAACATTCTTGACTCTCGAAATGTGGCTTGAAATATTGCATACCTGGTTGCAACTTAAATTGTTCCTCCGTATTGTCAAAAATGCTCCTCCTCTCCTTTCTACTCAGAAAACTATTTTTAATGAAGAAATCTTGTGGATTATGACCATTGTTCGATTGCTGATTGCCTACTGGTCGTAATCACCAAGACTACTTGCAAAATTGTTGTCCTTGGATCACTATTAGTTATCTATATATGTATCAAGTCTGTTGGAAACGGACTAGTCCGATTTCCAACCGGACTAGTCCGGACAGACAACAATTAGGTTAACTCAGGGGTACCGGACTAGTCCGCTACCATGATCGGACTAGTCCGGTCAGTCGCGTAGAGAAGCAGTTAGCCGGACCAAACGCCTCCCTCTCCACTCATAAGCACTTTGTCTCACCCTCTCTCCTAAACCCTAGCTCTCAAAGTAATTTTCGAGTTGAGCCCTCAAACTCGGAGTTTTCTCCGTGAAAAAGCCTCTTTTCGACGAGGGGATCCTACTTTCCGGACTCATCCGGACTGATTTCCACTCCTTCAACGCGAATCTTCAAATCTTGGTAAATCCCCCCAAAACCAAAATCTCAATTTTTCTAGCTCTAGCTAGTTTCCTTTGATTTCAAAAGGATGTACATTGCATAAATAGATGTATTCCTACCACTTTCCTACCCTTGTGTCCTTAGATAGGAGATTTGTTTCAAATGAAACATTCAATTTAGGGTTCTTATGCTAGGCCGGACTAGTCCGGCGCTCAGATACGGACAAGTCCGGTCCACCGGACTAGTCCGCACTCTGAAACCGGACAAGTCCGGTCTCTGACAGTTGAACCCCTACACTTCCATTTGAAGTTGATAATGCGTTCGTTTGCATCTAATCCTTAAACTCCTTATCAGGCATCATGTCTTCAGGATCAGATGACGGCTCTTTTCACATTGACGAAGAAGTTCAACGTGAAAGAGTGAGGAGAGCTAAGGAGGGAGTGATGAAGAAGAGACATGATGTCAATGCTCACTCTCCACCCTCCGACAACAATCTACCTAAGAAGAGGAAAGTCATTATCAAAAGGCCTCAAAGGAAAGATGCTGCTGAGGGCTCGTCAGGGCCAAGAAGAGTTCTCAATAAAGGGAAGGGACTTGCTAGTGGCCCCATTGGGCCTCTGAAATTGAAAAATCCCGTTCACCGCAACAGGCAGCCTTCAAGTGAGGATTTCACTAGAAAAGGGAATGAGCTAGCTGATAACTTCAGGAAGATTGAAGTGTATGGCCGACCTAAACAATGTTCTGATCCAAGGTTCTGGAGCAACTTCCATGCAGACTACTACGAGCATGTGTACATGAAGATGAAAAATCCCGTAGTAGAGAGTCAATCGCTGAATGTTGAATACCTGAAGTCGAAGAGGTATCCTGCCTTTCGTGAGAGGGTGGAGGCCTTAGAGAGGCACGGTCTGACGGACCTGCTATCCTTTGAGTATGACTGGAACAATGAAGTCATTACCCAGTTTTACTCCACTCTCTACTTTGCTCGGGATGATGGAGACAGTCTTACTTGGATGACTCATGGTTCAAGGTATAGTGTCACGTATGATGAATTTGCTAGGATTCTTCAACTCCAAAACACTTTGGATCATGAACTGGTCATCCATAATCTGAAACCCCTAGAGAAGGAAGAGCTTGAGTTTCTCTATGACACAAGGATGCCATATGTTCCTCCCACCATCAAATATCTAAAGCCCTTCTTTGTGGTCCTAAATAGAGTCTTGAGAAAGACGATAGCTCCGAAGGATGGAGATGCAAGAACTATACAAGGAACCTTGAGGACTCTCATGAAGGTCATTAGTGGGAGGAGACCATTCAATGTCTTTGAGTATATCTACAATGACATTGTGAACATCTCAATTACCCCCAATAGGTACTGTGGATACGCACCGTATATCATGTACATGATTGAGAAAGTGACGGGACTCGAGTTTGTCAAGGATGTCAAGCATACGGAGTTGAAGCCGCAAAAACCCACCGAGTATACTCTCCCTCCAGCTCCAACTGCCCCGTCCTCTCCACCAGTGGAGAGGAGATCAAAGCAAGCTCATGATGACACTAGGTCTGCAGCTGCTCCTCCTGGTTCTCCACCCGCCCAAGAATCATCTAGCGGCATCCTCAAGATGCTCTCCTCCATCTTTGCCTGCTGCCGTAAGATC
Source organism: Neostapfia colusana (assembly GCA_030760725.1). Classification (NCBI taxonomy): domain Eukaryota; kingdom Viridiplantae; phylum Streptophyta; class Magnoliopsida; order Poales; family Poaceae; genus Neostapfia; species Neostapfia colusana. The sequence continues at coordinate 103,621,245 of JASWHV010000004.1, forward strand.
GAAGACAGGCAACGCAAAGAAAAGCTTGCAAGGAAGAAACATCAACAGTACGTCAATGCCAATATCAAGTCTATCTGTGCAAAGCTTGAGATTGAGCCCGTTGGATCACCGCCCGTCTCCGAGGACTCAGAGGAAGATCCTGCTCCCGTGGATGCTGAAGATGAAGATCAGACTGAGACTGACAGAGGAGGCAGCGATGAGTGATTCCCCTCAATTTTTCCCTTTTTGGTGCCTTGATGCCAAAGGGGGAGAGATTGAGATGGAAGATTGAGATTAGACTTGGACTATTTCTATCTAGTATTAGTTATTAAAATCTTTTGTGATCAAGGACATGTACCTATTTTTAAAATCTTGTAATGCACTATTTCTTTTCGTATGTGTGATGTACTATGCTCTAATGCCCACTTACATGTTCACTACTGTTTGTCTTTAATTTATCACATTTTGTTTATCACACACCTGTGAGGCACCCCACCATAAAGTGTGTGCATATGTAAGAAGCTTTTTCTTGAATTCTTTATTATTCTCATATGTGCACACTTTATGAAAATCAACTTTTTACTCTCAATTGTGATATCTCAAATAGTTGTCATCAATCACCAAAAAGGGGGAGATTGTAAGTGCATCTAGGATATCCCTTGTGGGTTTTGGCTAATTGATGACGAACATATGAGATCCTAATGAAACTATTAAGATGATTGCAGGATAAACAAAGTGAACTGGCTCGGCACACACAAAAAGGTGAAAAATAGAGTGGTGCCCGAAAAGGAAGACGTTAGTGGAATTTAGAGGAGCAAAGTAGATATAAATGTATAGGTTGTGTGTGAGAGAGACACATCCCAAGGGCTCATGACTTTGCGTAAGGGTAAGGGGTTTAAAAATCAACTAAAATCCACTGAAAACCGGACTAGTCCGTTCATGGACCGGACTAGTCCGTTTAACTTTCTGAAAGACGCAAACATAGTGCACCGGACTAGTCCGCCTTGTGAACCGGACTAGTCCGGTCAGCTCACTGGAATGCAACCGGACAAGTCCGGTTTTAGACCGGACTAGTCCGGTCATGTCTCTGTTGTCCTCTTTAGAGGACTGCGGACTAGTCCATCCAAGCGACAGGACTAGTCCGCTGAAGTTTCTGAAACCCCATCTCACATAACACCGGAGAAGTCCGGTTTGTGGACCGGACTAGTCCGGTTAACCCACTGGAAGTAGGCCGGACAAGTCCGATCATATACCGGACTAGTCCGGTAGTAGGTTTAACAACGGTAACTTTTTTGGGAAGCCTATAAAAAGAGGTCCTTCGTCTTTTCCCAAACAACACACGACACATATTGTCAAAAGCTTGAACCCTAGCGCCGCCACCTGACCCAAGAGCCCAAAAACACATCTCTCCATACATCTAAGGTGCAAAAAGGCCAAGATCAATCAAATACTTGGATTTGGGATTGAGAGATCGTCGTTCTTTCATTGTGAGCTCTTGGGGTTTGATTTCTCTACACTCATATTCTGCATTGTAATCGTTTTGAGTGTATTTGATCACCTTCTCACTGTAATTCTTGTGGGAGCCCTCAACGTGTGAGGTTGCCCCACAAACTCGGTGATTACCCGTGATAGTGGAGTCAAGTCGGCCTTTGTGGTGACTTGAAGAGGGAAAGGGTTGGGAACCCGGTGTCACACCCGGTTTTTCCGAAGAAACAACCATGTGAATATCACATGTATGCCAGGATCATTTTCTCATACATGTGATGACAAATAGTGAAGCATCATTTATTACAAGCCAGGTGTCGAATATAAGTAAGTCTTACATAGTAAATGTCTCGATGGACAATAATAAGTTCATCACAAGTAAATAAACTAGCAGCGGAATATTATTCTTTAGGGCTCCATCACAGGCGTTGCCCGGGGGTCTTCATGAACCTAAAATCCTTCCTCGGGTCCAAAATCTTGGTCATTATACACCACCTCATTATCTTGACCTGAGCAGCAATATAAACCAACAAATATGCAAGGTTGAGTACCAATGGTACTCAGCAAGTGTGGGAAAATCATATCATGCATGGCTAGAACAAGGAGAGGTTGAACTCATGGTTAAAGCACTACGCAATTAATACCTATCACCTTAGCTTATTAAGCACCTACATTACTACACAGGTGAAATGGTCCCAATCTCCCATCCCATCATCATAATCCAAATAACCATAACATCATTTCCAAATGTTAAGCTCCCCGCTTAACTTCCAAAACCATCAATCCTCTAATCATGAATAAGTCCAGGCCGCTCTTAACCGTGAGCACGGCTGTCAAGACAGTTTTGACTCTGCAGAGTTTGTACCACTGTACCCACAAGTAGTGATTTCATCCCCCGTTGCCGAGTGGACTAAAAGAACCTCCATTATGCCAGTGGCTACGATCCACATTCACACTTCCCAGGTGTGTAGCCAGGAGATCACTACGAAGCCTTTACAAAGGGATTCCCGACGAGCGTGGGCCCACTGAGGTTTCACCCCTAACAGCATACAAGAGGCTCCAACCCCGCTGCAGTGGCCCCCTCTTGAGCCTTGCGGTTCATATGGTAGTCCAGCTGACACCTACTCCCCGCACCATCCAACACACCCATACTACGCCGGGGATACACCTAATTAATTGGCCAAGCTGCCCCATCTCAGCATGTGGTTGGCACTGTAAAGCCGGGTTACATGCTCCATGAACCGGTCCTTAGGATCCAGGCAAGCACTAAACACAAACCCAAGTCTCGTGCACCCAGCACACAACCAAAACATCCAACTTGCCTTGATTCCTACCTCTACATAACTCACAATAACTCATTCAAGAGTATGGTAATATAAACTGATGATCTCATTTCCCAAATATCCCGTTCTAAGCATGGCTAAGCATATGCATGTAAATAAATGACATGGTAAAATAAATCCCAACCCAAGCTTCAAGGAAACAAGGTGATGCAATTCTAGGGAAACTTCCTAGCATGGGTTTCATAATTAACTTGACAATGCAAATAATTCTATCTACTCATCCTAGCATAGGATCAAAGTGGTCAAGGACACTTGCCTCCTTCTTGCTGCTCTTGAAATGGGTATTCCTGGTCTTGGAAATGAATAACTTGTTCTTGAACAGGTTCTACTTCATACCATCACACATAGCAAAAGAAAAACAACAATCCATAAGACATAATTCACACTTATACTTCATACAACCCACACATTCACATTTATGAAATTCATTCACCATTATATGTGTTGTGGTTACTTTATGTGTGTTAAGTTGTGGCTTGCATGCACTTTTAACCGTATATATATATGATTCCTACTTTTGTGTCCACATTTATACTTGCATACAATGTGCCTTCACAATTTCTATCAACCCTAAACTGAATTCTTTGTATTCTAGAAACTCCAGTTATCATTTACTAATTGCTATATTTTCAGATTTATATTCCTATGCATAATTGTGTATTTTATTATTAAATTTAGTAATGCACATCATCTAAACAGAATAGTTTCTGGTCCTAAATAATTTAATAACATATTTTGACCTTGGCTTCTGATGTAGACTATTTCATAATTATTTTCCCTATTTTTCTATAACTATTCTTTACTTAAAAATGTGTCCCTATACTAATAAATGTGAATAATAGATGAAACAGATTTATTTTAGCCCACAAATATATTTTTATCTCACTCCAAAGTTTTCTAAGTACTGAGAAAGTTTTTAATTAACTTTAACAATTTGTTTGTCCCACTTTTTAATTTTTAAACACTAGTTACATATTCAATTTCCTAAATTAAATACTAAACCGGGCTAAAATAATGAATTCACCCCATTACAGGGTCTATAATATTATTTTCATAATTTCCAGGGGTCTAGCTACACTTATCAGAGGTGTTTTTCCTAATTCTTATTAAGTCCAGGGGTTAAAACTGATTTTTAAATGGATTTACATGATTTTCTGGAGTTCCAGGGGCTAGATCTGAAATTTCCGGGGCTAGCTCTCAATTCCAGAGAACCCCAGGGGGTAGCACGTAAGAATTCCAGTCTTTATAATGCGGGGCTGACGTGGTCCGTCCGATTTTAAACCGACGGCTGAGATTATAAGATTGAACCGGTACGCGGGGTTTTAAAGTCTACCGTGCGATTTAAAATAAACGGCGCACAAGCGGCCACGTCGCTCTGATCGAGCGCGGGCGGCGCTGCCGGTGGCGCACGGCGGCGGGAAGCGGCGATCTCGCCGGAAAGTTTCGGATCCTCGAGAATTCTGCCTAGAACTGTGATCTTATGGCCTAGATCGGTAGAGGAGAGGTCAGGGATCTCACCTCGGGGGTTTTCTCGAGCTCGGGGGTCCTGGAAAGTGATCGGCGGCGAGGTCCGAGGCAAAACCACGGCGAAGCTCGTCGGCGCTGCGTTTACACCGTAACTCTCCGAGTTTTCTGCACCTGCAAAGTTCCCCGGAGGCGGTGGATCAAAACCAGCGAGTTAGATCAGAGTTTCCGAGCTTAGATCGGCCACAATTCACCGGCGAAGTCTCGGTGCTCACCGGAGTGAAAATCGGCAATCGCGTGGGAAAAACTGATCGGATCGGGGGTTTTTATAGCCGGGGGAGGGCGGTGGGTCTGTTGTGATCGAGTTGGAGTCCTCTGGGACCAGAATTCGGGCGACGGGACGCGGTTTCCGGTCGGTTGCGATTTCGCGCGCTCGGGGAAAAAGTCCGGGGTCGCGGGGGCTCGGGGTTAGGGATGACAGGTGGGTCCCACCCGTCGGTGAGAGGCAGCGCGGCGCGCGCGGGGGCGGGCTGCGCGGGAGTAGCTGGGCCGGCTGGCGGGTTTCGGCCCACTGGCCGGTTTTTTTCCCGTTTTCCTTTTTCTTTTTCCATTTCTTTTCTGTTTTGAGTATAATTTGAATTCCAGTTTGAATTTGAATTTTTGCAAAACATGCAACACGTCCAAAAATTTTTAAATTCCCCTCTAAACATGGTTAAGAGTTTTGAATCAAAATTTGGGGTGTTACAGCTCTACCCCCCTTAAAAGAAATCTCATCCTCGCGATTGGTGTTTCTAAGAAAACAATTCCGGAAATTGTGCCTTAAGCTCATCTTCCCGTTCCCAGGTGGCTTCCTCTTCTGAGTGATGCTTCCACTGCACCTTGCACATCCGGATTCTCTTGTTTCTGGTGAGGCGTTCCATTGTTTCCAAAATCTTGTATGGTTGTTCGGCATAAGATAAATCCTCAGCTACATCCACTTCATTCATGGGTAACACCTCTTCAGGCGTCCTCAGACATTTCTTGAGTTGTGACACATGAAATACATCGTGCACGTCTGATAGATGAACCGGTAACTCTAGTTGGTACGCCACTTCGCCTTTTCTTTCCAAAACTTGAAAGGGTCCGATGTATCGAGGCGACAACTTCCCTTTCACCTTGAACCGACGAAGTCCTCTGATAGGGGACACCTTGAGATAAACATAGTCTCCCACGTTGAAAATGAGTTCTCTTCTTCATACATCAGCATAACTCTTCTGGCGTGTTTGTGCTATCCTCAAGTTGTTGCGAATCTCCCTCACCTTCGCCTCGGCTTCTTGTAGCACTTCTGGACCAAACACTTTGCTTTCTCTTGTTTGGTTCCAAAATAGGGGAGTTCTGCACTTCCTTCCATACAAAGCTTCAAACGGTGACATTTTCATACTAGCTTGATAGCTGTTGTTATAGGAAAACTCCGCATACGGTAGGTTCTTGTCCCAACTCCTATTGTTTTTGAGTGCACATGCCCTTAACATATCTTCAAGGATCTGATTGGTTCTCTCCGTCTGCCCGTCAGTTTGGGGATGATAGGCAGAGCTGAAATTCAGATGGGTTCCCATGGTTTCATGCAACTTTTGCCAAAACCTCGAGGTGAACTGTGTCCCTCGGTCCGACACTATCTTCTTTGGCACTCCATGGTAACACACAATCCTTGACATGTACAATTCTGCCAATTTGGTCCGCTGTAGCTTTCTTTCACCGGAATGAAATGAGCTACCTTGGTTAGCCTATCAATAATGACCCATATTGAATCATACCCGGATTGGGTCCTAGGCAATCCCACGACAAAATCCATGCTGATTTCTTCCCACTTCCATTCAGGTACTTTAAGTGATTGCAATAATCCCGCGGGTCGTTGATGTTCAGCTTTCACCAACTGACATGTGTCACATAGGGCAACATGTTCCGCGACATCTCGCTTCATGTCATACCACCAATACCTGCCTTTGAGGTCCTGGTACATCTTCGTACTCCCAGGATGAATGGAATAGTCAGAATCGTGAGCCTCCTTCAAAATCAATTCACGGATCTCCTTTACTTCGGGCACACAGATCCTTTTCCCGTGCCACACCGTTCCTTGTTCATCCTCTCTAAAACCAGGAGCTTTATTTTCCTTAATGAGCTGTCTGATCTCTTGTATCTTCTCATCATTCTTTTGGCCCTCGCGTATGTCTCGCTCAAGTGTGGAGTCCACTTCCATGGCGATGGCTTCACCACTATTTACTAGACATAAATTGAGCCTTATAACCTCGTCCTTGAATTCTGCGGGCATGTACTTCAAGCTCAACTTATTGACCTGCACTTTCCGACTCAAAGCATCGGCCACGACGTTTGCTTTTCCGGGATGATAGTTGATGCCCACATCAAAGTCATTGATTAGCTCTAACCATCTCCTTTGTCTGATGTTGAGATCTGGCTGTGTGAATATGTACTTCAAACTCTTATGATCCGTATATATTTCTGTCCTCTTCCCCATCAAATAGTGCCGCCAAATTTTCAACGCGTGTACCACTGCAGCTAGTTCTAGATCATGTGTAGGATAGTTCTTCTCGTGCTTCCGAAGCTGCCGGGATGCATATGCCACGACATGTCCTTCTTGCATGAGAACACATCCCAACCCATTTCCAGAGGCATCGCAGTACACTGTGAAATTCTTCTGCATATCTGGCATAACCAGCACTGGGGCTGTTGTCAATCTTTTCTTTAGCTCCTGAAAGCTCGTATCGCACTGTGGCGTCCAGGTGAATGTGATTCCCTTTTCCAACAGTTTGGTGAGAGGTCTCGAGATCTTGGAGAATCCCTCAATAAACCGTCGATAGTATCCAGCCAATCCCAAAAAGCTTCGAACTTCCCCGACATTTTCAGGGGTCTTCCACTTCTGGATATCCTCGATTTTGGCGGGATCTACGGAGATTCCTCCCTCCGAGATTATATGTCCTAAAAAGGGAATTCTCTTCAGCCAAAACTCACACTTGCTCAACTTGGCATATAATTGGTGTTCTCTCAGCCTCTGTAACACCAACCTTAGATGTTTCTCATGTTCTTCTTTATTTTTGGAGAAGACGAGAATATCATCTATAAAAACCACCACAAATTTGTCCAGATATTCCATGAATACCTTGTTCATGAGGTACATGAAATATGCCGGGCATTGGTTAGCCCAAAAGGCATGACAGTGTATTCATAGAGTCCGTACCGAGATATGAAAGCTGTCTTGGGAATATCAGATTGCCTTATCTTGAGTTGGTGGTATCCCGACCTGAGATCAATTTTCGAGAACACACAAGCTCCCCTCAACTGATCAAACAAGTCTTCAATGCGGGGTAATGGATACTTGTTTTTGATGGTTACCTCAATCAAGGCACGGTAATCCACGCATAACCTTTGGGTTCCGTCTTTCTTAGGCACAAATATCACCGGAGCTCCCCATGGTGAGGAACTAGGGCGAATATACCCCTTCTCCGTCAATTCTCTTAAATGATCCTTGAGCTCTTCTAGCTGCTTGGAGTCCATTCGATAAGGTCTCTTGTATATCGGGGCTGTTCCCGGTACTAGCTCAATTGCGAATTCCACGTCACGGTCGGGAGGCATACCTGGCAATTCCTCCGGAAAAACATCTGGATATTCCCTGATAGTCCTGATTTCCTCAACCTTCACCTCCACTTGATTTAATTTAATGTCCCTCCTAGGCTCGTGTATCGTTATGAACTTTACTCTTGTGCCATTGGGGTGAGTTAGTTCCACCGTTCTGGTCGAACAATGGATGATCCCTTTATGTTTGGTCAACCAATCCATACCCAAAATAATATCTATCCCTTGTGAATCTATCACTATGAGGTTAGCTGTAAATACTACCCCATTAATGTCTAGGCTCACTTTGGGACACACTTGTCTTGTCCTTATTTCTCCACCTGGAGAGTTTACGGCTACCATATGGTTCATTTGTGTGGTTGCTAGGTCATGCTTCTTAACAAACCCTTGAGCAATGAACGAGTGGGTAGCACCAGAATTAAACAGCAGAGTTGCAAGGTGTAAATTGGCAGGAAACTTACCAACTACCACGTCGGGTGCCTCTTGTGCTTCCTCCATAGTAACGTGGTTCACCCGTCCTCTCATTACATTCTGCTGTTGTGGCGGCGCAGGCTTCTTCTTTGGGCATTTATGGGCGTAGTGACCCATTTCACCACAGCTGAAACATTGCACCCCAATCTTAGATGCTGGGCCCTTGTTGTCTTGGGGTTGGTTTGGGGGTCCTTGCACTGCTGGTCGAGGTGGATATGCGGGGCGAGGCTGCTGCATAAACTGACGTGGCGGCTGTGCTGGTGCCGCGGGTGGCCTGTAGTTTGGGTTGTACCTTCTTGGTGCTGAATAGGGTACCGCAGCACGGCTCGTCTGCCCCGTAGGTTGTAGCATCATACGTGGGCGGGTGTTGCTCCCTGAGGCCTGATGTGACCACCCCGCCTTCCTCTTATTCTCATTTTCTAGGGCCTTTAGCTTCCTTTCCACCACAAATGCTCTGTCCACCATCTTTTGAAAGCTTTCATACTCATTGGAGGACATTGCACACTGCATCTCTGCGGTAAGTCCTTCCACGAAACAATCTTGTTTCTGCTCATCAGTCTCTATGTCTCGTGGAGCATAACGGGATAGTTGAGTAAATTTAGTGAGGTATTCCCTCACAGTCATGTTTCCCTGCTGCAGTCCCAAAAACTCCTTCCTCTTGTTTTTGAGTTTACCTCTTGGGATGTAATGGTTGCGGAAGCTACGCTTGAACTCGTCCCAAGTGATGTTCTCAGGGTCATGATGGGCGGCCACGTAGGCGGTCCGCCAATCAGCAGCAGGTCCCTGCAATTGATGAGAGGCAAACAGCACCCTCTCATACCCTTGGCATTGTATTATCCTCATCTTACTTTCAATGGTCTTCAGCCAATCATCTGCCTCCAGAGGTTCAGCAGCACTTGCAAACTTTGGAGGTTGAGTTCCTAGAAACTCACTCAACCTTGGTTGGCGTGGTGCCGCTTGTGGAGGTGGAACTTGATGCAAGTTGGCCACCACTTGAGTCAAGTTCTGGATAAGCTGATTTTGATTCTCCAGCATTTGGTGGAGAGGATCAACTTCTTCACGGCGACCACCCCGGTCCTGGCCTTCAGAAAGATGAGGGTTGCATGCCTCATCATTGTTGTTGGCGGGGTTGGCAGCACGTCCTTTTCCTCTTCCGGCCATCTGGCAGAATCAACAAATGTTAATTTGATACCATTTAGTATCATCTTATTACTTTCATTTGTTGGTACTTTGAGGTGTTGAGGCTTGGTTATACTTTTCTGAGGGTTCATTTCTCACACAAAAACAAATGCAATATTATTTCATGTGGGTTCACACACCAAAGCAAAACAATCCGAAGACGAGGCTGTGGACAATTGCTCATGGCTTCCACAACTCACGTCACACACCAAGCATCATCACACCATTAACTACGTAACGACTCGACTACTCGACCTCTTGCTAGCTAGGGGAAAGACTCTACACTACTCGTCCTCTTGAGCTGGCTCCTCGGGATCTTCCTCCTCATTTCGGCTACCTTCTGACTCTGCTTTGGGTGGGGAGGCTGCTGGTGGAGAAGTGCGACGACGCCTGATTGCTCGGCGATCCGGGGAGTCAGGAGTCCATGGATCACTCACGGTGACACACAGTTCATTCCCATCTCCTCTTTCTCTCGCCTTTAAGCAAGCTCGCAGCAACGCCTCCGTTTCCTTCAGGGTGTCTCGGACATCCTGAAGCTCTTGTTGACACTCCTGCAGTCTAGTGCTGAGCATAGCAGCATCCTCCAAGCACAAGTCCATGTGCTCATGGGAAGTCCCTTGCTGCACCGGTGGGTACTTGTACTCCGTGGTACCACTCTCACGTTGGAGGACATACATGTACTCAGTTTTGTCCAAGTGGCGACGATAGATGTGACTCTGGCAGGTGATGGCCTCCCAGGTGACATCTTTCTCCGCGTCAACTTGTGTTGCTCGACAAGCTGGAGAGTGGTGAATCTTAAGCAGCTGATTTTCATGTATAATCCTCATCTCCGAACTCCATTCTTCCCTCTTCTCACGGATGGTCCTGGTGGAGTTGTAGTGGATGATCAGCTTGCCCGTATTGCCGGCGGCTTCGAGCATACGTCGAAGACGGCGCAACAAATCTCCTACTGCCAATCCGTAGGAAAGGTACGTCACTGGACGACTCTCCTCTCTTTCGGCAAGGGCAACTACGGGAACTCTCCCTCCTGTGGACTTACGAGCGGTGCGAATCATGCGAACCATCTAAAAACAAAAGAATTTAAAATTAGGTTAGATAAATTCTCAAACAAAAATCCTATTTTGAATGAAAGTTGGGGTAAGATGAAGAAAATGACTCCTTTAATAACACTTTTCCACCCACACCTTGGAAAATAGTTTTTAAGAAAATAGGGCCCTTAAATACGTCCATTTCTACCTAGGTCCACGTTCCTACGGGCAACCTTGGCTCTGATACCACCTCTGTCACACCCGGTTTTTCCGAAGAAACAACCAAGTGAATATCACATGTATGCCAGGATCATTTTCTCATACATGTGATGACAAATAGTGAAGCATCATTTATTACAAGCCAGGTGTCGAATATAAGTAAGTCTTACATAGTAAATGTCTCGATGGACAATAATAAGTTCATCACAAGTAAATAAACTAGCAGCGGAATATTATTCTTTAGGGCTCCATCACAGGCGTTGCCCGGGGGTCTTCATGAACCTAAAATCCTTCCTCGGGTCCAAAATCTTGGTCATTATACACCACCTCATTATCTTGACCTGAGCAGCAATATAAACCAACAAATATGCAAGGTTGAGTACCAATGGTACTCAGCAAGTGTGGGAAAATCATATCATGCATGGCTAGAACAAGGAGAGGTTGAACTCATGGTTAAAGCACTACGCAATTAATACCTATCACCTTAGCTTATTAAGCACCTACATTACTACACAGGTGAAATGGTCCCAATCTCCCATCCCATCATCATAATCCAAATAACCATAACATCATTTCCAAATGTTAAGCTCCCCGCTTAACTTCCAAAACCATCAATCCTCTAATCATGAATAAGTCCAGGCCGCTCTTAACCGTGAGCACGGCTGTCAAGACAGTTTTGACTCTGCAGAGTTTGTACCACTGTACCCACAAGTAGTGATTTCATCCCCCGTTGCCGGGTGGACTAAAAGAACCTCCATTATGCCAGTGGCTACGATCCACATTCACACTTCTCAGGTGTGTAGCCAGGAGATCACTACGAAGCCTTTACAAAGGGATTCCCGACGAGCGTGGGCCCACTGAGGTTTCACCCCTAACAGCATACAAGAGGCTCCAACCCCGCTGCAGTGGCCCCCTCTTGAGCCTTGCGGTTCATATGGTAGTCCAGCTGACACCTACTCCCCGCACCATCCAACACACCCATACTACGCCGGGGATACACCTAATTAATTGGCCAAGCTGCCCCATCTCAGCATGTGGTTGGCACTGTAAAGCCGGGTTACATGCTCCATGAACCGGTCCTTAGGATCCAGGCAAGCACTAAACACAAACCCAAGTCTCGTGCACCCAGCACACAACCAAAACATCCAACTTGCCTTGATCCCTACCTCTACATAACTCACAATAACTCATTCAAGAGTATGGTAATATAAACTGATGATCTCATTTCCCAAATATCCCGTTCTAAGCATGGCTAAGCATATGCATGTAAATAAATGACATGGTAAAATAAATCCCAACCCAAGCTTCAAGGAAACAAGGTGATGCAATTCTAGGGAAACTTCCTAGCATGGGTTTCACAATTAACTTGACAATGCAAATAATTCTATCTACTCATCCTAGCATAGGATCAAAGTGGTCAAGGACACTTGCCTCCTTCTTGCTGCTCTTGAAATGGGTATTCCTGGTCTTGGAAATGAATAACTTGTTCTTGAACAGGTTCTACTTCATACCATCACACATAGCAAAAGAAAAACAACAATCCATAAGACATAATTCACACTTATACTTCATACAACCCACACATTCACATTTATGAAATTCATTCACCATTATATGTGTTGTGGTTACTTTATGTGTGTTAAGTTGTGGCTTGCATGCACTTTTAACCGTATATATATATGATTCCTACTTTTGTGTCCACATTTATACTTCCATACAATGTGCCTTCACAATTTCTATCAACCCTAAACTGAATTCTTTGTATTCTAGAAACTCCAGTTATCATTTACTAATTGCTATATTTTCAGATTTATATTCCTATGCATAATTGTGTATTTTATTATTAAATTTAGTAATGCACATCATCTAAACAGAATAGTTTCTGGTCCTAAATAATTTAATAACATATTTTGACCTTGGCTTCTGATGTAGACCATTTCATAATTATTTTCTCTATTTTTCTATAACTATTCTTTACTTAAAAATGTGTCCCTATACTAATAAATGTGAATAATAGATGAAACAGATTTATTTTAGCCCACAAATATATTTTTATCTCACTCCAAAGTTTTCTAAGTACTGAGAAAGTTTTTAATTAACTTTAACAATTTGTTTGTCCCACTTTTTAATTTTTAAACACTAGTTACATATTCAATTTCCTAAATTAAATACTAAACCGGGCTAAAATAATGAATTCACCCCATTACAGGGTCTATAATATTATTTTCATAATTTCCAGGGGTCTAGCTACACTTATCAGAGGTGTTTTTCCTAATTCTTATTAAGTCCAGGGGTTAAAACTGATTTTTAAATGGATTTACATGATTTTCTGGAGTTCCAGGGGCTAGATCTGAAATTTCCGGGGCTAGCTCTCAATTCCAGAGAACCCCAGGGGGTAGCACGTAAGAATTCCAGTCTTTATAATGCGGGGCTGACGTGGTCCGTCCGATTTTAAACCGACGGCTGAGATTATAAGATTGAGCCGGTACGCGGGGTTTTAAAGTCTACCGTGCGATTTAAAATAAACGGCGCACAAGCGGCCACGTCGCTCTGATCGAGCGCGGGCGGCGCTGCCGGCGGCGCACGGCGATCTCGCCGGAAAGTTTCGGATCCTCGAGAATTCTGCCTAGAACTGTGATCTTATGGCCTAGATCGGTAGAGGAGAGGTCAGGGATCTCACCTCGGGGGTTTTCTCGAGCTCGGGGGTCCTGGAAAGTGATCGGCGGCGAGGTCCGAGGCAAAACCACGGCGAAGCTCGTCGGCGCTGCGTTTACACCGTAACTCTCCGAGTTTTCTGCACCTGCAAAGTTCCCCGGAGGCGGTGGATCAAAACCAGCGAGTTAGATCAGAGTTTCCGAGCTTAGATCGGCCAGAATTCACCGGCGAAGTCTCGGTGCTCACCGGAGTGAAAATCGGCGATCGCGTGGGAAAAACTGATCGTATCGGGGGTTTTTATAGCCGGGGGAGGGCGGTGGGTCTGTTGTGATCGAGTTGGAGTCCTCTGGGACCAGAATTCGGGCGACGGGACGCGGTTTCCGGTCGGTTGCGATTTCGCGCGCTCGGGGAAAAAGTCCGGGGTCGCGGGGGCTCGGGGTTAGGGATGACAGGTGGGTCCCACCCGTCGGTGAGAGGCAGCGCGGCGCGCGCGGGGGCGGGCTGCGCGGGAGTAGCTGGGCCGGCTGGCGGGTTTCGGCCCACTGGCCGGTTTTTTTCCCGTTTTCCTTTTCCTTTTTCCATTTCTTTTCTGTTTTGAGTATAATTTGAATTCCAGTTTGAATTTGAATTTTTGCAAAACATGCAACACGTCCAAAAAATTTTAAATTCCCCTCTAAACATGGTTAAGAGTTTTGAATCAAAATTTGGGGTGTTACACCCGGCTCTGTGTGAGCTTCCTCAACAAGGACGTAGATCTCTTGGTGAGATCGAACCTCAGTAAAAATTCGTGTCTTTTGTCTCTCATTTGTTTTACATCTTGACACATTAGATCACTAGTTTGCTAGTCATCGTTTGAGTTCCTTACAAGTTTGCACGTGCATCCATACAATAAATTTAAGTTATAAAAACTGTTGTTCTTATTCCCCTGCTATAAGATTAAATTTGTGAGACACACTTAATCAACTCAAATAATTCAGCACACCGGACTAGTCCGCCCACACAACCGGACTAGTCCGGTCAGTCAAGTTTCTGATAATTTTATTAAGTGTGCAGGAATTCTTTAAAGGCCTATTCACCCCCCCTAGGCCACATTCAAATATATATAGAGAAGCACCGCGCGACGGAAGGAATAGATCAACCCTCGCACGATGCTCGGGGGCTACCCAACCACTAAAAACCCAAACACAACTTTCAATATATATATATATATATATATATAATAGTACATTACATCCTCCAATTCTCGTCCCAAACATTGACCAAGATGTCAGAAGCCTTTTAGTACCACCAAAATGAGAGGTCGTGCTCCCCATAAATTTACAAGGGCAAAACAGAAACCTAAGAAGAAGTCCTAACTACGAAGAGAGATCACTCCTCCTCTGCCAAATCCTTGATTGAGTCTTTCAGGACAAGGTCGGCCAAGGAGAGCGCAGCCGGAGTGATCGCATACCTAGCCCCTTCAGGATCCATAGCCAGCTAACGAAAGCCGTGAAGGAGCTCAAGATCAAGGGCGGGGTAGTGAGAAAGCAAGACCCCTAATACCACTTGGGCCCCGCATAATACCCCGGCTTCCCCAAAATCCTGCCACCGACCATCCACCTCGCCGAGCGCCTTGACCAGCTGACCAGAGAGCCCGACTCTAGACCGGTCCCCGAGCACTGGGTCACATATAGACCGCCCAGCACCCCGAATGCTGGCAATCTCTGACTACAGTGCCACAAACCACTAGGTAACTTGTCGAAGCCGCAACTCGGGGGAAGCGAGGTTGGCCAAAGTAGCCGCCAGCATCGAGCCCAGCATTCTGTCGCAGATCGCTGCCACCGGGCGTCGAGTCTTCTCCAATGGTCGTTCCTCAGTGGAGGAACGAGCACAGAGACTCTCGACATCCCCCCTGGAGCCTCTGCCAAGTCAAAAGCGACGGTGATGCGCCCTCGCGTTTCTACATGTAACACCCTCAACTTCATTCCCATGCATTGCACACATTTTTCATGTAGAGAAGCATTATAAAAGAAGTAGAAATGGAGAAAGAACTATAGAAATGGAGAAAGAACCATGGAAATGGAGAAAGGAACCATAGAAATGGAGAAAGAACTATAGAAATGGAGAAAGTGTGACACCCTCAATTTTGATTTCTACATGCATTCATATTTTATATAGAGAAAACATTTTAAAAGAAGTGGAAACAGAAAAATAGAATCAAAAGGGTAGCCAAAAAGAGCTAATTCCAGTTCACCAAGAAGCGCCGAAGACATTTCCCGCGGCCCGCTGGCCATGTGGCGCCTTCGGAGCTCATCCTCGCTAAGGGGGAGAGGTCCGCTGCTAACTGGCTACGTGGCAGGCTCGGAGCTTGCCTCTGCGGAAGGGGCGAGGTCCGACCCGCTGGACGCGTGTCGCTCCGGGGCTTATCTCTACGGAGAAGCATAGTCCAGCCCCGCAGGACACGTGTCGCCACCGGAGCTAGTCGCTGCGGGGAAGTAAGGCCCAACCCGCTGGACACGTGTCGCTCTCGGAACTCACTTCCGAGAGGTCTGACACCGCGGGACACGTGTCGCTCTCGGAACTAACCTTCGAGAGGTCCAGTCCTATTGGACACGTGTCACCTTCGGAGCTCGCCTCCGGGAGGTCCGACACTACCGGACACGTGTCACCTCCGGGAGGTCCAACGCTAATGGACACGTGTCGACCTCGGAGCTCGTCTCTGAGGAGAAAGGAAGATTCGGTGCTGCTTGACACATGGCACTCTCGGAGCTCACCTCCGAAGAGAGGGGAGGTCCGGCACTGACACGTGGCACATTCGGAGCTACCTCCGAAGAGAGGGGAGGTCCGGCACTGACACGTGGCGCACGCGGAGCTTACCTCTGAGGAAGAGGGAGGTCCCGTCCGCCAGGACACGTGGCGCACGCGGAGCGCACCTCCGAGGAGAGGGGAGGTCCTGCCCGCCTGACACGCGGCACAACCAGAGCTCGCCCCTGAGGAAAAGGGAAGCCCAGGCCCCTACTGGACACATGGAGCCTCCAGAGCTTATCCCTGCGGAAGAACGAGTTCCCTAAGCGGTTTTGCCTTGTGCGCTAGCGCCCAATACAGAAGAAACCTATACGAATTCTTCCACAATTGATACCGCACCAAATCGATTAGAGATAAGTTGTTAAAATCTAAACATAAATCAAATAGGACTCTTATTTGAAATCCAATCGGAGGAGGACTCTTCTTTTCCCGATTATAAATAGAACCCGAAACACCCCTTGATTGTACCATCTATTCCCAAGTTGACGACTTAGAGGCCCTAGCCCCCAACTCGTCAAGTTAATTCCCTTCGCCGGAGTTCAGTTGCCGGATACCGCCGTTGAGCTCACCGTCACCGGAAAAGAGCCCCGATGATCTGTCTTGCTAAGAGAAAGACCCCGAGACCAAGGAGAAGTGAGGTAGGTCTTCGTTACCACCTTACGACATTATCGTGATTTTCTTTGCATCTGTTCTCCTTGATCAATTCGAACAAAATCTTTTTCGTGGACAGATCACGTGTTGATCGGTTTAATCTAGGTCAAGATCATCGCCACGTCCAAAATTGATCTTTACACATCTGTTCATCGTAAAACCCCATGCAAACCCATGCAAACATGCAAGAACACGTACAAACCGATCTAATAAAAACAGCATCATAGGATTAGCATGCATATGCACCATTGCATTTTGAGTAAAGTTTGTGCATGATGATTGATTGCTATGAATCTTGTATGTGAGTGATCATAAATAGAAGGACAAGCTCAGGGAGCTATCTACGAAGGATTTCAGCACCCAGACATCGAGATCCAAGAGCAACAGAAGCCACAGGAAAAGGCAAGTGCCCCTTGACCATAATGATCCCATGTTTTTGGAACTGTTTTGCTTGCGAAAAGGAGTGTGTGCTTGAGTCAACTTGATGGAAACCCTTTTATAGGAGTTTACTAGTTTTGTTAACCACCCTTGTCGCCGGGAAAGTTGATGAGTCGGGTATGGTCGATTTTCCTTTTTGCTTCGCTGAGTCTACGGGATGTGGGAAGCGAAATAGAATATGTCTAGCTACTGCACTCATATGAACAATGATAATATGAACTTGATGATGAACATGAATCGAGGGAGATCTAGGCAAGCTTGGTTTGTGGATGAGGTAGTATGAGATGGTGGTTACTTCCATAGATCTAAGGACCGGTTCATGTGAGCACATGCCAGGAATACAGTGCCACCACAAGGCCAAGTATGGATGTGCGGCTTAGCTGACTAATTAGGTAAGTTACTAGATTGTTATGGACCGTGGAAGGCGCGGGGAATGAGAGTCGATAGAGGACTGCCTTGGGAACTGCATGGCACAAGAGCGGGCCCGTAGGTGGGAGAATGGTGATTCGAGCCTGCTGGTGAAACCTTAGTGAGTCCATACATCTAGTAGCCCGTTTGTAAAGGCTATTTTGTGATCTCTTGGCCATACACCAACGGTTGTGTACTGGTATAGTGGAGGTTCTGCAGTCGCCGACGGGTGACAAAATCACAAACTTGTGGGTAAAGTGGTGCAAACTCTGCAGAGTATAAAACTATCATGATAGCCGTGCTTCTGGTCACAAGCGCCTGGCCAACTTCCATGATTAGATGGGATGGTTTGGTTTTGGTTATTGGGATGATATTTGGTTTGGATATTGGTTTGGTCTTTGGTTTTGGTTTTGAGACTGTTGAGTCTTGATGATGAGATTGGTTGCATGACTGTTGAGTCATGGCAACGAGATTTGATCTCAGTTGTGAGATGGAATTGAATATGAGATGAGATGGTAGTGAATACGAGATGGTATTCATGAGCATGTGAAATGTTGAGAAAGATAAATGTTCGGATGAAAAATGAAAAGTGGTGAATCATGATGGAGGTATGTTGATGTTTAAATACATGTTGGGATTACATTCGCTTAAAGCTAGTTGCTGTTTTATCATGATTTGTGAAATAAACTTTGCTTTTATGCAATGAACCTTTTTATACCTACCTTGATGTAAGCTACATGTCATACTTTCCACACTTGCTGAGTACGTCATGCACTCACCCTTGCATTATCATCCATCATCAGCAACAGGAGAGGAGTACTATGAAGACCACGTGGAGTATTAGGCGTGTAATCTACCCTCAACCTGGCCTGTGGAGTAGAGATGGAGCCGCTGCTGCTGCTTAGTTTGCTTCCGCTGTAGTTTAGAAGACTTCCGCTGCTAGAATAAGACTTCCGCTGCAATAAAGATTGATGTAATAAAGTACTTGAATCTATTCATTCGTGGTTATATATATTCTGAATTCAGTTTGTGGATTATATGTGTATATGTGATGAACATCCTGGGCACACATATGCATCAGTCCAGGTTCTGTGGTTTTTCCACAGAACCGGGGCGTCAAAGATTGGTATCAGAGCCATGGTTGATCGTAGGTCACACGCCTAGATAGGTCGCAGATTGGTATCAAGCTACCACGGTTGACTGTAGATCACAAGCCTATATAGAAATCACAGATTGGTTTTAGAAACCACGGTTGACTGTAGGTCACAAGCCTAGATTGATCACAGATTGGTAGATGAACCACGGTTGACCATAGGACGCAAGCCTAGTCGCAGATTGGTATTAGGAGCCACGCTGAACATAGGATGCAAACCTAGGTAAAATGCATAGATTGGCATTAGAACCCCATTGACCATAGGACAAAGTCACAGATTGATATCCCCCCAAACCACATAGGACCCCCATTGAGTAAGCCTTGAATAGGAGTTGTGTGCTGAACTTTTGTGATGATTGTTGTGCTTGAGTGCTTAGTGTGAGTTGTGGAACGTTTCAGCGTTGTTCATATCCACACATAGTAGAGGGATGTGAGATGCTTCAGCACTTGTTCACATCCTCATATAGGATGATATATAGTCCATCCACCTTGATGCATATAGTTGGGAGGGATCATTCTAAACTTATAACCTCTATTCTATCCGACTCTCTCTCACAGATGGTGAGAGAAAATGCCGGCCGACATTGGAGGAACGTCCGTGGCAACCAAGAGGATGCCCACGTCGAAGTTCCTGAGAATGTCAACCCCGAGGGTGGTGGAAATACCTTGAAAGGTTCATGGCTATGCAGAACCAGCTTATGCAAACTATGATCCAAACTTTGGGTCAGCTGCAAGCCAACAACAATAACCCCGTTCCTGCACCACCGCCACCACCGCCGGCTCACAACCTATTGGGAGAGTTCATGAGGACTCAATCACCTACCTTTGCACAAGCTAATGATCCCATGGAGGCCAATGATTGGTTGAGGTCCATGGAGAAGAAGCTTGCCATAGTACAGTGCAATGACCAAGAGAAAGTTCTCTTCGCATCGCACCAACTTATGGTAGCAGCCGCTGACTGGTGGGACGCTCTATACAATGCTCATGTCAACTAGGAGACTATCACTTGGACTGAGTTCAAGGAGAGTTTCTGCTCTCATTACGTCCCTACTGGTGTCATGATGCTCAAAAAGAAAGAGTTTGAAAGTCTCCGCCAAGGCAAGAAGAGCGTGAATGAGTACCTCAACAAGTTCACGCAACTTTCAAGGTATGCCCCCGAAGATGTAAACTCCGACCAAAGGAAGCAGTACTTGTTCATGAGAGGGTTGAACAACGAAATCCAAGTTCAACTTCTCAACAATGACTATGCGAGCTTCCAGAAGCTAGTTGACAAAGCCATAGTGGTTGAGAGCAAGATCCGAGAGATCGAGCAAGAGGGCAAAAGAAAGATGCCATATCAGCCACAAGGGAGCAATGTACGTCCCCGATACATGCCCCCAGCTGCACCCACAGTATGGCTCGTCTACTTCTACTTTTCGCCCTAACCAACCACCACAGCAACGTCCTACCATGCAAGCACCTCGTGTGCCTTTGCCTTCAGCGCCTCATCCCAATATGGGTGCCTACGCTCAAAACCGCCGCCCCAACGTCCCCGCCATCTTAGGCAACAAGGCATGCTTTGCATGCGGAGAAACAGTACACTTCGCGAGTCAGTGCCCGAGGAAAGGTCCTGGACAGACAAGCAACGCGCCCAAGCAGAACCCGCAGCCAAACGGAGGAGCTACGCAAGGCAACCGTGGACAGCAGAGCTACGCTCGTGGCAACGTGAACCATGTTTCTGCTGAGGAAGCTCAACAGGCTGAGGACGTCGTGATTGGTATGTTCCTTGCCAACTCCAACCCAGCCACCATTTTATTTGATTCCTGAGCATCGCATTCATTCATATCATCCAAGTATGTTGCCAAGTATAATCTACCCATATCACATTTGAAATGTACTATGTTACTTAATTCTCCCGGTGGAGAGATGAGGACTAATATAGTATATCCGAAAGTAAACCTTAAAATAAGGGGGGTAGACTTCCTTGCCAACCTCATTGTCTTGGATTCCCAAGGGCTCGACATAATACTCGGAATGGATTAGTTAAGCAAGCACAATGAAGTAATCCAATGTGCTAAGAGGAGCGTGCAGTTGACAAACGAGCATGGTACTTATATCGAGTTCGAGTCAGCCCAACCGGCAACCTAGAAGGAAACGCTAAACCATGTCGAAGGAGCAACATTGGACAACATTCCGGTGGTTCAATAATTTTCGGACATGTTTCCGGAAGAACTCCCAGGTATGCCACCTGACCGGGACATTGAGTTTTCCATTGACCTAGTAGCCGGAACTGCACCTATAGCAAAGAGGCCCTATAGGATGCCTGTTAATGAACTAGTGTAGCTCAAGAAGCAAATTCAGGAGCAGCTAGAGAAGAGTTTTATACGCCCAAGTTTGCCACCGTGGGGAGCCCCCGTGCTCTTCGTGGACAAGAAGGATGGGACCCAAAGGATGTGTGGGGATTATAGGTCTCTCAATGAGGTGACGATCAATGTAACACCCCAAAATTATGTTAAGAGGGGAATTTAAAAACTTTTGGGCGTGTTGCATGTTTTGCAACAATTTAAATTCAAACTGGAATTCAATTTAAACTCAAAACAGAAAAGAAATAGAAAAAGAAAAAGGAAAACAGAAAAAAAACGGCCAGTGGGCCGAAGTCCACCAGCCGGCCCACCCAGCACCCACGCCAGCCCGCAGCCGCGCGCGCCTCTTCTTCCCACTGACAGGCGGGCCCGCCAGCCCTTCTTCTACTTCGCGCCCGCGCCCGCGATCGGCCGCACTCTCTCTCACCCCGAATCCAAACCGACCCGGATTTCTGCGTATCCCAGCCGAATTTTGCTCGTGGGCGACGCAAACTCGATCACAACCGAACGCCGCCCTTCCCCCGTCTATAAAAACCTCGGCCTCGTCCCGTTTTTCTCACGCGATCTGATGTTTTTACTCCGGTGAGAACCCGAGCCTTCTCCGGCGAATTCTGGCCGATCTACGCTCGGAAATTCCGATCTAACTCGCTAGTCTTGATCCACTGCCTCCGGGGAACCCTGCAGGTGCAGAAAACTCGGTGACTTGCGGTTCAAACACAGCACCGACGAGCCTCGCCGTGGTTTCGCTTCGGACCTCGTCGCCGATCGCTTTCCAGGACCTCCGAGCTCAAGAAAACCCCCGAGGTGAGATCCCCGACCTCCCCTCCACCGATCTATGCCATAAAATCACAGTTCTAGGAAGAATTCTCGAAGATCCGAAAATCTCCGGCGAGATCGCCGCCTCCCGCCGCCGTGCGCCGCCGGGCAGCGCCGCCCGCGCTCGATCAGAGCGACGTGGCCGCTTGTGCGCCGTTTATTTTAAATCACACGGTAGAGTTTAAATCCCCGCGTACCGGTTCGGCATTATAATCTCAGCCGTCTATTTTAAATCGGACGGTCCACGTCAGCCCCGTGTTATAAAGACTGGAATTCTTACGTGCTACCACCTGGGGTTCTCGGAAAATAAGAGCTAGCCCCGGAAACTTCTGATCTAGCCCCTGGAACTTCAGAAAATCATGTAAATTCATTTAAAAATCAGTTTTAACCCCTGGACTTAATAAAAATTAGGAAAAACTCCTCTGTTGTGAGTAGCTAGACCCCTGAAAATTGTCAAAATAATATTATAGACCCTGTAGTGGGGTGAGTTTACCTTTTTAACCCTGTTTGATATTTAATTTAGGAAATTGAATAGGTGGCTAGTATTCAAAATTTAAAAAGTGGGACAAACATATTGTCAAAATTTAATTAAAAACTTTCTCAGTACTTAGAACACTTTGGAGTGAGACAAAAATATATTTTTGGGCTGAAATGAATCTGTTTAATTTATTATTCACATTTATTAGTTATAGGGACACATTTTTAAGTAAAGAATAGTTCTGAAAATAGGGAAAATAAATGTAAAATAGTTTACATCAGAGGAAAAGGTCAAAAATATATTATTAAATATTTTAGATCAGAACCTATTCTGTTTAGATGATGTGTCTTGTTATTTTCATAATAAAGTTCACATTTAGGCATAGGAAATAAATCTGAAAATATAGCAACTAGTAAATGATAAATGAAGTTTCTAAAATCCAAAGAATTCAGTTTAGGGTTGGTAGAAGTTCTGAAGACACATATGGAGTAGGAAAATACCTTTCATGCATACTTGGTAGCTAAAAGGTGTAGTAATTAAGTATAAGGAATTTATTTAAATTGGAAAGTCATATATATAGTATGTAAGCATAAATGTGAATACAAAAGTAAGAATCATATACACATGATTAAAAGTACATGTAAGCCAAAGATCAACACACATGGAGTAACCACAACATATATAATTGTGAATGACTTTCATAAATGTGAATGTGTGATTTGTTTGAAGTGAAAGTGTGAACTATGTCTTATGGATTGTTGTTTTTCTTTTGCTATGTGTGATGGTATGATGTAGAACCTGCTCCAGAGCAAGTTGTTCCTTTTCAAGATTAGGACTACCCATTTCAAGAGCAGCAGGAAGGAGGCAAGTGTCCTTGACCACTTTGATCCTATGCTAGGATGTGTAGATAGAATTATTTGCATTGTCAAATGAAATATGAAACCCATGCTAGGAAGTTTCCCTAGAATTGCATTACCTTGTTTCCTTGTAGCTTGGGTTGGGATTTATTTTATCATGTCATTTATTATTATGCATATGCTTAGCCATGCTTAGAATGGGTTATTTGGGATATGAGATCATCAGTTTATTTTACCATACTCTTGAATGAGATATTGTGAGTTATGTAGAGGTAGGGATCAAGGCAAGTTGGATGTTTTGGTTGTGTGCTGGGTGCACGAGACTCGGGTTTGTGTTTAGTACTTGCCTGGATCCTAAGGACCGGTTCATGGAGCATGTAACCTGGCTTTACCGTGCCAACCACATGCTGAGATGGGGCAGCTTGGCCAATTAATTAGGTGTATCCCCGGCGTAGTATGGGTGTGTTGGATGGTGCGGGGAATAGGTGTCAGCTGGACTACCATACGAACCGCAAGGCTCAATAGGGGGCCACTGCAGCGGGGTTGGAGCCTCTTGTATGCTGTTAGGGGTGAAACCTCAGTGGGCCCACGCTCGTCGGGAATGCCTTTGTAAAGGCTTCGTAGTGATCTCCTGGCTACACACCTGTGAAGTGTGAATGTGGTTCGTAGCCACTGGCATAATGGATGTTCTTTTAGTCCACCCGGCAACGGGGGATGAAATCACTACATGTGGGTACAGTGGTACAAACTCTGCAGAGTCAAAACTGTCATGACAGCCGTGCTCACGGTCAAGAGCGGCTTGGACTTATTCATGATTAGAGGATGGTGGCTTTGGAAGTTGTGGATGTTAAGCGGGGAGCTTAACATTGGGAATGATGTTATGGTTATTTGATTATGATGATGGGATGGGAGATTAGGATCATTTCATCTATGTAGTAATGTAGGTGCTTAATAAGCTAAGGTGATAGGTAGTAGTTGCGTAGTGCTTTAACCATGAGTTCAACCTCTCCTTGCTCTAGCCATGCATGACAAAATTTTCCCACACTTGCTGAGTACCATCGGTACTCAACCTTGCATATTTGTTGGTTTATATTGCTGCTCAGGTCAAGATAATGAAGTGGTGTTTAATGATCAAGACTTTGGACCCGAAGAAGGATTCTAGGTTCATGGAGTCCCCCAGGCAACGCCTGTGACGGAGCCCACAAGAATAATATTCCGCTGCTAGTTTATTTACTTGTGATGAACTTATTATCGCCCGTCGAGACATAAGCTATGTAAGACTTATTTATATTCGACACCTGGCTTGTATTAAATTATGCTTCACTATTTGTCATCACATGTATGAGAAAATGATTCTGGCATACATGTGATATTCACTCGGTTGTTCTTCGGAGAGACCGGGTGTGACAGAAGTGGTATCAGAGCCAGGTTGCCCGTAGGAACGTGGACCTAGGTAGAAAAGGACGTATTTAAGGGCCCTATTTTCTTAAAAACTATTTTTACAAGGTGTGTGTTGAAAAGTGTTATTTAATGAGTCACTTTCTTCATCTTACCCCAATTTTCATTCAAAATAGGATTTTTTGTTTAAAAAGTTTATCTAACCTAAGTTTAAATGCTTTTTATTTTAGATGGTTCGCATGATTCGCACCGTTCGCAAGTCCACAGGAGGGAGAGTTCCCGTAGTTGCCCTTGCCGAAAGAGAGGAGAGCCGTCCGCTGACGTACCTTTCCTACGGATTGGCAGTAGGAGGCTTGTTGCGCCGTCTTCGACATATGCTCGAAGCCGCCGGCAATACGGGCAAGCTAATCATCCACTATAACTCCACCAGGACCATCCGTGAGAAGAGGGAAGAATGGAGTTCAGAGATGAGGATTATACACGAAAATCAGCTGCTTAAGATCCACCGCTCTCCAGCTTGTCGAGCGACACAGGTCGATGCGGAGAAGGATGTCACCTGGGAGGCCATCACCTGCCAGAGTCACATCTATCATCGCCACCTGGACAGAACTGAGTACATGTATGTCCTCCAGCGTGAGAGTGGTACCACGGAGTACAAGTACCCACCAGTGCAGCAAGGGACTTCCCATGAGCACATGGACCTATGCTTGGAGGATGCTGCTATGCTCAACACTCGACTGCAGGAGTGTCAGCAAGAGCTTTAGGATGTTCGGGACACCCTGAAGGAAACGGAGGCATTGCTGCCAGCCTGTCTGAGGGCGAGAGAAAGAGGAGATGGGAATGAACTGTGTGTCACCGCGAATGATACATGGACTCCTGACTCCCAAGATCGTCGGGCGATAAGGCGTCGTCGCACTTCTCCACCAGCAGCCTCCCCACCCAAAGCAGAGTCAGAAGGCAGCCGAAATGACGAGGAAGATCCCGAGGAGCCAGCTCAAGAAAACGAGTAGCGTAGAGCCTTTTCCTTAAAGCAGAAGGAGGTCGAGTAGTCGAGTCGTTACGTTAGTTAATGGTGTGTTAATGCTTGGTGTGTGACGTGAGTTGTGGAAGCCATGAGTAATTGTCCACAGCCTCGTCTTCAGATTGTCTTGCTTTGGTGTGTGAACCCACATGAAATAAAATTGCATTTATTTTTGTGTGAGATATGGAACCTTAGAAAAGTATAACAAAGCTTCAACACTTCAAAGTACAAACAAGCGAAAGTAGTAAGATAATACGTAATACTTTAAATTAACATTTGGTTGATCATGCTAGATGGCCGGAAGAGGAAAAGGTCGCGCTGCCAACCCCGCCAACAACAATGATGAGGCCTGCAACCCTCATCTTTCTGGAGGCCAGGACAGGGGTGGTCGCCGTGAAGGAGTTGATCCCCTCCACCAAATGCTGGAGAATCAAAATCAGCTCATCCAGAACCTGACTCAAGTGGTGGCCAACTTGCATCAAGTTCCACCTCCACAAGCTGCACCACGCCAACCAAGGTTGAGTGAGTTTCTAGGAACTAAACCTCCAAAGTTTGCAAGTGCTGCTGAACCTCTAGAGGCAGATGATTGGCTAAAGACCATTGAAAGCAAGATGAGGATCATACAGTGCCAAGGGTATGAGAGGGTGCTGTTTGCCTCTCATCAATTGCATGGACCTGCTGCTGATTGGTGGACCGCCTACGTGGCCGCCCATCATGACCCTGAGAACATCACTTGGGAAGAGTTCAAGCGTAGCTTCCGCAACCATTACATCCCAAGAGGTGAACTCAAAAACAAAAGGAGTTTTTGGGACTGCAGCAGGGAAACATGACGGTGAGGGAATACCTCACTAAATTTACTCAACTATCCCGTTATGCCCCACGGGACATAGAGACACATGAGCAGCAACAAGATTGTTTCGTGGAGGGACTTACCGCAGAAATGCAGTGTGCAATGTCCTCAAATGAGTATGAAAGCTTCCAAAAGATGGTGGATAGAGCGTTTGTGGTAGAAAGGAAGCTAAAGGCCTTGGAAAATGAGAATAAGAGGAAGGTTGGGTGGTCACATCAAGCCTCAGAGAGCAACACCAGCCCACGTCTGATGCAGCAACCTGCAGGGCAGACGAACCGTGCTGCGGTACCCTACTCAGCACCAAGAGGGTACAACCCGAACTACAGGCCTCCCGCAGCACCAGCACAGCCACAACGTCAGTTTGTACAGCAGCCTCGCCCCGCATATCCACCTCGACCAGCAGTGCAAGGACCTCCAAACCAACCCCAAGACAATAAAGGCCAAGCCCCTAAGGTTGGGGTGCAATGTTTTAGCTGTGGTTAAGTGGGGCACTATGCCCATAAGTGCCCAAAGAAGAAGCCCGCGCAGCCACAACAGCAGAATGTAATGAGAGGACGGGTGAACCACGTCACTATGGAGGAAGCACAAGAGGCACCCGACGTGGTAGTTGGTAAGTTTCCTGCCAATTTACACATTGCAACCCTGCTGTTTGATTCTGGTGCTACCCACTCGTTCATTGCTCAAGGGTTTGTTAAGAAGCATGACCTAGCAACAACACAAATGAACCGTATGCTAGCCGTAAACTCTCCAGGTGGAGAAATAAGGACAAGACAAGTGTGTCCCAAAGTGAACCTAGACATTAATGGGGTAGTATTTACTGCTAACCTCATAGTGATAGATTCACAAGGGATAGATATTATTTTGGGTATGGATTGGTTGACCAAACATAAAGGAATCATCCATTGTTCGACCAGAACGGTGGAGCTAACTCACCCTAGTGGCACAAGAGTAAAGTTGATAACAAAACACGAGCCTAGGAGGGACATTAAATTAAATCAAGTTGAGGTGAAAGTGGAGGAGATCAGGACCATCAGGGAACATCCAGATGTTTTTCCGGAGGAGTTGCCAGGTATGCCTCCCGATCGTGAAGTGGAATTCGCAATTGAGCTAGTGCCTGGAACAGCCCCGACATACAAGAGACCTTATCGGATGGACTCCAAGCAGCTGGGAGAACTCAAGGATCATTTGAGAGAATTGACGGAGAAGGGGTATATTCGCCCCAGTTCCTCACCATGGGGAGCTCCGGTGATATTTGTGCCCAAAAAGGACGGAACCCAAAGGTTATGCGTGTATTACTGTGCCTTGAATGAGGTAACCATCAAGAACAAGTACCCATTACCCCGCATTGAAGACTTGTTTGATCAGTTGAGGGGAGCTTGTGTGTTCTCGAAAATTGATCTCGGGTCGGGATACCACCAACTCAAGATAAGGCAATCTAATATTCCCAAGACAGCTTTCGTATCTCGGTACGGACTGTATGAATACACTGTCATGCCTTTTGGGCTAACTAATGCCCCGGCGTACTTTATGTATCTCATGAACAAGATATTCATGCAATATCTGGACAAATTTGTGGTGGTTTTCATAGATGACATTCTCGTCTTCTCAAAAGATGAAGAAGAACATGAGAAACATCTAAGGTTGGTGTTGCAAAGGCTGAGAGAACACCAACTATATGCCAAGTTGAGCAAGTGTGAGTTTTGGCTGAAGAGAGTTCCCTTCTTAGGACATATAATCTCGGAGAGAGGAATCTCCGTGGATCCTACCAAAATCGAGGATATACAGAAGTGGAAGACCCCTGAAAATGTCGGGGAAGTTCGAAGCTTCTTGGGATTGGCTGGATACTATTGACGGTTTATTGAGGGATTCTCTAAAATCTCGAGACCCCTCACCAAACTGTTGGAGAAGGGAATCACATTCACATGGACGCCGCAGTGCAAGATGAGTTTTCAGGAGTTAAAGAAAAGATTGATGACAGCCCCAGTGCTAGTTATGCCAGACATGCAGAAGAACTTTACGGTGTATTGCGATGCCTCTGGAAACGGGTTGGGATGTGTTGTCATGAAAGAAGGGCATGTCGTGGCTTATGCATCCCGAAAGCTTCGAAAGCAAGAGAAGAACTATCCTACACATGACCTAGAACTAGCCGCAGTGGTACACGCGTTGAAAATTTGGCGGCACTATTTGATGGGGAAGAGGACCGAGATATATACGGATCATAAGAGTTTGAAGTACATATTCACACAGCCAGACCTCAACCTCAGACAAAGGAGATGGTTAGAGCTAATCAATGACTTTGATGTGGGCATCAACTATCATCCTGGGAAAGCAAACGTCGTGGCCGATGCTTTAAGTCGGAAAGTGCAGGTCAATAAGTTGAGCTTGAAGGACATGCCTGCAGAATTGAAGGACGAGATTATAAGGCTCAATCTATGCCTTGTGAATAGTGGTGAAGCCATCGCCATGGAAGTGGACTCCACACTAGAGCGAGACATCCGCGAGGGTCAAAAGAAAGACGAGAAGATACAAGAGATCAGACAACTCATCAAGGAAAATAAAGCTCCTGGTTTTAGAGAGGATGAACAAGGAACGGTGTGGCACGGGAAAAGAATCTGTGTGCCAGAAGTAAATGAGATCCGTGAATTGATTTTGAAGGAGGCTCATGATTCTGACTATTCCATTCATCCTGGGAGTACGAAGATGTACCAGGACCTCAAGAGCAGGTATTGGTGGTATGGCATGAAGCGAGATGTCGCGGAACATGTTGCTCTATGTGACACATGTCAGTTGGTGAAAGCAGAACATCAACGACCCGCGGGATTATTGCAACCACTCAAAGTGCCTGAATGGAAATGGGAAGAAATCGGCATGGATTTTATCGTAGGATTGCCTAGGACCCAATCAGAATATGATTCGATATGGGTCATCATTGACAGGCTAACCAAGGTAGCTCATTTCATCCCCGTGAAAGAAAGCTACAGCGGATCCAAACTGGCAAAGTTGTACATGTCAAGGATCGTGTGTTACCATGGAGTGCCAAAGAAGATTGTGTCGGATCGAGGGACACAGTTCACCTCAAGGTTCTGGCAGAAGTTGCACGAAACCATGGGAACCCATCTGAACTTTAGTTCTGTCTATCATCCCCAAACTGATGGGCAGACGGAAAGAACCAATCAGATTCTTGAAGATAAGCTGAGGGCATGTGCACTAAAAAACAATCGGAGTTGGGATAAGAACTTACCGTACGCGGAATTTTCCTATAACAACAGCTATCAAGCTAGTATGAAGATTTCACCGTTTGAAGCCTTGTACGGGAGGAAGTGCAGAACTCCCCTATTTTGGAACCAAACGGGGGAAAGCAAAGTGTTTGGTCCAGAAGTACTACAAGAAGCTGAGGCGAAGGTGAGGGAAATTCGCAACAATTTGAGGATAGCACAGACACGCCAAAAGAGCTATGCCGATGTACGAAGAAGAGAGCTCGTTTTCAACGTGGGAGACTATGTCTATCTCAAGGTGTCCCCTATCAGAGGACTTCGTCGGTTCAAGGTGAAAGGGAAGTTGTCACCTCGATACATCGGACCCTTTCAAGTTCTGGAAAGGAAAGGCGAAGTGGCGTATCAACTAGAGTTACCGGCTCGTCTATCGGATGTGCACGATGTATTCCATGTGTCACAACTCAAGAAATGCCTGAGGACGCCTGAAGAGGTGTTACCCATGAATGAAGTGGACGTATCTGAGGATTTGTCTTATGCCGAGCAACCATACAAGATTTTGGAGACAATGGAATGCCTCACCAGAAATAAAAGAATCCGGATGTGCGAGGTGCAGTGGAAGCATCACTCAGAAGAGGAAGCTACCTGGGAACGGGAAGATGAGCTCAAGGCACAATATCCGGAATTGTTTTCTTAGAACCACCAATCTCGAGGACGAGATTTCTTTTAAGGGGGGTAGAGCTGTAACACCCCAAAATCATGTTAAGAGGGGAATTTAAAATTTTTTGGACGTGTTGCATGTTTTGCAACAATTTAAATTCAAACTGGAATTCAATTTAAACTCAAAACAGAAAAGAAATAGAAAAAGAAAAAGGAAAACAGAAAAAAACCGGCCAATGGGCCAAAACCCACCAGCCGGCCCACCCAGCACCCGCGCCAGCCCGCAGCCACGCGCGCCCTCTTCTTCCCACTGACAGGCGGGGCCCGCCAGCCCTTCTTCTACCTCGCGCCCGCGCCCGCGATCGGCCGGACTCTCTCTCACCCCGAATCCAAACCGACCTGGATTTCTGCGTATCCCAGCCGAATTTTGCCCGTGGGCGACGCAAACTCGATCACAACCGAACGCCGCCCTTGCCCCGTCTATAAAAACCCCGGCCTCGTCCCATTTTTCTCACGCGATCTGCTGTTTTTACTCCGGTGAGAACCCGAGCCTTCTCCGGTGAATTCTGGCCGATCTACACTCGGAAATTCCGATCTAATTCGCTAGTCTTGATCCACCACCTCTGGGGAACCCTGCAGGTGCAGAAAACTCGGTGACTTGCGGTTCAAACACAGCGCCGACGAGCCTCGCCGTGGTTTCGCTTCGGACCTCGTCGCCGATCGCTTTCCAGGACCTCCGAGCTCAAGAAAACCCCCGAGGTGAGATCCCCGACCTCCCCTCCACCGATATATGCCATAAAATCACAGTTCTAGGAAGAATTCTCGAAGATCCGAAAATCTCCGGCGAGCCGCCTCCCGCCACCGTGCGTCGCCGGGCAGCGCCGCCCGCGCTCGATCAGAGCGACGTGGCCGCTTGTGCGCCGTTTATTTTAAATCGCACGGTAGAGTTTAAATCCCCGCGTACCGGTTCAGCATTATAATCTCAGCCGTCTATTTTAAATCGGACGGTCCACGTCATCCCCGCGTTATAAAGACTGGAATTCTTATGTGCTACCCCCTGGGGTTCTCGGAAAATAAGAGCTAGCCCCGGAAACTTCTGATCTAGCCCCTGGAACTTCAGAAAATCATGTAAATTCATTTAAAAATCAGTTTTAGCCCCTGGACTTAATAAAAATTAGGAAAAACTCCTCTGTTGTGAGTAGCTAGACCCCTGAAAATTGTTAAAATAATATTATAGACCCTGTAGTGGGGTGAGTTTACCTTTTTAACCCTGTTTGATATTTAATTTAGGAAATTGAATAGGTGGCTAGTATTTAAAATTTAAAAAGTGGGACAAAAATATTGTCAAAATTTAATTAAAAACTTTCTCGGTACTTAGAATACTTTGGAGGGAGATAAAAATATATTTTTGGGCGGAAATGAATCTGTTTAATTTATTATTCACATTTATTAGTTATAGGGACACATTTCTAAGTAAAGAATAGTTCTGAAAATAGGGAAAATAAATGTAAAATAGTTTACATCAGAGGAAAAGGTCAAAAATATATTATTAAATATTTTAGATCAGAACCTATTCTGTTTAGATGATGTGTCTTGTTATTTTCATAATAAAGTTCACATTTAGGCATAGGAAATAAATCTGAAAATATAGCAACTAGTAAATGATAAATGAAGTTTATAAAATCCAAAGAATTCAGTTTAGGGTTGGTAGAAGTTCTGAAGACACATATGGAGTAGGAAAATACCTTTCATGCATACTTAGTAGCTAAAAGGTGTAGTAATTAAGTATAAGGAATTTATTTAAATTGGAAAGTCATATATATAGTATGTAAGCATAAATGTGAATACAAAAGTAGGAATCATATACGCATGATTAAAAGTACATGTAAGCCAAAGATCAACACACATGGAGTAACTACAACATGTATAATTGTGAATGACTTTCATAAATGTGAATGTGTGATTTGTTTGAAGTGGAAGTGTGAACTATGTCTTATGGATTGCTGTTTTTCTTTTGCTATGTGTGATGGTATGATGTAGAACCTGCTCCAGAGCAAGTTCTTCCTTTTCAAGATCAGGACTACCCATTTCAAGAGCAGCAGGAAGGAGGCAAGTGTCCTTGACCACTTTGATCCTATGCTAGGATGTTTAGAAAGAATTATTTGCATTGTCAAATGAAATATGAAACCCATGCTATGAAGTTTCCCTAGAATTGCATTACCTTGTTTCCTTGTAGCTTGGGTTGGGATTTATTTTATCATGTCATTTATTATTATGCATATGCTTAGCCATGCTTAGAATGGGTTATTTGGGATATGAGATCATCAGTTTATTTTACCATACTCTTGAATGAGATATTGTGAGTTATGTAGAGGTAGGGATCAAGGCAAGTTGGATGTTTTGGTTGTGTGCTGGGTGCACGAGACTCGGGTTTGTGTTTAGTACTTGCCTGGATCCTAAGGACCGGTTCATGGAGCATGTAACCTGGCTTTACCGTGCCAACCACATGCTGAGATGGGGCAGCTTGGCCAATTAATTAGGTGTATCCCCGGCGTAGTATGGGTGTGTTGGATGGTGCGGGGAATAGGTGTCAGCTGGACTACCATACGAACCACAAGGCTCAAGAGGGGGCCACTGCAGCGGGGTTGGAGCCTCTTGTATGCTGTTAGGGGTGAAACCTCAGTGGGCCCACGCTCGTCGGGAATCCCTTTGTAAAGGCTTCGTAGTGATCTCCTGGCTACACACCTGGGAAGTGTGAATGTGGTTCGTAGCCACTGGCATAATGGAGGTTCTTTTAGTCCACCCGGCAACGGGGGATGAAATCACTACATGTGGGTACAGTGGTACAAACTCTGCAGAGTCAAAACTGTCATGACAGCCGTGCTCACGGTCAAGAGCGGCTTGGACTTATTCATGATTAGAGGATGGTGGCTTTGGAAGTTGTGGATGTTAAGCGGGGAGCTTAACATTGGGAATGATGTTATGGTTATTTGATTATGATGATGGGATGGGAGATTGGGATCATTTCATCTATGTAGTAATGTAGGTGCTTAATAAGCTAAGGTGATAGGTAGTAGTTGCGTAGTGCTTTAACCATGAGTTCAACCTCTCCTTGCTCTAGCCATGCATGACAAAATTTTCCCACACTTGCTGAGTACCATCGGTACTCAACCTTGCATATTTGTTGGTTTATATTGCTGCTCAGGTCAAGATAATGAAGTGGTGTTTAATGATCAAGACTTTGGACCCGAAGAAGGATTCTAGGTTCATGGAGTCCCCCGGACAGCGCCTGTGATGGAGCCCTCAAGAATAATATTCCGCTGCTAGTTTATTTACTTGTGATGAAATTATTATTGTCCATCGAGACATTTGCTATGTAAGACTTCTTTATATTCGATACCTGGCTCGTAATAAATGATGCTTCACTATTTGTCATCACATGTACGAGAAAATGATCCTGGCATACATGTGATATTCACTCGGTTGTTCTTCGGAGAAACCGGGTGTGACAATCAAGAACAAATACCCTCTGCCCCGTATAGAGTACCTGTTCGACCAAATGAAGGGAGCCCGAGTATTCTCCAAGATTGATCTTCGGTCGGGATATTTCCAGCTGAAGATTAAGCCCTCCGACATACCCAAGACTGCCTTTCGAACATGGTATGGTTCGTATGAATATACCGTTATGTCTTTTGGGTTAACGAATGCACACGCATATTTCATGTACCTCATTAACAAGGTTTTCATGGAGTACTTGGACAAGTTCGTCGTGGTTTTCATTGACGACATCATGGTGTATTCGAAAAGCGAGGAGGAACATGAAGAACACTTGAGATTGACATTACAGAAGCTGCAAGAGCATCAGTTGTATGCCAAGCTCAGAAAGTGTCAATTTTGGCTAAATGAGATATCGTTCCTAGGCCACATCATCTCCGAGGAAGGAGTATTGGTTGATCCCGGAAAAGTGGGAGATGTTCTGAAGTGGAACCAACTGCAAAACGTAAGGGATATTCAGAGTTTTCTTGGGATGGCTGGATACTACCGGCGGTTCATCAAGGACTTCTCCAAGATAGCAAAACCTATGACGGAATTGCTAATGAAAGGAAAAGCCTTCCAATGGACACCAGCGTGCCAAGAAAGCTTTGAGGAGATCAAGAAAAGGCTAACCACAGCACTGGTTCTAGTATTACCGGACGTAAGCAAGAGCTTTGACATATATTGTGACGCATCCAGACTTGGGCTTGGATGTGTGCTCATGCAAGAAGGACAAGTGGTAGCCTATGCGTCAAGACAGCTCAAGAAACACGAGCTGAATTACCCCACACATGACTTGGAACTTGCAGCCGTGCTGCATGCATTGAAGATTTGGAGACATTATATCCTTGGCCACCGATGTGAGATCTATACGGATCATAAAAGCCTCAAGTACATATTCACTCAAACGGATTTGAATTTGAGGCAACGTCGATGGTTGGAACTCATCAAGGATTATGATGTTGGAATAAACTATCACCCCGGAAAGGCCAATGTAGTAGCTGATGCGTTGAGCCAAAAGGGAGCATGTCACCAGCTCACGGTTCGGGAGCTACCACCTGAGCTTCCTAAGGAGTTTGAACGGTTACATCTCGGGTTCTTGACCGAGATGGAAGTGATGGAACTCCACTCTTCGTTGGAACAAGAGATAAGAGATGGCCAAACAAGGGATGTGGAAATCAAGGAGATCTAGGAAAGAATCTGACAAGGCATCAAAAAGGACTTCAAGGAAGACGAGAAGGGTACGCTTTGGTTAGGAAAAAGGATTTGTGTGCCTAACATGAAGCACATCCGCGACACGATATTAAAAGAGGCACATGGCTCACCTTATTCCATACATCCCGGTAGTACAAAGATGTACAAGGACTTGAAGACTTGTTATCGGTGGGATGGTATGAAAAGGGACATAGCTGAATATGTTGCCTTATGCGACACATGCCAACGGGTGAAGGCCAAACATCAAAGACCCTCTGGACTGTTGCAACCATTGAAAGTACCCGAGTGGAAGTGGGAAGACATCAGTATGGATTTCATCATCGGATTACCACGTACTCAGTCGGGTTACGACTCCATCTGGGTTATTGTAGACCGATTGACGAAAACCACCCATTTCCTCCCACTTAAGGCCAAGTACAGTGTTGCACAACTAGCCGAGCTGTACATGGAGCAAATCATGTGCCGCCATGGAGGCCCGAAGAGGATAGTCTCAGATCGGGGTTCTCAGTTTACTTCTAGGTTCTGGAGGAAGCTGCATGAGGCTATGGGTACACGACTGGATTTTAGCTCCGCTTATCACCCGCAAAACGATGGGCAAACCGAGAGGACAAACAAAAATTTGGAGGAATGTTGAGAGCTTGCGCCTTGAAACATGGGCGTAGTTGGGATAGGAGCTTGACGTATGCCGAATTCTCCTAGAACAACAGCTGTCAAGCTAGCTTGAAGATGTCACCTTTTGAAGCATTGTATGGTAGACGGTGTAGAACGCCGCTGTTTTGGAACGAGACCGGAGAGAACCAAGTGTTTGGACCCGAAGTGCTGCAAGAAGATGAGAAGCAAGTCCAAACGATACGGGAGAACTTGAAGGCCGCTCAGTCATGTCAGAAAGGCTATGCGGATAATAGGCGAAGGAAGTTGACTTTTGAAGTAGGAGACATCGTATACCTTAAGGTATCGCCTATCCGAGGCCAACGACGTTTCAATGTCAAAGGCAAGCTAGCACCTTGCTAAATCGGGCCATTTAAGATTTTGGGCAAGCGAGGAGAGGTAGCCTATCAACTAGAGCTTCAATTGCACCTCTCCGATGTGCATGACGTGTTTCACGTATCCCAGCTCAAGAAGTGCTTGAGAGTACCGGAAGAGCAAGTACCAGTGGAAGAGCTAGAACTTCAAGAGGATCTGACCTATGAAGAGCACCCTGTCTGAATTTTGGACGTAAAGGAAAGGGTCACGAGGAACAAAGTGATCCGTTGGTGCAAGGTACAATGGAGCCATCACACCGAAGCTGAAGCCACATGGGAGCGTGAAGAAGACATCAAGGCAGAATTCCCTCATCTATTCTCCACTATCGAATCTCGAGGGCGAGATTCAATTTAAGGGGGTAGGTTTGTGACACCCTCAATTTTGATTTCTGCATGCATTCATATTTTATATAGAGAAAACATTTTAAAAGAAGTGGAAACGGAAAAAAAGAATCAAAAGGGTAGCCGAAAAGAGCTAATTCCAGTTCACCGAGAAGCGCCAAAGACATTTACCGTGGCCCACTGGCCACGTAGCGCCTTCGGAGCTCATCCCCGCAAAGGGGGAGAGGTCCGCTGCTAACTGGCTACGTGGCAGGCTCCGAGCTTGCCTCTGCGGAAGGGGCGAGGTCCGACCCGCTGGACGCGTGTCGCCTCCGGGGCTTATCTCCACGGAGAAGCAATGTCCAGCCCCGCAGGACACGTGTCACCACCGGAGCTAGTCGCTGCGGTGAAGTAAGGACCAACCCGCTGGACACGTGTCGCTCTCGGAACTCACTTCCGAGAGGTCCGACACCGTGGGGCACGTGTCACTCTCGGAACTAACCTCTGAGAGTCTGGTCCTATTGGACACGTGTCACCTTGAGAGCTCGCCTCCGGGAGGTCCGATACTACCGGATACGTGTCACCTCCGGAGCTCACCTCCGGGAGGTCCGACGCTGATGGACACATGTCAACCTCGGAGCTCGTCTCTCAGGAAAAAGGAGGATTCGACGCTGCTTGACACGTGTCAACCTCGGAGCTCACCTCCGAAGAGAGGGGAGGTCCGGCACTGACAAGTGGCACATTCCGAGCTACCTCCGAAGAGAGGGGATGTCCGGCACTGACACGTGGCGCATGCGGAGCTTACATCTGAGGAAGAGGGAGGCCCCGCCCGCCAGGACACATGGCGCACACGGAGCTCACCTCCGAGGAGAGGGGAGGTCCCGCCCGCCTGACACGCGGCACAACCAGAGCTCGCCCTAGAGGAAAAGGGAAGCCCAGGCCCCCGCTGGACACATGGAGCCTCCATAGCTTATACCTGCGGAAGAACGAGTTCCCCAAGCGGTTTTTCCCTGTGCGCGAGCGCCCAATACAGAAGAAACCGACACGAATTCTTCCACGACTGGTACCGCACCAAATCGATTAGAGATAAGTTGTTAGGATCTAAACACAAATCAAATAGGACTCTTATTCACTACAGGAATCCCGACAATAGACGACGGCAAAAAACCGTCGTCTATAAGCACAGTACCGTCGTCAATAACTTATTGACGACGGTAGACTGTTATAGACGATGGTTTATGGCTGTCATCAATTATTAGTTTTCAATAAGCTTATTGATGATGGTTACCGTCGTCAATAAGCTTATTGACGACAGCTAAAGCTGGCTGTTGTCAATAAGCTACAGTAGCTTATTGACGACGGCCAGGGTTTGGCTGTCGTCAATAAGCCAACTTATTGACCACGATACATTTATACCGTCGTCAATAACAATGGCTTATTGACGACGATTTCTGGTACCTGGCCGTCGTCAATACTAATAGCTTTTTGACGATGGCCAAGTACCAGAAACCGTCGTCAATAAGCTTTGCAATTTTTTTTTAAAAAAAACAGAAAATCCTGTCCTGGCTTCGAGGCCAGCCCTGGCTCGATGGCAAGATCACAGGCAATCAAAACATACATCACAGGCAGGCACAAGAACACTATACGCACGCCACACTACCCTACGCTACCTTGACCGCTGCCACCGGAATCCAGGAAGTTGTCGCGCGCTCGTCCAAACGCCGGATGCTGAGGGGATGGAGTTTCCTGAGCCTGCGTCGCCGATCCTTGTGATGTACATGTATAGTTAGACAAATTAGAAGTTCACAAATGTGTATATTACTAAATAAACTCATTACAAGTTAGAATTGAGCAAGTTAGCTAGATTTGGCTATGTTTGAGTAAGTTTGCTCATATTTTACTAAGTTTGAGAAGTATGGACTAGTACTGTTTATGTTTGAGCTAGTTCAACTAGTTTTGGCTATGTTTGAGTAAGTTTGCTCATATTTGACTATGGTTGAGTAAGTTGTACCATATTTTACTCAGTTTGAGGATGTTTAACTAGTTTTGCCTAAGTTTGAGTAAGTTTGATCAAACTCAACTAAATTTGAGCAAGTTTAACTAGTTGCAGCTATTATGAGAAATTTTGTACCTGTGCTCCTGACGTCGGCCCCTATGGTAGCTGTATTGGTGGCGGCGCCCACTGAGGAAAGACAGTCGGTTGTCCTGCGGCCATAGCCTGCAAATATGAAGTAAATTATTATACATGTCATTCATATATTAGAAACGTTGAGTACAACGATCTGAACTTACCTGCATGGCAGCTTGCAGCTGTAGCATGTACGAGTGTTGATACTCGTCCCTAGCCCGGAGCTCGGCTGCCTGTCTCTCGTCCCTAGCTCTGAGCTCGGCTGCCTGCCTCTCGTTCGCGAGCCTCAGCGCTTCTTGTGTCCTCTGGAGCTCCTCCTGGACACTCTGGAGATCTAGATCTCGGCTGCCACGCCTGCTGGATCCACCCTGCGATGAAGAGGCCCTCGAGGAAAACCGCGCCTCTCTCGAGTCGACTACTCCATCGAAGATGGCCAACCTACACAACGAAGTAAGAGTATTAAAGTTTCGTGTCTCGAAGTTCATGAAAGTAAATGAAAATCAACAGAACTCACCGGCCGTGAGGTTTACTGCCACCGCTTGCATAGGCGGCTTCAGGTACGATCGGCGAGTTCTGCCAATCATAATCGTCGCCTCGAAGCCTCCGCACCTCCTCCCCATACTTTTCCTGAAAATACAGAAAATTAAAGTCATCAGAAGTTTTAAAGAGAATACAATTAAGTTAACTAAAGTACTCACCAACGTCTCCATCGCCGTCTGAGAATCGGCACCAAGGGCAACCAAGGGCAACCGACGGAGACAAATATGTTATGGGGGGGACGGGATTACCTCGGGGAGCAGGGGCAGACGATTCGGCGGCGAGGCGGCATTGCAGCAGGGACAGCAGGTGGGTGGCGGCCATGGCGAAGGGAAACCGCCTCTAGAAGAAGAGAAGACTTTATCTTCCTCCTGTCCCCCCTGTCTTGGTCGGGTTGGGCCCGATGGAGAAGAGAGCCCACTGGATAAACGGCCCTTCTCAAGTGGGCCTCCATTCTGAGCTCTCTTATAGGATTCAGCTCTGGCCCAGGTAAAGAGAGAACCTAGTGGACCAACGGCCCTTATGCGAGTGGGCCTGAATTCTGGGCTCTCTATAGGATTCAGATTTGGCCCATCGAAAGTCGAGGTCCTGTTAGAAGCCTGCCGATCTGCGTACGTGTGGATTAAACGGTACCAATCTTGTAAAATATAACCTATTTATTGAGCCAAGGTCTATGATGACTTACGTGCTGTATATATATATATATATATACATATATATATATATATATGTGAGAACGACAAGGAAAATGTATCTAAAATGCTGCCTGAGGTCCATATTAACCAGACCGTGTCTTTGTGAGTTCAACTCAAACAGACAAAACAAGTCTAGATCAAAATATTAAATTGAGCGGACCCAGAAATCGAAATGAAATGGTGCCCACTGTTATAATCATATCATCCATGCTCCCTGGATAGAAATTCCATTCTATCCAAGGCACCAAAAAGGCTCTACCTATTTTATTGGTGCATGGTGCATCTTTCGGATTTGGATCGGAAGGTAAAACATACTTCATTCACATCCCTTGTGCCGGCACAGGGGGAGGGTGGAGGGGGCGGGACAGGGGCCAGTGCGGCCGGGTGGCCTGTGACCGGCGGCCGGCGGCTCGGCCGGAGGGGGGGAGGGGCGGGACAGGGGCTGGTGCAGCTGCTGGCCGGAGGCCGGCGGCTCGGTCGGAGGGGGGGGAGGGGCCTGTCCAGTGGGGGAGGGGGCAGGACAGGGGCCGGAGCGGCCGGGCGGCCGCTGGACGGCGGCCGGCGGCATGTCCGGAGGGGGGAGTGGCCTGTTCAGGAGGGGGGAGGGGCCGGGACAGTGGCAGGCGCAGCCGGCGCGGCCGCTGGCCGGCGGCCAGCTGCTCGGCCGGAGGGGGGAGCGGGGGAGGGGCCGGTCCAGTGGGGGGAGGGGGGAGGGGGCGGGACAGAGGCGGCCGGCGTGGCTGGGCGGCCGGCGGCTCGGCCACAGGGGGGAGCGGGGGAGGGGCCGGAGGGGGACGAGGGAGGCTGGAGAGGCCGGACGGGGGGGAGGACGGCGAGGCCGGCCGGCCGGTAGCCGGCGGCGCGGCCGGGGGGTGAGGAACCGGAGAGGGGAGCGGGGGAGAGGCCGGAGGGGGAGGGGGACTTACCTCGGGCCAGGACAGGCGGCGGCGGCGGGGATGGGCGGCGGCGACGGGGACGACCGGCGGCGAAGGAGCAGAGGTGCGAGTCGGGAGGCGGCACTCGCCGCCTCTCGGCTCGTGTATGGGGTATATGGGCCGTTATTGATGACGGTGTTAGGTCACCGTAATCAATAAGTAGCTTATTGACGACGGTCATAGGTCACCGTCGTCTATAAGGAACTTATTGACGACGGTGCTAGGTCACCGTCGTCAATAAATCCTCGGGTGGGCCAGGATTAGGTTAAAGACGACAGCCCCTGTCTTCAATAATTTATTGACGACGGTTCTCGTCTAGCCGTCGTCAATAATATTAAAGATGACGGCCCCGTCGTTAATAAATTTGGCCGTCGTCAATGATCGTTTTTCCTGCAGTGATTTGAAATCCAATCGGAGGAGGAGGACTCTTTTTTTCCTGATTATAAATAGGACCCGAAACACCCCTTGATCGTACCATCTATTCCCATGTCGATGACTTAGAGGCCCTAGCACCCAACTCGTCGAGTTAATTCCCTTCGCCGGCGTTCAGTCACCGGATACCACCGACGAGCTCGCCGTTGCTGGAAGAGAGCCCCGACGATCTGTCTTGCTAGGAGAAAGACCCCGAGACCATGGAGAAGTGAGGTAGGTCTTCATTACCACCTTACGACATTATCGCGATTTTCTTTGCATCTGTTCTCCTCGATCCCTTAAAACAAAAGCTTTTTCGTGGAGAGATCACGTGTTGATCAGTTTGATCTAGGTCAAGATCATCGCCACGTCCACAATTGATCTTTACACCTCTGTTCATTGTAAAACCCCATGCAAACCCATGCAAACATGCAAGAACACGTACAAACCGATCTAATAAAAACAACATCATAGGATTAGCATGCATATGCACCATTGCATTTTGAGTAAAGTTCGTGCATGATGATTGATTGCTATGAATCTTGTATGTGCGTGATCATAAATAGAAGGACAAGCTCAGGGAGCTATCTATGAAGGATTTCAGCACCCATACTTTAAGATCCAAGAGCAACAGAAGCCACAGGAACAAGGCAAGTGCCCCTTGACCATATTGATCCCATGTTTTTGGAACTGTTTTGTTTGCGAAAAGGAGTGTGTGCTTGAGTCAACTTGATGGGAAACCCTTTTATAGGAGTTTACTAGTTTTGTTAACCACCTTTGTTGCCGGGAAAGTTGATGAGTCGGGTATGGTCGATTTTCCTTTTTGCTTCGCTGAGTCTACGGAATGTGGAAAGCGAAATAGAATATGTCTAGCTACTGCACTCATATGAACAATGATAATATGAACTTGATGATGAACATGAATCGGGGGAGATCTAGGCAAGCTTGGTTTGTGGATTTGGTAGTATGAGATGGTGGTTACTTGCCGTAGATCTAAGGATCGGTTCATGCGAGCACATGCCAGGAATATAGTGCCACCACAAGGCCAAGGATGGGTGCGGCTTAGCTGACTAATTAGGTAAGTTACTAGATTGTTATGGACCATGGAAGGCGCGGGGAATGGGAGTCGAGTGAGGACTGCCCTGGGAACTGCGTGCCACAAGAAGGGGCCCATAGGTGGGAGAATGGTGATTCGAGCCTGCTGGTGAAACCTTAGTGAGTCCATACATCTAGTAGCCCCTTTGTAAAGACTATTTTGTGATCTCTTGGCCATACACCGACGGTTGTGTACTGGTATAATGGAGGTTATGCAATCGCCGACGGGTGATGAAATCACAAACTTGTGGGTAAAGTGGTGCAAACTCTACAGAGTATAAAACTATCATGATAGCCGTGCTTCCGGTCACAAGCGCCTGGCCAACTTCCATGATTAGATGGGATGGTTCAGTTTTGGTCATTGGGATGGTATTTGGTTTGGATATTGGTTTGGTCTTTGGTTTTGGTTTCGGGACTGTTGAGTCTTGATGATGAGATTGGTTGCATGACTGTTGAGTCATGGCAACGAGATTTGATCTTGGTTATGAGATGGAATTGAATATGAGATGAGATGGTAGTGAATACGAGATGGTATTCATGAGCATGTGAAAAGTTGAGAAAGATAAATGTTCCGATGAGATATGAAAAGTGGTGAATCATGATGGCGGTATGTTGATGTTTAAATACATGTTGGGATGACATTCACTTAAAGCTAGTTGCTGTTTTTATCATAATTTGTGAAATAAACTTTGCTTTTATGCAATGAACCTTTTTATACTTACCTTGATGTAAGCTACATGTCATACTTTCCACACTTGCTGAGTACGTCATGTACTTACCCTTGCAATATCATACATCATCAGCAACAGGAGAGGAGTACTATGAAGATCACATGGAGTATTGGGCGTGTAATCTACCCTCAACCTTGCCTGTGGAGTAGAGATGGAGCCGCTGCTGCTGCTTAGTTTTGCTTCCGCTATAGTTTAGAAGACTTCCGCTGCTAGAATAAGACTTCCGCTGCTAAGATAAGACTTCCGCTGCAATAAAGATTGATATAATAAAGTACTTGAATCTATTCATTCATGGTTATATATATATATATTCTGAATTCAGTTTGTGGATTATATGTGTATGTGTGATGAACATCCTGGGCACATATATGCAGTAACTTGGTTCTGTTTTTCGGAACCAGGTGTCACAGATTGGTATCAGAGCCACGTTGACCGTAGGACGCAAGCCTAGGTAGAATGGGCGCCCTAAAAAACATAGGCACACCCCTCTAAAACTGCTATTTTTGAAAATTGCTTGCTGCTGCACTTTTCTTGTCAATTCAGCCACCGCAAAGTGCTATTTTCAGCCCCTCTTCTCTCTTCTTTTGGACAGCAATGCCTTTGCTTTGTTGCTCCATAGTTTCTGAAGTTTTGGGAGTTATTTCTTCCTCCTCTAAAGTTTCTCATGTCTTATTTATAGAGGATGGTGACCAGGAGCACAGCACGCATAAGAGCTCATCCACCACCATGTGAGAGTGCTCTTAACCCCATTGAGGTGTCCGATGGACCATATTGGGAGGAGGTGAAGACAGAACCTCATGATGAATAGGAAGTCAATAGCTCTATGCATGAGGAAGAGTATCTAGAAGAGGTGGAACCATTCGAAGATGACATGGAAGATGATGCACTAGAATGACATTGGTACACACCTCAGGAGGAGTTTCACGCGGGCTTACACCCGGTGGAGCCTCATGAAGCTATGTCGGGAAGAGACGAATCCGAAGAGGAACCACTCCTTGCTAAGACCAATAATGAAGGTGATGAATGGGCCAACCATTCAGTTCAAGAATTCCGGTCCGACGGAATGGAAGGAGGACATTTATCCAAGGAGCTTAAAGAATTTCTTGATTGCTGCAGCTTATATCCAGAATATCTTCTTAAGAAAGTCCCTCGTCTCAGACATGAAGAGTGGAAGGCTAAAGTAACCATCCTATCTAATGGTAGGGTTGTCATTCGGCACTTCGCACCCACATGGAGAGCTACGAGGGCAGAAACTATCGATGATGCTGCATGGGATGCGCTCACCGGACTGTGCTACGCCTTCCGTGAGCAGCTTGAGAACACTACTTTTGGGCTGCACCCGTATCGGAAGAGTGGTACAAGAGAGATCGTTGGACCCTATGGAGGAGCTCTTTCCAACCCACAAGCTGCTGAAAAGTCTTAGAGGTTGCTCGTAGAGTTAGGAAACTGTTACGCAAGCGCACAAGAAGAGATCCGTTACCTCCACAAGAAGCTGTATTTGCTGGAGAAACAAGAGGAGACTCATGCCAACGCAGGAACAAACGGAGCACCAGCGTCATCTAACCCTACATGGACTGCCGACTCACCATGGTGTGTGCCCATGTATGGACCACCTCCGTCACACGGTGAGAACAGCACCGGTTCTCACGAT
Source organism: Neostapfia colusana (assembly GCA_030760725.1). Lineage (NCBI taxonomy): Eukaryota > Viridiplantae > Streptophyta > Magnoliopsida > Poales > Poaceae > Neostapfia > Neostapfia colusana. The sequence goes on from JASWHV010000004.1 coordinate 103,666,038, forward strand.
TAAGTTTAGGTTTCCATTGAATAAAACTATAATAGGAACGTTAGATCGTAGTAGCTTGAATAAGAGTGGTGTACAGAAATTTTTGTGATGATTGCTTGTGTTTGTGTGCTGGTGTGAGTTGTGGGATGCTTCGGCGAATGCCCACATCCACACATAGTGGAGAGATGTGAGATGCTTCGGCACGTATTCACATCCTCATATAGGCTGAAATTAATAAAGAAGTTGCTTAGTTCATACACCTTGATGCATATAGTTGGGAAATCACTTCTTTCAATTTTGAATTCTATCCGAAAGTAAGCCTTAAAATAAGGGGGGTAGACTTTCTTGCCAACCTTATTGTCTTGGATTCCCAAGGGACTGACATAATACTTGGAATGGACTGGTTAAGCAAGCACAACGGAGTGATTCAATATGCTTAGAGGATCGTGCAGTTGTCGAGTGGGCACGGTACTCGTATTGAGTTCGAGGCAGCCCAACCTGCAACCGAGAAGGCAGCGCTGAACCATGTCGAAGAGGCGACATTGGAAAACATTCCGGTGGTTCAAGAATATTCAGATGTGTTCCCGGAAGAACTTCTAGATATGCCACCTGACCGGGACATTGAATTTGCGATTGATTTAGTACCCGGAACTGCACCTATAACAAAGAGGCCGTATAGGATGCCCGCTAATGAACTAGTGGAGCACATGAAGCAAATTCAGGAGCAGCTAGAAAATGGTTTTATACGCCCAAGCTCGTCACCATGGGGAGCCCCCGTGCTCTTCGTAGACAAGAAGGACGGGACCCAAAGGATGTGTGTGGATTATAGGTCTCTCAATGAGGTGATGATCAAGAATAAATACCCGCTGCCCCATATAGAGGACCTGTTCGACCATATGAAAGGTGCTCAAATTTTCTCCAAGATTGATCTTCGGTCGGGATACTTCCAGCTGAAGATTAAGCCCTCCGACATACCCAAGACTGCGTTTCGAACACGGTATGGTTCGTATGAATATACCGTTATGTCTTTTGGGTTAACGATTGCACCCTCATACTTTATGTACCTCATGAATAAGGTCTTCATGGAGTACTTGGACAAGTTCGTCGTGGTTTTCATCGACGATATCATGGTGTATTCGAAAAGCGAGGAAGAACATGAAGAACACTTGAGGTTGATGTTGCAGAAACTGTGAGAGCATCAATTGTATGCCAAGTTCAGCAAGTGTCAATTTTAGCTAAAGGATATATCGTCCCTAGGACACATCATCTGCGAGGGAGGAGTATTGGTTGATCCCAGAAAAGTGGGAGATTTTCTGAAGTGGAACCAACTCCAGAATGTAAGAAATATTTGAAGTTTCCTTGGGATGGCTGGATACTACCGCCGGTTCATCAAGGATTTGTCCAAAATAGCGAAGCCTATGACTGAATTGCTTGTGAAGGGAAAAGCATTTCAGTGGACACCAGTGTGCCAAGAAAGCTTTGAGGAGCTCAACAAAAGACTAACCACAGCGCCGGTTTTGGTATTGCCGGACGTGAGCAAGAGCTTCGACATATATTGTGACACATCAAGACAAGGGCTTGGATGTGTGCTCATGCAAGAAGGACAAGTGGTAGCCTATTTGTCGAGACAACTAAAGAAACACGAGCTGAATTACCCCACACATGACTTGGAACTTGCAGCCGTGGTACATGCCTTGAAGATTTGGAGGCATTATATCCTTGGCCACTGATGTGAGATCTATACGGATCACAAAAGCCTCAAGTATATATTCACGCAAACGGATCTGAATTTGAGGCAAAGTCGATGGTTGGAACTCATCAAGGATTATGATGTTGGAATCAATTATCACCCCGGAAAGGCCAATGTAGTAGCTGATGTGTTAAGCCAAAAGGGAGCATGTCACCAACTCACGGTTCGGGGGCTGCTGCCCGAGCTGCGCAAGGAGTTCGAACGGTTACGTCTCGGATTCTCGAACAAAATGGAAGTGATAGAACTCAACTCTTTGCTGGAACAAGAGATACTAGATGGCCAAGCAACAGATGAGGAAATCAAGGAAAGAATCTGACAAGGCATAGAAAAGGATTTCAAGGAAGACGAGAAAGGCACGCTTTGGTTAGGGAAAAGGATTTGTGTGCCTAACGTGAAGCACATCTGCGACACGGTATTAAAGGAGGCACATGACTCACCTTATTCCATACACCCCGGCTGTACAAAGATGTACAAGTACCTGAAAACTTGCTATTAGTGGGATGGTATGAAAAGGGACATAGCTGAATATGTTGCCTTATGCGATACGTGCCAACGGGTGAAGGACGAACATCAAAGACCCGCTGGACTGTTGCAGCCATTGAAAGTACCCGAGTGGAAGTGGGAAGACATCAGCATGGATTTCATCATCCGATTCCCACGTACTCAATCAGGTTACGACTCTATTTGGGTTATCATGGACCGATTGACGAAAACAGCCCATTTCCTCCCTGTTAGAACCAAGTACAGTGTTGCACAACTAGCCGAGCTGTATATGGAGCAAATCGTGTGTCGCCATGGAGTTCCGAAGAGGATAGTTTCGGATACAGGTTCTCAATTTACCTCTAGGTTCTGGAAGAAGCTGCATGAAGCTATGGGTACACGACTGGATTTCAGCTCCGCTTATCACCCGCAAACCGACAGGCAAACTGAGAGGACAAATCAAATCTTGGAAGACATGTTGAGAGCTTGCGCCTTGAAACATGGGCGTAGTTGGGATAGGATCTTGCTGTATGCTGAATTCTAATACAACAACAGCTACCAAGCCAGCTTGAAGATGTCACCCTTCGAAGCATTATATGGTAGAAGGTGTAGAACGCCGCTGTACTGGAATGAGACCGGAGAGAGTCGAGTGTTTGGACCCAAAGTGCTGCAAGACGCTGAGAAGCAAGTCCAAACGATACGAGAAAACTTGAATGCTGCTCAGTCACAACAGAAACATTATGCTGACAATAGGCGAAGAAAATTTACCTTCGAAGTAGGAGACTTCATGTATCTTAAGGTATCTCCTACCCGAGGTCAACGACGGTTCAACGTCAAGGGCAAATTAGCACCTCGCTACATCGGGCCATTCAAGATTTTGGGCAAGCGAGGAGAAGTAGCCTATAAACTAGATGTGACGCCCGGTCCCGTAGAACACGGAATCCAGCTAATGCATATGTGTGCCCAGGATGTTCATCACACATACACATGTAATCCACAAACTGAATTCAGAATATAACCATGAATAATAGGGTTTAAGTACTTTATTACATCAATCTCTAACTCATTCTTGCAGCGAAAGTCTTTAACTTATTCTAGCAGCGGAAGTCTCTAAACAATAGCGGAAGCAACTAACAGCAGCGGCTCCATCTCCAACTCCACAGGCAAGTTGACGGTAATTCGCACGCCTAGTACTCCACATGATCTTCGAAGTACTCTTCTCCTGTTGCTAATGTTTGTATGATAATGCAAAGGTGAGTACATGTCATACTCAGCAAGTGCGGGAAAAGTACGACATGTAGCTTACAGCAAGGTAGGGAATAAAAAAGCTCATTGCGGAAAGCAAAGTTTATTTCACAAACATAATAAAAACAGCAACTATCTTTAAGTGGATTTGATCCCAACATATATCCAATTAAAACAGTAACATACCTCCATCATAATTTACCACTTATTCCGTCTCATCCAGCCATTAATCTTTCTCAACAACATCTCATGCTCATAATAACCATCTCATATTCATAAACATCTCATAATCATATAACCAAACCACAACTCATTGTCATGTCTTAACAGTCCCAAAGCGAATCTCATTACCCAGACTCAACAGTCCCGAAACCAATCTCATTACCAAGACTCAACAGTCCCGAAACCAACCTCATTACCAAGACTCAACAGTCCCGAAACCAATCCCATGACCATACCATAACCATATCAATAACCATCCCGATAACCATCCCATCTAATCATGTGAGTTGGCCAGGCGCTTGTGACCGTAAGCACGGCTATCATGATAGTTTTACACTCTTAAGAGGTGGCACCACTTTACCCACAAGTTTGTGATTTCGTCACCCGTCGGCGACTGCAGAACCTCCATTATACCAGTACACAACCGTCGGTGTGTGACCAAGAGATCACAAAATAGCCTTTACAAAGGGGCTACTAGATGTATGGACTCACTAAGGTTTCACCAGCAGGCTCGAATCACCATTCTCCCACCTACGGGCCCCCTCTTGTGCCATGCAGTTCCCAGGGCAGTCCTCTCTCGACTCCCATTCCCCGCGCCTTCCACGGTCCATAACAATCTAGCAACTTACCTAATTAGTCAGCTAAGCCGCACCCATATTTAGCCTTGTGGTGGCACTGTTTTCCTAGCATGTGCTAGCATGAACCGGTCCTTAGATCTACGGCAAGTAAACCACCATCTCATTCTACCACATCCACGAACCAAGCTTGCCTAGATCTCCCCCGATTCTATGCTCATTATTATCATCAAGTTATTATTATCATTATTCACATGAGTGCAGTAGCTAGACACGTTCTATCCACTTCCCATATCACGTAGATTAGCGAAGCAAAAAGGAAAAATGGCCATACCCGACTCATCAACTTCCTGGCGACAAGGATGGTTAACGAAACTAGTAAACTCCTATAAAAGGATTTCCCATCAAGTTGACTCAAGCATACATGTTTTCACAAAACAAACAGTTTTCAAAACATGGGATCAATATGGTCAAGGGGCACTTGCCTTGTTCCTGTGGCTTTTGTTGCTCACGTGTCTCAAAGTCTTGGTGCTGTAGTCCTTCATAAATAGCTTCCTGAGCTTGTCATTCTACTCACAATCACGCACATACCAAATTTTCAGCAATCAATCATCATGCACAACTTTACTTAGGATGCAATGCAAATCCTATGATTATATTTTATTAAACCAGTTTCTACGTGTTCTTGCATGTTTTAATGGGCTTTCATGGGGTTTTATGATGAACAAGGGTGTATGAATCAAGTGTGGACGTGGTGATGATCTTGACTCAAGATCTAGATCAATTGCACCATCAAAAACCGATCAACACGTGATCTGTCCACACGAAAAAGCTTCTGTTCGAAGAAAACAGATGTGTAGAAACCACGACGATGTCGTAAGATGGGTTCGAAGACCTACCTTGGCCTTCCTCCTATCAATGGCAGCAGGACAGATCGTCGGCTCTCTTCTGGCAATGGCGAGCGTGACAGGGCTAGTCGGCAGTGCTCACCGGCGACTGAACTCCGGCAAGGGGTGGAACTTGGCGAGTTGGAAGCTAGGGCCTCCAAGTCATCGACTCGGGAGGTGGAAAATAGGTACGTGGTTGCGGCCAGGGGGTTTTGGGTTCTATTTATAAGGGGTGAAAGAAGAGTCCTAGTCCATTTGGATTTTAATTAAGAGTCCTATTCAATTTGTTTTGGATCTTAACAACTTATCTCCAATTGATTTGGTGTGGTAGCAACGTGGAACAAATTGTGTCGGTTTCCTCAGTACCGAGTATTCCCGCGTGCTCAGGAGAAAACCGCTTAAGGATCTCGTCACCTCCGCAGGGTGAGCTCCGGAGGCGCCACATGTCTAGCGGGGGCCGGGCCTCCCTTTTTCTTCAGAGACGAGCTCCGATGTCGACACATGTCTAGCGGGACAGACCTCTCGGAGGCGAGCTCTGAGAGCAACACGTGTCCAACAGTGTCAGACCTCCCTTCTCCTCGGAGGTGGGCTCCGAGGATGACACGTGTCCAGCAGTGTCGGACCTCCCGGAGGCGAGCTCCGAGGGTGACATGTGTCCAGCAGTGTCGGTCCTCCCGGAGGCGAGCTCCGAGGGTGACACGTGTCCCGCGGGTTCGAACCTCTTGGAGGTGAGCTCCGAGCCTGTCACGTGTCCATGGGGCGGACCTCATCCCTTCCGTAGGGGTGAGTTCTGAAGTCGACACGTGTCTGGCAGGCTAGGCCTCGCTTCTCGGTAGAGACTAGCTCCGAAGGTGACACGTGTGCAGCGGGGTTGGACCTCGCCCCTTCTCCTGAGGCAAGCTCCGAGCCTGCCACGTGGCCAGCAGGCCGTGGGAAGTGTCGACGGCGCTCCTCGGCGAATTGGAATTGGCTCTTTTCAGCTATCTTTCTCCCGTTTTTATGATTCTTTCCCATTTCTATTTCTTTTATAATGTTTTTCTATATGCAATGCATGAATATGAAATTGAGGGTGTTACAAACCTACCCCCCTTAAACTGAATCTCGCCCTCGAGATTCGTCAGAGTAGAGAATAGATGAGGGAATTCTGCCTTGAGGTCTTCCTCACGCTCCCATGTAGCTTCGGCTAACGTGTGATGGCTCCACTGTACCTTGCACCAACAGATCACTTTGTCCCTCAAGATCCTTTCCTTCACGTTCAAAATTCGGACAGGGTGCTCTACATAGGTCAGATCCTCTTGAAGCTCGAGCTCATCCATTGGTACTTGCTCTTCTGGTACTCTCAAGCACTTCTTGAGCTGGGATACTGTGACACCCACATTTCTGGTGTCAGCATATATTAATGTTTTATGAAGAGAAAACATTTTAAGAAAAGTAGGAACAGAGAAAAATATCAAAAGGATAGCCGATAAGAGCCGAATCCAGTTTCCAGAGAGCGCCGAAGACAACTTCCACGGCCCGCTGGCCACGTGGCATGTTCGGAGCTCATTCCTGCGAAGTGGGAAGAGGTCCGCCGCTAAACTAGTTACGTGGCAGGCTTGGGGCTCATCTCCACAAAAGGGGAGAGGTCCGACCCTGTGGGACACGTGTTGCCCCCGGAGCTAGCCTCTGCGGAAGAAGCAAAGGCATTTCCGCAGGACACATGTCACCTTCGGAGCTAATCACCGAGTGAATTAGAGGACCAGTCGCGCGGGATACGTGTCGATCTCGGAGCTCACCTCCGAGAGGTCCGGTTCTATTGGACACGCGCTGTCACCGGAGCTTATCTCCGGGAGGTCCGTCACTGTTGGACACGTGTTAACCTCGGAGCTCGTCTCTGAGAAGAAAGGAAGTCTGGAGCTGGAGCTACCTCCGGAGAGAGGAAAGGTTCGACACTGACACGTGGCATGTGCGGAGCCACCTCCGAATAGAGAGGAGGTCCCCACCGCCAGGATACGTGGCACACGTGGAGCCCACCTCCAAAGGAGAAGGGAGGTCTTGCTCGCTTGACACGCGGCACAACTGGAGCTCGTCTCTGTGGAAAGGAGTAGACCAGGCCCGGTGGACACGTGGAGCTTCCGGAGCTTATCACCACGGAGGTAACGAGTTCTAGAGCGGTTTTGGATTCTGTACGCGTAGAAATATCGGTACGGAGAAGAAACCGACCTGAATTCCACAATGTTACCTCACCAAAACAACTAAAGATAAGATGTTAAGATTCAACGATGATCTGAATAGGACTCTTATTCAAAGTCCAATCAGATTAGGACTCTTCTTCTCCCGATTATAAATAGAACCCAGACCCTTGGCTGAAACCACGAACTTCTTTTCCAACTCCTAAGCCGACGACTTAGAGCCCTAGCCCCAACTCTCCGAGAAATCCATCGACGGAGTTCAGTCAAGGAAGATCGCCGGGAGAAAGCCCAACGATCTGTCTGGTCAGAAAAGGACCCCAAAGACCGAGAAGAATGTAAGGTAGGTCTCCAATACCATCTTATAACGTCGTTGTGTTTTCTTCGCATCTGTTCTTTGATTCCTTTCGGACAGAAGCTTTCTCATGGACAGATCACTTGTTGATCGGGTTGATCCAAAGACAAGGTCATCACCACATCCACATATGATCCTAACACCCTTGTTCATCATAAAGCCATGCAAGAACACGTACAAACCGATCTAATAAAGCTGATCATAGGATAGCATGCATATGCATCATCACATCTAGTTTAAAGTTTGTGCATGGTATTGATTGTTATGAATCTTGTATGTGCGTGATCCTGTATAGAAGGACAAGCTCAGGGAGCTGTTTACGACGAGCTGCAACAACAAGGTTTCGAGATCCAAGAGCAACCGGAACCACAAGAACAAGGCAAGTGCTCCTTGACCATATTGATCCTATGTTTTGGGTAAAACTGTTTTGTTTTGCAAAAAGGTGTGTGTGCTGAGTCAAACATGATGGGAAACCCTTTTATAGGAGTTTACTAGCTTTGGTTAAACCACCCTTGTCGCCAGGGATGTTTATGAGTCGGGTATGGTTTTTTTATGCTTCGCTGAGTCCATGGGATTGGGAAGCGAGATAGATGTGTCTAGCTAACTGCACTCGTAATGATAATGAGAAAATGATGTTAATAATGAACATGGATCGGAGGGAGATCTAGGCAAGACTAGGTTTGTGAATGAGGTAGCATGAGATGGTGGTTTACTTGTCGTAGATCTAAGGACCGGTTCATGCATGCACATGCCAGCATAACAGTGCCACCACAAGGCCATGTATGGGTGCGGCTTAGCTGAGTAATTAGGTAAGTTGCTAGAGTGTTATGGACTATGAAAGGCGCGGGGAATGGGAGTCGAGTGAGGACTGCCCTGGGAACTGCATGGCACAAGAGGGGGCCCATGGGTGGGAGGATTGGAGATTCTAGCCTGCCGGTGAAACCTTAGTGAGTCCATACATCTAGTAACCCCTTTGTAATGGCTATTTTGTGAACTCTTGGCCATACACCGACGGTTGTGTACTGGTATAATGGAGGTTATGCAGTCGCCGACGGGTAGCAAAATCATAAACTTGTGGGTAAAGAGGTGCAAACTCTGCAGAGTTCTTAAAACTATCATGACAGCCGAGCTTACGGTCACGAGCGCCTGGTCAACTGCCATGATTAGTTGGGATGGTTATTGGGATGGTTACTGGTTATGGTTTGGATGGTTTTGGTTTTGGTTTGGATTTTTGGGACTGTTGAGTCTGGGAGATAAGATGAGTTGCATGACTGTTGAGTCACGGCAACAAGATTGGTCTCGGTGGGAGACGAAGTTGTTTATGAGATGAAATGGTAGCGAATACGAGATGGTATTTGTGAGATGGTAGCGAATACGAGGAGGTGTTCGTGATAATGAGGTTGATTGGTGACTGATTGTAACATGGAAAGGTAATGAGCATAACGGAGGTATGATTGGTATTTTAATACATGTTGGGATTACATTCACCTAAATATAAGTTGCTGTTTTATCGTGTTTTTTGATAAATAACTTTGCATTCTGCAAATGAGCCTTTTTATACCTACCTTGTTGTGAGCTTCATATCATATTTTTCCCGCTCTTGATGAGTACATCATTGTACTCAAACTTGCATTATTGTTTCATCATCAGCAGCAGGAGAAGATTTCTATGAAGATCAAGTGAAGCATTAGGCGTGTGATCTGTTCTCAACCTTGCCTGTGGGAATGGAGTAGAGATGGAGCCATTGCTGCCTAGAATTGCTTCCGCATTACTTAAATTGCTTCTGCATTAGAATAAAGACTTCCGCTGCATAGAAATAAAACTTCCGCCGTGAGCATGAGTCCAAGACTCATGAGACATTGTAATAAACTCTGTCATTCGTGGTTATATATATTCTGAATTCAGTTTGTGGAACATGTGTGTATGTGTGATGAACATCCTGGGCACACATATGTATTAGTTCTCGGTTCCGTGGTTTTTCCACCGAATTGAGGGCGTCACAGATACGTGAAACACGTCAGGCACGTTGGAGAGGTGCGTTGGGAGCTCTAGTTGATAAGCTACCTCTCAGCACATTTGATCACTCCGTTGTGCTTGCTTAACCAATCCATTCCAAGTATTATATCAAGCCCTTAAGAATCCAAGACAATAAGATTGGCAAGGAAGTCTACCCCCCTTATTTTAAGGTTTACTTTTGGACATACTATATTAGTCCTCATCTCTCCACCGGGAGAATTAACCAACATAGTATATTTATGTGTGATATGGGCAGATTATACTTGGTAACATACTTGGATGATATAAATGAATGCGATGCTCAGAATCAAATAAAACAGTGGCTGGGTTGGAGTTGGCAAGGAACATACCAATCACGATGTCCTCAGCCTGTTGCGCTTCCTCAGTGGAGACATGATTCACGTTGCCACGAGCGTAGTTCTGCTGTCCACAATTGCCTTGATTAGCTCCTCCATTTGGCCGTAGGTTCTGCTTGGGCTTGTTGCTTGGCTGTCCAAGGCCTTTCCTAGGGCACTGACTTGCAAAGTGTCCCGTCTCTCCGCATGAAAAACATGCCTTGTTGCCCAAGACAGTAGGGACGTTAGGGCGGGGGTGGTTTTGAGCATAGGCGCCCATTGGGACGGGGCGCAGAAGGCAAAGGCACACGAGGTGCTTGCACAAAAGGACGTTGCTGCGGTGGTGGATTAGGGCGAAAAGTATAAGCGGACGAGCCATACTGCGGTGCAGCTGGGGGCATGAAACGGGGACGTACATTGCTCCCTTGTGGCTGGTATGGCATCTTTCTCTTGCCCTCTTGCTCGATCTCACGGATCTTGCTCTCAACCACTATAGCTTTGTCAACTAGCTTCTGGAGGTTTGCCTAGTCATTGTTGAGTAGTTGAACTTGGATCTCATTGTTCAACCCTCTCATGAACAAGTATTGATTCCTTTGATCCGAGTTGACATCCTCGGAGGCATACCTTGACAGCTGCGTGAACTTGTTGAGGTCCTCATTCACGCTCTTCCTGCCTTGGCGGAGACCATAGAATTCTTGCCCTTTTAGCATCATTACTCCAACAGGGACGTAATGAGAGAGGAAACTCTCCTTGAACTCAGCCCAAATGATAGTCTCTTGGTCGACATGACCATTGCAAAGAGCGTCCCACCAGTCAGCGGCTGCTTCCATAAGTTGGTGCGATGCGAAGAGAACTTTCTCCCGATCATTGCACTGAACAATAGCAAGCTTCTTCTCCATGGATTTCAACCAATCGTCGGCCTCCATGGGATCATTAGCTTGTGCAAAAGTAGGCGGTCAAGTCCTCATGAACTCTCCCAGTCGGTTGTGAGCAAGCGGTGGTGGTGGTGGGGGTAGTGGTGGTGCAGGAAGGGGGTTATTGTTGTTGTTGTTGGCTTGCAGCTGACCCAAAGATTGGATCATAGTTTGCATGAGCTTGTTCTGCATATCCATCAACCGCTCAAGGTTGTTTGCACCAGCCCCGGGGTTAACATTCTCAGGAACTTCAACATGGCCATCCTCTTGTGGTTCATGGTTGCCACAAATGTTCCTCCTTTGACAGCTGGCGTTTTCCCTCACCATCTGTGAGAGAGAGTTGGGTGGAGTAGAAGTTAGAAGTTTAGATGGATCCCCCCAACTATATGCATCAAGGTGGATGGACTAAATATATTTACTTTTATATGAGGATGCGAACTAATGCCAAAGCATCTCACATCTCTCTACTATGTGTGGATACGGACAACACTGAAGCGTCCCACAACTCACACTAAGCACACAAACACAAACAATCATCACAAAAGTTCAACACACCACTGCTTATTCAATGGGAGTCCTAAACTTAATCATGTGAACTGGTGCTGTTCTCGCCGTGTGACAGGGGTGGTCCATCGGACACCTCAATGGGTTTAAGTGCGCTCCCACATGGTAGTGAACGAGTACTTATGTGTGTCGTGCTCCTGATCACCAGTATCTAAAAATAGGACATGAGAAACTTTAGAGAAGGAAGAAAACAACTCCAAAACTTCAGAAGCTATGGAGTAAGGAAGCAAAGGTGTGGCTGTCCAAAGAAGAGAAAAGAGGGGCTGAAAATAGCACTTTGCGGTGGCTGAATTGACAAGGAAGTGCAGCAGCAAGCAATTTTCAAAAATAGAAGTTTAGAGGGGTGTTCCTATGTGTTTTAGGGTGCCTATTCTACCTAGGCTTGCATCCTATGGTTAATGTGGTTCTGATGCCAATCTGTACATTCTACCTAGGCTTGCGTCCTATGGTCAACGTGGTTCTGATGCCAATCTGTGCACTCTACCTAGTCTTGCGTCCTATGGTCAACGTGGTTGTTATGACAATCTGTGCACTCTACCTAGGCTTTGTAAAGGTCCCAAAATTATGAATACAAAGAAACACTTGTTTGCAAAGTTTTGTTTCATATGAGTGAAATTTGGGACTTGTTAAAACTTTTCCCCACATGTGATAACCCACATGAGGGTTTTCTTCACACAAATCAAATGTTTATTTGAGAACTTGGAACCCTAGAGGGGTCTAAAACAAGGATGGGAAGTTCCCATATGTGTGGAAAAACAAAATTCAGATTTGGAACAATTTGTTCAAACTAAAATTCAAATGAGAGCAACACTAGGAATTTCCAAAACTGTTGTGCTACAAATCTCATTTGCAGCATCCAAATTAAATATCAGGTTTCATATTTGAATTCCTTGAGTCCAAATTAGGGGGTGTGCAAAGTTTCATGATTTATGAAAATAGTTTGCAACCCATTTTTCAAATGGACTTTAAATGACAAAGAATTCAAATGCATATTTGAATTTGGATAAAACTTGCCCAATTATCCAAATGCCTCTCAGATTTAAACTTCCACAATTGAATTCCATCAATATTCAAATTGGGGACATATTTTAGAGGGGATAAGGACTAACATGTGGGACCCACCTGTCATTGGGAGCACTGAAAATTGCAAAAGATCTGCAGTCCACAGTCTCTGTTTGATTTCCTCCCACGCGAAGCAACGGCCGAAGCCGACTTCCCTCCGCTCGACACCGAGCTCGGCCGACGCCTCCACCTCCTGCTGGGTTTCTTCGCGCTGGAGAGCTGCTGGACGTCGGTAGCTACCGCCTCACGCCCTCTCCCGCCTCTTAACCGAAGCCACGGCGCTGTCTCAGCTCTCCCTCGCATCGAAAGACAGAAGCGCAGCCGCCTGGCTTCGATCGCTCAGGAGCTCGGGCAATTCAAGTGAGCAGCACCTTTGAGCAGCAAAACAACCCCACCATCGTCCCCACGACTTCCTTGAGCCATCACCGAGCGGATTCGTGCTCTCCACACCGAGTTCACCCAGTTTCCGCGGCGGCCGCCACACAACGGCGACACCCTGCTCCCGTGGACAGCCTCCTCCAGAGCTTGTCACGACCAAGCAAGGCCACTCTGGGTCGCGCAGGAGCTCCGTGCAGCTTCCACCCGAAGCACAGAGCCTGCCTCGGCCTCTCGACGGCGAATTTTGAAGATCCTCTCCGGCCGGTGAAAACCAACCTTCCGGTATGATTCTGCCAAATTCCCGATCGATTGTTGTTTAGACACCACGAAACTTCGCACACACAAGCCAGACATGTAGGCGCACCAGTTCTCTTTTGGAAACCTCGCATGAAACACCCTGTGCACGGTGCAATTTCAAGCTTCCCAAAGGCGGCTATGGTGGGAAGGTGCGGGTGCACGGTGAACCCTAGGGTAGAGCCGTCCCCGAGCCCCTATGCGGCCATGCCGAGCTTGGCCAAACTCCACTGGTGCTGTAGAATCTTTCTAGGGAGCTTTTTGCGGGCTATAGCGCCGGGGCGACGTCGCCGGACTTCATCCGAGCCGGTGCACCGTCGCGGGCTAGTTTAGGGGCCCTGCCAGCTTGAGAAAACCCCACCAGTGTGTTCCTCGCGTGGAATTAGGGGCTGGCGGCGAGTTTCAGCGGCAGGGGTGGCCGGACGACCGATCCTGGAGCTACTCGGGCGAGCCCGGCGGCGGGATCGCGCGGGAGCGGGAGGTGGAAGAAGACCTCGCCGGGCCCGCCGGTCAGTCGCACGGCAACAGTGGGCTGGATACGTTGTGGCGTGGGATCAACTGTGACAGCGCGGGAAATGACCCTGTGACCCCGTGTGGCACTCCCTCAGCAGCTGACACGTGCCCCGTGGTCCCACAGTCAGGTTTAAACTTTTTCCCGGATTTATTCAAATTCCAGATTTTTCCCTAAACTTTAGAAGAGCATAACTTTTGCTAGGAACCTCCAAATTTAGTGATTCAAATTGGGTTAGATTCAGATTGACAAACTCTATCCAAATATGCAACCCAATTTGTATGAAAGTCTTTATTATATTATGGAAAATTCTTTAAATCTTTTCAGCAAAAGAATTTTAGAGGGAGTTTGGTTTATCCAAAAATCCTCAAATTTTGCCAGAGTATTCCTTAGGGTGTTATTAGACTCCTGTAAAAGTGTCAGCTCATTTGGAGTTGAATTGATCAGGGTAATTCAGATTGTAAGTTCCTGTATTCAAATGAATACAGAAACATGTTCAGAGAATTTCCAAAACTTGTAAATTCAGTTCTGGGAAATTCTTAGCTCAAAAAATCCTAGGAAAATTCATGTAGACTCTAGGAACTATAATTGAAATTGTGGTTCACTTAGTTTGACATGAACATGGGTGTTAACTCAGAATTAATTAATCTTTGATTAAACACTTAGAGAATTTTTCTGAATAAACCACTCCATGAAAAGTGCTAAATTTTGGTCCAGAGGACTTTCTTGTGGCAAGGAACTCACATAAAAATTTCCAGCTCCATTGGAGCTCTGGATCACCACTGTCATAGGTAACCTCTTAAGGTGATCAACACTTAAGTGGGAAAGCACTTAATAATTGATCTTAGGGTTTAAGCCCAACCCAAACCACTAGCACCAGTGTCATTTTAAATTCTTAAACAGAGTTCCAGTTTCAAAACTGTCATTAGATCCTATGAGAAAAAGCTTTTCAATTAAATACATATGCATGATCATATCGTGTAGCATATACGTGAAGAAGGTGAGAAGGACTTGAAGTGAAGATCAAGGAGGGAAGAAAACAAGTGATCAAGCTCCAAGTGATCATCACTATCTGATTGTAACCTTAGTCACCTGCAAAACAGGCAAGCCCCGGTTTGCATTTGAACAGTTTTATAAAGCACTTTCATTTGTAGAGATCATAGCTTTGCATCGTTGATTGCATTACGTCTAGATGATATTGAAAACCCCACTTGCATGACCAGAAACACCTAAGAGAGAAAGGGTAGAATAGCAACTCCTCGAGTGGATTTGGCTACGCTAATGTTAGTAGGAAAGGTTCGGTAGAAGTTGAGTAGTTGGAATCTACTCGCGAGTTTAGGGCTGGTTTACTCGGAATGGGTCTGAATTAGAAAAGATGAGGAAAGTTCACACATAAGAAATGGAGACGGGCAGGGAGGTTTGGATGCAGCAGGTTGCAGGCCATGCGTGCATAGCCCTGCCTGTGTCGGTTAAGGCCCGTCCGTGCTTGGCCCTGTTGGACAAGTTTGAGTTGTGTACCGGGCGCATACTGGCTATATGGGACCCAGGAAACCGATGTACCTTGGGAGATCCATAGTGGAACTTTTCCAACTGCCTTAGGCTTTCGGCGTCAGGGTAGCAGGAGGTACCTCGCTCAAGAACATACCACTGCGGGTATGTACCTTGAGGGAGCTTGCATACTCGGGGCAGTTGGACTGCGTCCAATGTGGAAGATCTTGGGAAAGGTGGCCGCGTACAACGTCAGTCGAGGTTGCTGCCGGCAACTCGGAGTACGGGTGTACGTGTCGTGTAGTCCGGGTGTGTACTGATTCGAATCACCGTCGCTCGCGGTTATATGAGCATACTTGCCCACTGTGTCTTGACGTAGTAAGAACTGAACTGATTATTCTTTTGAAAAACTTGATAAGGTTGTGATATAACTTGTATTGCAACCATGATTGAATTAGAGATAGGCTCATTAAACTTTACTTTCACTTTGTGCAAGGAGCATTGCAACAAAGCATTTCTTGTTTGATTGTGGAGTTGCGATGCTTTTCGGCTCAAGGTCTGCACAAGGAGGCTTAAAATCTGAAAGCTAAGGATCAACTTTAGGCGAGTCCTTTATGCAAATCTAGCCAACCCAATTGCAACCGTCGTGCATGTAGAGTTTCTTGCTTAGGAGAGACGGGTCAGACTTGCTGAGCCTATGTGCTCACGCTTGCTATATAAGTGGTTTTGCAGGTTAACATCGATGCTGAAAAGAAGGTTGTCCGGTGAGACTCGGAGACTTCCGAGTCATTTAACCCAGGGAGAACCCAGCCGCTGCTGTTGTCTTCGTGTTGCTAGCGAGAGGAGTCCGCGGGCTGGACTTCATCTCGAGTGCTTTTAGTTATTCGACGTGAGTTGATATAGACTTCCGCTGTGTTACTTGATGTAAAGTATTTACAAAGAAAAACTTGTAAGCTTCCGCTATTGTTTTATGTAATACATTGTTCCTCATATGTGTGCTGTTGGGTGCCGCACAACACGTCACCACCCAATGTGATTCCCGGGCGAGTGGCCTGTCTCGGTTGGACGGGGCCGCGTCAGCGTGGTATCAGAGCTGAGCCCTGTCTCAGTCGGTACCGCGCCCGTCTCAGGCTTGCATCCTACGGTCAACGTGGCTCTGATACCAATCTGTGACGCCCGGTCCCGTAGAACACGGAACCCAGCTAATGCATATGTGTGCCCAGGATATTCATCACACATACACATGTAATCCATGATAACACCCCAAAATCTGTTAAAGAGGGAAATTTAAAAAAATTTGGACGTAATGCATTTGGTGAAACAATTCAAACTCAAACTGGAAATTCAAATTTGAATCAAAACAAAAAAGAAAAAGGAAAAAGAAAAACGGCCAGTGGGCTGAAACCCCCCCAGCCGGACCAACCGATACGGCTGTTTTTTTCCTCCCCCTCTCTCTGACGCGCGACGCCCGCGTGTCATCTTCTTCCCCGCGCGCGCGCCCAACCACCCTGATACTCCTGCGCCGATCGCCGTTACCACGCCCGATTTCCTCGCCCTAGAGCCGCGATCTCCAGCCCACGCGTTGCTGCACATCTAAACCACCCCCCGCCGCCCTCCCTCGCCCATTTAAGCGCCGAAAGCCACCCCCTTTCTCCCCGATCGACCCGCCTCAGTTCCCGGTGAGAACCGAAACTCCCATCCCCGTTTTCTTTCGATCTTCGTCCGTTCTCTCTGATCTAATGCGTGTAATGCGTCCTGTCGCAGCCGGGGAGTCGTGCAGGTGAAGGAGACCCGGTGTTTTGCGCTCTAGATACAGCTCCGGTGAGCACCGCCGAGTTTCCTCCTCGGACCTCGTCGCCGACCGCCTTCTAGGGCCTCCGAGCTCAAGAAAACCCCCGAGGTGAGATCCCCTACTCCCCCTCCTCCGAATTTTGCAGAGAAAACGGTAGTCTACGGTCGGTAGATGAGATTTCGGGAAATTCCAGCGAGATCACCGCTGCGCGCCGCCGGGCAGCACCACCCGCACACGGCTAGGGCGACGTGGCCCTCTGTGGCCTGTCCATTTTAAATCGGGCGGATGAAAACAGAACCCCCGCGTACCTCTTCGCGATCTAATCTCAGCCCTCCATTTAAAATCCAGCGGCCCACGTCCGCCCCGCGTTATAAAGGCCGGGAATCTTACACGCTACCCCCTAGGGATCTCGGAAAACACGAGCTAGCCCTGAAAACTTCTGATCTAGCCCCTGGACCCTCAGAAATTCATGTAAATTCAATTAAAAATCAGTTTTAGCCCCTGGACTTAATAGAAATTAGGAAGACCTCCCTATTTTGCACACTTAGACCCCTGCAAATTTAGGAAATGATAAATGGGGCCTCACTGCAGTGTGAAATTGCACTTCAGCCCCTAGGAAGAATTAATTTCAGGAAATGGATTCTGTGAATAGGATTTAAATTTAAACATAGGTGTAGATTCAGTTGAACCCTGTTTAAAAATTGGTAGAACAATCTGAGGTCTGAATTTGGAGGGGAAATAAACTTTTAAACTAAATAAGATTGCTGTTTTGTAGTTTATCTCTGAAATATATCATTTAAGCATAAAACAAATTTAAAATATGGGAAAATAAATCTAAGTAACCAAAAAGGGGTAGGAAAAATTTATAAAGGTTCTGTTTGGCTGATTAGAATAGTATAAATTTTTGTAGGAATTTAGGTTGCTGTTTTATTGATGAAAATTCATTTTCAGACTAGAAAATAATTCTGAAAATGGGTAAAAATAAATTTAAATTGATCCTCATCAGGAAGGAAGTCAAAAGATATTTTATTGGACATTTTAGATCAGAATACATTCTGTTTAGGAGATATATTGTGCTATAATAATATTAAAGTTCACTTTTAGGCATAGAAAATAAATCTGAAAATATAGGAAAATAGGTATGCATAATTAGAAAATGTTAAATGAGGTCTCCAAATCAAAAAAACTTCAAATTAATATTTTGTAGAAGATCTGAAAAACTATTTGGAGTAGTAAATTATCTTTCATACAAATTTTGTGGCTAAGAAGTGTATTAATTAAATATAGAGAATTTGTTCAAATTGGAAATTCATATATAGTGTGCACATAGAAATCTGAATACAAAAGTTAGAAATAATATATATGTTTAAAAGTGCATGTAGGCCTAAAATCAACACATCTAGGGTAACCACAACACTTAAAAATGTGAATGACTTTCATATGTATGTATGTGTGGTTTGCATGAGTGGAAGTGTGGACTATGGCTTATGGAGTGTTGTTTTCTTTTGCTATGTGTATTGGCATGAGTAGAGCCAGCCCCAGAGCAGGTTCTCACCTTTCAAGATCAAGACTTTCCATTCCCAGAGCAGCAGGAAGAAGGCAAGTGTCCTTGACCACTTTGATCCTATACTAGGATGTGTAGTTAGAATTTAATTAATTGCATTGTCAATTTGGAATATGGTACCCAAGCTAGAAAGTTTCCCTAGATTTTCATTATCTTACTTCCTTGTAGTCTGGGTTGGGATTTATGTTATTATGCCATTCATTCATATTACTTATGCTTAGCCATGCTTAGAATGGAATAAGTGGGATATGAGATCATCAACTTGTTTACCTTACTCTTGAAATGAGATATTATGAGTTATGTAGAGGTAGGGATCGAGGCAAGTTGCATGATTTGGTTGGTGTTGTGTGCACGAGACTCGGGTTTGTGTTCAGTGCTTGCCTGGATCCTAAGGACCGGTTCATAGAGCATGTAACCTGGCTTTACCGTGCCAACCACATGCTGAGATGGGGCAGCTTGGCCAATTAATTAGGTGTATCTTCGGTGTAGTATGGGTGTCTGGATGGTGCGGGAAAATAGGTGTCAGCTGGACTACCATATGAACCGCAAGGCTCATGAGGGGGCCACTGCAGCGGGGTTGGAGCCTCTTGTATGCTGTTAGGTGTGAAACCTTAGTGGGCCCACGCTCGTCGGAAATCCCTTTGTAAAGGCATCGTAGTGATCTCCTAGCTACACACCTCAGAAGTGTGAATGTGGTTCGTGGCCACTGGCATAATTGAGGTTCTTTTAGTCCACCCGGCAACGGGGGATGAAATCACTACATGTGGGTACAGTGGTGCAAACTCTGCAGAGTCAAAAACTGTCATGAGAGTCGTGCTCACGGTCAAGAGCGGCTTGGACTTATTCATGATTAGAGGATGATGAATTGGGAAGTTGAGGATGTTAAGCGGGAAGCTTAACATTTGAGATGAGATTATGGTTACTTGATATTGATGATGAGTTGAGGGATTGGGACCATTTCACCTGTGTAGTAATGTAGGTGCTTAATAAGCTAAGGTGATAGGTATTAATTGCGTAGTGCTTTAACCATGAGTTCAACCTCTCCTTGCTCTAGCCATGCATGACATAACTTTCCCACACTTGTTGAGTGCCAACGGTACTCAAGCCTGCTTTTCTTTTGGTTTAAATTGCTGCTCAGGTCAAGGGGATGACATGGTGTTCAATGACCAAGATTTCGTACCCGAAGAAGGATTCTAGGTTCACGGAGTCCCCCGGGCAACACCTGTGACGGAGCCCACAAGATTTATATTCCGCCGTTGTTTTAATTTACATGATATGAACATATTATCGTCCATCGAGACATTATGCGATGTATGACTTATTTTATATTCGAACACTTGGCTTGTAATAAAATGATGCTTCACTATTTGTCATCACATGTATGAGAGAATGATTCTGGCATACATGTGATATTCACTAGGATTGTTCTTTGGACCAACCGGGTGTGACAGAAGTGATATCAGAGCCAAGGTTGCCCGTAGGAACGTGAACATAGGTAGAAATGGACGTATTTAAGGACCCTATTTTCTTAAAAACTATTTTACAAAAAGGTGTGGGCTGAAAGTGTTATTTAATGGGGTCACTTTATTTGTTCATCTTGCCCCAACTTTTATTCAAAATACAGTCTTTATTTAATTCTTATCTAACTTGATTTTAAATGCTTTATGTTTTAGATGGTTCGCATGGTCCGCACCGCCCGCAAGTCCACCAGAGGGAGAGTTCCTGTAGCTGCCCTTGCCTTGAGAGAGGAGAACCGCCCGGTGACGTACCACTCCTACGGGTTGGCAGTAGGAGGCTTGTTGCGCCGTCTTCGGCGTATGCTCCACGCCGCCGGCAATGTTGGCAAGCTGATCATACACTACAGCTCCACCAGGACCATCCGTGAGAAGCGTGAAGAAGGGAGCTCAGAGATGAGGATTATCCATGAAAACCAGCTGCTCAAGATCCACCGCTCTCCAGCTTGTCGGGCGACTCAGGCCGATGCTGAGAAGGATGTCACCTGGGAGGCCATAACCTGCCAGAGTTACATCAACCGTCATCACCTGGACAGGACTGAGTACATGTATGTCCTCCAGCGTGAGAGTGGCACCGCGGAGTACAAGTACCCGCCAGTGCAGCAGGGGACTTTCCATGAGCACATGGACCTGTGCCTGGAGGATGCAGCTATGCTTAGCACTCGACTGCAGGAGTGCCAGCAGGAGCTTCAGGATGTTCGTGACACCCTGAAAGAGACTGAGGCGTTGCTTCGCGCCAGCTTGAGGGCGAGAGAAAGAGGAGATGGGAATGAACTGTGTGTTACCGTGAATGACACGTGGACTCCTGACTCCCCAGACCGCCAGGCGAGCAAGCGTCGCCGCACTTCTACACCAGCAGCTTCCCCACCTAAAGCGGAATCAGAGGGCAGCCGCAATGATGAGGAAGACCCCGACGAGCCAGCTCAGTGATGCGAGTTGTTAGAATTATTTCCCTTATTTCCGCATGATTATCGAGTAGTCGAGTCAATAACCCATCTATTTGCTTGTTAGTGTTTGTGTGTGACGTGAGTTGTGGAAGCCATAGGCACTTGTCCACAACCTCGTCTTTAAGTTGCTTTGCTTTGGTATGTGAACCCCTATGAATCAATAGTGCATTTATTTTCACGTGAAACATGATGCCCAAAGATCTATGTGAAATCTTCAGAGATTCTCTAGATATTAAGGCCTCAAAAGTTTAAGTTTAAACAAGCAATTTGTTAATGCGTAAAGACTAAAGTTAACATTTGGTTGATTATGATAGATGGCTGGAAGAGGAAAAGGTCATGGTGCCAACCCCAACAATAACAACGATGAGGCTGTCAATCCTCACCTTCCTGGAGGGCAAGACAGGGGTGATCGCCGCGAAGGAGCTGATCCTATCTACCAAATGATCAAAAATCAAAATCAGCTCATCCAGAGTTTAACTCAAGTGGTGGCCAACTTACACCAAGCTCCACCCCCACAAGCTGCACCACGTCAACCATGGTTGAGTGAGTTTCTGGGAACTCAACCCTCAAAGTTTGCAAGTGTTGCTGAACCTCTGGAGGCAGATGATTGGCTAAAGACCAATGAGAGCAAGATGAGGATCATACAATGCCAAGGGTATGAGAGGGTGCTGTTTGCCTCTCACCAATTGCATGGACCCGCTGCTGATTGGTGGACCGCTTACGTGGCAGCCCATCACAACCCCGAGAACATCACTTGGGAAGAGTTCAAGCGCAGTTTCCGCAACAACTACATACCAAGGGGTGAACTCAAGAACAAGAGAAAGGAGTTCTTGGGACTGCAGCAAGGCAACATGACTGTGAGGGAATACCTCACCAAGTTCACCCAACTATCCAGTTATGTACCACGGGACATCGAAACTGATGAGCAGAAACAGAACTATTTTGTGGAAGGACTTACCATGGAGATGCAATGTGCAATGTCCTCCAATGAATATGAAAGTTTCCAAAAGATGGTAGACAGAGCATTTGTCGTGGAGAGGAAGCTGAAGGCCTTCGAGAATGAAAACAAGAGAAAGATGGGATGGTCACACCAAGCATCAAGCAGCAACACCCGTCCGCGTCTGATGCAGCAACCTGCAGGGCAGACGAGCCGTGCTGTGGTACCCTACCCGACACCGAGAGGGTAAAACTCGAACTTCAGGCCTCCATCAGCACCAGTACAGCCGCAGCGTCAGTTTATGCAGCAGCCACGCCCCACTTATCAACCTCGACCAGCAGGACAAGGGCCACAGAACCAACCCCAAGATAACAAAGGCCAGGCACCTAAAGTTGGGGTGCAATGCTTCAACTGTGGTGAAGTGGGGCACTACGCTCATAAGTGCCCAAAGAAGAAGCCTATGCAGCCACAGCAGCAGAATGTGATGCGAGGACGGGTGAACCACGTGACCATGGAGGAAGTGCAAGAGGCACCTGACGTGGTAATTGGTAAGTTCTCTGCTAATTTACACATTGCAACCCTATTGTTCGATTCTGGTGCTACCCACTCATTCATTGCTCAAGGATTTGTTAAGAAGCATGATCTAGCAACAACACAAATGAATCATATGTTAGCAGTGAACTCTCCAGCGGGAGAAATAAGAACAAGACAAGTGTGTCCCAAGGTGAATCTAGACATTAATGGGGTAGTATTTGCTGCAAACCTCATAGTGATAGACTCGCAAGGGATAGATATTATTTTGGGTATGGATTGGTTGATCAAACATAAAGGTATCATCCATTATTCGACAAGAACGGTGGAACTAACTCACACTAGCGGCACAAAAGTGAAGTTCATAGCCGTGCAAGAACCTAGGAGGGACATTAAACTCAATCAGGTTGAGGTGGAAGTGGAAGAGATAAGGATTATTAAGGAATATCCAGACGTTTTTCCGGAGGAGTTGCCAGGTATGCCTCCCGATCGTGAAGTGGAATTCGCGATTGAACTAGTACCTGGAACAGCCCCAATATACAAGAGGCCTTATCGGATGGACTCCAAACAGCTAGAAGAGCTCAAGGAACATATAAGAGAATTGACAGAGAAGGGGTATATTCATCCTAGTTCCTCACCATGGGGAGCTCTAGTGATATTTGTGCCCAAGAAGGACGGAACCCAAAGGTTATGCGTAGACTACCGTGCGTTGAATGAAGTAACCATCAAGAACAAGTACCCATTACCCCACATTGAAGACTTATTTGATCAGTTGAGGGGAGCTTGTGTATTCTCAAAAATTGATCTCAGGTCGGGATACCACCAACTGAAGATAAGGCAAACTGACATTCCAAAGACAGCTTTCGTATCTCGGTACGGGCTATATGAATACACCGTCATGCCGTTCGAGCTAACTAATGCCCCGGCGTATTTCATGTATCTCATGAACAAGGTATTCATGGAATATCTAGACAAATTTGTGGTGGTTTTCATTGATGACATTCTCGTCTTCTCCAAAGATGAAGAAGAACATGAGGGACATTTAAGATTGGTGTTGCAAAAGTTGAGAGAACACCAACTATATGCCAAGTTGAGCAAGTGTGAGTTTTGTCTGAAGAGAGTTCCCTTCTTAGGACATATAATCTCGGAGGGAGGAATCTCCGTGTATCCCGCCAAGATCGAGGATGTGCAGAAGTGGAAGACCCCTGAAAATGTCGGGGAAATTCGAAGCTTCTTAGGATTGGCTGGGTATTATCGACGGTTCATGGAGGGTTTCTCCAAGATTTTGAGACCCCTCACCAAATTGTTAGAGAAGGGAATCACATTCACATGGACACCAGAGTGTGAGACGAGTTTCCAAGAGTTGAAGAAGAGATTGACAACAGCCCCAGTGCTAGTTATGCCAGATATGCAGAAGAATTTTTCGGTGTATTGCGATGCATCTGGACACCGGTTGGGATGTGTTCTCATGCAAGAGGGACATGTCGTTGCCTATGCATCCCGGAAGCTCCGAAAACACGAGAAGAACTATCCTACGCATGACCTAGAACTAGCCGCAGTGGTTCACGCATTGAAGATTTGGCGGCATTACTTGATGCGAAAGAGGACAGAGATATATATAGATCATAAGAGCTTAAAGTACATTTTCACACAGCCAGATCTCAACCTCAGACAAAGGAGATGGTTAGAGCTAATCAACGACTTTGATGTGGGCATCAACTATCATCTTGGGAAAGCGAACGTTGTGGCATATGCTTTAAGCCGGAAGGTGCACGTCAACATGTTAAGCTTAAATGACACGCCTACAGAGTTGAAGGAAGAGATCGCAGAACTCAATCTATGCCTGGTGAATAGCGGTGAGGCCATTGCCATGGAGGTGGACTCCACATTGGAGCAATACATACGCAACGGTCAGAAGAATGATGAGAAGATACAAGAAATCAGAGAACTCATCAAAGAGAATAAATCTCCTGGGTTCAGAGAGGATGAACAAGGTACGATGTGGCATGGGAACAGAATCTGTGTGCCTGAGGTAAAGGAGATCCGTGAACTGATTTTGAGGGAGTCTCATGATTCCGACTATTCCATTCATCCTGGGAGTACGAAGATGTATCATGACCTCAAGAGCAGATATTGGTGGTATGGCATGAAGTGAGATGTTGCGAAACATGTTGCCCTATGTGACACATGTCAGTTGGTGAAAGCAGAACACCAACGACCCGTGGGACTGTTGCAACCACTCAAAGTGCCTAAATGGAAATGGGAAGAAATATGTATGGACTTCATAGTGGGACTGCCTAGGACCCAATTGGGATATGATTCGATATGGGTCATCATCGACGGACTGACTAAAGTATCTCATTTCATCCCCGTGAAAAAAAGATATAGCGGGTCCAAGTTGGCAGAATTGTACATGTCAAGAATCATGTGTTTTCATGCAGTGCCAAAGAAGATAGTGTCAGACCGAGGGACACAGTTCACCTCAAGGTTCTGGCAGAAGTTACATGAAACCATGGGAACTCATCTGAATTTTAGTTCTGCCTATCACCCCTAGACTGACGGGCAGACCGAAAGGACCAATCAGATCCTTGAGGATATGCTGAGAGCTTATGCACTCAAGAACAATAGGAGTTGGGATAAGAACTTACTGTATGCAGAGTTCTCCTACAAGAACAGTTATCAGGCTAGTATGAAGATGTCACCATTTGAGGCGTTGTACGGGAGGAAGTGCCGAACTCCACTATTTTGGAACCAAACTGGGGAAAGTAAAGTGTTTGGGCCCGAGGTACTACAAGAAGCCGAGGCGAAAGTGAGGGAAATCTGCAACAACTTGAGGATAGCCCAGACCCGACAAAAGAGCTATGCCGATGTACGGAGAAGAGAGCTCATTTTCTACATGGGGGACTATGTTTATCTCAAGGTGTCCCCTATCAGAGGGCTTCGTCGGTTCAAGGTGAAAGGGAAATTATCACCTCGATACATCGGACCCTTTCAGATTCTAGAGAGGAAAGGCGAAGTGGCATATCAGCTAGAACTACCGGCTCGCCTATCAGATGTGCACGATGTATTCCATGTGTCACAACTCAAGAAATGTTTAAGAACACCCGAAGAGATGTTACCCATGAATGAGGTGGACGTACGAGAGGATCTTTCTTATGCCGAGCAACCGGTCAAGATTCTAGAGACAATGGAACACCTCACAAGAAATAAAAGAATCCGAATGTGCAAAGTGTAGTGGAAGCATCACTCGGAAGCAGAAGCCACATGGGAGCAAGAAGACGAGCTCAAGGCATAGTTTCCGGATTTGTTCTCCTAGAGTCACCAATCTCGAGGACGAGATTTCTTTTAAGGGGGGTAGAGTTGTAACACCCCAAAATCTGTTAAAGAGGGGAATTTAAAATTTTTTGGACGTAATGCATGTGGTGAAACAATTCAAACTCAAACTGGAAATTCAAATTTGAATCAAAAAAGAAAAGAAAAAGGAAAAAGAAAAAGAAAAACGGCCACTAGGCCGAACCCCCCCCCCCAGCCGGCCCAACCGCCGCGGCTGTTTTTTTCCTCCCCCTCTCTCTGACGCACGGGGCCCGCGTGTCATCTTCTTCCCCGCGCGCGCGCCCAACCACCCTGATACTCCCGCGCCGATCGCCGTTGCCACGCCCGATTTCCTCGCCCCAGAGCCGTGATCTCCAGCCCACGCGTTTCTGCACATCTAAACAAACCCCCGCCGCCCTCCCTCGCCCATTTAAGCGCCGAAATCCGCCCCCTTTCTCCCCGATCGATCCGCCTCAGTTCCCGGTGAGAACCGAAACTCCCATCCCCGTTTTCTTTCGATCTTCATCCGTTCTCTCCGATCTAATGCGTGTAGTGCGTCCTGCCACCGACGGGGAGTCGTGCAGGTGAAGGAGACCCGGTGCTTTGCGCTCTAGACACAGCTCCGGTGAGCACCGCCGAGTTTCCTCCTCGGACCTCGTCGCCGACCGCTTTCCAGAGCCTCCGAGCTCAAGAAAACCCCCGAGGTGAGATCCCCTACTCCCCCTCCTCCGAATTTTGTAGAGAAAACGATAGTCTAGGGCCGGTAGATGAGATTTCGGGAAATTCCGGCGAGATCGCCGCCTCCCGCCGCTGCGCGCCGCCGGGTAGCGCCGCCCGCACACGGCTAGGGCGACGTGGCCCTCTGTGGCCCGTCCATTTTAAATCGGGCGGACGAAAACAGAACCCCCGCGTACCCCTTCGCGATCTAATCTCAGCCCTCCATTTAAAATCCAACGGCCCACGTCCGCCCCGCGTTATAAAGGCCAAGAATCTTACGCACTACCCCTGGGGATCTCGGAAAACACGAGCTAGCCCCGGAAACTTCTGATCTAGCCCCTGGACCCTCAGAAATTTATGTAAATTCAATTAAAAATCAGTTTTCGCCCCTGGACTTAATAGGAATTAGGAAGACCTCCCTATTTTGCACACTTAGACCCCTGCAAATTTAGGAAATGAGAAATGGGGCCCCACTGCAGTGTGAAATTGCACTTCAGCCCCTAGGAAGAATTAATTTCAGGAAATTGAATCTGTGAATAGGATTTAAATATAAACATAGGTGTAGATTCAGTTGAATTATCCTAACCCTGTTTAAAAATTGGTAGAACAATCTGAGGTCTGAATTTGGAGGGGAAATAAACTTTTAAACTAAATGAGATTGCTGTTTTGTAGTTTATCTCTGAAATAGACCCTTTAAGCATAAAACAAATTTAAAATATGGGAAAATAAATCTAAGTAACCAAAAAGGGGTAGGAAAAATTTATAAAGGTTCTGTTTGCTAATTGGAACAGTAGAAATTTTTGTAGGAATTTAGGTTGCTGTTTTATTGGTGAAAATTCATTTTCAGACTAGAAAATAATTCTGAAATGGGTAAAAATAAATTTAAATTGATCCTCATCAGGGAGGAAGTCAAAAGATATTTTATTGTACATTTTAGA
Organism: Neostapfia colusana; assembly: GCA_030760725.1. NCBI lineage: Eukaryota > Viridiplantae > Streptophyta > Magnoliopsida > Poales > Poaceae > Neostapfia > Neostapfia colusana. The sequence goes on from JASWHV010000004.1 coordinate 103,693,513, forward strand.
TCAGAATACATTCTGTTTAGGAGATATATTGTGCTATTATAATATTAAAGTTCACTTTTAGGCATAGAAAATAAATCTGAAAATATAGAAAAATAGGTATGCATAATTAGAAAATGTTAAATGAGGTCTCCAAATCCAAAAAACTTCAAATTAAGATTTTGTAGAAGATCTGAAAACCTATTTGGAGTAGTAAATTATCTTTGATACAAATTTTGTGGCTAAGAAGTGTATTAATTAAATATAGAGAATTTGTTCAAATTGGAAATTCATATATAGTGTGCACATAGAAATCTGAATACAAAAGTTAGAAATAATATATATGTTTAAAAGTGCATGTAGGCCTAAAATCAACACATCTAGGGTAACCACAACACTTAAAAATGTGAATGACTTTCATATGTATGTATGTGTGGTTTGCATGAGTGGAAGTGTGGACTATGGCTTATGGAGTGTTGTTTTCTTTTGCTATGTGTATTGGCATGAGTAGAGCCAGCCCCAGAGCAGGTTCTCATCTTTCAAGATCAAGACTTTCCATTCCCAGAGCAGCAGGAAGAAGGCAAGTGTCCTTGACCACTTTGATCCTATACTAGGATGTGTAGTTAGAGTTCAACTAATTGCATTGTCAATTTGGAATATGATACCCAAGCTAGGAAGTTTCCCTAGATTTTCATTATCTTACTTCCTTGTAGCCTGGGTTGGGATTTATGTTATTATGTCATTCATTCATATTACTTATGGTTAGCCATGCTTAGAATGGAATAAGTGGGATATGAGATCATCAACTTGTTTACCTTACTCTTGAAATGAGATATTATGAGTTATGTAGAGGTAGGGATCGAGGCAAGTTAGATGATTTGGTTGGTGCTGTGTGCACGAGACTCGGATTTGTGTTTAGTCCTTGCCTGGATCCTAAGGACCGGTTCATGGAGCATGTAACCTGGCTTTACCGTGCCAACCACATGCCGAGATGAGGCAGCTTGGCCAATTAATTAGGTGTATCTCCGGCGTAGTATGGGTGTTTGGATGGTGCGGGAAAATATGTGTCAGCTGGACTACCATATGAACCGCAAGGCTCCAGAGGGGGCCACTGCAGCGGGGTTGGAGCCTCTTGTATGCTGTTAGGGGTGAAACCTCAGTGGGCCCATGCTTGTCGGAAATCCCTTTGTAAAGGCCTCGTAGTGATCTCCTGGCTACACACCTCGAAAGTGTGAACGTGGTTCGTGGCCACTTGCATAATGGAGGTTCTTTTAGTCCAGCCGGTAACGGGGGATGAAATCACTACATGTGGGTACAGTGGTGCAAACTCTGCAGAGTCAAAAACTGTCATGACAGCGGTGCTCACGGTCAAGAGCGGCTTGGACTTATTCATGATTAGAGGATGATGAATTGGGAAGTTGAGGATGTTAAGCAGGAAGCTTAACATTTGAGATGAGATTATGGTTACTTGATATTGATGATGGGTTGAGGGATTGGGAACATTTCACCTGTGTAGTAATGTAGATGCTTAATAAGCTAAGGTGATAGGTATTAATTGCGTAGTGCTTTAACCATGAGTTCAACCTCTCCTTGCTCTAGCCATGCATGACATAACTTTCCCACACTTACTGAGTGCCAACGGTACTCAAGCCTGCTTTTCTGTTGGTTTAAATTGCTGCTCAGGTCAAGGGGCTGACGTGGTGTTCAATGACCAAGACTTCGTACCCGAAGAAGGATTCTAGGTTCACGGAGTCCCCCGGGCAACACCTATGACGGAGCCCACAAGATTTATATTCCGCTGCTGTTTTAATTTACATGATATGAACGTATTATCGTCCATCGAGTCATTATGCAGTGTATGACTTATTTTATATTCGAACACTTGGCTTGTAATAAAATGATGCTTCACTATTTGTCATCACATGTATGAGAGAATGATCCTGACATACATGTGATATTCACTCGGATTGTTCTTTGGACCAACCGGGTGTGACAATTCACAAACTGAATTCAGAATATAACCACGAAGAATAGGGTTTAAGTACTTTATTACATCAATCTCTAACTCATTTTTGCAGCGGAAGTCTCTAACTTATTCTAGCAGCGGAAGTCTCTAAACGATAGTGGAAGCAACTAACAGCAGCGGCTCCATCTCCAATTCCACAGGCAAGTTGACGGTAATTCGCATGCCTAGTACTCCACATGAGCTTCGAAGTACCCTTCTCCTGTTGCTGATGTTTGTATGATAATGCAAGGGTGAGTACATGTCGTACTCAGCAAGTGCGGGAAAAGTATGACATGTAGCTTACAGCAAGGTAGGGAATAAAAAGGCTCATTGCAGAAAGCAAAGTTTATTTCACAAACATAATAAAAATAGCAACTATCTTTAAGTGGATTTGATCCCAACATATATCCAATTAAAACAGTAACATACCTCCATCATAATTTACCACTTATCCCGTCTCATCCAGCCATTAATCTTTCTCAACAACATCTCATGCTCATAATAACCATCTCATATTCATATCCATCTCATAATCATATAAGCGAACCAAAACTCATTGTCATATCTTAACAGTCCCAAAACCAATCTCATTACCAAGACTCAACAGTCCCAAAACCAATCTCATTACCAAGACTTAACAGTCCCGAAACCAATCTCATTACCAAGACTCAACAGTCCTGAAACCAATCCCAAGACCATACCATAACCATATCAATAACCATCCCGATAACCATCCCATATAATCATGTGAGTTTGCCAGGCGCTTTTGACAGTAAGCACGGCTATCATGATAGTTTTACACTCTTAAGAGGTGGCACCACTTTATCCACAAGTTTGTGATTTCGTCACCCGTCGGCGACTGCAGAACCTCCATTATACCAGTACACAACCGTCGGTGTATGGCCAAGAGATCACAAAATAGCCTTTACAAAAGGGTTACTAGATGTATGTACTCACTAAAGTTTCACCAGCAGGCTCGAATCACCATTCTCCCACCTATGGGCCCCGTATTGTGCCACGCAGTTCCCAGGGCAGTCCTCTCTCAACTCCCATTCCCCGCGCCTTCCACGGTCCATAACAATCTAGCAACTTACCTAATTAGTCAGCTAAGCCGCACCCATGTTTGGCCTTGTGGTGGCACTGTTTTCCTGGCATGTGCTGGCATGAACCGGTCCTTAGATCTACGACAAGTAAACCACCATCTCATTCTACCACATCCACGAATCAAGCTTGCCTAGATCTCCCCCGATTCTATGCTCATTATTATCATCAAGTTCTTATTATCATTATTCACATGAGTGCAGTAGCTAGACATGTTCTATCTCGCTTCCCATATCCCGTAGATTAGCGAAGCAAAAAGGAAAAACGACCATACCTGACTCATCAACTTCCCGACGACAAGGATGGTTAACAAAACTAGTAAACTCCTATAAAATGGTTTGCCATCAAGTTGAATCAAGCATACATGTTTTCGCAAAACAAACAGTTTTCAAAACATGGGATCAATATGGTCAAGGGGCACTTGCCTTGTTCCTGTGCCTTTTGTTGCTCACGTGTCTCGAAGTCTTGGTGTTGTAGTCCTTCGTAAATAGCTTCCTGAGCTTGTCCTTCTACTCACAATCACGCACATATAAAATTTTCAGCAATCAATCATCATGCACAACTTTACTTAGGATGCAATGCAAATCCTATGATTCTGTTTTATTAAACCAGTTTGTACGTGTTCTTGCATGTTTTAATGGGCTTTCATGGGGTTTTATGATGAACAAGGGTGTAGCAATCAAGTGTGCACGTGGTCATGATCTTGACTCAAGATCTAGATCAATTCCACCATCAAAAACCGATCAACACGTGATCTGTCCACACGAAAAAGCTTCTGTTCGAAGAAAACAGGTGTGTAGAAACCGTGACGATGTCGTATGATGGATTCGAAGTTCTACCTCGGCCTTCCTCCTAGAAATGGCAGCAGGACAGATCGTCGGCTCTCTTCCGGCGACAGCGAGCGTGACGGGGCTCGTCGGCGGTGCTTACCGGCGACTCAACTCCGGCAAGGGGTGGAACTCGGCGAGTTAGAAGCTAGGGCCTCCAAGTCGTCGACTCGGGAGGTGGAAAATAGGTATGTGGTTGCGGACAGGGGGTTTTGGGTTCTATTTATAAGGGGTGAAAGAAGAGTCATACTCCATTTGGATTTTAATTAAGAGTCCTATTCAATTTTTTTTGGATCTTAACAACTTATCTCCAATTGATTTGGTGCGGTAGCAACATGGAAGAAATCATGTCGGTTTCCTCAGTACCGAGTATTCCCGTGCGCTCAGGAGAAAAACCGCTTAAGGATCTCGTCACCTCCGCAGGGTGAGCTCCGGAGGCGCCACGTGTCCAGCGGGAGCCGGGCCTCCCTTTTTCTTCAGATATGAGCTCCGAGGTCAACAAGTGTCCAGCGGGGCAGACTTCTCGGAGGCAAGCTCCGAGAGCGACACGTGTCCAACAGCGTCGGACCTCCCTTCTCCTCGGAGGTGAGCTCCGAGGACGACACGTGTCCAGCAGTGTCAGACCTCAGGGAGGCGAGCTCCGAGGGTGACACGTGTCCAGCAGTGTCGGTTCTCCTGGAGGCGAGCTCCGAGGGTGACACGTGTTCCGCGGGATCAGACCTCTCGGAGGCGAGCTCCGAGCCTGCCACGTATCCCGTGGGGCGGACCTCATCCCTTTCGTAGGGGTGAGTTCCGAAGTCGACACGTGTCTGGCGGGCTAGGCCTCGCTTCTCGGGAGAGACTAGCTCCGAAGGCGACACGTGTCCAGCGGGGTCAGATCTCACCCCTTCTCCTAAGGCAAGCTCCGAGCCTGCCACATGGCCAGCAGGCCGCGGGAAGTGTCGACGGCGCTCCTCGGCGAATTGGAATTGGCTCTTTTCAGCTATCTTTCTCCTGTTTTTATGATTCTTTCCCATTTCTATTTCTTTTATAATATTTTTCTATATGCAATGCGTGAATATGAAATTGAGGGTGTTACATTAGAGCTGCCAACGCACCTCTCCGACGTACACGACTTATTTCACGTGTCCCAACTAAAGAAGTGCTTAAGAGTACCGGAAGAACAAGTACCGATAGATGAGCTCGAGCTTCAAGAGGATCTGACCTACGCGGAGCACCCGTCAAAACTTTGGACGTGAAGGAAAGGGTCACAAGGAACAAAGTAATTCATTGGTGCAAGGTACAATGGAGCCATCACACGGAAACCAAAACTACATGGGAGCGTGAGGAAGACCTCAAGGCAGAATTCCCTCATCTATTCTCTACTCTATCGAATCTCGAGGGCGAGATTCAGTTTAAGGGGGGTAGGTTTGTAACACCCTCAAATTCATTCCCATGCATTGCACACATTTTTCACGTAGAGAAGCATTATAAAAGAAGTAGAAATGGAGAAAGAACAATAGAAATAGAGAAAGAACCATGGAAATGGAGAAAGGAACCATAGAAATGGAGAAAGAGCTATAGAAATGGAGAAAGAACCATAGAAATGGAGGAAGGAACCATAGAAATGGAGAAGGGCATATAGAAATGGAGAATGGGGCATAGAAATGGAGAAAGGCAATGAAGAAATGGAGAGTGGGACATAGAAATGGAGAGGGGAATGTAGAAATGGAGTAATGACATAGAAATGGTGGGGAATGAGAAAAAGATAGCTGAAATGAGCCAATTTCAATTTCCACAAATTTTCCCCAAAATCCCCAAATTTCCCAATTCCCCAAAAAAGGGGAATTTTCCCCACATTTGGGAGATCCCCCCATTGCTGTCGCACCAAAATAAATGGGGAAAAGTTTGTTAGGATTTAGTTCCAATTGGATTAGGATTCTCCCCTCTCCTACCTTATAAATAGAACCCAACCCCCCTTTTGGCCGCAGCCCCCCTCCTCTTCCCCCCTTCCAAGTCGACGACTTGGAGGCCCTAGCCCCCAACTCGCCGAGTTCGACCCCCCCTCGCCGGAGTTCGGTCGCCGACGAGCCCCGCCCCGACGAGCCCCGCCGTCGAGCCCCGCCATCGAGACCCGCCGTCGAGCCTCGCCGGCGAGCCCCGCCGTCGAGCCCCGTTGTCGAGCCCCGCTGACGAGCCCCGTCACGCCTCGCCGTCGCCAGAAATGAACCGACGATCTGTCCTGCCCTAATTTTCCATAGAAAAATTCCCCGCTGCTGCCATTGCTAGGAGGAAGGCCCTGCCACCAAAGGGAAGTGAGGTAGGTCTTCGTTACCCATCTTACGACGTCGTCGCTGTTTCTACGCATCCGTTTTCTTCGCACCCTTCGAACAGAAAGTTTTTCGTGTGGACAGATCACATTTTGATCGGTTTTTGATGGTCGAATTGATCTAGATCTTGAGTCAAGATCATCACCACGTCCACACTTGATCCCTACACCCTTGTTCATCATAAAACCCCAAAAAAGCCCATTAAAACATGCAAGAACACGTACAAACTGGTTTAATAAAACTGTACCATAGGATTTGCATTCATCTACCCTATTGCATCTTGAGTGAAGTTTTTGCATGATGATTGATTGCTGTGAATTTTGTATGTGTGTGATTTTGAGTAGAAGAACAAGATCAAGAGGCCATCTACAAAGAACTACAGCACCAAGACTTTGAGATGCTTGAGCAACAAGAACCACGGGAACAAGGCAAGTGCCCCTTGACCATATTGATCCCATGTTTTGAAACTGTTTTGTTTGCGAAAATTCGTATGCATGAGTCAACTTGATGGGACACCCTTTTATAGGAGTTTACTAGTTTTGTTAACCATCCTTTTCACCGGGAAAGTTGATGAGTCAGGTATGGTTGTTTTTCCTTTTTGCTTCGATTAATTCATGGGATACGGTAAGATGAAATAAAACATGTCTAGCTACTGCACTCATATGAATAATGATGATGAGATCTTGACGATGTTAATGGGCATGGAATCGGGGATATCTTGGCAAGCTTGGTTCGTGAATGTTGCTGGATGAGATGGTGGTGCTTGCTGTAGATCTAAGGACCGGTTCATGCGAGAATATGCCAGGAAAACAGTGCCACCACAAGGCCAAGTATGGGTGCGGCTTAGCTGATTAATTAGGTGTGTTGCTAGATTTTTATGGGCCGTGGATGGCGCGGGGAATGGTAGTCGAGGAGGACTGCCCTGGGAACTGCATGGCACAAGAGGGGGCCCGTGGGTGGGAGAATGGTGATTCGAGCCTGCCGGTGAAACCTCAGTGAGTCCATAAATCTAGTAGCCCCTTTGTAAAGGCTATTTTGTGATCTCTTGGCCATACACCGACGGTTGTGTACTGGTATAATGGAGGTTCTGCAGTCGCCGATGGGTGACGAAATCACGAACTTGTGGGTAAAGTGGTGCCACCTCTGCAGAGTGTAAAACTATCTTGATAACCATGCTTCCGGTCACAAGCACCTGGCCAACTTCCATGATTAGAAGGAAAATCTTGGGATGTTTATTCGGTATGGTTATGGTATGGTCATTGGGATTGGTTTTGGGACTGTTTTGAGTCATGACAATGAGTTTGGTTTCGGTTATATGAATATGAGATGGTTATGAATATTTATGAGTATTAGATGAACTTGAGAAAGATTAATGGCTGGATGAGACTTGATTAATGATGAATTATGGTGAGAGAATGTTGCTGAATTACTTGATTATGATGGGATAAATTTCACCTAGGAATAGTTGCTGTTTTTACCATGTTTGTGAAATAAAATTTGCTTGCTGCAATGAGCCTTTTTATTCCCTACCTTGTTGTAAGCTACATGTCATACTTTTCCGGCACTTGCTAAATACGACATGTACTCACCCTTGCATTACCACATAAATATCAGCTACAGGAGATGAGTACTTCGAGGACCATGTGAGTACTAGGCGTGCGAACTACCGTCAACATGCCTGTGGAGTCGAAGATGGAGCCTGCTGTCTTTATTCACTTTCCGCTGTCGTTTAGAGTCTTCCGCTGCAAGAATAAGTTAGAGATTCATGAGCGAGACAATGAGTCGATGTAATAAAGTACTTGAACACTATTTGTTCGTGGTTATATTCTGAATTCAGTTTGTGGATTACATGTGTATGTGTGATGAACATCCTGGGCACACATATGCATTAACTTGGTTCTGTTTTTCGGAACCGGGTGTCACACTACACAAGACACACCACAAAGGCATCAGACTAGCACAGATGTAGGATAAAGAAAAAGAAGAAGTGACCAACCTGTGATTTTGTCCCTCGTCCTCTCCACCACAACCAGGGCCTCCCGGATTTCCTAGCCATGGGCTGCCAGCTTTTCCGCAGCCCGAGGACCCCCCCAGCGCGGTCTCAGCAACCGCGCGAATTCGGCGAGCTCCGCAGACAATGGCAATGCCCCCTCGATCGCAATCACCGCCGCCCGCGCCACTTTCTCAGCAGCAGCCTGGATCTTCTCGAGCTCCGCCCGCACCTCAGCCAGCTCGACCTCCGCGTGGCGATGATGATCCTCGCTCTCACTAAGACGTCGTGAGTCCTCAGCGGCTCGGCGAGCCAGTTCCTGTCGACAAGGGAGAAAACTCTTCGCTAAAGTCCAAGAATTCGCGATGATAAGAAGGGGAGAACAAAAAGGCTCACCAGACTGCTTGGAGGTACCTCCCGCAACTGAACGAGCACGGCGTCCAGATGGCCGCACTGTGCCGATAGACTCGACCGAACGCCAAGGAGTTCATAGCAAAGAGATCCTAGGTCTCTTTTTTCAGCCTCCACTCGTCCGACCTCCGGGCACCCCTAGCTTCGGCCCCAGCAACCCCTGCACCCAAACATGGCAGGCGCCCCGGCATCGGAGGTCAGAGCACAGCGCCCACAGCCACCACCACACCTCCATCCACGGAGGGACCCAGAACGACCGCCGGACCAGAGGTCGAGACAGGCCCCACCCTCGTCGGCTCTGTCGCAGGCAAGGCGGACCTCCTCGACGAGCCTTCAGCCGGAGCCACGACACTAGAAAGAGCCTCGGGCACGGGAGCGGATCTCCTGCACAAAGTCGCAGGTTAGAAAACCTAATCGAAAATAAGACGACGTAACAAGAGGGAGAATAAGATTACATCTTCCCCTGCCAAACAATGGCGCGCGGCTCGCACGATGAAGTCACACTAACCAGGGAACGGAGAGCGATGGGTAGCGGAACGAGGGCCAGAGTCGATGCCGCGACGGCGGTGGGAGCAGGAAACCAGAAACTCCAGCCTTTGAGCACCCAATACGTGGAGACGCACTCAACAAGAGCCGTCGGTCCAGACTCGACGCCCGACTGACCTCCCTCCAATGCTCGACCACTAATCCGTCGTTGTCCCTCGACGGAGGGCAAGGCCCCCCAATGATCCGAGTCCCCGGAAGGCCGATGTCATGACCCTCATAGGGGCGTTCAGCGGGATCAGCGCTCATCCTTCCCTTCGGCCCCCAATCACGAGCGGGCTCAGACGCCCGCTCCACCGCCACGTGAATGGCAGGGGCCGTAATCCGGCTGGGCCATCGCCAGTCTCCCCCAAATTGGTGTCATCCTCCGACGAGGACTTCGGGGTAGATTCACCGGCCGCCCGCACCGCTCGCCTCAACTTCTCATGTCGGATCCGGCGAACCTTGGCTTTATCCCTCTTACATTTCATGTTGGCCTCCAAAGCGGCCCACTTCTCGCGATCCTCAGAGACCCAGGGAAGGTCGACGATGCCCCACAATCCGTGAAGATTCAGAGAAGCCGCGTTAAGGGGGGGGGGCGTCCTGGGGCAACAATGCTCACCGGTTTCTGGCCCTAGGATCATCCAAAAGTGGCGAGACATCTCTTTCTGGGAAAGCTCCTCGCCCGACTCGCGGGACGGGTATGAGGCGGAACACGGATGGGCAACACCCTCCGTCAAAGGAAGGTCTAGAGAAGATGGGCGCCCGACAGACCGTCGTTCCTAAGATCCTGAATGTGTTGAAGAATCGGGTCGAGCTTCCACATCTCCCTTCTCGGGGTTCCCCACTTCTAGGAATCTTGCTCCCAGGGAGACCTACCCGAAAAAGGTGGAAGGATGGGAGCGTCATTCTTGATGTAGAACCACTGGCGCTCCCACCTGATTGGGAGAGGAGGCGGGCGCACACCGATGAAGCCCGATCGACCCCGGCGCACCTCAATGACGGCACCCCCCAAGGACAGAAGCGGAGTCTGATTGGACGACGGTCGCACAAGGAAGAAGTGCCTCCTCAACCCAAAATGGGGAGCCATTCCCATATACGCTTTACATAAGACGATGAACAGCGACACTAGGAGCATGCCGTCCGGCATCAGGTGGTGAAACTCCAGCCCGTACTCATGCAGAAGGCCTTGGAAAACGTGTTGGCCGGCAGACCATGCCCGCGCAGGTGAAAGGTGCTCAACAACACAAACTCATCGGCCCGCGGAACCGGAAACGACTCCTCTGAAGGGACACGGATGGCGCGGGCATCGCGCTCCAACAGCAGCCCATGTCCTGAAGAACGGTGATGTAGCTCTAACGGAATTCTGATTTCGACCATGAAGACATTTTGTCGGCGGAGCGGGGGAGTGCGCCGCTCAAGAAAAAATTGAGCTTTTCCCTCCTCTTCCTACAGCGAAAGCACCAAGAGGAAGAAGCAAGTGGCGGGACAAGAACGAAGAGCCAAGAAAAAGGCTGGAGCACTGCGCAGGACAGGGGAGGAAGAAGGAAAAAGCACGTGAACCCAAAATAAAGTCTGGGGGAAGGAAATATAAAGCGGGCGAAGCATCGCCCGTGACTGACAACCGTTAGATGGCAGGTGACCCTTCATGACCACCTCAAAGGAACTACCACCGTAGCGTCAATCAACTCTCCACCGAATGGAAATTGAGTGAGGTACTAGGAAGCCGAGTCGTGAGGCGCCTCCTCGACTTCCCCAGCGGTGAAACTTGCCAGAGGGGATTCTTCATGCGAGATCGCGGAACAGCATGAGAGTTGACTCAATCGGCATCTCCACAACCTCGGCAGACTCAGAGGACACGGAGGATGACGTGGCCGTTGGAGGAAGGTAAGTCTCCAAGCCCACATTACGGGCTCAAAAAGTCCCGGGTCCAAAGGCTAGCCTGCAGAAGGCTCAGAGGCCGCCCGGGTCGACTCCGAGCGAGGGACAGGCAACGTGAGGCGGTCCACTGAATAGAGAACTTTTGGCAGGACGAATGCGCCCGACGCCCCTATGCTTGTAGCCGAGTCCCAGCACCGCGAGCGCCAAGGTAACCCTCTGAAGGGTCAGCAGCGAGCCGCGCGAGCCAGCGACGAGACTGGGAACCACGCACATGCCTCAAGCAGAGATCTAACAAAATGCATGCACTGAGCCCCGACTAGAAAGCCCCTCGGCGCGAAGCAGGGCCAAAGGTTTCAGTCATACAAAATGAACATGACGAATGGGTTTCATGTGGCTTCAACCGATAGCAGCTCATTGGGCTCGGAAGCTTGACCATCGAGGAAAGCTCCTGATCGACCCGACCCATCCAAGTCACAAACGGCTCGCGGATATGGGACGAGGCGAACCCATCATGAACAACAACCCAATCCCTCAAAAGAGGGGCTAGGAGGCTTGCTGCAGGACTGTGACACCCGGTCCCAAAAAACACGGAACCGAGCTAATGCATATGTGTGCCCAGGATGTTCATCACACATACACATGTAATCCACAAACTGAATTTAGAATATAACCATGAATAAATAGTGTTTAAGTACTTTATTACATTGACTCATTGTCTCACTCATGAATCTCTAATTTATTCTTGCAGCGGAAGTCTCTAAACGACAGCGGAAATAACTAAATAGCAGCGGCTCCATCTTCAACTCCACAGGCATGTTGACGGTAGTTCGCACGCCTAGTACTCCACATGGTCCTCAAAGTACTCTTCTCCTGTTACTGATTTTTATGTGATAATGCAAGGTGAGTACATGTCGTACTCAGCAAGCGCGGAAAAAGTATGACATGTAGCTTACAACAAGGCAGGAATAAAAAGGCTCATTGCAGCAAGCAAATTTTATTTCACAAACATGATAAAACAGCAACTATTTCTAAGTGAGTTTAATCCCATCATAACCATGTTATAACAGCAACATTCCTTCATCATAATTCACCACTTATCATGTCTCAACCAGCCATTAATCTTTCTCCACTTCATCTCATGCTCATAATATTCATAACCATCTCTTGTTCATATAACCGAAACCAAAGCTCATTGTCATGAGACTCAAAACAGTCCCAAAACCAATCCAAATGAACCATAACCATACCGAATAACCATCCCAAGTTTTCCCTCTAATCATGTGAGTTGGCCAGGCGCTTGTGATCGTAAGCACGGCTATCATGATAGTTTTACACTCTGCAGAGGTGGCACCACTTTACCCACAAGTTTGTGATTTCGTTACCCGTCGGCGACTGCAGAACCTCCATTATACCAGTACACAACCGTAAGTGTATGGCCAAGAGATCACAAAATAACCTTTACAAAAGGGGCTACTAGATGTATGGACTCACTAAGGTTTCACCGGCGGGCTCGAATCACCATTCTCCCACCTACGGGCCCCCTCTTGTGCCATGCAGTTCCCAGGGCAGTCCTCTCTCGACTCTCATTCCACGCGCCATCCACAGTCCATAAAAAGCTAGTAACATACCTAATTAGTCAGCTAAGCCGCACCCATATTTGGCCTTGTGGTGGCACTGTTTTCCTGGCATGTGCTGGCATGAACCGGTCCTTAGATCTATGGAAAGTAAACCACCATCTCATTCAGAAACATCCACGAACCAAGCTTGCCTAGATCACCCCCGATTCCATGCTCATTATCATCATCAAGTTTTCATTATCATTATTCATATGAGTGCAGTAGCTAACCATGTTTTAATTCAGCTTCCCGTATCCCGTGGATTAAGCGAAGCAAAAAGGAAAAATGACCATACCTAACTCATCAACTTTCCTGGCGACAAGGGTGGTTAACAAATCTAGTAAACTCCTATAAAAGGGTATCCCATCAAGTTGACTCAAGCATACACATTTTCGCAAACAAAACAGTTTCAAAACATGGGATCAATATGGTCAAGGGGCACTTGCCTTGCTCCCGTGGCTCTTGTTGCTCAATCGTCTCGAAGTCTTGGCGCTGTAGTTCTTCGTAGATGGCTTCCTGAGCTTGTCCTTCTCACTTCCCTTTGGTGGCAGGGCCTTCCTCCTAGCAATGGCAGCAGCGGGGGCACACCGGCGACTGAACTCCGGCGAGGGGGGTGTGTCCAACTCGGCGAGTTGGGGCTAGGGCCTCCAAGTCGTCGACTTGGGAGGGTGAAAAAAAAAGGGGTTACGGCCAAGGAGGTGGTTTTGGGTTCTATTTATAAGGGGAAAAAGAGGAGTACTACTCCGATTGGAGCTTAAATAAGAGTCCTATTCAATTTGTTTTGGATTTCAACAACTTATCTTTTCAGTTAGGTGTGGCAGCCTTGAGGATATTGTGTCGGTACCCTCAGTACCGGGTACTCCCGCGCACAGGAGAAAAATCTGCCTAAGGACCTGGCATCTCTGCAATGGTGAGCTCCGGAGGTGCCACGTGTCCAGCGGGGGCCGGTCCTCCCCTCTCCTCAGAGCGAGCTCCGGGCCTGCCACGCGGCCAGCAGAGCCGAGCCTCGCTCCCTCCGCAGGGGCGAGCTCCGAGGGTGCCACGTGTCCGGCGGGGCCGGGCCTCCCTTCTCCTTAGAGGCGAGCCCCGGGCCTGCCACGTGTCCAGCAGTGCCGGACCTCCCTTCTCCTCAGAGACGAGCTCCGAGGGCGAGACGTGTCCAGCGGGCCTGGGCCTCTCATCTCCTCAGAGGCGAGCTCCGGTGGTGACACGTGTCCAGCGGGCTAGGGCCTCTCCTCTCCTCAGAGGCGAGCTCCGGTGGTGACACGTGTCCAGCGGGGCCGGACCTTCCTCCTCCTTAGAGGAGAGCTCCGAGACAACACATGTCCAGCGGTGCCGGACCTCCCCTCTCTGCGGAGGTGAGCTCCGAGGGCAACACGTGTCTAGCGGAGCTGGACCTCACCCCTTCCGTAGGGATGAGCTCCGAAGGCGCCACGTGTCCCGCGGGGCTGGGCCTCGCCTCTCCTCCGAGGTGAGCTCCGAGGACGACAAGTGTGCAGCGGGGCTTGGCCTTGCCTCTCCTCCGAGGTGAGCTCCGAGGGTGACACGTGTCCCGCAGGGTCGGACCTCCCCTCTCTTCAGAGGCGAGCTCCGAGGGCGACACGTGTCCCGCGGGGTTGGACCTCCCCTCTCTGCAGGGATGAGCTCCGAGCCTGCCACGTGGGTAGCAGTGCCGGACCTCACCCCTTTGCAGGGGCTAGCTCAGAAAGCGCCACGTGTCCCGCGGGCCGGAGCATGTGTCGATACCGCACCTCGGCAAATTGGAATTGGCTCATCTCGGCTATCTTTCTCCCATTCCCCACCATTTTTATGATTCTTTCTCCATTTCTACTTCTTTTATAATGTTTCTCTATGAAAAATGTATGCAATGCAAGGAAATGGATTTGAGGATGTTACAAACCTACCCCCCTTATACTGAATCTCGCCCTCGAGATTCAATAGAGTAGAGAATAGGTGAGGGGATTCTGCCTTGAGGTATTTCTCACGCTCCCATGTAGTTTCGGCTTCCGTGTGATGGCTCCACTGTACCTTGCACCAACGGATCACTTTGTTCCTCGTGACCCTTTCCTTCACGTCCAAAATTTGGACGGGGTGCTCCACATAGGTCAGATCCTCTTGAAGCTCGAGTTCATCCATCGGTACTTGTTCTTCCGGTACTCTTAAGAACTTCTTGAGTTGGGATACGTGAAACACGTCATTTACGTCGGAGAGGTGCGTTGGCAGCTCTAGTTGATAGGCTACTTCTCCTCGCTTGCCCAAAATCTTAAATGGCCCGATGTAGCGAGGTGCTAATTTGCCCTTGACGTTGAACCGTCGTTGGCCTCGAATAGGCGATACCTTAAGGTACATGAAGTCTCCTACTTCGAAGGTCAATCTTCTTCGCCTATTTTCCGCATAACCTTTTTGTTGTGACTGAGAAGCCTTCAAAATTTCTCGTATCGTTTGGACTTGCTTTTCAGCGTCTTGCAGCACTTCGGGTCCAAACACTTAGCTCTCTCCAGTCTCATTCCAAAACAGCGGCGTTGTACACCATATACCATACAATGCTTCGAAAGGTGACATCTTCAAGCTGGCTTGATAGCTGTTGTTGTATGAGATTTCAGCATACGGCAAGCTCCTATCCCAACTACGCCCATGTTTCAAGGCGCAAGCTCTCAACATATCTTCCAAAATTTAATTTGTCCTCTCAGTTTGCCCGTCAGTTTGCTGATGATAAGCGGAGCTGAAATCCAGTCATGTACCCATAGCTTCATGCAGCTTCTTCCAGAACCTAGAGGTAAATTGAGAACCCCGATCTGAAACTATCCTTATCGGAACTCCATGGCGACACAAGATTTGCTCCATATACAGCTCGGCTAGTTCTGCGACGCGGTACGTGGTTCTAACAGGAAGGAAATGGGCTGTTTTCGTCAATCGGTCCACAATAACCCAAATGGAGTCGTAACCCGACCGAGTACGTGGCAATCCGACAATGAAATCCATGCTGATGTCTTCCCACTTCCACTCGGGTATTTTCAATGGCTGCAACAGTCCAGCGGGTCTTTGATGTTCGGCCTTCACCCGTTGGCACGTGTCGCATAAGGCAACATATTCAGCTATGTCTCTTTTCATACCATCCCACCAATAGCAATTTTTTAGGTCCTTGTACATCTTTGTACAGCCGGGATGTATGGAATAAGGTGAGTCTTGTGCCTCCTTTAATATCGTGTCGCGGATGTGCTTCACGTTAGGCACACAAATCCTCTTCCCTAACCAAAGTGTGCCCTTCTCGTCTTCCTTGAAATCCTTTTCTATGCCTTGTCGGATTCTTTCCTTGATTTCCTCATCCGTTGTTTGGCCATCTCGTATCTCTTGTTCCAGCGAAGAGTTGAGTTCTATGACTTCCATTTCGTTCAAGAACCCGAGATGTAACAGTTCGAACTCCTTGCGCAGCTCGGGCGGTAGCTCCCAAACCGTGAGTTGGTGACATGCTCCCTTTTGGCTCAACGCATCAGCTACTACATTGGCCTTTCCGGGGTGATAGTTGATTCCAACATCATAATCCTTGATGAGTTCCAACAATCGACGTTGCCTCAAATTCATATCCATTAGCGTGAATATATACTTGAGGCTTTTGTGATCTGTATAGATCTCACATCGGTGGCCAAGGATATAATGCCTCCAAATCTTCAAGGCATGTACCACGGCTGCAAGTTCCAAGTCATGTGGGGTAATTCAGCTCGTGTTTCTTTAGTTGTCTCGACGCATAGGCTACCACTTGTCCTTCTTGCATGAGCACACATCCAAGCCCTTGTCTTGATGCATCACAATATATATCAAAACTCTTGCTCACGTACGGCAATACCAAAACCGGCGCTGTGGTTAGTCTTTTCTTGAGCTGCTCAAAGCTTTCTTGGAACACTGGTGTCCACTGAAATGCTTTTCCCTTCATTAGAAATTCAGTCATAGGCTTCGCTATTTTGGAGAAATCCTTGATGAACCGTCGGTAGTATCCAGCCATCCCAAGGAAACTCCGAATATATCTCACATTCTGCGGTTGGTTCCACTTCAGAACATCTCCCACTTTTCCGGGATCAACCGATACTCCTCTCTCGGAGATGATGTGGCCTAGGAACGATATCTCCTTTAGCCAAAATTGACACTTGCTGAACTTGGCATACAATTGATGCTCTCGCAGTTTCTGCAATGTCAATCTCAAATGTTTTTCATGTTCTTCCTCGCTTTTCAAATACACCATGACATTGTCGATGAAAACCACGACGAACTTGTCCAAGTACTCCATGAAGACCTTATTCATGAGGTACATAAAATATGCGGGTTCATTCGTTAACCCAAAAGACATAACGGTATATTCATACGAACCATACCGTGCTCGAAATGCAGTCTTGGGTATGTCGGAGGGCTTAATCTTCAGATGGAAATATCCCGACCGAGGATCAATCTTGGAGAAAATTCGGGCACCTTTCATTTGGTCGAACAGGTTCTCTATACGGGGCAGCGGGTATTTATTCTTGATCGTCACCTCATTGAGAGACCTATAATCCACACACATCCTTTGGGTCCCATCCTTCTTGTCTATGAAGAGCACGGGGGCTCCCCACCGTGACGAGCTTGGGCGTATAAAACCCTTTTCTAGCTGCTCCTGAATTTGCTTCTTAAGTTCCACAAGTTCATTAACGGGCATCCTATATGGCCTTTTCGCTATAGGTGCAGTTCCAGGTACTAAATCAATGGCAAATTCAATGTTCCGGTCAGGTGGCATACCAGGAAGTTCTTCCGGGAACACATCTGAAAATTCTTGAACCACCGGGATGCTTTCCAATGTTGCTTCGTCGACGTGGTTCAATGCTGCCTTCTCGGTTGCCGGTTGGGCTGACTCGAACTCAATACGAGTACCGTGCTCATTTGTCAATTGCACGCTCCTCTAAGCATATTGAATTACTCCGTTGTGCTTGCTTAACCAATCCATTCCAAGTATTATATCAATCCCTTCGGAATCGAGGACAATAAGGTTGGCAAGAAAGTCTACCCCCTTATTTTAAGGTTTACTTTCGGACATACTATATTAGTCCTCATTTCTCCACCGGGAGAATCAACCAACGTAGTGTGTTCCATGTATGATATGGGCAGATTATACTTGGCAACATACTTGGATGATATGAATGAATGCGATGCTCCGGAATCAAATAAAACAGTGGCTGGGTTGGAGTTGGCAAGGAACATACCAATCACGACGTCCTCAGCTTGTTGCGCTTCCTCAGCGGAGACATGATTCACGTTGCCACGAGCGTAGTTCTGCTGCCAACGGTTACCTTGCGTAGCTCCTCCATTCGGCCGTGGGTTCTGTCTTGACGCATTGGTCGGCTGTCCAAGGCATTTCTTCAGGCATTGACTTGCAAAGTGTCCCGCCTCTCCGCATGCAAAGCATGCTTTGTTGCCCAAAACAGCTGGAACATTGGGGCAAGGCTGGTTTTGAGCATAGGCGCCCATGTTGGGACGGGGCGCAGGAGGCAAAGGCACACGAGGTGCTTGCATGACAGGACGTTGCTGCTGTGGCTGATTAGGGCGAGGTGGATTTGCAGGGCAGAAGGTAGAAGCGGACGACCCATACTGTGGTGCAGCTGGGGGCATGAAACGGGGACGTACATTGCTCCATTGTGGCTGGTATGGCATCTTCCTCTTGCCCTCTTGCTCGATCTCACGGATATTGCTCTCAACCACTATAGCCTTGTCAACGAGCTTCTGGAAGTTTGCATAATCATTGTTGAGCAGTTGTACTTGGATCTCATTGTTCAATCCTCTCAAGTATTGCTTCCTTTGATCGGAGTTGATGTCTTCGGGAGCATACCTTGACAGCTGCGTAAACTTGTTGAGGTACTCATTCACGCTCTTCCTTCCTTGGCGGAGACCTTCAAACTCCTGCCTTTTAAGCATCATGACTCCAGCAGGGACGTAATGAGAGCGTAAACTCTCCTTGAATTCAGCCCAAGTGATAGTCTCCTGGTTGTCATGAGCATTGCAAAGAGCGTCCCACCAGTCAGCGGCTGCTCCCAAAAGTTGGTGCGATGCGAAGAGAACTTTCTCCCGATCATTGCACTGAACAATAGCAAGCTTCTTTTCCATGGATTTCAACCAATCATCAGCCTCCATGGGATCATTAGCTTGTGCAAAAGTAGGCGGTCGAGTCCTCATGAACTCTCCCAACCTGTTGTAAACCGGCGGTGGCGGTGGTGGTGGTGGTGGTGGTGCAGGAACAGGGTTAGGATTGTTGTTGTTGTTGGCTTGCAGCTGTCCCAAAGTTTATATCATAGTTTGCATGAACTGGTTTTGCATAGCCATCAACCATTCAAGGTTGTTTGCACCAGCCCCGGGGTTAGCATTTTCAGGAACTTCAACGTTGCCATCCTCTTGTAGTTCAGGGTGGCCACGAACGTTCCTCCTTTGGCGGCTGGCGTTTTCCCTCACCATCTGTGAGAAAGGGTTGGGTAGAATAGAAAAGAGAAGTTTAGATTGATCCCCCCAACTATATGCATCAAGGGGTATGAACTATATATCTTCTTTCATTATCTTCAGCCTATATGAGAATGTGAACTCATGCCGAAGCATCTCACATCTCTCTACTATGTGTGGATGTGGACTTTCGCAGAAGCGTCCCACAACTCACACTAGCACACAAACACAAAAAATCATCACAAAAGTTCAACACACCACTCCTATTCAAGCTATTGCAATTTAAATGTTCCTATTACGGCTTATTCAATGGGAGTCGTAAACTAAATCATGTGAACTGGTGCTGTTCCCGCCGTGTGACGGGGGTGGTCCATCGGAAACCTCAATGGGGTTAAGTGCACTCCCACGTGGTGGTGAACGAGTACTTGTGCTCCGGATCACCGGCATCTAGGACATGAGAAACTTTAGAGAAGGAGGAAAATACTTCAAAACTTCAGAAGCTATGAAGCAAGGAAACGAAAGTGTTGTTGTCCAAGGAAGAGAAAAGAGGGGCTGAAAATAGCACTTTGCGGTGGCTGAATTGACAAGAAAAGTGCAGCAGCAAGCAATTTTCGAAAATAGCAATTTTAGAGGAGTGTGCCTATGTGTTTTAGAGTGTCCATTCTACCTAGGCTTGTGTCCTACAGTCAACGTGGCTCTGATACTAATCTGTGACACCCGGTCCCGAAAAACACGGAACCGAGCTAATGCATATGTGTGCCCAAGATGTTCATCACAAATACACATGTAATCCACAAACTGAATTCAGAATATAACCACGAATAAATAGGGTTTAAGTAATTTATTACATTGACTCATTGTCTCACTCATGAATCTCTAATTTATTCTTGCAGCGGAAGTCTCTAAACGACAGCGGAAATAACTAAATAGCAGCGGCTCCATCTTCAACTCCACAGGCATGTTGACGGTAGTTCGCACGCCTAGTACTCCACATGGTCCTCAAAGTACTCTTCTCCTGTTACTGATGTTTATGTGATAATGCAAGGGTGAGTACATGTCGTACTCAGCAAGTGCGGAAAAAGTATGACATGTAGCTTACAACAAGGCAGGAATAAAAAGGCTCATTGCAGCAAGCAAATTTTATTTCACAAACATGATAAAAACAGCAACTATTTCTAAGTGAGTTTAATCCCATCATAACCATGTTATAACAACAACATTCCTTCATCATAATTCACCACTTATCATGTCTCAACCAGCCATTAATCTTTCTCAACTTCATATCATGCTCATAATATTCATAACCATCTCTTGTTCATATAACCAAAACCAAAGCTCATTGTCAAGACTCAAAACAGTCCCAAAACCAATCCTAATGACCATACCATAACCATACCGAATAACCATCCCATGTTTTCCCTCTAATCATGTGAGTTGGCCAGGCGCTTGTGACCGGAAGCACGACTATCATGATAGTTTTACACTCTGCAGAGGTGGCACCACTTTACCCACAAGTTTGTGATTTCGTCACCCATCAGCGACTGCAGAACCTCCAGTATACCAGTACACAACCGTCGGTGTATGGCCAAGAGATCACAAAATAGCCTTTACAAAAGGGGCTACTAGATGTATGGACTCACCAAGGTTTCACCTGCAGGCTCGAATCACCATTATCCCACCTACGGGCCCCCTCTTGTGCCATGCAGTTCCAGGGCAGTCCTCTCTCGACTCCCATTCCCCGCGCCATCCACGGTCCATAACAAGCTAGTAACACACCTAATTAGTCAGCTAAGCCGCACCCATATTTGGCCTCGTGGTGGCACTGTTTTCCTGGCATGTGCTGGCATGAACCGGTCCTTAGATCTACGGCAAGTAAACCACCATCTCATTCAGAAACATCCACGAACCAAGCTTGCCTAGATCACCCCCAATTCCATGCTCATTATCATCATCAAGTTTTCATCATCATTATTCATATGAGTGCAGTAGCTAACCATGTTTTAATTCAGCTTCCCGTATCCCGTGTATTAAGCGAAGCAAAAAGGAAAAACGACCATACCCGACTCATCAACTTTCCTGGCGACAAGGGTGGTTAACAAATCTAGTAAACTCCTATAAAATGGTATCCCATCAAGTTAACTCAAGCATACACATTTTCGCAAACAAAACAGTTTCAAAACATGGGATCAATATGGTCAAGGGGCACTTGCCTTGCTCCCGTGGCTCTTGTTGCTCAAGCGTCTCCAAGTCTTGGCGCTGTAGTTCAAGTAGATGGCTTCCTGAGCTTATCCTCCTCACTTCCCTTTGGTGGCAGGGCCTTCCTCCTAGCAATGGCAGCAGCGGGGGCTCACCCGCGACTGAACTCCGGCGAGAGGGGTGTGTCCAACTCGGCGAGTTGGGGCTAGGGCCTCCAAGTCGACGACTTGGGAGGATGAAAAAGAAAAGGGTTTACGGCCAAGGAGGTGGTTTTTGGTTCTATTTATAAGGGGAAAAAGAGGATTCCTACTCTGATTGCAGCTCAAATAAGAGTCCTATTCAATTTGTTTTGGATTTCAACAAACTTATCTTTTCAGTTAGGTGCGGCAGCCTTGGGGATATTGTGTCGGTACCCTCAGTACCGGGTACTCCCGCGCACAGGAGAAAAATCCGCCTAAGGACCTCGCACTCTGCAGTGGTGAGCTCCGGAGGTGCCACGTGTGTGACACCCTCATTTTTCAGGTTCTACATGTATTCAAGTTTCATGTATAAAAACACTTTTAAAATAAGTTGAAACTGAGAAAATATTAAAAAGATAGCCAAAAAGAGCAAATTCCAGTGTACAGAGAGCGCGAAGACGACTCCCTCGGTTCGCTGGCCACGTGGCGTGTTCGGAGCTCATCTCCGCAAACGGGAAGAGGTACGTTGCTAAACTGGCTACGTGGCAGGCTCGGGGCTCATCCCCGCAAAAAGGGGAGAGGTCCGACCATGTAGGACACGTGTTTCCCCCGGAGCTAGTCTCTGCGGAAGGAGCGAGGCCAGTCCCGCAGAACACGTGTCGGCTGCGGAGCTATTCACTGCGGAAAAGAGAGGACCAGCCGCGCAGGACATGTGTCGCTCTCGGAGCTCACTTCCGAGAGTCCGGCCCCGCTAGACACATGTCGCTCTTGGAGCTCTCCTCCAAAAGGTCCCGTCCTATTGGACACGTGTCACCTCCAAAGCTTATCTCCGGGAGTTCTGACACTTTTGGACGCGTGTCACCTCCGGAGCTCATCTCCGGGAGGTCCGTCACCATTGGACACGTGTCAACCTCGGAGCTTGTCTCTGAGGAGAAAGGAAGTCTGGCGCTACATGACACGTGGCATTCTTGGAGCTCACCTCCGAAGGGAGGGGAGGTCCAGAACTGACACGTGGCGTTCACGGAGCTCGCCTCTGTTGAAAGGAGAGGTCCCGACCCACCAGACACGTGGCGCACACGGAGCTCACCTCTGAGTAAGAGGGAGGTCTCGCCCACCTGACAAGCGGCACAACCGGAGCTTGTCTCTGCGGAAAAGGAAGCCCAGGTTCCCGCAGGACACGTGGAGCTTCCGGAGCTCATCATCGCGTAAGAACGTGATTCTGAAGTGGTTTCTTTTCTGTACGCGTGGGAATCCCCGATACTGAAGAAACCGACACGATTTACACAATATTACCACACCGAATCAATCTAAGATAAGTTGTTAATATTCAAGAACAATTTCAATAGGACTCTTATTGGAAATTCAAACAGATTAGGACTCTTCTCTTTCCAGTTATAAATAGAACCGAAAACCTCTGGCCAAAACCACAAACTTCTTTTCCAACTCTCGAGCAGACAACATAGAGCCCTAGCCTCTAGCTCACCGAGTAAACCTCTTCGTGGGAGTACAACCGCCGGAAGAGACCGTCGACGAGCCTGGATCACGATCGACATCGCCGGAGGAGCCCCGACGATCTGTTTTGCTAGGAGGTAGGACCGAAGAGAGTAAGGTAGGTTTCCAATACCACCTTACGACATCATTGCGTTTTCTTTGCATCTGTTCTTTGATTCTTTTTGAATAGAAGCTTTTTCGTGGGCAGATCACGTGTTGATCGGTTTGATCTAAGTCAAGATCATCGCCACGTCCACAATTGATCTCTACAACTCTGTTCATCGTAAAACCCATGAAAAAATAAAAGGACACGTACAACTGATCTAATAAAAATTTGCATCATAGGAATTAGCATGCATACGCATCATCGCATCTTGATTAGAGTTTGTGCATGGTATTGATTGCTATGAATCTTGAATGTGCGTAATCGTGCATAGAAGGACAAGCTCAGGGAGCTGTCTACGACGAGCTGCAACAACAAGGTTTCGAGATCCAAGAGCAACCGGAACCACAAGAACAAGGCAAGTGCCCCTTGACCATATTGATCCTATGTTTTGGGAAACTGTTTTGTTTGCGAAAAGGTGTGTGTGCTGAGTCAAACATGATGGGAAACCCTTTCATAGGAGTTTACTAGATTTGGTTAAACCACCCTTGTCACCAGGGGAGTTTATGAGTCAGGTATGATTTTGCCTTTATGCTTCGCTGAGTCCATGGGATTGGGAAGCGAGTTAGATATGTCCAGCTAACTGCACTCGTAATGATAATGAGAAACTGATGTTGTTAATGAACATGGATCGGAGGAAGATCTAGGCAAGCCTGGGTTTGTGAATGAGGTAGTATGAGATGGTGGTTTTACTTGCCGTAGATCTAAGGACCGGTTCATGCGAGCCATGCCAGGATAATAGTGCCACCACAAGGCCAAGTATGTGTGCGGCTTAGCTGAGTAATTAGGTAAGTTGCTAGATTGTTATGGATCGTGGAAGGAGCGGGGAATGGGAGTCGAGTGAGGACTGCCCTGGGAACTGCATGGCACAAGAGGGGGCCGGTGGGTGGGAGAATTGGAGATTCTAGCCTGCCGGTGAAACCTTAGTGAGTCCATACATCTAGTAACCCCTTTGTAAAGCCTATTTTGTGATCTCTTGACCATACACCGACAGTTGTGTACTGGTATAATGGAGGTTCTGCAGTCGCCGATGGGTGACAAAATCACAAACTTGTGGGTAAAGTGGTACAAACTCTGTAGAGTCTTAAAACTATCATGATAGTCGAGCTTACGGTCACGAGCGCCTAGACAACCCACATGATTAGATGGGATGGTTTTGGTTATGGATGGTTATGGATGGTTATGGTTCGGTTATGGTTTGGTTTTGGTTTGGTTTTCAGGACTGTTGAGTCCGGGTGATAAGACTTGGTTGCATGACTGTTGAGTCATGGCAACGACATTGGTCTCGGTGTGAGATGGAATTGTTTATGAGATAAAATGTTAGCGAATATGAGATGGTATTCGTGAGATGGTAGCAAATACGAGAAGGTATTCGTGAGCAAAGTTGAGAAAGATTAATGTCTAGAAAGTGATGAAATATAATGAAGGTATGCTGGTATTTTAATACATGTTGGGATTACATCAATTAAAGCTGAGTTGCTGTTTTTATCGAGGTTTGAGAAATAACTTTGCTTTCTGCAATGAGCCTTTTTATACCTATCTTGTTGTGAGCTACATATCATATTTTCCCACACTTGTTGAGTACATCATTGTAATCAAACTTGCATTATTACTTCATCATCAGCAACAGGGGAAGAATACTAAGAAGACCAAGTGGAGCATTAGGCGTGTAATCTGTCCTCAACCTTGCCTATGGGGATGGAGTAGAGATGGGGCCACTGCTGCTTGGATTGCTTCCACACTAGTTAGAAGACTTCCGCTGCATAGATATAAGACTTCCGCTGTAAGATTAGTCTTCCGCTGCCAGCATGAGTCCAAGACTCATGAAACTTTGTAATAAACCCTGTAATTCATGGTAAAATATATTCTGAATTCAGTTTGTGAAGTATATGTGTATGTGTGATGAACATCCTGGGCACACATACGCATCAGTTCTCGGTTCCGTGGTTTTCCAAAGAATTGAGGGCATCACGGATTGGTATCAAAGCCACGGTTGAGGGTAGATTACACACCTAGATACAATCACAGATTGGTATCAACCTGCCACGGGTTGACGGTAGGTTACACACCTAGATAGAAAACATAGATTGGTATCGGACACAGATTGGTATCAACCTGCCATGGGTTGATCGTAGATCACACATCCAGATAGGTCACAGAATTAGAGCTGCCATGCCTAGTCACAGATTGGTACAATACACATATTGATACCAAGCTACCACGGTTGACTGTAGGTCACAAACTTAGAATGATCACAGATTGGTTATAGAGCCACAATGACTATAGGACGCACCCTAGTAACAGATTGGTATTAAAAGCCACGCTGACCATAGGATGCAAGCCTAGGATGCATAGATTGGCATTGAAACTACCTTGACATAGGATGCAAGCCTAAGAGAAGCCATAGTCGGATCACAAATTGGTGTCGCCCCAAACCAGCTTGACATAGGGTGAAGTCACAGATTGATATCACCCTAAAACCGTATAGGACTCCCATTGAAAAAGCCTTAATTAGGAGTTGTGTGAGCCTTTGTGATGATTGCTTGTGCTTGTGTGCTTAGTGTGAGTTGTGGGACGTTTCAGCATTGTCCATATCCACACATAAGTAGAAAGATGTGTGAGATGCCTCGGCACTTGATTCACATCCTTATATGGGCTGATATGTATATAGTTTGAGGGGGCCCCAGTCCCGATCACGGGGCCGTGGCGCCTCGCCCGAGGAATCGCATTGGGTGGTGCCGTGTTATGCGGCACCCAACAGCACACATATAAGGAACAATGTATTACATAAATCAAAGCGGAAGCTTACAATTGTTCTTCGTAAATAATTTACATAAAATAGCTACAGTGGAAGTCTATAAACAGCTCACGTTGATTATCTAAGAAGCACTCGAGAAGGGGTCCAGCCCGCGGACTCCTCTCGGTAGCAACACGAAGACACGGCAGCGGCTAGGTTCTCCAAGTGTGACATGACTCAGAAGTTTCCGAGTTTCACCGGACAACCTTCTTTATAGCGTCGAGGTTTACCTGCAAAACCACTTATATAGCAAGAGTGAGCACAATGACTCAACAAGACTTAACCGTCTCTCCTATAGCATGCAACTCTACATGAGGGAAACTTAAGACCTAACCCTGTAATTTGCGAAAAGACTCGCCTACGAGTTCATCCTTAACTTTCAGATTTTTAGCCATTATAGTAGTGACCTTGCGGCCAGCAACATTGGAACTCCACAATCAAACAAGAAACGCTTCATTCCAATGTTACTTGTCCCAAGGTGAAAAATAACTTTAGTTTGCTCTATCTCTATTTCAAAAAAGGTTTTCATGCAACTTCCAATTATCATAACAGCATTTAAAACTTTGCAAACTATTTCCACACAACTTGATTATCTACGTCACAACACAGGGAGCAAGCGGTAATCAATAACCGCGATGGACGGTGATTTGAATCAAACACTACCGGGATAACTCGACACATACGCCCGCCTCTGAAGACCCAACTCTGGCGTCCTTCTTTACGTTGTATGTGGCAACCTTTCTCAGGACACTAAACTGTAGAACCGGTCGCGCCGTCTCGGGCTCATAGGTCTAACGAGATGATGTGGTATGCCTCTACAATCCAGTGAACCTGGTACAGCGGTTTCCTGATTCCCATATGTCAGTAAGCATCCGGTACACAACTCAATACCTGCTCCTGGGTGCCGCACACGCATCGTCCTTAACCGACACAGGCAGAGCTACTCGACCAAGACCTCGTCTTGCCGCTGCCTAACCATCCTGCCCGGTCTCATCTTTGGAAATGTAAACTTTAGTTTGCCCTCTTTTCCCATCTACACCCAGGCAATCCCGTCTATAACTCGCGAGTAGATTCCAACTACTCGACTTCTACCGGATGTCCTAAGCTATTTAGCACGGCATTCATCTACAGCGGTGACCCTTATCTACCCCCAACTCCAGGGTTCATTTGGTCATGCATTTGGAGTGTAAAACAACCTTGACCTAATGCACATACAAACTTAGACCCATAGTAGTGAACAAAAGTAAAAACTTGAGAAAACAACTTAAATGCAAACCGGGGCTTGCCTTTGTTTTGCAGGTGACTAAAGTCAGATGATTATGAAGTTAGTTGTTGCTGCCTTGAAGCTGAATCACTGCCTTCTTGCTTCTTGCTCCAAGCTCAACTCCTCCTTCTTCACTTTCCACGTCTAATCACTACACATTATGAATATGTATTCATGTTTAATTATAAAACTTTTGCTGACAAATGCTAAAGACAAGTTTTAAAACTGGAACTCTGTTTAATAATTTAAAATGAAACTGGTGCTAGTGGTTTGGGTTTGTGTTTAAATACTAGGATCAAGTGATGAGTGGGGTTTCATCACTTGGGTGGGGAGCAACTAATGAGTTGAACAGGACATAATGATCCATGGCTCCAATGGAGCTGGAAATTTTATTGTGAGTCCCTTGTCACAAGAAACTCCTCTGGACCAAAATTCAGAATATTTCACTAAGTAGATCACCCAGAACAATTCCCTAAGCATTTAGGCAAAAAGGAATTAATTCTGAATAAATTTGCACTTTCATTCCAATTCAAGTGAACTAAAATTTCATACATAGATCAGGGAGCATGCATGATTTTTTTCTAGGATTTTTGGAGCTAAGGAATGCCTAGAACTGAATTTTCAAGTTTTGGAAATTTCCTGAAAATGTTTCTGTATTTATTTGAATGCAGAAACTTGGAATTAGAATTACCCTAACTAAATCAACTCCAAATTAGCTGAAACTTTTACAGGAGTCTCCTAATATCCAAAATAATATCCTGGAAAAATTTGGGGAATTTTGGATGAAACAAACTCCCTCTAAAATTCTTTTGCTGAAAAGCTTTAAAGAATTCTACAGACTTTTCTATTGGTTTTCATGCAAATTGGGTGGCATATTTGGATAGAGTTTTACCTCCTGAATCCAACCCAATTTGAATCAATAATTTTGGAGCTTCCTAGCAAAAGTTATGACCACTACAAGAATTGGGGAAAATCTGAAAGTGAGCTCTGTTCTATTTTCCAATTTTTCAGAGACATAAGGAATTGATACCACATTTGGCCAAGCAAATGAGGTCCAATGCCTCTGAAAATTTTACTGGAGTTCAAACATTTTTGGAGGAATCGCCTACCCAAATTTGGGAATTTTCCAATACACAGAACTCCTGGAAAAGTTCCTACAAAATTTTGCTTATTTGAATTAATGAGCCAAATCTAGGGATTTTCATAAACATTGGGCTGTACCCATGGATACTACTCCTTGAGAGGAATCCAACAAAATTTGTTTCACTATTTTTGGAACTTTCTACACAGAGTTATGCATTTTCCAAGTTTGAACAACTCTCGGTTTGATTTTTAAACAGAACAGTCAAACGTGGGGCCCACGGGTCAGGTGCTTCTTCAACCTCTCGCCCGAGCCCGCGGGTGCACGCCGGAAAGAAGGGTGGCGCGCTCCATTCTCCCTCATTTCTTCACCATTTTTGCTCCGGTTTCGCCCTACACGCTCCTCACACCGTGGCCTAGCAGCCGGGCAAGGTTTCCCCGCATGAAAATGGCTGTAGGTGGGTCGGCACCGGCGGGGCGGCTCGGGAGCTCGGCATGGACGCGTTCCAGCGTGTCCAAGGCTTCTCCCGGCGAGCTATGATGCCCTACAGCATCCCTATTGGTCGAGGAACATGGAATGGAGATCAAATCGTGCAGAACATGGCTTCAAACTAGTCTTCACTGTGGACCGTGACAGTTTTGGCCGCCGGCGGCGATTTCTCGTCGCCCGGGGCATAGGAGGGTCGGTTTGCTTCGTGCTTCGGCATGGAAGGGCGCTAGGAATCCTAGTAGCTGTGGTTTGAATTGTAGAACGAATAATCAATCGATTGGAGCTAATTTCAGAAATTTGCTGAGGTCGGTCCTTCACGTGCGCCGGCGCCAAAAACAAAATTCCGGCTAGCCGGCGTCGGGGACGAGCAAGGAGGGTTCGGGAGGAGTAGATACACACCATGGCGCACCTTAGGGCGAAGTTTGTTGTGCCAGAGACGCACTGGAGTGCCCGGAAGACGCAGAACAGTGAGGGACGTTGTATGGACTGAGGAGGAGGAAAAACCTTCATGCCCCAACCCTAGGATGCCGGAAGCTGCTGTTTGTCGTGCTGAGGAGGTGAGGGAGGAGTTCATGGTGTGTTTTCGCAGCTCATCTGGCCTCTGTACGCAGGAGTTGGGGTTCTTCGGTGGCAGCTGAGGCAGCAGCGTGAGCTGCTTTGTCTCTGCGCGAGAGAGATATCAGGAGCTGGTGTGGCGGTTTGTAATCGAGCAGAACACTTCCTGACCGGATGAGGGCGTCAGGAGACGTCGAGCAGGTCTCCAGCGCGAGATGAAACCAGGAGGTGGCCTCCCCGTGGAGTCTCGTGGTACCTGCAGCCCCCTCGGCCGTTCGGGTGAGAACAGATACACAGAGGCTGAAACTTAAGCAGTAAGTCACTCCCCCCCTCTCAATGACAGGTGGGTCCCCCCCACAGTTCCTATCCAAAATATCTCCAAATTTTGGCACATTGCAAACTCAGCTATGAGGAACTCAAATTCAAAAGCCATTTGGCAATTTGACAAGTTTTGGCTCAGTTTCAAATTTGAATTCAAATTTCTATAAAATTTACAAGTATCTTCGATATACATACCAAAGCACCTCCAAATTTTCTCAAAATTTACTTTCCTCATAATTTGGACCTGGAGAGTTTGAATATGCCCTCTGATCTGCGAGTTGGCCGTTGCAAATACAAATTTTCAAACAACAGTTTGAGTTTCCTTTTTGGAAAGGGCCTTCTTTGCCTTGAAGTAAACCATTTAATTCAAACTGAAATTTAAGTCCTCTTTGGTGATGACCCATCTGAATTTAGGTGAAACACTTTGGTTTGCTCCTAGCCAATGCTTGATCAATCTTGGTCCCAAGCTGAACCGCACAAGTTCAGTTTGACCATGCCCCTCAAATTTGAATTTGAAGGTGATCTCAAACAATGCTTTGAACAAGTGGTATATGAGCTTAAAATCCCTCCCATTTTGGAACTTAAGCTCTACAATACCTGAGGACTGCAATGGTCATCTCACATATATGCTTTTGGACCATCTGAACATGAATTCTTTGCAAGGGTTCAAAAATGGGGTTTGAACTTCCCTCCCCTCTACTCATAGAGAATGTGCATATGAGTTAGCTTTTTGGGAGTGAAATCCTTTCCTGGGTTACATATGTTCAACAGGAGTTAAAGAAGATTTTAGCTCTTCCCACATGCCCATGTTTGAGTTTATCATTTTATGTGACATAACTCAAGTCATTCCCTTGTCTAACATGTTTGAATTCAGCATGAACTCAACATGATCATAGTCTATTCCCTTTTTGGCTCACCCTCAAATCAGAAAGTTGCCACCACATTCTCCTCAATTCAAATGTATGAGGCTCCATGTGTATACAAAAGTTTGGCAGCAATTTGAGCTGAGCCTTTGAGACTAAAGACCTTATTTTTGTTCTTTCTCATGTACATGTATGATTACACATGAGTATAGCTCCACCTTGGTCCAACACCTTCAAAGGTATGCTTGAACCCATGTGGTTGCACCTCATGTATACCATCCCAAGTAAGAAAGTTTTTGTAAGTCCCATTTTTCATGAACAGAAACACAATGACGTTCCATCATCTGTTCCTTTGCATTCACGTTTTTGGGACTTTTACATTCCTCCCCCCCTTAAAAAGAATCTCGTCCCGAGATTCCAATGGAGAACGAGACGGGAGAGGTAATGCCAAGCGGTACGATGATAAAAATTCTGGATAGTTCATGCGGAGGTAATCTTTGCTCTCCACGTTGTTTCTTCCATGGTATGATTACCCCACAGCACCTGGTAAAATCTTAATATCCGATTCAAGGTGTTCCGGATTCTTCTCATCGATAGTCTGAACCGGTCGCTCGGTGTGGTACGATCCGGCTTCAACTAGTCAAGTTCTTCGGTGTGGACAGCGATGGTAGTTTTAAAGTACCTCCGTAGCTGTGACATATGAAATATGTCCTTAACATCAGCAAGGCTTGCCAGTAGTTTCAGCCGGTAAGCTACGGTTCCACACATCTCCGTGATAGAAAGTGGGTCTAAGGCTCAGGGAGCAAAATTCCCCCTTTATATCAGACCGGTGAATTCCTTTCATCGGAGTCACGGAAAGACAATGTGTTCTCCACCATCGCAATGCAACGGTCAATGCCTTTGACCCTCGTGACTTTTCTTTCGGGATTGAACAGCCTCCAAGTTCGCTTCTACCGCTCGAACTCGGACATTGTATTTGTTGACTAACCAACCCCGATCAGTACTCTTCTTCCGTACTCACACCACTTCAGTGGTGTGCGACATTTCCGGCAGTATAGAGCTTCATATTACACGGTATGACTATATGGTCTCTAAACCATAGAGTACCCACCTTGCCCTTTATAGTGACGACATTGAGTGAACGAAAATCAAACTTAATCTTAATGTCTCCTCGTTCTTCTTAATGAACAGCGCAGAGCAACTCCAAGGTGATGAGCTTGGTCATATAAAACCTTTGCTTATAAGTTCACTTAGTTGCTCCTTCAACTCCGCTAGTTCATTGGGTGCCATCTTATACGGCTTTCGTGAAATCGGTGTTGTTTCCGGCGTCAGTTTCATCTTGAATTTGACGTCCCGTTAGCCGGCATTGCCCAGTAACTCATCAGAAACACATTGGATATTCACGTCCCACCGGACTATCCTCGATTTTAATCACTTCTGTGGGATAGGCTTAACCCGTTCTCTTTGCTGTACATAACGGACTTTTCTGTCCTCATCCAGATTTTTATCCCGCTAATCAGCATTTTCATAACTCAAGTTGAATACCAAAGTTAAAGTTAACTTCAGCATCTTTCCAACGAGTATTCATGTGCCTTCGGATCAGCTCTAGATTAAAAGTTATGATTTTTCAAAGTTGACAGAATTCCTGGATAAAATCTGCCAGCATCTCCTTTGTATGTGGCTCCATTTATCACAGTTGTGTATGAAATTACAATAAGAATCTGCGCAAACTCTGAACTACAAAAATGTTGCACATTTCATAACCTTTCCAACGGTGTATCATAGGCTACTTAAGGATTTTTCTACAGGAAGTTATGGCTTAAAAACAGAAAGGTCCAGAGTGGTTCTTGCTACTGTCCTGGTTCTGAACAGTTTTCCTTTAACTGGACTTTTCACCCACTTAACGTGTGATTTTGCTATGGAGGTATACAAAGAAGTTGTAGAGCACTTGAAATATTTTCAGAACTGTATCATACACCTTAATTGGGTCAAACTACTCAGAGTTATGCTCTGTTAAAGTCCAGCAAGAATTTCTGCCAGAAACAGAGCACTCTGTTTTTGAAATCTTTGAAACCTAGACCTTCTCTCATTTGAATCTTAGCTCAAAATAAGAGTTCAATAACTAATACTTGTTTCAAACTTCCATTTTTAGTTTCAAGTTAGTCCATGAATCATTTCTTCATAGGGAAGAGGATTATATGTTTAGTACGGTGACGATGCACCGTAAGAATCATGTCGGTACTACGTTACCTCACCAAAGAAAATCCTAAACCGGATTATACCGGCATATCCGTTTTATCAGTGGCACTAAGATGCTCTCTCGCACACGTGTACTACACGGGATACATACATGGTTAGTACCTGCAGAAAAACACTCAATAGTGGTGCACTCAAAGGTTTGTTTCATTTCAGGCAGTTCCATATTTGAAAGTAAATACAAACGCCCGTATCATTTTCATACGGCCGTCCTTGAGTTAGGTCACGTCTCAAGGTACGTGATCGTGTTTCAACACCACACGACGGGGAACCCGAGTATGTCATGAACGGGTCGTCACGGTTGAGAATGTTATCAACCCAACGGATACCACCTACTGCCCTGCAGGGCACGCCGATGGCAAGCGCTGCGTATGTCCTCCTGGGCTATTTCCAGACGAACACACTATCGCGTTACTGAACACACGATGGGGTCTCCACTTACTGGCCTAATGCACGCTAGGGATCAGCGTTTCATATGAACTCAGGAACATGAAGAGTCCAAGAGTTTCATATTGACGTCTCACACCAAGCTGTGACACATATCCCTGAACCACATTCCTCGTCAGGGGAGCTAACCGAAATTGAACCGCTTTCAGTGGCGTTCCTTACCATGTTTACCTTAGCGTAGGTGCGTCGTTACATAATCAAAATTTCAGAATTATAACAAGTATGTTAGTTATGCCACTTTAAGTAACTATACTACTATAGTCCTTATGTGGGCCTAATATCGTTTCCTCACCGTATCCTAAGTTTTTGTCGTAATACAATCCTTATTCCGTGCGCTATTACCAATGCGGCTCTGATACCAAGCTGAGGGGGCCCCGGTCCCGATCACGGGGCCGTGCCGCCTCGTCCGAGGAATCGCATTGGGTGGTGCCATGTTATGCGGCACCCAACAGCACACATATAAGGAACAATGTATTACATAAATCAAAGCGGAAGCTTACAATTGTTCTTCGTAAATAATTTACATAAAATAGCTACAATGGAAGTCTATAAACAGCTCACGTTGATTATCTAAGAAGCACTCGAGAAGGGGTCCAGCCCACGGACTCCTCTCGCTAGAAACACGAAGACACGGCAGCGGCTAGGTTCTCCAAGTGTGACATGACTCGGAAGTTTCTGAGTCTCACCGGACAACCTTCTTTATAGCGTCGAGGTTTACCTGCAAAACCACTTATATAGCAAGAGTGAGCACAACGGCTCAACAAGACTTAACCGTCTCTCCTATAGCATGCAACTCTACATGAGGGAAACTTAAGACCTAATCCTGTAATTTGTGAAAAGACTCGCCTACGAGTTCATCCTTAACTTTCAGATTTTTAGCCATTATAGTAGTGACCTTGCGGCCAGCAACATTGGAACTCCACAATCAAACAAGAAACGCTTCATTCCAATGTTACTTGTCCCAAGGTGAAAAATAACTTTAGTTTGCTCTATCTCTACTTCAAACAAGGTTTTCATGCAACTTCCAATTATCATAACAGCATTTAAAACTTTGCAAACTATTTCCACACAACTTGATTAACTACGTCACAACACAGGGAGCAAGCGGTAATCAATAACCGCGATGGACGGTGATTCGAATCAAACACTACCTAGATAACTCGACACATATGCCTGCCTCTGAAGACCCAACTCTGGCGTCCTTCATTACGTCGTATGTGGCAACCTTTCTCAGGACACTAAACTGTAGAACCGGTCGCGCCGTCTCGGGCTCATAGGTCTAACGAGACGATGTGGTATGCCTCTACAATCCAGTGAACCTGATACATCGGTTTCCTGATTCCCATATGTCAGTAAGCATCCGGTACACAACTCAATACCTGCTCCTGGGTGCGCACACGCATCGGTCCTTAACCGACACAGGCAGAGCTACTCGACCAAGACCTCGTCTTGCCGCTGCCTAACCATCCTGCCCGGTCTCATCTTTGGAAATGTAAACTTTAGTTTGCCCTCTTTTTCCCATCTACACCCAGGCAATCCCGTCTATAACTCGCGAGTAGATTCCAACTACTCGGCTTCTACTGGATGTCCTAAGCTATTTAGCACGGCATTCTTCTACAGTGGTGACCCTTATCTACCCCCAACTCCAGGGTTCATTTGGTCATGCATTTGGAGTGTAAAACAACCTTGACCTAATGCACATACAAACAAAGACCCATAGTAGTGAACAAAGTAAAAACTTGAGAAAACAACTTAAATGCAAACCGGGGCTTGCTTTGGTTTTGCAGGTGACTAAAGTCAGATGATTATGAAGTTATTTGTTGCTGCCTTGAAGCTGAATCACTGCGTTCTTGCTTCTTGCTCCAAGCTCAACTCCTCCTCCTTCACTTTCCACGTCTAATCACTACACGTTATGAATATGTGTTCATGTTTAATTATAGAACTTTTGCTGACAAATGCTAAAGACAAGTTTTGAAACTGGAACTCTGTTTAAGAATTTAAAATGAAACTGGTGCTAGTGGTTTGGGTTTGTGTTTAAATACTAGGATCAAGTGATGAGTGGGGTTTCATCACTTGGGTGGGGGTCAACTAATGAGTTGAACAGGACATAATGATCCAGGGCTCCAATGGAGCTGGAAATTTTCTTGTGCGTTCCTTGTCACAAGAAAGTCCTCTGGACCAAAATTCAGAATATTTCACTAAGTAGATCACCCAGAACAATTCCCTAAGCATTTAGGCAAAAAGGAATTAATTCTGAATAAATTTGCACTTTCATGCCAATTCAAGTGAACTACAATTTCATACATAGCTCAGGGAGCATGCATGATTTTTTTCTAGGATTTTTGGAGCTAAGGAATGCCTAGAACTGAATTTCCAAGTTTTGGAAATTTCCTGAAAATGTTTCTGTATTTATTTGCATGCAGAAACTTGGAATTGGAATTACCCTAAATAAATCAACTCCAAATTAGCTGAAACTTTTACAGGAGTCTCATAATATCCTAAAGAATATCCTGGAACAATTTGGGGAATTTTGGATGAACCAAACTCCCTCTAAAATTCTTTTGCTGAAAAGCTTTAAAGAATTCTACAGACTTTTCTATTGGTTTTCATGCAAATTGGGTGGCATATTTGGATAGATTTTTACCTCCTGAATCCAACCCAATTTGAATCAATAATTTTGGAGCTTCCTAGCAAAAGTTATGACCACTACAAGAATCGGGGAAAATCTGAAAGTGAGCTCTGTTCTATTTTCCAATTTTTCAGAGACATAAGGAATTGATACCACATTTGGCCAAGCAAATGAGGTCCAATGCCTCTGAAAATTTTATGGAGTTCAAACATTTTTGGAGGAATCTCCTACCCAAATTTGGGAATTTTCCAATACACAGAAATCCTGGAAAAATTCCTACAAGATTTTCCTTATATGAATTAATGAGCCAAATCCAGGGATTTTCATAAACATTGGGCTGTACCCCTGGATACTACTCCTTGAGATAAATCCAACAAAATTTGTTTCACTATTTTTGGAGCTTTCTACTCAGAGTTATGCATTTTCCAAGTTTGAAGAACTCTCTGTTTTATTTTTAAACAGAACAGTCAAACGTGGCGCCCACGGGTCAGGTGCTTCTTCAACCTCTCGCCAGAACCCGCGGGTGCACGCCGGACAGAAGGGTGGCGCGCCCCGTTCTCCCTCATTTCTCCACCATTTTTGCTCCGGTTTCACCCTACACGCTCCTCACACCGTGGCCTAGCAGCCGGGCAAGGTTTTCCCGCATGAAAATGGATGTAGGTGGGTCGGCACCAGTGGGGCGGCTCGGGAGCTCGCCATGGACGCGTTCCAGCGTGTCCAAGGCTTCTCCCGGCGAGCTATGATGCCCTACAGCATCTCTATTGGTCGAGGAACATGGAACGGAGATCAAATCGTGCAGAACATGGCTGCAAACTAGTCGTCACTGTGGACCGTGGCAGTTTTGGCCGCCGGCGGCGATTTCTCGTCGCCCGGGGCATAGGAGGGTCGGTTTACTTCGTGCTTTGGCGTGGAAGGGCGCTAGGAACCCTAGTAGCTGTGGTTTGAATTGTAGAACGAATAATCAATCGATTGGAGCTAATTTCAGAAATTTGCTAAGGTCGGTCCTTCACGTGCGCCGGCGCCAAAAACGAAATTCCGGCTAGCCGGCGTCGGGGACGAGCAAGGAGGGTTCGGGAGTAGATACACACCATGGCGCACCTTAAGGCGAAGTTTGTTGTGCCGGAGACGCACTGGAGTGCCCGGGAGACGCAGAACAGTGAGGGACGTTGTATGGACTGAGGAGGAGGAAAAACCTTCATGCCCCAACCCTAGGACGCCGGAAGCTGCTGTTTGTCGTGCTGAGGAGGTGAGGGAGGAGTTCATGGTGTGTTTTCGCAGCTCAGCTGGCCTCTGTACGCAGGAGTTGGGGGTTCTTCGGTGGCAGCCGAGGCAGCAGCGCGAGCTGCTTTGTCTCCTCGCGAGAGAGATATCAGGAGCTCGTGTGGCGGTTTGTAATCGAGCAGAACACTTCCTGACCGGATGAGGGCGCCAGGAGACGTCGAGCAGGTCTCCAGCATGAGCTGAAACCAGGAGGTGGCCTCCCCGTGGAGTCTCGTGGCGGCTGCAGCCCCCTCGGCCGTTCGGGTGAGAACAGATACACAGAGGCTGAAACTTAAGCAGTAAGTCACTCCCCCCCTCTCAATGACAGGTGGGTCCCCCCATAGTTCCTATCCAAAATATCTCCAAATTTTGGCACATTGCAAACTCAGCTATGAGGAACTCAAATTCAAAAGCCATTTGGCAATTTGACAAGTTTTGCCTCAGTTTCAATTTTGAATTCAAATTTCTATAAAATTTACAAGTATCTTCGATATACATACCAAAGCACCTCCAAATTTTCTCAAAATTTACTTTCCTCATAATTTGGACCTGGAGAGTTTGAATATGCCCTCTGATCTGCGAGTTGGCTGTTGCAAATACAAATTTTCAAACAACAGTTTGAATTTCCTTTTTGGAAAGGGCCTTCGTTGCCTTGAAGTAAACCATTTAATTCAGACTGAAATTTAAGTCCACTTTGGTGATGACCCATCTGAATTTAGGTGAAACACTTTGGTTTGCTCCTAGCCAATGCTTGATCAATCTTGGTCCCAAGCTGAACCACACAAATTCAGTTTGACCATGCCCCTCAAATTTGAATTTGAAGGTGATCTCAAACAATGCTTTGAACAAGTGGTATATGAGCTTAAAATCCCTCCCATTTTGGAACTTAAGCTCTACAATACCTGAGGACTGCAATGGTCATCTCACATATATGCTTTTGGACCATATGAACATGAATGCTTTGCAAGGGTTTAAAAATGGGGTTTAAACTTCCCTCCCCTCTACTCATAGAGAATGTGCATATGAGTTAGCTTTTTGGGAGTGAAATCCTTTCCCGGGTTACATGTGTTCAACAGGAGTTAAAGAAGATTTTAGCTCTTCCCACATGCCCATGTTTGAGTTTATCATTTTATGTGACATAACTCAAGTCATTCCCTTGTCTAACATGTTTGAATTCAGCATGAACTCAACATGATCATAGTCCATTCCCTTGTTGGCTCACCCTCAAATCAGAAAGTTGCCACCACATTCTCCTCAATTCAAATGTATGAGGCTCCATGTGTATACAAAAGTTTGGCAGCAATTTGAGCTGAGCCTTTGAGACTAAAGACCTTATTTTTGTTCTTTCTCATGTACATGTATGATTACACATGAGTTTAACTCCACCTTGGTCCAACACCTTCAAAGGTATGCTTGAACCCATGTGGTTGCACCTCATGTATACCATCCCATGTAAGAAAGTTTTTGTAAGTCCCATTTTTCATGAACAGAAACACAATGACGTTCCATCATCTATTCCTTTGCATTCACATTTTTGGGACTTTTACACAGTTCATCCACCTTGATGCATATAGTTGGGAGGGATCCATCTAACCTTCTAACCTCTATTCTATTCCGTTCTCTCTCACAGATGGTGAGAGGAAACGCCAGCCGCCAAGGAAGGAAAGTCTGTGGCAACCAAGAGGATGGCCACGACAAAGTTCCTGTTAACCGCGGAGCTGGTGAGAACAACCTAGAACGGTTGATGGCCATGCAGAATCAGCTTATGCAGACCATGATCCAAACTTTGGGTCAGCTGCAGGCCAACAACAACAATCCTGTTCCGGCATCACCGCCACCACCGCCGGCTCATAACAGGCTGGGAGAGTTCATGAGGACTCGACCGCCCACCTTTGCTCTAGCTAATGACACCATGGAGGCCGACGACTGGTTGAAGTCCATGGAGAAGAAGCTTGCCATAGTTCAGTGCAACGACAGAGAGAAAGTTCTCTTTGCGTCGCACCAACTAATGGGAGCTGCCGCTGACTGGTGGGATGCCCTGTGCAACGCTCATGACGACCCGCAGACGATCACTTGGACCGAGTTCAAAGAGAGTTTCCACTCTCATTACATCCCTGCTGGTGTAATGATGCTCAAAAGGCAGGAGTTCGATGGTCTCCGCCAAGGACAGAAGAACGTGAATGAGTGCCTCAAGTTCACGCAGCTCTCATGGTACGCCCCCGAAGATGTCAACTCAGAACAACGGAAGCAGTACCCGTTCATGAGAGGGTTGAACAATGAGATCCAGGTTCAGCTCCTCAACAATGACTACGCGAGCTTCCAGAAGTTGGTTGACAAGGCTATAGTGGTTGAAAGCAAGATCCGAAAGATCGAGCGAGAGGGCAAAAGAAAGATGCCGTACCAGCCACAAGGGAGCAACGTACGCCCTCGGTACATGCCCCCAGCTGCACCGCAGTACTGGTCGCCTGCTCCTGCATACTGCCCTAATCAGCCACCACAGCAACGACCCGTTGCACAAGCACCTCGTGTGCCTTTGCCTCCAGCGCCCCGTCCCAACATGGGTGCTCCTGCTCAAAACACCCACCCCAACGTATCTGCTGCCATGGGCAACAGGGCATGCTTTGCATGCGGGAGGACAGGGCACTTCGCGAGCCAGTGCCCGAGGAGAAGTCCTGGACAGCAAGGCAACGTCCCCAAGCAGAACCCACGGCCGAACGGAGGAGCCAACCAAGGAAACCGTGGACAGCAGAACTACGCTCGCGGCAAAGTGAACCATGTCTCTGCTGAGGAAGCGCAACTGGCTGAGGACGCCGTAATTGGTATGTTCCTTGCCAACTCTAACCCAGCCACCATCTTATTTGATTCTGGAGCATCACATTCCTTGATATCATCCAAGTATGTTGCCAAGCATAATCTACCCATATCACACTTGAAATATACGATGTTGGTTAATTCTCCCGGTGGAGAGATGAGGACTAATATAGTATGTCCGAAAGTACACCTTAATATAAGGGGGGTAGACTTCCTTGCCAACCTCATTGTCTTGCATTCCCAAGGGATTGACATAATACTCGGAATGGATTGGCTAAGTAAGCAGACGTGGGTAATCCAATGTGCTGAAAGGAGCGTGCAGTTGACCAACGAGCACGGTACCCGTATAGAGTTTGAGTCAGCCCAACCGGCAACCGAGAAGGCAACATTGAACCACGTCAAAGAAGCAACCCTGGACAGCATTCCGGTAGTTCAAAAGTTTTCGAACGTGTTCCTGGAAGAACTTCCCGGTATGCCACCTAACCGGGATATCGAGTTTTCCATTGACCTAGTGCCCGGAACTGCACTCATAGCAAAGAGACCATATAGGATGCCCATCACGAACTCGTGGAGCTCAAGAAGCAAATCCAAGAGCAGAAAGAGAAGGGTTTTATACGTCCAAGTTCGTCACCATGGGGAGCCCCCGTGCTCTTCGTTGACAAGAAGGATGGAACCCAAAGGATGTGCGTAGACTATAGGTCTCTCAACAAGGTGACGATCAAGAACAAGTACCCTCTGCCCCGTATAGAGGACCTGTTCGACCAAATGAAGGGAGCCCGAGTGTTCTCCAAAATTGATCTTTGGTCAGGATACTTCCATCTGAAGATTAAGCCCTCCGATATACCCAAGACTGCCTTTCGAACACGGTATGGTTCGTATGAATATATCATTATGTCTTTTGGGTTAACGAATGCACCCGCATACTTCATGTACCTCATGAACAAGGTCTTCATGTAGTACATGGACAAGTTCGTCGTGGTTTTCATTGACGACATCATGGTGTATTTGAAAAGTGAGGAAGAACATGAAGAACACTTGAGATTGACATTACAGAAGCTGCGGGAGCATCAACTGTATGCCAAGTTTAGCAAATGTCAATTTTGGCTAAAGGGGATATCGTTCCTAGGCCACATCATCTCCGAGGAAAGAGTATTGGTTGATCCCGGAGAAGTGGGAGATGTTCTGAAGTGGAACCAACCGAAAAACGTGAGGGATATCGGAGTTTTCTTGGGATGGCCGGATACTACCGCCGGTTCATCAAGGACTTCTCGAAGATAGCAAAGCCTACGATGGAGTTGCCAACGAAGGGAAAAGCCTTCCAATGGACACCAGCGTGCCAAGAAAGCTTTGAGGAGCTCAAGAAGAGGCTAACCACAGCGCCGGTTTTGGTATTGCCGGACGTAAGAAAGAGCTTTGACATATATTGTGACGCATCCAGACAAGGGTTTGGATGTGTGCTCATGCAAGGACAAGTGGTAGTCTATGCCTCAAGACAACTCAAGAAGCACGAGCTCAATTACCCTACACATGACTTGGAACTCGCAGCCGTGGTGCATGCATTGAAGATTTGGAGACATTATATCCTTGGTCATCGATGTGAGAACTATATGGATCATAAGAGCCTCAAGTACATATTCACTCAAATGGATTTGAATTTGAGGCAACGTCGATGGTTGGGACTTATCAAGGATTATGATGTCGGAATCAACTATCACCCCGGAAAGGCCAATGTAGTGGCTGATGCATTGAGCCGGAAGGGAGCATGTCACCAACTTACGGTTCGGGAGCTACCACCCGAGCTACAAAAGGAGTTCGAACGGTTACATCTCGGTTTCTTGAACGAGATGGAAGTGATGGAACTCCACTCATCATTGGAACAAGAGATAAGAGACGACCAAGCTACGGATGAGGAGATCAAGGAGATCAAGGAAAGGATCCAACAAGGAATAGAGAAGGACTTCGAGGAAGACGAGAAGGGTACGCTTTGGCTAGGAAAAAGGATTTGTGTGCCTAACGTGAAGTACATCCGCGACACGATATTAAAGGAGGCACATGACTCACTTTATTCCATACATCCCGCAAGGACCAAGATGTACAAGGAACTGAAGACTTGTTATTGGTGGGATGGTATGAAGAGAAACATAGCTGAGTATGTTGCCCTATGCGACACATGCCAACGGGTGAAGGCCGAACATCAAAGACCCGCTGGACTGTTGCAACCCCTGATGGTACCCGAGTGGAAATGGGAAGACATCTGTATGGATTTTATCGTCGGGTTGCCACGTACTCGATCGGGTTACGACTCCATCTGGGTTATCATGGACTGATTGATGAAAACAACTCATTTTTTTCCTATTAAGACTGTGTACAACGTTGCACAGCTAGCCGAGCTGTACATGGAGCAAATTGTGTGCCGCCATGGAGTCCCGAAGAGGATAGTCTCAGATCGGGGTTCTCAGTTTACCTCTAGATTTTGGAGGAAGCTGCAGAAAGCGATAGGTACACGACTGGATTTTAGCTCCGCCTACCATCCGCAAACCGATGGGCAAACCGAAAGGACGAACCAAATTTTGGAGGACATGTTGAGATCTTGCACCTTGAAACATGGGCGTAGTTGGGATAGGAGTTTACCGTATGCCAAATTCTCCTATAACAACAGCTATCAAGCTAGCTTGAAGATGTCACATTTCGAAGCATTGTATGGTAGACGGTGTAGAACGCCGTTGTTTTGGAACGAGACGAGAGAACCAAGTGTTTGGACCCGAAGTGCTACAAGAGGCTGAAAAGCAAGTCCAAACCATACGGGAGAACTTGAAGGCTGCTCAGTCGCGCCAAAAGGGCTATGCGGATAATAGGTGAAGAAAGTTGACCTTCGAAGTAGGAGACTTCGTATACCTTAAGGTATCACCTATCCGAGGCCAACGACGTTTCAACGTCAAAGGCAAGCTAGCACCTCGCTACATCGGGCCTTTTAAGATTCTGGACAAGCTAGGAGAAGTAGCCTATCAACTAGAGCTCCCAACACACCTCTCCGACGTACATGACGTGTTTCATGTATCCCAGCTCAAGAAGTGCTTGAGAGTACCAGAGGAGCAAGTACCGATGGATGAACTGGAACTTCAAGAGGACATGACCAATGCAGAGCACCCCGTCCAAATTTTGGACGTAAAGGAAAGGGTCACGAGGAACAAAGTGATCCGATGGTGCAAGGTACAATGGAGCCATCATACGGAAGCAGAAGCCACATGGGAACGTGAAGAAGACATCAAGATAGAGTTCCCTCATCTATTCTCTACTAACGAATCTCGAGGGTGAGATTCAATTTAAGGGGGGTATATTTGTGACACCCTCATTTTTTGGGTT
Organism: Neostapfia colusana; assembly: GCA_030760725.1. NCBI lineage: Eukaryota > Viridiplantae > Streptophyta > Magnoliopsida > Poales > Poaceae > Neostapfia > Neostapfia colusana. Next base: position 103,736,766 of record JASWHV010000004.1, read on the forward strand.
CTGCATGTATTCATGTTTCATATAGAAAAACACTTTTAAAATAAGTTGAAACCGAGAAAATATTAAAAAGATAGCCAAAAAGAGCAAATTCCAGTGTACAGAGAGCGCCGAAGACAACTCCCTCGGTTCGCTGGCCACGTGGCGTGTTCGGAGCTCATCTCCGCAAATGGGAAGAGGTCTGTCACTAAACTGGCTACGTGGCAGGCTCGGGGCTCATCCCCGCAAAAAGGGGAGAGGTCCGACCCCGTAGGACACGTGTTGCCCCCGGAGCTAGTCTCTGCAGAAGGAGCGAGGCCAGTGCCGCAGGACACGTGTTGGCTGCGGAGCTATTCACCACGGAAAAGAGAGGACCAGCCGTGCGGGACACATGTCGCTCTCGGAGCTCACTTCCGAGAGGTACGGCCTCGCTAGACACATGTCGCTCTCAGAGCTCTCCTCTGAAAGGTCCGGTCCTATTGGACACGTGTCAACACCGGAGCTTATCTCCGGGAGGTCCGACACTTTCGGACGCGTGTCACCTCCGGAGCTCATCTCTGGGAGGTCCGTCACCGTTGGACACGTGTCAACCTCGGAGCTTGTCTCTGAGGAGAAAGGAAGTCTGGCGCTACTTGACACGTGGAATTCTCGGAGCTCACCTCCGAAGGGAGGGGAGGTCCAGAACTGACACGTGGCGTTCGCGGAGCTCACCTCTGTTGAAAGGAGAGGTCCCGACCCACCAGACACGTGGCGCACGCGGAGCTCACCTCTGAGTAAGAGGGAGGTCTCGCCCGCCTGACACGCGGCACAACCGGAGCTTGTCTCTGTGGAAAAGGGAGCCCAGATTCCCGCAGGACACGTGGAGCTTCCGGAGCTCATCACTGCGTAAGAACGCGATTCTAAAGCGGTTTCTTTTCTGTACGCGTGGGAATCCCCGGTACTGAAGAAACCCACACGATTTCCACAATATTACCACACCGAATAAATCTAAGATAAGTTGTTAAGATTCAAGAACAATTTGAATAGGACTCTTATTTGAAATCCAAACAGATTAGGACTCTTCTCATTCCTGTTATAGATAGAACCGAAAACCTCTGGCCAAAACACGAACTTCTTTTCCAACTCTCGAGCAGACAACTTAGAGCCCTAGCCCCTAGCTCGCCGATTAAACCTCTTCGTCGGAGTACAACCGCCGGAAGAGACCGTCAACGAGCCTGGATCATGATCGACATCACCGGAGGAGCCCCGATGATCTGTTTTGCTAGGAGGGAGGACCGAAGAGAGTAAGGTAGGTTTCCAGTACCACCTTACGACATCGTTGTGTTTTTTTTGCATCTGTTCTTTGATTCTTTTCGAACAGAAGCTTTTTCGTGGGCAGATCACGTGTTGATCGGTTTGATCTAAGTCAAGATCATGGCTACGTCCACAATTGATCTCTACAACTCTGTTCATCGTGAAACCCATGCAAAAATACAAGGACACGTACAACTGATCTAATAAAAATTTCCATCATAGGAATTAGCATGCATACGCATCATCACATCTTGATTAGAGTTTGTCAATGGTATTGATTGCTATGAATCTTGTATGTGCGTAATCATGCATAGAAGGACAATCTCAGGGAGCTGTCTATGACGAGCTGCAACAACAAGGTTTCGAGATCCAAGAGCAACCGGAACCGCAAGAACAAGGAAAGTGCCCCTTGACCATATTGATCCTATGTTTTGGAAAACTGTTTTGTTTGTGAAAATGTGTGTGTGCTGAGTCAAACATGATGGGAAACCCTTTCATAGGAGTTTACTACATTTGGTTAAACCACCCTTGTCACCAGGGAAGTTTATGAGTCGGGTATGATTTTGCTTTTATGCTTCGCTGAGTCCATGGGATTGGGAAGCGAGATAGATATGTCCAGATAACTGCACTCGTCATGATAATGAGAAACTGATGTTGTTAATGAACATGGATCGGAGGGAGATCTAGGCAAGCCTGGGTTTGTGAATGAGGTAGCATGAGATGGTGGTTTTACTTGCCGTAGATCTAAGAACCGGTTCATGCGAGCCATGCCAGGATAACAGTGCCACCACAAGGTCAAGTATGGGTGCGGCTTAGCTGAGTAATTAGGTAAGTTGCTAGATTGTTATGGATCGTGGAAGGCGCGGGGAATGGGAGTCGAGTGAGGACTGCCCTGGGAACTGCATGGCACAAGAGGGCCCCGTGGGTGGGAGAATTGGATATTCTAGCCTGCCGGTGAAACCTTAGTGAGTCCATACATCTAGTAACCCCTTTGTCAAGGCTACTTTATGATCTCTTGACCATACACCGATGGTTGTGTACTGATATGATGGAGGTTCTGCAGTCGCCGACGGGTGACAAAATCACAAACTTGTGGGTAAAGTGGTACAAACTCTGTAGAGTCTTAAAACTATCATGATAGTCTAGCTTACGTTCACGAGCGCCTGGACAACCCACATGATTAGATGGGATGGTTTTGGTTATGGATGCTTATGGTTCGGTTATGGTTTGGTTTTGTTTGGTTTTCAGGACTGTTGAGTCCGGGTGATAAGACTTTGTTGCATGACTGTTGAGTCATGGCAACGAGATTGGTCTCGGTGTGAGATGGAAATGTTTATGAGATGAAATGGTAGCGAATACGAGATGGTATTCGTGAGATGGTAGCAAATACGAGAAGGTATTCGTGAGCAAAGTTGAGAAAGATTAATGTCTGGAAAGTGATGAAACATGATGAAGGTATGTTCGTATTTTAATACATGTTGGGATTACATTCAATTAAAGCTGAGTTGCTGTTTTTATCGAGGTTTGAGAAATAACCTTGCTTTCTGCAATGAGCCTTTTTATACCTATCTTGTTGTGAGCTACATATCATATTTTCCCGCACTTGCTGAGTACATCATTGTACTCAAACTTGCATTATTACTTTGTGACGCCCTCAATTCTGTGGAAAACACGGAACCGAGAACTAATGCATACGTGTGCCCAGGATGTTCATCACACATACACATATGTTCCACAAACTGAATTTCAGATTATATATTACCACGAATAACAGAGTTTATTACAATATCTCATGAGTCTTGGACTCATGCTCACAGCAGAAGTCTTATTTCTACGCAGCGGAAGTCTTTATTCTAATGCGGAAGCAATTTAGCTAATGCGGAAGCAAATCTAAGCAAAAGTGGCTCCATCTCTACACCCTGCACAGGCAAGGTTGAGAACAGATCACACGCCTTAATGCTCCACTTGGTCTTCATAGTAAGCTTCTCCTGCTGCTGATGATGAAATAATAATGCAAGTTTGAGTACAATGATGTACTCAGCAAGTGCGGGAAAAACATGATATGCAGCTCATAACAAGGTAGGTATAAAAAGGCTCATTTGCAGAAAAGCATATTTATAAAACCATGATAAAACAGCAACTTAACTTTAGATGAATGTAATCCCAGCATGTATTAAATTACCAACATACCTCCATCACTTTCCATGTTTCACCCGAACATTAACCAACATCATTCTTACTCACGAATACCTCCTCGTATTCGCTACCATCTCACGAATACCTTCTCGTATTCGCTACCATCTTATCTCATAAACAACTTTGTCTCACACCGAGACCCATCTCGTTGCCATGACTCAACAGTCATACAACCATCTTATCACCCGGACTCTACAGTCCCAAACCAAACCATAACATAATCAATAACCATAACCAATAACCATCCCAATAACCATCCCAACTAATCATGGCAGTTGGCCAGGTGCTCGTGACCGTAAGCTCGGCTATCATGATAGTTTTAGACTCTGTAGAGTTTGTACCTCTTTACCCACAAGTTTGTGATTTCGTCACCCGTCGGCGACTGCATAACCTCCATTATACCAGTACACAACCGTCGGTGTATGGTCAAGAGATCACAAAATTGCCTTTACAAAGGGGTTACTAGATGTATGGACTCACTAAGGTTTCACCGGCAGGCTAGAATCTCCAATTTTCCCACCCACGGGCCCCCTCTTGTGCCATGCAGTTCCCAGGGCAGTCCTCACTCGACTCCCATTCCGCGCGCCTTCCACAATCCATAACACTCTAGCAACTTACCTAATTACTCAGCTAAGCCGCACCCATACTTGGCCTTTTGGTGGCACTGTTATCCTGGCATGTGCATGCATGAACCGGTCCTTAGATCTACGGCAAGTAAACCACCATCTCATGCTACCTCATTCACAAACCCAGTCTTGCCTAGATCTCCCTCCGATCCATGTTCATTAATCTCATCAGTTTCTTATATCATTACGAGTGAAGTTAGCTAGACACATCTATCTCGCTTCCCAATCCCATAGACTCAGCGAAGCATAAAAGTAAAAACCATACCTGATTCATAAACCATCATGTTTGACTCAGTACACACACCTTTTTGCAAAACAGTTTCACCCAAAACATAGAATCAATATGGTCAAGGAGCACTTGCCTTGTTCTTGCGGTTCCGGTTGTTCTTGGATCCCAAAACCTTGTTGCTGCAGTTCGTCGTAGACAGCTCCCTGAGCTTGTCTTGCTAGGTAGGATCACGTGCATACAAGATTCACAGCAATCAATATCATGCACAATCCTTAAACTAGATGCGATGATGCATATGCATGCCATCCTATGATTAGTTTTATTAGATTGGTCTGTACGTGTTCTTGCATGGCTTGCATGGATTTTATGATGAACAGGGGTGTTTGGATCAAAGGTAGACATGGCGATGATCTTGTCTTTAGATCAACCTGATCATCAAATGATTTGTCCACGAGAAGGCTTCTGTTCGAAAGGGATCAAAGAACAGATGCAAAGAAAACACAATGATGTCGTAAGGCGGTATTGGAGACCTACCTTACGTTCTTCTCTGTCTCGAGGTCCTCCTCAGATTGTTGGGCTTTTATCCGGCGTTCTTCCTTGCTGCACTCCGGTGATGGTCTACTCGGCGGGTTGGGACTAGGGCTCTAAGTCGTCGGCTCAGGAGTTGGAAAAGAAGTTTGTGGTTTCGGCCAGAGGTTCTGGGTTCTATTTATAATCGGGAAGAGAAGAGTCCTAATCTGATTGTATTCCGAATAAGAGTCCTATTCAGATCGTCGCTGGATCCTAACATCTTATCTTTAGTTGATTTGGTGCGGTATCATTGTGGAATTCAGGTCGGTTTCTGTTCCGGTATTTCTACACGTACAGAATCCAAAAACCGTTCCTAGAACTCGTTACCTCCTCGGTGATGAGCTCCGGAAGCTCCATGTGTCCATCAGGCCTGGTCTCTCTTTTTCTGCAGAGATGAGCTCCGGTGGTGCCGCGTGTCAAGCGAGCAAGGCTTTCCTCTTCTTCGGAGGTGAGCTCCGCGTGCGCCACGTATCCTGGCGGTCGGGACCTCCTCTCTTACTCAGAGGTGGCTCCGCGCACGCCACGTGTCAGTGCCAGACCTTTCCTCTCTTCTTTCCTCAGAGACGAGCTACGTGTCTAGCAGCGACGGACCTCCCGGAGATAAGCTCCGGTGGCAACGCGTGTTCGATAGCACCGGACCTCTCGGAGGTGAGCTCCGAGATCGACACGTATCCCGCGCGACCAGTCCTCTGATTTCCATGATGACTAGCTCCAGGGGCAACACGTGTCCCACAGGGTCGGACCTCTCCCCTTTTGCGGAGATGAGCCCCGAGCCTGCCACGTAGCCTACTTTAGCGGTGGACCTCTCCCCACTTCGCAGGGATGAGCTCCGAACACGCCACGTGGCCAGCGGGCCGCGGAAGTTGTCTTCGGCGCTCTCTGAGAGCTGGATTCGGCTCTTATTGGCTATCCTTTTGATATTTTTCTTTGTTCCTACTTTTCTTAAAATGTTTTCTCTTCATAAAACATGAACATATGCTGACACCCGAGATGAGGGAGTCACAAATCTGCCCCCCTTAAATTGAATCTCGCCCTCGAGATTTGTCAGTAGAGAATAGATGGGGAAATTCTGCCTTGATATCCTCTTCACGCTCCCATGTGGCTTCAGCTTCTGTGTGATGGCTCCATTGTACCTTGCACCATCGAATCACCTTGTTCCGGGTGACCCTTTCCTTTACGTCCAATATTCGGACAGGGTGTTCCGCATAAGTCAGATCCTCTTGAAGTTCAAGTTCTCCCATTGATACTTGCTCCTCTGGTGCTCTCAAGCACTTCTTGAGCTGGGATACATGAAACACGTCATGTACGTCGGAGAGGTGGGTTGGGAGCTCTAGTTGATAGGATACTTCTCGTCGCTTGTCCAAAATCTTAAATGGTCCGATGTAGCGAGGTTCTAGCTTGCCTTTGACGTTGAAACGTCGTTGGCCTCGGATAGGCGATACCTTAAGGTATACGAAGTCTCCTACTTCAAAGGTCAACTTCCTACGCCTATTGTCCGCATAGCCATTCTATCGTGACTGAGCAGCTTTTAAGTTCTCCCGTACCGTTTGGACTTGCTTTTCGGCTTCTTGTAGCACTTCGGGTCCAAACACCTGGTTCTCCCCGGTTTCGTTCCAGAACAGTGGCGTTCTACACCGCCTACCATATAATGCTTCGAAAGGCGACATCTTCAAGCTAGCTTGATAGCTGTTGTTATAGGATAATTCGGCATATGGTAAACTCCTATCCCAACTACGCCCACGTTTCAAAGCGCAAGCCCTCAACATGTCCTCCAAAATTTAGTTTGTCCTTTCGGTTTGTCCATCAGTTTGTGGGTGATAGGCACAGCTAAAATCCAGTCGTGTACCCATGGCTTTCTGCAGCTTCCTCCAGAATCTAGAGGTAAACTGAGAACCTCGATCTGAGACTATCCTCCTTGGAACTCCGTGACGGCACACGATCTGCTCCATGTACAACTCGGCTAATTGTGCAACGTTGTAATTGGCCCTTACGGGGAGAAAATGGGCGGTTTTCATCAATCGGTCCACGATAACCCAGATGGAGTCGTGACCCGACTGAGTACGTGGCAATCCGACGATGAAATCCATACTGATGTCCTCCCACTTCCATTCGGGTATCTTCAAGGGTTGCAACAATCCAGCGGGTCTTTGATGTTCGGCCTTCACCTGTTGGCATGTTTCGCATAGGGCAACGTATTCAGCTATATCCCTTTTCATACCTCCCACCAATAACAAGTCTTCAAATCCTTGTACATTTTGGTACTTCCGGGATGTATAGAATAGGGTGAATCATGTGCCTCCTTCAATATCATGTCGCGGAGGTGTTTTATGTTAGGCACACAAATCCTTTTTCCTAGCCAAAGCATAACCTTCTCATCTCCTTTGAAATCCTTCTCTATTCCTTGTCGGATTCTTTCCTTGATCTCCTTGATCTCCTCATCCGTTGCTTGGCCATTTCTTATCTCTTGCTCCAATGAGGAGTGGATCTCCATTATTTCCATGTTGTTCAAGAATCCGAGGTGTAACCGTTCGAACTCCTTACGTAGTTCGGGTGGTAGCTCCCAAACCGTGAGTTGATGACATGCTCCCTTTCGGCTCAATGCATCAGCTACTACATTGGCCTTTCCGGGGTCGTAGTTGATTCCAACATCGTAATCCTTGATGAGTTCCAACCGTCGACGTTGCCTCAAATTCAAATCCGTTTGTGTGAATATGTACTTGAGGATTTTATGATCCGTATAGATCTCATATCGATGACCAAGGATATAATGTCTCCAAATCTTCAGTGCATGCACTACTGCTGCTAGCTCCAAGTCATGTGTAGGATAGTTAAGCTCGTGCTTCTTTAATTGTCGTGCGGCATAGGCTACCACTTGTCCTTCTTGCATGAGCACACATCCAAGCCCCTGTCTGGATGCGTCACAATATATGTCAAAGCTCTTGCTTACGTCTGGCAATACCAGAACCGGTGCTGTGGTTAGCCTTTTCTTGAGTTCCTCAAAACTTCCTTGGCAAGATGGTGTCCATTGGAAGACCTTCCCCTTCATTAGCAACTCCGTCGTAGGCTTTGCTATTTTAGAGAAGTCTTTAGTGAAGCGTCGATAGTATCCAACCATCCCAAGAAAACTCCGAATATCCCTCACGCTCCGCGGTTGGTCCCACTTCAGAACATCTCTCACCTTTCCGGGATCAACTGATACCCCTTCCTTGGAGATGATGTGGCCTAGGAATGATATTTCCTTTAGCCAGAGTTGACACTTGTTAAGCTTGGCATATAATTGATGCTCACGCAATTTCTACAAGGTCAATTTCAAATGTTCTTCATGCTCCTCCTCACTTTTTGAATACACCATGATGTCGTCAATGAAAACCACGACGAACTTGTCTAGGTACTCCATGAAAACCTTGTTCATAAGGTACATGAAGTAGGCGGGTGCATTTGTCAACCCAAAAGACATGACGGTATATTCATACGAACCATACCGTGTTCGAAAGGCTGTCTTGGGTATATCGGAGGGCTTAATCTTCAGCTGGATATATCCCGACCGAAGATTAATCTTGGAGAACACTTGGGCTCCTTTCATTTGGTCGAATAGGTCCTCTATACGGGGCAGAGGGTATTTGTTTTTGATTGTTACCTCGTTGAGAGACCTATAGTCCACGCACATCCTTTGGGTTCCATCCTTCTTGTCTACGAAGAGCACCGGAGCTCCCCATGGTGACGAGCTTGGACGTATGAAACCCTTCTCCAACTGTTCTTCAATTTGCTTCTTGAGTTCTACCAGTTCATTGACGGGCATCCTGTAGGGTCTCTTGGCTATGGGTGCAGTTCCGGGTACCAAATCAATGGCAAACTCAATGTCCCGGTCAGGTGGCATACCTGGGAGCTCTTCCGGGAACACGTCTGAAAATTCCCGAACCACTGGAATGCTGTCCAATGTTGTTCTTTCGACGTGGTTCAAAATTGCCTTTTCAGTGGTTTGTTGGGCTGACTCAAACTCGACACAGATGCCGTGCTCATTTGTCAACTGCACGCTATATTCAGCACATTGGATTACCCCGTTGTGCTTACTTAACCAATCCATCCCGAGTATAATGTCAATCCCTTGGGAATTCAAGACAATAAGGTTGGCAAGGAAGTCTACCCCCCTTATTTTATGGCTTACTTTCGGACATACTATATTAGTCCTCATTTCTCCTCCGGGAGGATTTACTAACATAGCACATTCTAAGTGGGATATGGGTAGGTGATGTTTGTCAACATATTTGGATGATATGAAGGAATGTGATGCTCCAGAATCAAATAAGATGGTGGCTGGGTTGGAGTTGGCAAGGAACATACCAATTATGATATCCTCAGCCTGTTGTGCTTCCTCAGCAGAGACATGGTTCACGTTGCCGCGAGCATAGTTCTGCTGTCCCCGATTTCCTTGATTGTCCCCTCCGTTCGGTCGCGGGTTCTGCTTGGGCACGTTACCTTGCTGTCCAGGGCCTCTCCTCGGGCACTGGTTCGTGAAGTGTCCTATCTCCCCGCATGCAAAGCATGCCCTGTTGCCCACGGCAGCAGGTACGTTGGGGCGGGGGTTTTGAACAGGTGCGCCATTGTTAGGTCGGGGCGCAGGAGGCATGGGCACGCGAGGTGCTGGTGCAACGAATTGTTGCTGTGGTGGCTGACCAGGGCGGTATTCAGGAGTGGTTGACCCATACTGCGGTGCAGCTGGGGGCATGTACGTTGCTCCCTTGGGGCTGGTATGGCATCTTCCTCTTGCACTCCTGCTCGATCTCTCGGATCTTGTTTTCAACCACTATGGCTTTGTCAACCAGCTTCTGAAATCTTACGTAGTCATTGTTGAGGAGCTGAACCTGGATCTCATTGTTCAATCCTCTCATGAACAGGTACTTCTTCCTCTGGTCTGAGTTGACATCCTCGGGGGCATACCGGGACAGTTGCGTGAACTTGTTGAGATACTCATTCACACTTTTCTGTCCTTGGCGGAGACCTTCGAACTCCTGCCTCTTGAGCATCATTACACCAGCAGGGATGTAATGAGAGCGGAAACTTTCCTTGAGCTCAGTCCAAGTGATTGTCTCCGAGTTGACATGGGCGTTGCATAGAGCATCCCACCAGTCAGCGGCAGCTCCCATAAGTTGGTGCGACGCAAAGAGAACCTTCTCTCGGTCATTACACTGAACAATGGCAAGCTTTTTCTCCATGGATTTCAACCAGTCATCGGCCTCCATGGGATCAATAGCTTGAGCAAAGGTGGGTGGCCGAGTCCTCATGAACTCTCCCAGTCTGTTGTGAGCCGGTGGTGGTGGTGGCGGTGGTGCCGGAACAGGGTTGTTGTTGGCCTGCAACTGACCTAAAGTTTGGATCATAGTTTGCATAAGCTGGTTCTGCATGGCCATCAACCTTTCCAGGTTGTTCTCGCCAGCTCCGGGGTTAACAGGAACTTCCTCGTGATCATCCTCTTGGTTGTCACGGACGTTCCTTCGGCCGGCATTTCCTCTCACCATTTGTGAGAGAGATCGAAATAGAATAGAATGTTAGAAGGTTAGGTAGGTCCCTTCAACTATATGCATCAAGGTGAGTCGGACTATATATATATTAGCCCATATGAGGATGTGAACAAGTGCCGAAGCATCTCACACCTCTTTTCTTCTTATGTGTGGATATGGACAACGTTTGGGGGACGTCCCACAACTCATACTAAGCACACAATCACAAACAATCATTGCAAGGGCTCATACAACTCCTATTCAAGGATGGTTCCCTATGTCAAGGTGGGTTTAAAGCCAATCTAAGCGTCCTAGGGTGCTTCCTTTGGTCAGCGTGGCTTAGCTACCAATCTGTGTCCAATACCAATCTGAGGTTTCTATCTAGGAGTGTAACCTACTGTCAACCCGTGGCTCTGATACCAATCTGTGACGCCCTCAATTCTGTGGAAAACCACGGAACCGAGAACTAATGCATATGTGTGCCCAGGATGTTCATCACACATACACATATGTTCCACAAACTGAATTTTAGATTATATATTACTACGAATAACAGAGTTTATTACAATATCTCATGAGTCTTGGACTCATGCTCACAGCAGAAGTCTTATTTCTATGCAGCGGAAGTCTTTATTCTAATGCAGAAGCAATTTAGCTAATGCAGAAGCAAATCTAAGCAGAAGTGGCTCCATCTCTACACCCTCCACAGGCAAGGTTGAGAACAGATCACACGCCTTAATGCTCCACTTGGTCTTCATAGTAAGCTTCTCCTGCTGCTGATGATGAAATAATAATGCAAGTTTGAGTACAATGATGTACTCAGCAAGTGCGGCAAAAAAAAATATGCAGCTCATAACAAGGTAGGTATAAAAAGGCTCATTTGCAGAAAAGCATATTTATAAAACCATAATAAAACAGCAACTTAACTTTAGATGAATGTAATCCCAGCATGTATTAAATTACCAACATACCTCCATCACTTTCCATGTTTCACCCGAACATTAACCAACTTCATTCTTACTCACGAATACCTCCTCGTATTCGCTACCATCTCACGAATACCTTCTCGTATTCGCTACCATCTTATCTCATAAACAACTTTGTCTCACACCGAGACCCATCTCGTTGCCATGACTCAACAGTCATGCAACCATCTTATCACCGGACTCAATAGTCCCAAACCAAACCATAACATAATCAATAACCATAACCAAGAACCATTCCAATAACCATCCCAACTAATCATGGCAGTTGGCCAGGTGCTCGTGACCGTAAGCTCGGCTATCATGATAGTTTTTGACTCTGCAGAGTTTGTACCTCTTTACCCACAAGTTTGTGATTTTGTCACCCGTCGGCGACTGCAGAACCTCCATTATACCACTACACAACCGTCGGTGTATGGTCAAGAGATCACAAAATAGCCTTTACAAAGGCGTTACTAGATGTATGGACTCACTAAGGTTTCACCGGCATGCTAGAATCTCCAATTCTCCCACCCACGGGCCCCCTCTTGTGCCATGCAGTTCCCAGGGCAGTCCTCACTCGACTCCCATTCCCCGCGCCTTCCACAGTCCATAACACTCTAGCAACTTACCTAATTACTTAGCTAAGCCGCACCCATACTTGGCCTTGTGGTGGCACTGTTATCCTGGCATGTGCATGCATGAACCGGTCCTTAGATCTACGGCAAGTAAACCACCATCTCATGCTACCTCATTCACAAACCCAGTCTTGCCTAGATCTCCCTCCGATCCATGTTCATTAACCTCATCAGTTTCTTATATCATTACAAGTGCAGTTAGCTAGACACATCTATCTCGCTTCCCAATCCCATAGACTCAGCGAAGCATAAAAGTAAAAACCATACCCGATTCATAAACTTCCCTGGCGACAAGAGTGGTTTAACCAAAGCTAGTAAACTCCTATAAAAGGGTTTCCCATCATGTTTGACTCGGTACACACACCTTTTCGCAAAACAGTTTCACCCAAAACATAGAATCAATATGGTCAAGGAGCACTTGCCTTGTTCTTGCGGTTCCGGTTGTTCTTGGATCCCAAAACCTTGTTGCTGCAGTTCATCGTAGATAGGTCTCTGAGCTTGTCCTGCTAGGTAGGATCACGTGCATACAAGATTCACAGCAATCAATATCATGCACAATCCTTAAACTAGATGTAATGATGCATATGCATGCCATCCTATGATTAGTTTTATTAGATTGGTCTGTACGTGTTCTTGCATGGCTTGCATGGATTTTATGATGAACAGGGGTGTTTGGATCAAAGGTGGACGTGGCGATGATCTTGTCTTCAGATCAACCTGATCATCAAATGATCTGTCCACGAGAAGGCTTCTGTTTGAAAGGGATCAAAGAACAGATGCAAAGAAAACACAATGATGTCGTAAGGCGGTATTGGAGACCTACCTTACGTTCTTCTCTGTCTCGAGGTCCTCCTCAGATCGTTGGGCTTTCCTCTGGCGTTCTTCCATGCTGCACTCCGGCGATGGTCTACTCGGCGGGTTGGGACTAGGGCTCTAAGTCGTCGGCTCAGGAGTTGGAAAAGAAGCTTGTGGTTTCGGCCAGAGGTTCTGGGTTCTATTTATAATCGGGAAGAGAAGAGTCCTAATCTGATTGTATTCCGAATAAGAGTCCTATTCAGATCGCTGGATCCTAACATCTTATCTTTAGTTGATTTTGTGCGGTAATATTGTGGAATTCAGGTCGGTTTCTGTTCCGGAATTTCTACACGTACAGAATCCAAAAACCGTTCCTAGAACTCGTTACCTCCTCGGTGATGAGATCCTGAAGCTCCACGTGTCCATCGGGCCTGGTCTCTCTTTTTCCGCAGAGACGAGCTCCGGTGGTGCCGCGTGTCAAGCGAGCAAGGCTTTCCTCTTCTTCGGAGGTGAGCTCCGCGTGCGCCACATATCCTGGTGGTCGGGACCTCCTCTCTTACTCGGAGGTGGCTCCGCGCACGCCACGTGTCTGTGCCGGACCTTTCCACTCTTCTTTCCTCAGAGACGAGCTACGTGTCTAGCAGCGATGGACCTCCCGGAGATAAGCTCCGGTGGCGACACGTGTTCGATAGCACCGGACCTCTCGGAGGTGAGCTCCGAGATTGACACGTATCCCGCGTGACCAGTCCTCTGATTTCCATGATGACTAGCTCCGGGGGCAACACGTGTCCCACAGGGTCGGACCTCTCCCCTTTTGCGGAGATGAGCCCCGAGCCTGCCACGTAGCCTACTTTAGCGGCGGACCTCTCCCCACTTTGCAGGGATGAGCTCCGAACACGCCATGTGGCCAGCGGGCCACGGAAGTTGTCTTCGGCGCTCTCTGAGATCTTGATTCGGCTCTTATTGGCTATCCTTTTGATATTTTTCTCTGTTCCTACTTTTCTTAAAATGTTTTCTCTTCATAAAACATGAACATATGCTGACACCCGAGATGAGGGTGTCACATACTTCATCATCAGCAACAGGGGAAGAATACTATGAAGACCAAGTGGTGCATTAGGCGTGTAATTTGTCCTCAACCTTGCCTGTGGGGATGGAGTAGAGATGGAGCCGCTGCTGCTGCTTAGATTCCTTCCGCACTAGTTAGAAAACTTCCGCTGCAAAGATATAAGACTTCCGCTGTAAGATTAGACTTCCGCTGCCAGCATGGGTCCAAGACTCATGAAACTTTGTAATAAACCCTGTAATTCATGGTAAAATATATTCTGAATTCAGTTTTTGATGTATATGTGTATGTGTGATGAACATCCTGGGCACACATACGCATCAGTTCTTGGTTCCGTGGTTTTCCACAGAATTGAGGGCGTCACAGATTGGTATCAGAGCCACGGTTTAGGGTAGATTACACACCTAGATACAACCACGGATTGGTATCAACCTGCCATGGGTTGACGGTAGGTTACACACCTAGATAGAAAACACAGATTGGTATCGGACACAGATTGATATCAACCTGCCACGGGTTGATCGTAGATCACACAGCCATATAGGTCACAGAATTAGAGCTGCCATGCCTAGTCACAGATTGGTAAAATCCAAAGATTTATACCAAGCTACCACGGTTGACTGTAGGTCACAAACTTAGAATGATCACAGATTGGTTATAGAGCCACGATGACTATAGGACGCACCCTAGTAATAGATTGGTATTAAAAGCCAAGCTGACCATAGGATGCAAGCCTAGGATGCATAGATTGGCATTGAAACTACCTTGACATAGGATGCAAGCCTAAGAGAAGCCATAGTCGGATCACAAATTGGTGTCGCCCCAAACCACATTGACATAGGGTGAAGTCACAGATTGATATCACCCTAAAACCCTATAGGACTCCCATTGAAAAAGCCTTGAATAGGAGTTGCGTGAGCCTTTGTGATGATTGCTTGTGCTTGTGTGCTTAGTGTGAGTTGTGGGACGTTTCAGCGTTGTCCATATCCACACATAAGTAGAAAGAGGTGTGAGATGCCTCGGCACTTGATTCACATCCTTGTATGGGCTGATATATATACAGTCCATCCACCTTGATGCATATAGTTGGGAGGGATCCTAACCTTCTAACCTCTATTCTATTCCGTTCTCTCTCACAGATGGTGAGAGGAAACACCGTCCGCCAAGGAAGGAACGTCCGTGGCAACCAAGAGGATGGCCACGACAAAGTTCCTGTTAACCACGGAGCTGGTGAGAACAACCTGGAACGGTTGATGGCCATGTAGAATCAGCTTATGCAGACCATGAACCAAACTTTGGGTCAGCTGCAGGCCAACAACAACAATCCTGTTCCGGCATCACCGCCACCACCGCCACCATCGCCGGCTCATAACAGGCTGGGAGAGTTCATGAGGACTCGACGGTCCACCTTTGCTCAAGCTAATGACCCCATGGAGGCCGACGACTGGTTGAAGTCCATGGAGAAGAAGCTTGCCATAGTTCCGTGCAACGACAGAGAGAAAGTTCTCTTTGCATCGCACCAACTATGGGAGCTGCCGCTGACTGGTGGGATGCCTTGTGCAACGCTCATGTCGACCCGGAGACGATCACTTGGACCGAGTTCAAGGAGAGTTTCCGCTCTCATTACATCGCTGCTGGTGTAATGATGCTCAAAAGGCAGGAGTTTGAGGGTCTCCGCCAAGGACACAAGAACGTGAATGAGTACCTCAACAAGTTCACGCAGCTGTCACGGTACGCCCCCGAAGATGTCAACTTGGACCAACGGAAGCAGTACCTGTTCATGAGAGGGTTGAACAATGAGATCCAGGTTCAGCTCCTCAACAATGACTACGCGAGCTTCCAGAAGTTGGTTGATAAGGCTATAGTGGTTGAAAGAAAGATCCGAGAGATCGAGCAAGAGGGAAAAAGAAAGATGTCATATCAGCCACAAGGGAGCAACGTACACCCTCGGTACATGCCCCCAGCTGCACCGCAGTACGGGTCGCCTGCTCCTGCATACCGCCCTAATCAGCCACCACAGCAACGACCCGTCACACAAGCACCTCGTGTGCCTTTGCCTGCAGCGCCCCGTCCCAACATGGGTGCTCCTGCTCAAAACCCCTGCCCCAATTTACCTGCTGCCGTGGGCAACAGGGCATGCTTTGCATGCGGGGAGACAGGACACTTCGCGAGCCAGTGCCCAAGGAGAGGTTCTGGACAGCAAGGCAATGTCCCTAAGCAGAACCCACGGCCGAATGGAGGAGCCAACCAACGAAACCGTGGACAGCAGAACTACGCTCGCAGCAACGTGAACCATGTCTCTGATGAGGAAGCACAACAGGCTGAGGACGCCGTAATTAGTATGTTCCTTGCCAACTCCAACCCAGCCACCATCTTATTTGATTCTGGAGCATCACATTCCTTGATATCATCCAAGTATGTTGCCAAGCATAATCTACCTATATCACACTTGAAATATACTATGTTGGTTAATTCTCCCGGTGGAGAGATGAGGACTAATATAGTATGTCCGAAAGTACACCTTAATATAAGGGGGTAGACTTTCTTGCCAACCTCATTATATTGGATTCCCAAGGGCTTGACATAATACTCGGAATGGATTGGCTAAGTAAGCACAACGGGGTAATCCAATGTGCTGAAAGGAGCGTGCAGTTGACCAACGAGCATGGTACCCGTATAGAGTTTGAGTCAGCCCAACCGGCAACCGAGAAGGCAACATTGAACCACGTCGAAGAAGCAACCCTGTACAGCATTCTGGTGGTTCAAGAGTTTTCGGACGTGTTCCCGGAAGAACTTCCCGGTATGCCACCTGACCGGAATATCGAGTTTTCCATTGACCTAGTGCCCGGAACTGCACCCATAGCAAAGAGACCATATAGGATGCCCGTCAATGAACTCGTGGAGCTCAAGAAGCAAATCCAAGAGCAACAAGAGAAGGGTTTTATACGTCCAAGCTTGTCACCATGGGGAGACCCCGTGCTCTTCATAGACAAGAAGGATGGAACCCAAAGGATGTGCGTAGACTATAGGTCTCTCAACGAGGTGACGATCAAGAACAAGTACCCTCTGCCCCGTATAGAGGACCTGTTCGACCAAATGAAGGGAGCCCGAGTGTTCTCAAAAATTGATCTTCGGTCAGGATACTTCCAGCTGAAGATTAAGCCCTCCGATATACCCAAGACTGCCTTTCGAACACGGTATGGTTCGTATGAATATACCGTTATGTCTTTTGGGTTAACGAATGCACCCGCATACTTCATGTACCTCATGAACAAGGTCTTCATGGAGTACTTGGACAATTTCGTCATGGTTTTCATTGACGACATCATGGTGTATTCGAAAAGTGAGGAAGAACATGAAGAACACTTGAGATTGACATTACAGAAGTTGCGGGAGCATCAGCTGTATGCCAAGTTTAGCAAATATCAATTTTGGCTAAAGGAGATTTCGTTCCTAGGCCACATCATCTCCGAGGAAGGAGTATCGGTTGATCCCAGAGAAGTGGGAGATGTTCTGAAGTGGAAACAACCGAAAAACGTGAGGGATATTCGGAATTTTCTTGGGATGGACCGATACTACCACCGGTTCATCAAGGACTTCTCGAAGATAGCAAAGCCTATGATGGAGTTGCTAACGAAAGGAAAAGCCTTCCAATGGACACCAGCATGCCAAGAAAGCTTTGAGGAGCTCAAGAAGAGGCTAACCACAGCACCGGTTTTGGTATTGCCGTACGTAAGCAAGAGCTTTGACATATATTGTGACACATCCAGACAAGGGCTTGGATGTGTGCTCATGCAAGAAGGACAAGTGGTAGCCTATGCCTCAAGACAACTCAAGAAGCATGAGCTCAATTACCCTACACATGACTTGGAACTCGCAGCCGTGGTGCATGGATTGAAGATTTGGAGACATTATATCATTGGTCATCGATGTGAGAACTATATGGATCATTAGAGCCTCAAGTACATATTCACTCAAATGGATTTGAATTTGAGGCAACGTCGATGGTTGGAACTTATCAAGGATTATGTTTTTGGAATCAACTATCACCTCGGAAAGGCCAATGTAGTAGCCGATGCATTGAGCCGGAAGGGAGCATGTCACCAACTTACGGTTCGGGAGCTGCCACCCGAGCTACAAAAGGAGTTCGAACGGTTACATCTCGGTTTCTTGAACGATATGGAAGTGATGGAACTCCACTCATCATTGGAACAAGAGATAAGATACGGCCAAGCTACGGATGAGGAGATCAAGGAAAGGATCCAACAAGGAATAGAGAAGGACTTCGAGGAAGACGAGAAGGGTATGCTTTGGCTAGGAAAAAGGATTTGTGTGCCTAACGTGAAGCACATCCGTGACACGATATTAAAGGAGGCACATGACTCACTTTATTCCATACATCTCGGAAGTACCAAGATGTACAAGGACCTGAGGACTTGTTATTGGTGGGATGGTATGAAGAGGGACATAGCTGAGTATGTTGCCCTATGCGACATATGCCAACGGGTGAAGGCCGAACATCAAAGACCCGCTGGACTGTTGCAACCCTTGAAGATACCCGAGTGGAAATGGGAAGACATCAGTGTGGATTTTATCGTTGGATTGCCACGTACTCAATTGGGTTACGACTCCATCTAGGTTATCATGGACCGATTGAGGAAAACAGCTCATTTTCTTCCTGTTAAGACCGTGTACAACGTTGCACAGCTAGCCGAGCTGTACATGGAGCAAATCGTGTGCCGCCATGGAGTCCCGAAGAGGATAGTCTCAGATCGGGGTTCTCAGTTTACCTCTAGATTTTGGAGGAAGCTGCAGAAAGCGATAGGTACACGACTGGATTTTAGCTCCACCTACCCTCCGCAAACCGATGGGCAAACCGAAAGGACGAACCAAATTTTGGAGGACATGTTGAGAGCTTGCGCCTTGAAACATGGGCGTAGTTGGGATAGGAGTTTACCGTACGCTGAATTCTCCTATAACAACAGCTATCAAGCTAGCTTGAAGATGTCACCTTTCGAAGCATTGTATGGTAGACGGTGTAGAGCGCCGTTGTTTTGGAACGAGACCGGAGAGAACCAAGTGTTTGGACCCGAAGTGCTACAAGAGGCTGAAAAGCAAGTCCAAACCATACGGGAGAACTTGAAGGCTGCTCAGTCACGCCAAAAGGGTTATGCAGGCAATAGGTGAAGAAAGTTGACCTTTGAAGTAGGAGACTTCGTATACCTTAAGGTATCGCCTATCCGAGGCCAACGACGTTTCAACGTCAAAGGCAAGCTAGCACCTCGCTACATCGGGCCGTTTAAGACTCTGGACAAGCGAGGAGAAGTAGCCTATCAACTAGAGCTCCCAACACACCTCTCTGACATACATGACGTGTTTCATGTATCCCAGCTCAAGAAGTGCTTGAGAGTACCAGAGGAGCAAGTACCGATGGATGAACTGGAACTTCAAGAGGACCTGACCTATGCAGAGCACCCCATCCAAATTTTGGACGTAAAGGAAAGGGTCACGAGGAACAAAGTGATCCGATGGTGCAAGGTACAATGGAGCCATCATACGGAAGCAGAAGCCACATGGGAACGTGAAGAAGACATCAAGATAGAGTTCCCTCATCTATTCTCTACTAACAAATCTCGAGGGTGAGATTCAATTTAAGGGGGGTAGATTTGTGACACCCTCATTTTTCGAGTTCTGCATGTATTCATGTTTCATGTAGAAAAACACTTTTAAAATAAGTTGAAACCAAGAAAATATTAAAAATATAGCCGAAAAGTGCAAATTCCAGTGTACAGAGAGCGCCGAAGACAACTCCCTTGGTTTGCTAGCCACGTGGCGTGTTCGGAGCTCATCTCCGCAAATGGGAAGAGGTTCGTCGCTAACTAGCTACGTGGCAGGATCGGGGCTCATCCCCGCAAAAAGGGGAGAGGTCCGACCCCGTAGGACATGTGTTGCCCACGGAGCTAGTCTCTACGGAAGGAGCGAGGCCAGTCCCGCAGGACACGTGTATTCACCGCGGAAAAGAGAGGACCAGCCGTGCGGGACACGTGTCGCTCTCGGAGCTCACTTCCGGGTCCGGCCCCGCTAGACACATGTCGCTCTCGGAGCTCTCCTACAAAAGGTTCGGTCCTATTGGACACGTGTCACCTCCGGAGCTTATCTCCTTGAGGTCCGACACTTTCGGACCGTCACTGTTGGACACGTGTCAACCTCGGAGCTTGTCTCTGAGGAGAAAGGAAGTCTGGCGCTACTTGACACGTGGCATTCTCGGAGCTCACCTCCAAAAGGAGGGGAGGTCCACGTGGCGTTCGCGGAGCTCGCCTCTGTTTAAAGGAGAGGTCTCGACCCACCAGACACGTGGCGCACGCGGAGCTCACCTCTGAGTAAGAGGGTGACACGACCCCATTGGTCCTGTCGAGCCAGGATCACGCTGAGGGGTGCTGCGTTGCACAGCACCGTATAACACACGTCAAAGGTGCAAAGCGGAAGCGGAAGTTTTATTACATAAACAGTTATATGAACATGTTTACATCAAAATAAGTTTAGTCCACACTCGCGGGCATAGACTAAGCATCAAGTACACGTTCAGCCCTTGAACGTGTCCTTGCTAGCACACACGCACACTAACTCTGCGGCGTGCACGACTCCCACTCGACGGGGTTCCCCTCCTGGGGTTCCGTCTCCTCTTCGGGAGTCCCTTCCTCATAGAACCCTGCAAAAGCTTCAAACACAAGCAGTGAGCACGAAGGCTCAGCAAGTCTGACCCGTCTCACCTAAACATGGAACTTCTACATGAGGGTAATGGGTTGCATGAGGTAAAAATCATTTGCAAGGACTCGCCTAATTAGTAGAACCTTACTTTCAAGTTTTAGCAGCAGGTTGTGGAGAACCTTACGCGAAGGTACATGAGAGAGCCGCAATCAAACAAGAAACGCATTTCTCTCATGTACTTTGCCCAAAGTTGAAAAGAACTTTAGTTAGCTCTAAGCTACAGCATATCATTAACAATCAATGTCCATCTTTCAATCAGCAACATTTTAACATGTAACTAGCCTGTTCATTCTACGTCACGGTACAGTGAACAAGTGGTACTCACTGACCGCGAGGGACGGCGATTATAATCGATTTACACCTGCAGGGTTACCCGAACAACCCGTCACGTACGCCCGTACTCGATGTTGCCTACAACAACCATCACGGACGCCGTACGCGACTACCTTTCACCCGTTAGCCAAATATTGAACCGGTCCCATCGTCCCGAGCAAGAGGTCCCAGCACGCGCATCTCTGTGCCGCCAGCTGATTTACACCTCGAGCTCTCAACCTACCCTCTGAACGACGGGCAATGCCTCAATACCCAGCTACCCGAGTTACATCAGTTTCCCGGTTCCCATATAGCCGGTAGGTCTTCGGTACTGTTCTAACTTGTTCAACAGGCCCGCACACGGCTCGGTCCTCAATCGACACAAGCGGAGCTACAGCACACAGGCCCCAAAGTCCTGCTGCCCTTACTCTCCGCTCGGTCTCATTTTCTTGCCATGTGTATCATGTGCTATCTCTACCCGAGCAATGTGCCTCTAGCCTATTCTCGCGAGTAGTTCCAACTACTCGACTTGTACCGAATCCTACTCTATCCTAGCAATGCAGTGGCTAACGAGGTTTTCAATCCTAAACCCAACCCATGGTTTTCTTGGCTATGCAGTTGGGTTTCCAATCAAGACTCTAATGCAAAGAACAATATTCAAAGATGTGCTCAAAACAATAAACATTTGTAAAAAGGTTAATGCAAACCGGGGCTTGCCTTGCTGCTCTTGGTCGTAGGCTAGCTGTTCCTCTGGAGTAACGAAGTCTAGGACTTCGGGTTCCTCCTCGACCTTAGCGACTACATGATAAGAACAATGTATGTATTAATTAAATGCATTTGTATTAACTTTGAAGTTGTGAAGTCTATAACCCTTGCTAGACAGACCTAATGATTGTGAAACTTTTACTGTGGCTTGGTTACAACCTAAATAAAGACTTGGTCAAGTTTTAGTTGCAGTGAAGCTCATTTGAGCCCTCCACAATTAATTATGTCCTTGACCTTAATTGGAACTCTTAGGGTGTTCTAGGAATTTTCATGAGACAAACTATGACTTTCTGAAAACTAGATTTTCAGAGGGTTCTAATGGAGTTGGTCTCACTTAATTTGGAAGTTTCTAACTAAAGATATGAGCTAAACAATTTCAGAGAAAATTCTGAAAATGTTTCTGAACATTTTCTTTTTTCTCTGGAACAGTTTTACTAATCACACCATTAGGTGGACTAAATGAGCTCAAATGGTTCTGAAATTTTTATGGTAGTTCAAGGATATTTTGGTGAACATCTCAGCAAAATTTCAGGATTTTCCTCCAAAGGATTCTCCAGTTAAAATTCCTAACAGTTTAAACTTTAAGGAATTAATTCTGGAGAATTAAGGAATTTCATGAAGTGAAACTTGATTTTCTGGAAAGTACTCAGAGAGCTGAATCCAGCAAAATTTGGTTCACTCAATTTGGAGCTTTCTAGCCAAAGTTATAAGGATTTGAAGTTTGAAGGAAATCTGAAAATCGGGGAAAAGTTTAAACTCGCGCGTGGGCCCAGGGGACACGCGTCGCACGCCGAGGCGATGGCACACCGCGGCCCACAATGATTTTACGCGCCAGCACACCCGATCCCGGCCGCAGCCGGATCCCGATTCAAAATATCGGCCGCTGACAGCTGGGGTCCACCCCCTTCTTCAACCTCGCGACACCCGCGCTCCGCCGCCGAGGGACCTCGCCGGAGAGCTCGCCGCTGGCTGCTGTACAGCTCCAAACTTCTTGATTCTGGCCGCCCCTGCCTACTTTTACTTGGGGAACAGGATCCGAGGGTCAGCTGCTCATGACAACGGCCGGAGCATGGTCGGCGACGAGCCGCCATATCGGAATGACTTCGGCCATGTCGGCTGACTCTCCTAGTACCTCAGCTACTTGGGAAATCGGTCGGGAAGCATCAGTGGACCTCAGAGAAGGTCGACATGAGCTCGAGGCAGCTCGGGGAAGGCCCGAAATAGGTCCTCACCGTGCGCCCGATACTCCCCGTTCGTTCCGCCAATAGTAGACCTTGAATTACGCCGGGCACAGAGGTCCTCCGGCCCAGAGTTGTGAAGGCAACTTGTGCGTTACCGTGTCTAGCTCGTGTGGGAGTGGCCTGAGGCCCTCTAATCCTTTCTAGAGCACGAATTAAACAGAATCGTACCCGAAGGTCGTTCTGCACACAGAAAGGGGAAAAGTGGAAATTCGCCGCCGGTGAGCAACCACTCGAGCTGTGGCTCGGGGATGAGCAGCACCGGTCACCTGCGCGTCCAAGGGTGCCTTGGCTCGGGCATGACAACGCCCAGGTTGGGCTGTCCACGAGAGCCCGAGGTGCGGCGGTTTCCAGTTCCGATTTTTATCTTTCGGCACAGCCGATAGCACTCGGGTTCAATCGACTTCTAGCAATGGGGAGGACGGAGGAAGGTCTCTAGTACCTTGCTGGGACCCTGGAGTGGAAGGAGGGAGCTGCGATCGTCCTGATCGATCGGGAGCTCGAGCGGCGGTGATGGCAGTGGAAAAACAGGTCGTGCACGTCGGCAGCTC
Organism: Neostapfia colusana; assembly: GCA_030760725.1. NCBI lineage: Eukaryota > Viridiplantae > Streptophyta > Magnoliopsida > Poales > Poaceae > Neostapfia > Neostapfia colusana. The sequence continues at coordinate 103,760,249 of JASWHV010000004.1, forward strand.
GGGGAAATGGCGACTGAAGCACGCCGGGGAGGGAATAAATAGCCCGGCGGTCCGGTCTCCGGCTTGGGGCGCGCAGCAGGAGCTGGCGCCGGCTGCCCCCCTTCGGTGGCGCGCGCACACAGCAGCCGGGAACCGACTGAACTGTGGTTCAGTCGGTTTGTTTTGAGGCAGAGGCTGACATGTGGGTCCCACCCCTCTTTTAACCTCTGAAATTTACTCCTAACAGCTGTGGTAAACAGTGAACCCTATTCTACCCTTGGCAATTCAAATTATTCACCCAAGAGCCATTTGAATTGATCAAAGTTCAAATGAGGTTTGGTTTGAATGAATTTCAGCATAAGTTCAGTTTGAAATTCAAATAAAGTTTGAATTTCTCCCCCTTAGCTCATGTCAAGATCAACTCCAAATGGAGTGAAAATTGGTGTGTGAGCTCACAAAAATATGCTGAGTAAGAATATGCCTTCCACTTTCAAATTCATGGCATAAAAACAGTTTGAATTTGAATATGTTTTCAAACTGCCCCTTTCCTATCTATACCCAAGATGACCTCAAAAAGGTTTTGAATTTGGGTGAAACTTGGCATGGACATCCTTAGCAAAGTGTAGGAGTTTTCATATGTCCAGCCCATCTATATCACATGTGGGAAATACCCCTTTTGCAATGTGTAAGTTTGTTCTCTAATGAGTATGTTGATAATTGTTACTTGCTCTTCATTTGTGTTCATCATTCTTCCTCAAATGAGGTGTGTGGTGTGGTGATGAACACTGCAAATGAGTGTCAAAAACTGAGGCCCTTACATTCCTCCCCCCTTAAAAGAATCTCGTCCCGAGATTATAAGGTGAAAATGAGAGAGAGGACGGTGGAAAATTACCGGATATGCGACGTGAGAAAGTCGGGGTAGTTAGTGCGAAGGAATTCTTCGCTCTCCCATGTCACTTCGTCCATGGAGTGATTACTCCACAGAACCTTGTAGAACCACAACGTACGGTTGCGTGTGGTTCGGGCCTTTTCATCAATAATCTGCACCGGTTCCTCCCGATAGGTGAGATCCGGTTGCAGTTCTTCAATGTCTTCCAGCTGAACTGTAGTTGATAGCTTGAGACACTTCCTCAGCTGGGAAACGTGAAAGACGTCGTGCACACCGGAAAGTGCTTCTGGTAATTTCAGCCGGTATGCTACTGATCCACATCTTTCGGTAATCTGGAATGGACCGATGAATCGGGGTGCTAACTTTCCCCTCACCCCAAATCTGTTTACGCCCTTCATTGGGGACACCCGCAGATATACGTGATCCCCAACTTCGAATTGTAATGGGCGTCTTCTCCGGTCCGCATACTGTTTCTGTCGGGATTGAGCAGCTCTTAGGTTCGCTTGAATCAGTCGAACCTTTTCTTCCGCGTTGTTGACAAGGTCAATCCCGAAGGTAACCCTCTCGCCAGACTCACACCAGTTCAGTGGTGTGTGGCATTTTCTGCCGTATAGCGCCTCGTAGGGCGCCATCTTGATGCTGGCTTGGTACCCATTGTTGTACGAGAACTCGGCTAATGGCAAGTGATCATCCCAATTCTTGCCGTGATCGATAGCGCAAGCTCGTAACATGTCTTCTAGGATTTGATTTACCCGCTCAGTTTGCCCATCTGTCTGCGGGTGGTAGGCTGAACTACGGATCAGCTTCGTCCCCAAGGCAGTGTGTAGCTGCTCCCAAAAACGGGACACAAATAAAGTGCCCCGGTCCGATATGATGGTACGGGGTACGCCGTATAAGCATAGGATCCGTGAGATGTACAGTTCAGCGTACTTCTTGGCGTTGTAGTTGGTGTTGACCGGGATGAAATGGGCAACTTTGGTGAGCCGATCGACGATTACCCACACAGAATCATGTTTCTGTAAGGTGGTGGGTAAACCGACGATGAAATCCATGCTCACGTCTTCCCACTTCCAGGCAGGAACGCCCAGTGGTTGCAGCAGTCCCGGTTTCCGCATGTGGTCTGCCTTCACCCTTCGACATGTATCACACTCGGACACGTATTTTGCAGTCTCTCGCTTCATCCGTGTCCACCAAAACTTTCTTCTGAGTTCTTGATACATTTTGTTGCTGCCGGGGTGAATAGAAAACTTTGATAAGTGAGCCTCATCAAAGATTTTCTTCCGTAACTCCGGGTTTCGGGGTACGACGATCCGGTTCTTGAACCATAGGACGCCGTCTCCGTCCTTCCGGAAACATTTCAACTCCCCACTGTCTACACGTCTCCGCAAATGTGACATGCCCTTGTCATTCTTCTGGGCTGCCGCTATCTCTTCACGGATGGTGGGGATCAAAGCTAGGTTGTAGAGAGCTCCGTGTGGAATCACATGTAGTGGTGGTTCGCTCTCTTCCAACGGTGTGATGGTCAGATTATTGACGTGTGACTTGCGGCTTAGCGCATCTGCCACAACGTTTGCCTTGCCCGGATGATAATGGATCTCTATTTCGTAATCTTTTATCAGTTCTAACCATCTTCGTTGCCTCATGTTCAACTCCTTCTGAGTGAATATGTACTTGAGGCTTTTGTGGTCGGTATATAAATGTACGAGGTTACCGAGTAGGTAGTGCCTCCACATCTTCAGTGCAAGTACCACGGCAGCGAGCTCCAAGTCGTGAGTTGGATAATTTTGCTCATGGTTCCTAAGCTGCCGTGATCCATACGCGACCACTCTTCGGTCTTGCATCAGCACACATCCGAGCCCAATGCCGGATGCATCGCAGTACACATCGAACGGTTTTGTTGTGTCTGGCTGCGCCAAAACCGGTGCTGATGTCAGGTGCTTGACTAAAGCCTTGAATGCTGCTTCACATGCTGGACTCCAAACATATTTGGTAGCCTTCTTCAGCAGCTCTGTCATTGGCTTGGCAATCTTCGAGAAGTTCGGAATGAACCTCCGATAATATCCCGCGAGTCCGAGGAAACTCCGTACCTCATGAACAGTTCTCGGGGATTTCCAATTTAGCACTTGCGTGATCTTGCTCGGGTCCACAGCGATACCCTCCGCTGAGATGATATGCCCGAGGAAAGGCACTTGCGATATCCAAAACTCGCATTTGCTGAACTTTGCGTATAACTTGTGATCCCGCAGCCGTTGCAAGACTATACGCAGATGTTTCTTGTGATCTTCCTCCGACTTGGAGTATACCAGGATGTCATCGATGAAGACCACGACAAACTTGTCCAGCTCCGGCATGAACACCGAGTTCATTAAGTACATGAAGTGAGATGGAGCATTGGTGAGGCCAAAGGACATGACCAGGTACTCATAAAGTCCGTACCTTGTCGAGAAAGCTGTCTTTGGAATGTCCTCCGCCCTTATCTTAATCTGATGGTACCCGGATCTTAAATCCATCTTGGAAAAGATCTTTGCTTCGACCAATTGATCAAACAACATGTCGATCCGTGGCAACGGGTACTTGTTCTTGATGGTTACGGCATTTAATGGACGGTAGTCCATGCAAAGCCGCAACGTTTCATCCTTCTTTTTGACAAATAATGCCGAACAGCCCCATGGCGAGGAGCTCGGCCTAATAAAACCCTTCTCCAGAAGGTCCGTGAGCTGCGTCTTCAGTTCCGCCAACTCCTTGGGCGCCATCTTGTACGGCCTTCGGGATATTGGCATGGTTCCCGGTGCAAGTTCAATCTTGAACTCCACTTCTCTATCGGGTGGCATCCCCGGCAAATCGTCCGGGAATACATCAGGGAACTCTCGGACCACTGGAATGTCTTCCAATCTAATGGTTGTGGCTTGATAGACACTTGGAAGTTTTATGTCTGGACTGTCCAGAAATAATGAGTGAGAACCGTGCACCTCGTCCATAGCCTGGTTGTAGTCCTCTTCCCAGCCTTGTCCTTCCTCAATAGCGTCGTCCCGCTCTTGAGCAAGGTCCTCATTCTGCTGGGTTAGGGTCTGCACCAGCTCTTGCAACACCGCGATGTCAACACGGCCCTTCTTCTTTGCCTTCTTCAGACGACGCAACTGATTGTGTTGTTCATTCAGTCGCTTGATCGTCGGAAGGAGCACATTGCGGAGTGCACTGTGAGCACTCTCGAAATGATCTCCACGGCTTGTGCTCTCCTTGAGCTTGGTGGCGAGATGCTCCGCATGAACAGCTTGGCTGTCCATCACAGCGTTTCCCGCCCTCATTTGGAGGCTGAGGTTTGCCTCCGCGGGGTTGTACCTTGGGCAAGTCGGGTCTGTTGCCTCCAGGTACCTTTCTTCCCACACATGCTGAGCTCGTCCCTCCACCGGAACGAGTGCGTATGGAGTTCCCTCCATAGCCTGCACGTGTAGTTGGCAGAAACGTGACATAGTGTCACGGGCTGCCACTTGCCACATCCCTTCCGGTTGTCTTCCTCTCAGCGTGACGGTGAATGGCACCCAACCGGGTGGCGTAGGTCCTGCGGGAACCTCGACATGGATCATCCACGTCTTGCTCCCCTCTTCGCCTTCCTCCTTGGTGAAGTATTGCGGCATCTGGTTGTACCCGAAGTATTGGAGCATTTGCCACAATGCTTCCGGGTAGCCGCTACGGTCAGAACAGTGGGAAACTACCCACCCGTTCTCCAACCGTTTATCTGCTGCCATCTGTAAAAATATATTTGAGAAATGTCAAATATTTATTTAAACAGTAAACCCTTGAGTTATAACATAAGATATGTCATTGAACCCATAACACTTGGAAACATAGTTCAAATTTCTAAACAATTTGACTGCTGATCTGTTGTTACCATGACAGCCCTGACCAGTTTCCATATCAATCTGATTTAGGCCAGGTTAAAAGCAAAACCAGTCCTGGAGCTCAACATCAAAGTTAAAGTTAACTTCAATAGCTTTCCAGAAAGTATTTGGTTGGCCTAAGATCTGTCCTGGTTCAGAAGTTATGAGATGTCAAAATTAATAGAATTTCTGGAATCAATTGGACAGCACCTCCCTGCTTTAGGTACTGAATTGATCCAAGAATCCCAGTTAATTCTGTTCTCAATCTGACAGAACTTGCTGTTACAAAGTCGTAACCTACCTCATAAGCTTTCCAGAAGTACCTCATTTCCTATTTTTGGATTTTTAAGAAGGAAGTTATGCTTAACTTACAGAGAGTCTACAGAGAGTCTTTGCTCTGTCCTGTTTTCTGGACAGTTTCAACTCGACTGCATTTTTCGAGTGGTTAAGGGATGAAACACCTCTGGACCTCAACAGAAGAGTTGTAAGGCTCTTCCAACGCTTTCCAGAAATGTATCATACGACCCCAACCTCGAAAGAACTCAACCTCTAACCTCTGATTATCTTCAGCCTTGATTCAGCTGAAAACAGAGTGCTCTGTCCTTAACATCCTATAAGTTGAAAACTTGTTAACTTTGAATATCCTGTATAAGGGAAGGAGTTACATCAAGTTTTACTACTTTGGATCAAAAACCTTCAAGTTTTTAAATGAAGTTGTTCATTTAATTGGATGTGACGTCGAGGCGTCACCAGATTATGTCGGTACTACGTCCTCACAAAGGAAAAACCTATACCGGACTTAGCCGGCTTCGTTAGTTCAGTGGCACTACTCGTCACTCGCACACGGATGCTATACGTCTACCGTTTCGTGGTAAGGCTACCTGCAGAAATTCAACCAATCATCAGACTCGGCTGCACACCGAGCCCGGAATCCATACAGTTGGTACACCCGGCCGTCATCACTCGCCCGGATGTTCTCAAGCCAAACACGCCTTGAGTTACGTGTTCACGTTTTCAGACCACGTGACGGGGTCTCCCATGTTGCACCACGCACGCCAGGGACAGACGTTGCTCGAATACCCCAAACGACATGAAGAGTCGTAGAGGATACTAAAGCGGGTCGGGTTACCTGCCACCCGTGGGGCTCCACCCTTCAGCTTGTGCGCACTGGTGGACAGCGCTTACGTGCACCCCCCAAGACATGAACGTCCCGAGATGCACAATTTTCCGACATAACAAATAGGTTAATAAGCCACTTTCTATATACTAATAACATCCTTATACGGGCTACTAACTCGTTCCTCACTGGATTTTTGAAAAAGAAGACGTTTGTACTGTGTTAAACCTCAAGCGAGCTCTGATACCACGCTGACACGACCCCATTGGTCCTGTCGAGCCAGGATCACGCTGAGGGGTGCTGCGTTGCACAGCACCGTATAACACACGTCAAAGGTGCAAAGCGGAAGCGGAAGTTTTATTACATAAACAGTTATATGAACCTGTTTACATCAAAATAAGTTTAGTCCACACTCGCGGGCGTAGACTAAGCATCAAGTACACGTTCAGCCCTTGAACGTGTCCTTGCTAGCACACACGCACACTAACTCTGCGGCGTGCACGACTCCCACTCGACGGGGTTCCCCTCCTGGGGTTCCGTCTCCTCTTCGGGAGTCCCTTCCTCATAGAACCCTGCAAAAGCTTCAAACACAAGCAGTGAGCACGAAGGCTCAGCAAGTCTGACCCGTCTCACCTAAACATGGAACTTCTACATGAGGGTAATGGGTTGCATGAGGTAAAAATCATTTGCAAGGACTCGCCTAATTAGTAGAACCTTACTTTCAAGTTTTAGCAGCAGGTTGTGGAGAACCTTACGCGAAGGTACATGAGAGAGCCGCAATCAAACAAGAAACGCATTTCTCTCATGTACTTTGCCCAAAGTTGAAAAGAACTTTAGTTAGCTCTAAGCTACAGCATATCATTAACAATCAATGTCCATCTTTCAATCAGCAACATTTTAACATGTAACTAGCCTGTTCATTCTACGTCACGGTACAGTGAACAAGTGGTACTCACTGACCGCGAGGGACGGCGATTATAATCGATTTACACCTGCAGGGTTACCCGAACAACCCGTCACGTACGCCCGTACTCGATGTTGCCTACAACAACCATCACGGACGCCGTACGCGACTACCTTTCACCCGTTAGCCAAATATTGAACCGGTCCCATCGTCCCGAGCAAGAGGTCCCTGCACGCGCATCTCTGTGCCGCCAGCTGATTTACACCTCGAGCTCTCAACCTACCCTCTGAACGACGGGCAATGCCTCAATACCCAGCTACCCGAGTTACATCAGTTTCCCGGTTCCCATATAGCCGGTAGGTCTTCGGTACTGTTCTAGCTTGTTCAACAGGCCCGCACACGGCTCGGTCCTCAATCGACACAAGCGGAGCTACAGCACACAGGCCCCAAAGTCCTGCTGCCCTTACTCTCCGCTCGGTCTCATTTTCTTGCCATGTGTATCATGTGCTATCTCTACCCGAGCAATGTGCCTCTAGCCTATTCTCGCGAGTAGTTCCAACTACTCGACTTGTACCGAATCCTACTCTATCCTAGCAATGCAGTGGCTAACGAGGTTTTCAATCCTAAACCCAACCCATGGTTTTCTTGGCTATGCAGTTGGGTTTCCAATCAAGACTCTAATGCAAAGAACAATATTCAAAGATGTGCTCAAAACAATAAACATTTGTAAAAAGGTTAATGCAAACCGGGGCTTGCCTTACTGCTCTTTGTCGTAGGCTAGCTGTTCCTCTGGAGTAACGAAGTCTAGGACTTCGGGTTCCTCCTCGACCTTAGCGACTACATGATAAGAACAATGTATGTATTAATTAAATGCATTTGTATTAACTTTGAAGTTGTGAAGTCTATAACCCTTGCTAGACAGACCTAATGATTGTGAAACTTTTACTGTGGCTTGGTTACAACCTAAATAAAGACTTGGTCAAGTTTTAGTTGCAGTGAAGCTCATTTGAGCCCTCCACAATTAATTATGTCCTTGACCTTAATTGGAACTCTTAGGGTGTTCTAGGAATTTTCATGAGACAAACTATGACTTTCTGAAAACTAGATTTTCAGAGGGTTCTAATGGAGTTGGTCTCACTTAATTTGGAAGTTTCTAACTAAAGATATGAGCTAAACAATTTCAGAGAAAATTCTGAAAATGTTTCTGAACATTTTCTATTTTCTCTGGAACAGTTTTACTAATCACACCATTAGGTGGACTAAATGAGCTCAAATGGTTCTGAAATTTTTATGGTAGTTCAAGGATATTTTGGTGAACATCTCAGCAAAATTTCAGGATTTTCCTCCAAAGGATTCTCCAGTTAAAATTCCTAACAGTTTAAATTTAAGGAATTAATTCTGGAGAATTATGGAATTTCATGAAGTGAAACTTGATTTTCTGGAAAGTACTCAGAGAGCTGAATCCAGCAAAATTTGGTTCACTCAATTTGGAGCTTTCTAGCCAAAGTTATAAGGATTTGAAGTTTGAAGGAAATCTGAAAATCGGGGAAAAGTTTAAACTCGCGCGTGGGCCCAGGGGACACGCGTCGCACGCCGAGGCGACGGCACACCGCGGCCCACAATGATTTTACGCGCCAGCACACCCGATCCCGGCCGCAGCCGGATCCCGATTCAAAATATCGGCCGCTGACAGCTGGGGTCCACCCCCTTCTTCAACCTCGCGACACCCGCGCTCCGCCGCCGAGGGACCTCGCCGGAGAGCTCGCCGCTGGCTGCTGTACAGCTCCAAACTTCTTGATTCTGGCCGCCCCTGCCTACTTTTACTTGGGGAACAGGATCCGAGGGTCAGCTGCTCATGACAACGGCCGGAGCATGGTCGGCGACGAGCCGCCATATCGGAATGACTTCGGCCATGTCGGCTGACTCTCCTAGTACCTCAGCTACTTGGGAAATCGGTCGGGAAGCATCAGTGGACCTCAGAGAAGGTCGACATGAGCTCGAGGCAGCTCGGGGAAGGCCCGAAATAGGTCCTCACCGTGCGCCCGATACTCCCCGTTCGTTCCGCCAATAGTAGACCTTGAATTACGCCGGGCACAGAGGTCCTCCGGCCCAGAGTTGTGAAGGCAACTTGTGCGTTACCGTGTCTAGCTCGTGTGGGAGTGGCCTGAGGCCCTCTAATCCTTTCTAGAGCACGAATTAAACAGAATCGTACCCGAAGGTCGTTCTGCACACAGAAAGGGGAAAAGTGGAAATTCGCCGCCGGTGAGCAACCACTCGAGCTGTGGCTCGGGGATGAGCAGCACCGGTCACCTGCGCGTCCAAGGGTGCCTTGGCTCGGGCATGACAACGCCCAGGTTGGGCTGTCCACGAGAGCCCGAGGTGCGGCGGTTTCCAGTTCCGATTTTCATCTTTCGGCACAGCCGATAGCACTCGGTTTCAATCGACTTCTAGCAATGGGGAGGACGGAGGAAGGTCTCTAGTACCTTGCTGGGACCCTGGAGTGGAAGGAGGGAGCTGCGATCGTCCTGATCGATCGGGAGCTCGAGCGGCGGTGATGGCAGTGGAAAAACAGGTCGTGCACGTCGGCAGCTCGGGGAAATGGCGACTGAAGCACGCCGGGGAGGGAATAAATAGCCCGGCGGTCCGGTCTCCGGCTTGGGGCGCGCAGCAGGAGCTGGCGCCGGCTGCCCCCCTTCGGTGGCGCGCGCACACAGCAGCCGGGAACCGACTGAACTGTGGTTCAGTCGGTTTGTTTTGAGGCAGAGGCTGACATGTGGGTCCCACCCCTCTTTTAACCTCTGAAATTTACTCCTAACAGCTGTGGTAAACAGTGAACCCTATTCTACCCTTGGCAATTCAAATTATTCACCCAAGAGCCATTTGAATTGATCAAAGTTCAAATGAGGTTTGGTTTTAATGAATTTCAGCATAAGTTCAGTTTGAAATTCAAATAAAGTTTGAATTTCTCCCCCTTAGCTCATGTCAAGATCAACTCCAAATGGAGTGAAAATTGGTGTGTGAGCTCACAAAAATATGCTGAGTAAGAATATGCCTTCCACTTTCAAATTCATGGCATAAAAACAGTTTGAATTTGAATATGTTTTCAAACTGCCCCTTTCCTATCTATACCCAAGATGACCTCAAAAAGGTTTTGAATTTGGGTGAAACTTGGCATGGACATCCTTAGCAAAGTGTAGGAGTTTTCATATGTCCAGCCCATCTATATCACATGTGGGAAATACCCCTTTTGCAATGTGTAAGTTTGTTCTCTAATGAGTATGTTGATAATTGTTACTTGCTCTTCATTTGTGTTCATCATTCTTCCTCAAATGAGGTGTGTGGTGTGGTGATGAACACTGCAAATGAGTGTCAAAAACTGAGGCCCTTACAGAGGGAGGTCTCGCCCGCCTGACACGCGGCACAACCAGAGCTTGTCTCTGCGGAAAAGGGAGCCCAGGTTCCCTCAGGACACGTGGAGCTTCTGGAGCTCATCACCGTGTAAGAACGCGATTCTGATGCGGTTTCTTTTCTGTAAGCGTGGGAATCCCCGGTACTGAAGAAACCGACATGATTTCTACAATATTACCACACCGAATCAATCTAAGATAAGTTGTTAAAATTCAAGAACAATTTGAATAGGACTCTTATTCGAAATCCAAACTGATTAGGACTCTTCTCTTTCCGGTTATAAATAGAACCGAAAACCTCTGGCCAAAACCACGAACTTCTTTTCCAACTCTCGAGTAGACAACTTAGAGCCCTAGCCCCTAGCTCGCCGAGTAAACCTCTTCGTCGGAGTACAACCGCCGGAAGAGACCGTCGATGAGCCTGGATCATGATCAACATCGCCGGAGGAGCCCCGACGATCTGTTTTGCTAGGAGGGTGGACCGAAGAGAGTAAGGTAGGTTTCCAATACCACCTTACGACATCATTGTTTTTTCTTTGCATCTGTTCTTTGATTCTTTTCGAACAGAAGCTTTTTCTTGGGCAAATCACGTGTTGATCGGTTTTTGATCTTAGTCAATATCATCGCCACATCCACAATTGATCTCTACAACTCTGTTCATCGTAAAAATCAAGCAAAAATACAAGGACACGTACAACTGATCTAATAAAAATTTGCATCATAGGAATTAGCATGCATACGCATCATCGCATCTTGATTAGAGTTTGTGCATGGTATTGATTGCTATGAATCTTGTATGTGCGTAATCGTGCATAGAAGGACAAGCTCAGGGAGCTGTCTACGACGAGCTGCAACAACAAGGTTTCGAGATCCAAGAGCAACTAGAACCGCAAGAACAAGACAAGTGCCCCTTGACCATATTGATCCTATGTTTTGGGAAACTGTTTTGTTTGCGAAAAGGTGTGTGCGCTGAGTCAAACATGATGGAAAACCCTTTCATAGGAGTTTACTAGATTTGGTTAAACCCCCTAGTCACCAGGGAAGTTATTGAGTCGGGTATGATTTTGCTTTTATTCTTCGCTGAGTCTATGGGATTGGGAAGCGAGATAGATATGTCCAGCTAACTGCACTCGTAATGATAATGAGAAACTGATGTTGTTAATGAACATGGATCAGAGGGAGATCTAGGCAAGCCTGGGTTTGTGAATGAGGTAGCATGAGATGGTGGTTTTACTTGCCGTAGATCTAAGGACCGGTTCATGCGAGCCATACCAAGATTACAGTGCCACCACAAGGCCAAGTATGGGTGCGGCTTAGCTGAGTAGTTAGGTAAGTTGCTAGATTGTTATGGACCGTGGAAGGCGCGGGGAACGGGAGTCAAGTGAGGACTGCCCTGGGAACAGCATGGCACCGTTGAGGACGAAAGGACGAACCAAATTTTGGAGGACATGTTGAGAGCTTGCGCCTTGAAACATGGGCGTAGTTGGGATAAGAGTTTACAGTACGCCGAATTCTCCTATAACAACAGCTATCAAGCTAGCTTGAAGATGTCACCTTTCGAAGCATTGTATGGTAGACGGTGTAGAACGCCGTTGTTTTGGAACGAGACCGGAGAGAACCAAGTGTTTGGACCCGAAGTGCTACAAGAGGCTGAAAAGCAAGTCCAAACCATACGGGAGAACTTGAAGGCTGCTCAGTCACGCCAAAAGGGCTATGCAGACAATAGGCGAAGAAAGTTGACCTTCGAAGTAGGAGACTTCGTATACCTTAAGGTATCACCTATCCGTGGCCAACGACGTTTCAACGTCAAAGGCAAGCTAGCACCTCGCTACATCGGACCATTTAAGATTTTGGACAAGCGAGGAGAAGTAGCCTATCAACTAGAGCTCCCAACATATCTCTCCGACGTACATGACGTGTTTCATGTATCCCAGCTCAAGAAGTGCTTGAGAGTACCAGAGGAGCAAGTACCGATGGAAGAGCTTGAACTTCAAGAGGGTTTGACCTATGCGGAGCACCCTGTCCGAATTTTGGACGTAAAGGAAAGGGTCACAAGGAACAAAGTGATCCGATGGTGCAAGGTACAATGGAGCCATCACACCGAAGCTGAAGCCACATGGGAGCGTGAAGAAGACATCAAGGCAGAATTTCCTCATCTATTCTCTACTAACGAATCTCAAGGGCGAGATTCAATTTAAGGGGGGTAGATTTGTGACACCCTTATTTCTGGTTTCTGCATGTATTCATGTTTCGTGTAGAGAAAACATTTTAAAAGAAGTGGGAACAGAGAAAGAATAAAAAAGATAGCCAAAAAGAGCCGAATCCAGTTCACAGAGATCGTCGAAGACAACTCCCGTGGCCCGCTGGCCACGTGGCGCCTTCGGAGCTCATCTCCGCAAATGGGGAGAGGTCCACCGCTAAACTGGCTAAGTGGCAGGCTCGGGGCTCATCTCCGCAAAGGGGGAGAGGTCCGACCCTGTGGGACACGTGTTGCCCCCGGAGCTAGCCTCTGCGAAGAAGCAAGGCCAGCCGCAGGACACGTGTCACCTTCGGAGCTAGTCACCGTGGAAATTAGAGGACCAGTCGCGCGGGATACGTGTCGATCTCGGAGCTCACCTCCGAGAGGTCCGGTTCTATTGGACACGTGTCGCCATCGGAGCTTATCTCCGGGAGGTCTGACACTGTTGGACACGTGTCAACCTCGGAGCTCGTCTATGAGCAGAAAGGGAGTTTGGCACTGTTAGGACACATGGCACACCCGGAGCCACCTCCGGAGAGAGGAAAGGTCCGGCACTGACACATGGCGTGCGCGGAGCCACCTCCGAATAGAGAGGAGGTCCCAACCGCCAGGATACGTGGCGCATGCGGAGCTCACCTCCGAAGGAGAGGGAGGTCTCGCTCGCTTGACACGCGGCACAACCGGAGCTCGTCTCTGCAGAAAGGGGGAGACCAGGCCCCAGTGGACACGTGGAGCTTCCGGAGCTCATCACCGCGGAGGTAACGAGTTCTAGAGCGGTTTTTAGATTCTGTACGCGTAGAAATACCGGTACGGAGAGGAAACCGACCTGAATTCCACAATGTTACCGCACCAAATCAACTAAAGATAAGTTGTTAAGATTCAACGACAATTTGAATAGGACTCTTATTTGAAATACAATCAGATTAGAACTCTTCTTCTCCTGATTATAAATAGAACGCAGAACCCTTGGCCAAAACCACGAACTTCTTTTCCACCTCCTGAGCCGACGACTTAGAGCCCTAGCCCCAACTCGCCGAGTAAGCCCATCGCCGGAGTTCAGACGAGGGAGATCACCGGAAGAGAGCCCCAACGATCAGTCTTGCTAGGAGAAGGACCCCGAGCACCAAGAAGAACGTAAGGTAGGCCTCCAATATCACCTTGCGACATCGTTGCGTTTTCTTTGCATCTGTACTTCGATTCCTTTCGAACAGAAGCTTTTTCGTGGACAGATCACTTGCTGATCGGTTTGATTTAGATCTAAAGTCAAGATCATCGCCACGTCCACATTTGATCCGGACATCTCTGTTCATCGTTAAACCATGCAAGAACACGTACAAACTTATCTAATAAAAACTGCATCATAGGACTAACATGCATATGCATCATCGCATCTAGCTAAAGTTTATGCATGATATTGATTGCTGTGGATCTTGTATGTGTGTAATCCTGTATAGAAGGACAAGCTCAGGGAGCTGTCTACGATGAGCTGCAACAACAAGGTTTCGAGATTCAAGAGCAACCGGAACCGCCAGAACAAGACAAGTGCCTTTTGACCATATTGATCCTATGTTTTGGGAAAACTGGTTTGTTTTGCGAAAAGGTGTGTGTGCTGAGTCAAACATGATGGGAAACCCTTTTATAGGAGTTTACTAGTTTTTGTTAAACCACCCTTGTAGCCAGGGAAGTTTATGAGTCGGGTATGGTTTTTGCTTTTAAGCTTCGCTGAGTCCATGGGATTGGGAAGCGAGATAGATGTGTCTAGCTAACTGCACTTGTAATGATAATGAGAAACTGATGTTGTTAATAAACATGGATCGGAGGGAGATCTAGGCAAGCCTGGGTTTGTGAATGAGGTAGAATGAGATGGTGGTTTACTTGCCGTAGATCTAAGGACCCGTTCATGCGAGCACATGCCAGGATAACAGTGCCACCACAAGGCCAAGTATGGGTGCAGCTTAGCTGACAAATTAGGTAAGTTGCTAGATTGTTATGGACCGTGGAAGGCGCAGGGAATGGGAGTCGAGTGAGGACTGCCCTGGGAATTGCATGGCACAAGAGGGGGCCCGTGGGTGGGAGAATTGGAGATTCTAGCCTGCCGGTGAAACCTTAGTGAGTCCATACATCTAGTAGCCCCTTTGTAAAGGCTATTTTGTGATCTCTTGGCCATACACCGAAGGTTGTATACTGGTATAATGGAGGTTCTGCAGTTGTCGACGGGTGACGAAATCACAAACTTGTGGGTAAAGAGGTGCAAACTCTGCAGAGTCTTAAAACTATCATGATAGCCGAGCTTACGGTCACGAACGCCTGGCCAACTTCCATGATTAGTTGGGATGGTTATTGGATATGGTTATTGGTTATGGTTTTGGTTATGGGTTTGTTTTGGTTTTGTTTTTGGGACTGTTGAGTCCGGGTGATGAGACGGGTTGCATGACTGATGAGTCATGGCAACGAAGTTGGTCTCGGTGGGAGACGAAGTTGTTTATGAGGTGAAATGGTACCGAATACGAGATGGTATTCGTGAGCAAGAATGAGATTGATTGATGTATGGATGGGACATGGAAGGTAATGAACAATGGAGATATGATTGATATTTTAATACATGTTGGGATTACATTCACTTAAAGATAAGTTGATGTTTTATCGAGGTTTTTTTGATAAATAACTTTGCTTTCTGCAATGAGCCTTTTTATACCTACCTTGTTATGACCTACATATCATATTTTCCCGCACTTGCTGAGTACATCATTGTACTCAAACTTGCATTATTAATTCATCATCAGCAACAGGAAAAGATTACTATGAAGACAAAGTGCAGCATTAGGCGTGTAATCTGTTCTCAACCTTGCCTGTGGGGATGGAGTAGAGATGGAGCCGCTACTACTTAGATTACTTCCGCACTAGTTAGAAGACTTCCGCTGCTAGAATAAAGACTTCCGCTGCATAGAAATAAGACTTCTTGTGTGAGCATGAGTCCAAGACTCATGAGACATTGTAATAAACTCTGTTATTCGTGGTTATATATATTATGAATTCAGTTTGTGGAACATATGTGTATGTGTGATGAACATCCTGGGCACACATATGCATTAGTTCTCGGTTCCGTGGTTTTCCACAGAATTGAGGGTGTCACACGTGTCCAGCGGTGCCGGACCTCCTCTCTCTGAGGAGGTGAGCTCCGAGGGCGATACGTGTCTAGCGGATCCGGACCTCATCCCTTCCGCAGGGATGAGCTCCGAAAACGCCACGTATACCGCGGGGCTGGGCCTTGCCTCTCCTCCAAGGCGAGCTCCGAGGACGACACGTGTCCAGTGGGGCTGGGCCTCTCCTCTCCTCCGAGGGGAGCTCCAAGGGCGACATGTGTCCCATGGGGTCGGACCTCCCCTCTCTTCAGAGGCGAGCTCCAAGGGCGACACGTGTCCCTCGGGGTCAGACCTCCCCTCTCCGCAGGGATGAGCTCCGAGCCTGCCACGTGGCCAGCAGTGCCGGACCTCAACCATTTGCAGGGGTGAGCCTTGAAAGTGCCACGTGTCCCGCGGGCCAGAGGAAGTGTCGACAGTGCACCTCGGCAAATTGGAATTGGCTCATGTCAGCTATCTTTCTCCCATTCCCCACCATTTTTATGATTCTTTCTCCATTTCTACTTCTGTTATAATGTTTCTCTATGAAAAATGTATGCAATGCAACGAAATGGATTCTAGGGTGTTACAAGGACCCCAGCAGAGGCGACCAAAAGTCATGTTCAGCCGCTAGTGGTCCATACATCGCAGCTATCCAAATAATCCAAGTACTAATGACCTTTTTCTTGTTTTTAGTTGTGCAGGAGTGAGGACGACAGGAGTTCATCCCATGACCGATCCGTGAGATCGATCAGGGGCTCGTGGGCTATTGACGGGGTTCTAGACTCTGAAGCTCGGGAAAGAAGTGGAAGGACCTCCCGCGAAGGACGATAGAGTATGCCCGAGCTCGGAGGGGTCAGAGCAGGAAGTATGAGGATCCCGGGGCCAACCGCTGGGTGAGCCGCGAGACTAGACATTGAGGAGCATATGAAGAAAAGGCTTTGAAGGGAAGGCCCGAACCCAACCTCGGGTTGGAGAGAAGCAGGTGGCCTTCAATGCGGAGCAGACGCCGCCCCAGCCAAGTGGGGAGGCACTTGAGTGCCCTTCCTAAACTCGGCATTGAATGCCCGTCACCTCCTACGGAACCAAAGAGGAGTGGAACGTGGGGCACGCGTCTGCCTCAGTATGGTCTACTCCGACGAAGGGACAGAGAGAAAGAGAGAGAGTATAAATAGAGGGACCTGTCCACCCCACGAGGACAGGCTCTCACACTTGTAAGAACCACCCCCATCCTTGAGTAAGAAGAAGCGAGACAACCTGGCTGGACGTAGGGCACTTTGCATGAACCAGGATAATGTCACACCCGATTTTTCTGAAGAACAACCAAGTGAATATCACATGTATGCCAGGATCATTTTCTCATACATGTGATGACAAATAGTGAAGCATCATTTATTACAAGCCAGGTGTCGAATATAAATAAGTCTTACATAGCATATGCCTCGATGGACAATAATAAGTTCATAAAATAGCAGCGGAATAATTATTCTCGTGGGCTCCGTCACAGGCGTTGCCCGGGGGACTCCATGAACCTAGAATCCTTCGTCGGGTCCAAAGTCTTGATCATTAAACACCACATCATTCTATTGACCTGAGCAGCAATATAAACCAACAAATATGCAAGGTTCAGTACCGATGGTACTCAGCAAGTGTGGGAAAGTTATGTCATGCATGGCTAGAACAAGGAGAGGTTGAACTCATGGTTAAAGCACTACACAATTAATACCTATCACCTTAGCTTATTAAGCACCTACATTACTACATAGGTGAAATGGTCCCAATCTCCCATCCCATCATCATAATCAAATAACCATAACATCATTTCCAATGTTAAGCTCCCCGCTTAACATCCACAACTTCCAAAGCCATCATCCTCTAATCATGAATAAGTCCAAGCCGCTCTTGACCGTGAGCACGGCTGTCATGACAGTTTTGACTCTGCAGAGTTTGCACCACTGTACCCACATGTAGTGATTTCATCCCCCGTTACCGGGTGGACTAAAAGAACCTCCATTATGCCAGTGGCTACGAACCACATTCACACTTCCCAGGTGTGTAGCCAGGAGATCACTACGAAGCCTTTACAAAGGGATTCCCGACGAGCGTGGGCCCACTGAGGTTTCACCCCTAACAGCATACAAGAGGCTCCAACCCCGCTGCAGTGGCCCCCTCTTGAGCCTTGCGGTTCATATGGTAGTCCAGCTGACACCTATTCCCCGCACCATCCAACACACCCATACTATGCCGGGGATACACCTAATTAATTGGCCAAGCTGCCCCATTTCAGCATGTGGTTGGCACAGTAAAGCTAGGTTACATGCTCCATGAACCGGTCCTTAGGATCCAGGCAAGTACTAAACACAAACCCGAGTCTCGTGCACCTAGCACCAACCAAAACATCCAACTTGCCTTGATCCCTACCTCTTCATAACTCATAATATCTCATTCAAGAGTATGGTAAAATAAACTGATGATCTCATATCCCAAATATCCCATTCTAAGCATGGCTAAGCACAAGTAATATGAATGACATAATGAAACAAAACCCCAACCCAAGCTACAAGGAAAACAAGGTAATGCAATTCTAGGGAAACTTCCTAGCATGGGTTTCATATTTCAATTGACAATGCAAATAAAATTCTATCTACACACCCTAGTATAGGATCAAAGTGATCAAGGACACTTGCCTCCTTCCTGCTGCTCTTGGAATGAGTAGTCCTGATCTTGGAAAGGAAGAACTTGCTCTGGAGCAGGTTCTACATCATATCATCACGCATAGCAAAAGAAAAACAACAATCCATAAGACATAGTTCACACTTCCACTTCATACAAACCACACATTCACATTTATGAAAGTCATTCACAATTATATGTGTTGTGGTTACTCTATGGGTGTTGATTTGTGGCCTTCATGCACTTTTAATCATGTGTATATGATTCCTACTTTTGTATTCACATTTATGCTTGCATACTATATATATGAGTTTCCAATTTAAATAAATTCCTTACATTCAATTACTACACCTTTTAGCTACCAAGTATGCATGAAAGGTATTTTCCTACTCCATATGTGTCTTCAGAACTTCTACCAACCCTAAACTGAATTCTTTGGATTTTGGAAACTTCATTTATCATTTTCTAATTATTTATACCTAGCTTGCTATATTTTCAAATTTACTTCCTATGCCTAAATATGTACTTTATTATGAAAATAGTAAGACACATCATCTAAACAGAATAGGTTCTGATCCAAAATAGTTAATAATATATTTTCTTAATCTTTTCCTCTGATGTAAACTATTTTACATTTATTTTTCTAATTTTCAGAATTATTCCCTACTTAAAAATGTGTCCCTCTAACTAATAAATGTGAATAATCAATTATACCGATTCATTTCAGCCAAAAATCTATTTTTATCTCACTCCAAGGTTTTCTAAGTACTGGGAAAGTTTTTAATTTGAATTTGACCCTATGTTTGTCCCACCTTTTAAATTTTAAATACTAGCCACATATTCAAATTCCTAACTTTTATATCAAATAGGGTTCAAAAGGTAAACTCACCCCACTACAGGGTCCATTAATTTATTTTAAGAATTTTCAGGGGTCTAACTACACTTAACAGAGGGGTTTTTCCTAATTTTTATTAAGTCCAGGGGCTAAAACTGATTTTTAAATGAATTTACATGATTTTCTGAAGTTCCAGGGGCTAGATCAGAAGTTTCCGGGGCTAGCTCTTATTTCCCGAGAACCCCAGGGGGTAGTGCGTAAGAATTCTAGTCTTTATAACGCGGGACTGACATGGACCGTCCGATTTAAAACAGACGGCTGAGATTATAACATCGAACCAGTACGTGGGGATTTAAACTCTACCGTGCGATTTAAAATAAACGGCGCACAAGCGGCCACGTCGCTCTGATTGAGCGCGGGCGGCGCTGCCCGGCGGCGCACGGTGGCGGGAGGCGGCGATCTCGCCGGAGAGTTTCGGATCTTCGTCAATTCTTCCTAAAACTGTGATTTTATGGCATAGATCGGTGGAGGGGAGGTCGAGGATCTCACCTCGGGGGTTTTCTTGAGCTCGGAGGTCCTGGAAGGCGGTCGGCGACGAGGTCCGAGGTGAATTCACGGCGAGGCTCGTCGGCGCTGTGTTTGAACTACAAACCACCGCGTTTTCTGCACCTGCGATGTTCCTCGAAGGCGGTGGATCAAGACCAGCGAGTTAGATCGGAATTCCCGAGCGTAGATCGGGCAGAATTCGCCGGAGGGGCTCGGGTTCTCACCGGAGAGAAAATCGGCGGATCGTGGGAAAAAACGGGACGATGCCGGGGTTTTTATAGACGGGAGAAGGGCGGCGGGTTGGTTTAGATCAAGCTGGAGTCTTCGGGGTCCGGAAGTCGGCTGGGATACGCGAGATTTTTCGGTCGGTTTTGATTCGGGTGAGAGAGTCCGGCCGAGCGCGGGCGCGGGCGCGAGGAGGAAGAAAGGTTGGCGGGCCCCGCATGTCAGTGGGAAGAAGGGGGGGCGCGCGCGGCTGCGGGCTGGCGCGGGATCGGTGGGCCGGCTGGTGGGTTTCGGCCCACTGGCCGGTTCTTTTTCTGTTTTCCGTTTTCTTTTTCTATTTATTTTCTGTTTTAAGTTTAAATTGAATTCCAGTTTGAATTTGAATTTTTGCAACACATGCAACACGTCCAAAATTTTTTAAATTCCCCTCTTAACAGGATTTTGGGGTGTTACAGCTCTACGCCCCTTAAAAGAAATCTCGTCCTCGAGATTGGTGGTTCTAAGAAAACAATTCCGGAAATTGTGCCTTAAGCTCATCTTCTCGCTCCCAGGTGGCTTCCTCTTCTGAGTGATGCTTCCACTGCACCTTGCACATCCGGATTCTTTTATTTCTGGTGAGGCGTTCCATTGTCTCCAAAATCTTGGATGGTTGCTCGGCATAAGACAAATCCTCAGCTACGTCCACTTCATTCATGGGTAACACCTCTTCAGGCGTTCTCAGACATTTCTTGAGTTGTGACACATGGAATACATCGTGCACATCCGATAGGCGAGCCGGTAATTCTAGTTGATACGCCACTTCGCCTTTCCTCTCCAGAACTTGAAAGGGTCCGATATATCGAGGTGACAACTTCCCTTTTACCTTTAATCGACGAAGTCCTCGGATAGGGGACACCTTGAGATAGACATAGTCTCCCACGTTGAAAACGAGCTCTCTTCTTCGTACATCGGCATAGCTCTTTTGGCGTGTCAGTGCTATTCTCAAGTTGTTGCGAATTTCTCTCACCTTCGCCTCGGCTTCTTGTAGTACTTCGGGACCAAACACTTTACTTTCCCCTGTTTGGTTCCAAAATAGGGGAGTTCTGCACTTCCTCCCATACAAAGCTTTGAAGACATCTTCATACTGGCCTGGTAGCTGTTGTTATAGGAGAATTCCGCATACGGTAAGTTCTTGTCCCAACTCCGATTGTTTTTGAGTGCACATGCCCTCAGCATATCCTCAAGAATCTGATTAGTTCTTTCCATCTGCCCATCAGTTTGGGTATGATAGGCAGAACTAAAGTTTAGATGGGTTCCCATGGTTTCATGCAACTTCTGCCAGAACCTCGAGGTGAACTGTGTCCCTCGATCCGACACAATCTTCTTTGGCACTCCATGGTAACACACGATCCTTGACATGTACAACTCCGCCAATTTGGATCCACTGTAGCTTTCCTTCACAGGGATGAAGTGAGCTACCTTGGTTAGCCTGTCGATGATGACCCATATTGAATCATATCCTGATTGGGTCCTAGGCAACCCCACTATGAAATCCATACCGATTTCTTCCCATTTCATTCAGGCACTTTGAGTGGTTGCAATAATCCCGCGGGTCATTGATGTTCTGCTTTCACCAACTGACATGTGTCACATAGGGCAACATGTTCCGCAACATCTCGCTTCATGCCATACCACCAATACCTGCTCTTGAGGTCCTGGTACATCTTCGTACTCCCAGGATGGATGGAATAGTCGGAATCGTGAGCCTCCTTCAAAATGAATTCACGAATCTCTTTTACTTCAGGCACACAGATTCTTTTCCCGTGCCACACCGTACCTTGTTCATCCTCTCTGAAACCAGGAGCTTTATTTTCCTTGATGAGTTGTCTGATCTCTTGTATCTTCTCATCATTCTTTTGACCCTCGCGTATGTCTCGCTCTAGTGTGGAGTCCACTTCCATGACGATGGCTTCACCACTATTCACCAGGCATAGATTGAGTCTTATAACATCGTCCTTCAATTCTGCAGGCATGTCCTTCAAGCTCAACCTATTGACTTGCACTTTCCGGATTAAAGCATCTGCCACGACGTTTGCTTTCCCAGGATGATAGTTGATGCCCACATCAAAGTCATTGATTAGCTCTAACCATCTCCTTTGTCTGAGGTTGATATCTGGCTGTGTGAAAATGTACTTTAAACTCTTATGATCCGTATATATCTCTGTCCTCTTCCCCATCAAATAGTGCCACCAAATTTTCAACGCGTGTACCACTGCGGCTAGTTCTAGGTCATGTGTAGGATAGTTCTTCTCGTTCTTCCGGAGCTGCCGGGATGCATAAGCCATGACATGCCTTTCTTGCATGAGAACACATCCCAACCCGTTTCCAGAGGCATCGCAGTACACCGTAAAGTTCTTCTGCATATCTGGCATAACTAGCACTGGGGTTGTTGTCAATCTTTTCTTTAACTCCTAAAAACTCGTCTCGCACTGCGGCGTCCATGTGAATGTGATTCCCTTCTCCAACAGTTTGGTGAGGGGTTTCGAGATCTTGGAGAATCCCTCAATAAACCGTCGATAGTATCCAGCCAATCCCAAGAAGCTTCGAACTTCCCCGACATTTTCAGGGGTCTTCCACTTCTGTATATCCTCGATTTTGGCGGGATCCACGGAGATTCCTCCCTCCGAGATTATATGTCCTAAGAAGGGAACTCTCTTCAGCCAAAACTCACACTTGCTCAACTTGGCATATAGTTGGTGTTCTCTCAGCCTCTGCAACACCAACCTTAGATGTTTCTCATGTTCTTCTTCATCTTTGGAGAAGACAAGAATGTCATCTATGAAAACCACCACAAATTTGTCCAGATATTCCATGAATACCTTGTTCATGAGATACATGAAGTACGTCGGGGCATTAGTTAGCCCAAAAGGCATGACAGTGTATTCATACAGTCCGTACCGAGATACGAAAGCTGTCTTGGGAATATCAGATTGCCTTATCTTAAGTTGGTGGTATCCCGATCTGAGATCAATTTTCGAGAACACACAAGCTCCCTTCAACTGATCAAACAAGTCTTCAATGCGGGGTAATGGGTACTTATTTTTGATGGTTACCTCATTCAAGGCACGGTAGTCCACGCATAACCTTTGGGTTCCGTCCTTTTTGGGCACAAATATGACTGGAGCTCCCCAAGGTGAGAAACTAGGACGAATATACCCCTTCTTCGTCAATTCTCTCAAATGATCCTTGAGTTCTCCCAGCTGTTTGGAGTCCATCCGATAAGGTCTCTTGTAGATCGGGGCTGTTCCAGGCACTAGCTCAATTGCGAATTCCACTTCACGATCAGGAGGCATACCAGGCAACTCCTCTGGAAAAACATCTGGATATTCCCTGATGGTCCTGATCTCCTCTACTTTCACCTCAACTTGATTTAATTTAATGTCCCTCCTATGCTCTTGTACTGTTATAATCTTTACTTTTGTACCACTAGGGTGCGTTAGTTCCACCGTTCTGGTCGAACAATGGATGATTCCCTTATGTTTGGTCAACAAGTCCATGCCCAAAATAATATCGATCCCTTGGGAATCTATCACTATGAGGTTGGCAGTAAATACTACCCCATTAATGTCTAGATTCACCTTGGGACACACTTGTCTTGTCCTTATTTCTCCACCTGGAGAGTTTACTGCTAGCACATGGTTCATTTGTGTTGTTGCTAGATCATGCTTCTTAACAAACCCTTGAGCAATGAACGAGTGGGTAGCACCAGAATCAAACAGTAGGGTTGCAATGTGTAAATTTGCAGGAAACTTACCAACTACCACGTCAGGTGCCTCTTGTGCTTCCTCCATGGTGACGTGGTTCACCCGTCCTCTCATTACGTTCTTCTGTTGTGGCTGCTTGGGCTTCTTCTTTGGGCACTTATGGGCGTAGTGCCCCACTTCACCACAGTTGAAACATTGCACCCCAATCTTAGGTGCCTGGCCTTTGTTGTCTTGGGGTTGGTTTGGGTGTCCTTGCACTGCTGGTCGAGGTTGATATGTAGGGCGAGGCTTTTGTACGAACTGACGTTGTGGCTGTATTGGTGCTGCCGGAGGCCTGTAGTTCGGGTTATACCCTATTGGTGCTGAGTAAGGTACCGCAGCACGGTTCGTCTGTCTCGCGGGTTGCTGCATCAGATGTGGGCGGGTGTTGCTCCCTGAGGCCTGATGTGACCACCCGGCCTTCCTCTTGTTCTCATTTTCCAAGGCCTTCAGCTTCCTTTCTACCACAAACGCTCTGTCCACCATCTTTTGGAAGCTTTCATACTCATTGGAGCACATTGCACACTGCATTTCTGCGGTAAGTCCTTCCACGAAACAATCTTGTTTCTGCTCATCAGTCTCTATGTCCCGTGGGGCATAACGGGAGAGTTGAGTAAATTTAGTGAGGTATTCCCTCACATTCATGTTACCTTGCTGCAACCCCAAAAACTCCTTCCTCTTGATTTTGAGTTCACCCCCTGGTATGTAATGGTTGCGGAAGCTACGCTTGAACTCTTCCCAAGTGATGTTCTCAGGGTCATGATGGGCGGCCACATAGGCGGTCCACCAATCAGCAGCAGGTCCATGCAATTGATGAGAGGCAAACAGCACCCTCTCATACCCTTGGCACTGTATGATCCTCATCTTGCTTTCAATGGTCTTTAGCCAATCATCTGCCTCCAGAGGTTCAGCAGCACTTGCAAACTTCGGAGGTTGAGTTCCCAGGAACTCACTCAACCTTGGTTGGCGTGGTGCAGCTTGTGGAGGTGGAACTTGATGCAAGTTGGCCACTACTTGAGTCAAGTTCTGGATGAGCTGATTTTGATTCTCAAGCATTTGGTGGAGGGGATCAACTCCTTCACGGCGACCACCCCTGTCTTGGCCTCCTGAAAGATGAGGGTTGCAGGCCTCATCGTTGTTGGTGGCAGGGTTGGCAGCGCGACCTTTTCCTCTTCCGGCCACCTAGCATGATCAACCAAATGTTAATTTAAAGTATTACGTATTATCTCGCTACTTTCACTTGTTTGTACTTTGAAGTGTTGAAGCTTTGTTATACTTTTCTGAGGGTTCATATCTCATACAAAAATAAATGCACTATTATTTCATGTGGGTTCACACACCAAAGCAAAACAATCTGAAGACGAGGCTGTGGACAATTGCTCATGGCTTCCACAACTCACGTCACACATCAAGCATTAACACACCATTAACTAACGTAACGACTCGACTATTCGACATCTTGCTAACTAAGGGAAAAACTCTACACTACTCGTATCACTGAGCTGGCTCCTCGGGATCTTCCTCATTATTGCGGCTACCTTCTAACTCTGCTTTGGGTGGGGAGGCTGCTGGTGGAGAAGTGCGACGACGCCTAATCGCCCGGTGATCTGGAGAGTCAGGAGTCCATGTATCATTCACAGTGACACACAGTTCATTACCATCTCCTCTTTCTCTCGCCCTCAAGCAGGCTCGAAGCAACGCCTCGGTTTCCTTCAGGGTGTCCTGAACATCCTGAAGCTCTGCTGACACTCCTGCAGTCGAGTGCTGAGCATAGCAGCATCCTCCAAGCACAAGTCCATGTGCTCATGGGAAGTCCCTTGCTGCACTGGCGGGTACTTATACTCCGTTGTACCACTCTCGCGCTGGAGGACATACATGTACTCAGTCCTGTCCAGGTGTCGACGATAGATGTGACTCTGGCAGGTGATGGCCTCCCAGGTGACATCCTTCTCCGCATCGACATGTGTCGCTCGACAAGCTGGAGAGCGGTGGATCTTGAGCAGCTGATTTTCGTGGATAATCCTCATCTCTGAACTCCGTTCTTCCCTCTTCTCACGGATGGTCCCGGTGGAGCTATAGTGTATGATTAGCTTGCCCGTATTGCCGGCGGCTTGGAGCATACGTCGAAGACAGCGCAACAAGCCTCCTACTGCCAGTCCGTAGGAAAGGTACGTCACCAGATGGCTCTCCTCTCTTTGGGCAAGGGCAACTACGGGAACTCTCTCTCCGGTGGACTTGCGAGCGGTGCGAATCATGCGAACCATCTAAAACAAAAAGCATTTAAACTTAGGTTAGATAAACTTTTAAACAAAAATCCTATTTTGAATGAAAGTTGGGGTAAGATGAAGAAAGTAACTCCATTAAATAACACTTTTCAACACACCCCTTGTAAAATAGTTTTTAAGAAAATAGGGCCCTTAAATACGTCCATTTCTACCTAGGTCCACGTTCCTACGGGCAACCTTGGATCTGATACCACTTCTGTCACACCCGGTTTTTCCGAAGAACAACCAAGTGAATATCACATGTATGCCAGGATCATTTTCTCATACATGTGATGACAAATAGTGAAGCATCATTTATTACAAGCCAGGTGTCGAATATAAATAAGTCTTACATAGCATATGCCTCGATGGACAATAATAAGTTCATAAAATAGCAGCGGAATAATTATTCTCGTGGGCTCCATCACAGGCGTTGCTCGGGGGACTCCATGAACCTAGAATCCTTCGTCGGGTCCAAAGTCTTGATCATTAAACACGACATCGTTCTCTTGACCTGAGCAGCAATATAAACCAACAGATATGCAAGGTTGAGTACCGATGGTACTCAGCAAGTGTGGGAAAGTTATGTCATGCAAGGCTAGAACAAGGATAGGTTGAACTCATGGTTAAAGCACTACGCAATTAATACCTATCACCTTAGCTTATTAAGCACCTACATTACTACATAGGTGAAATGGTCCCAATCTCCCATCCCATCATCATAATCAAATAACCATAACATCATTTCCAATGGTAAGCTCCCCGCTTAACATCCACAACTTCCAAAGCCATCATCCTCTAATCATGAACAAGTCCAAGCCCCTCTTGACCGTGAGCACGGCTGTCATGACAGTTTTGACTCTGCAGAGTTTGCACCACTGTACCCACATGTAGTGATTTCATCCCCCGTTACCGGGTGGACTAAAAGAACCTCCATTATGCCAGTGGCTACGAACCACATTCACACTTCCCAGGTGTGTAGCCAGGAGATCACTACGAAGCCTTTACAAAGGGATTCCCGATGAGCGTGGGCCCACTGAGGTTTCACCCCTAACAGCATACAAGAGGCTCCAACCCCGCTGCAGTGGCCCCCTCTTGAGCCTTGCGGTTCATATGGTAGTCCAGCTGACACCTATTCCCCGCACCATCCAACACACCCATACTACGCCGGGGATACACCTAATTAATTGGCCAAGCTGCCCCATCTCAGCATGTGGTTGGCACGGTAAAACCAGGTTACATGCTCCATGAACCGGTCCTTAGGATCCAGGCAAGTACTAAACACAAACCCGAGTCTCGTGCACCCAGCACCAACCAAAACATCCAACTTGCCTTGATCTCTACCTCTTCATAACTCACAATATCTCATTCAAGAGTATGGTAAAATAAACTGATGATCTCATATCCCAAATATCCCATTCTAAGCATGGCTAAGCACAAGTAATATGAATGACATAATGAAACAAAACCCCAACCCAAGCTACAAGGAAAACAAGGTAATGCAATTCTAGGGAAACTTCCTATCATGGGTTTCATATTTCAATTGACAATGCAAATAAAATTCTATCTACACACCCTAGTATAGGATCAAAGTGGTCAAGGACACTTGCCTCCTTCCTGCTGCTCTTGGAATGAGTAGTCCTGATCTTGGAAAGGAAGAACTTGCTCTGGAGCAGGTTCTACATCATACCATCACACATAGAAAAAGAAAAACAACAATCCATAAGACATAGTTCACACTTCCACTGCATACAAACCACACATTCACATTTATGAAAGTCATTCACAATTATATGTGTTGTGGTTACTCTATGGGTGTTGATTTGTGGTCTTCATGCACTTTTAATCATGTGTATATGATTCCTACTTTTGTATTCACATTTATGCTTGCATACTATATATATGAGTTTCCAATTTAAATAAATTCCTTACATTTAATTACTACACCTTTTAGCTATCAAGTATGCATGAAAGGTATTTTCCTACTTCATATGTGTCTTCAGAACTTCTACCAACACTAAACTGAATTCTTTGGATTTTGGAAACTTCATTTATCATTTTCTAATTATTTATACCTAGCTTGCTATATTTTCAAATTTACTTCCTATGCCTAAATATGTACTTTATTATGAAAATAGTAAGACACATCATCTAAACAGAATAGGTTCTGATCTAAAATAGTTAATAATATTTTTTTTAATCTTTTCCTCTGATGTAAACTATTTTACATTTATTTTTCTAATTTTCAGAATTATTCCCTACTTAAAAATGTGTCCCTCTAACTAATAAATGTGAATAATCAATTATACAGATTCATTTCAGCCAAAAATCTATTTTTATCTCACTCCAAGGTTTTCTAAGTACTGGGAAAGTTTTTAATTTGAATTTGACCCTATGTTTGTTCCACCTTTTAAATTTTAAATACTAGCCACATATTCAAATTCCTAACTTTTATATCAAATAGGGTTAAAAAGGTAAACTCAGCCCACTACAGGGTCCATTAATTTATTTTAAGAATTTCCAGGGGTCTAACTACACTTAACAGAGGGGGTTTTCCTAATTTTTATTAAGTCCAGGGGCTAAAACTGATTTTTAAATGAATTTACATGATTTTCTGAAGTTCCAGGGGCTAGATCCGAAGTTTCCGCGGCTAGCTCTTATTTCCCGAGAACCCCAGGGGGTAGCGCGTAAGAATTCCAGTCTTTATAACGCGGGGCTGACGTGGACCATCCGATTTAAAACAGACGGCTGACATTATAACATCGAACAGGTACGCGGGGATTTAAACTCTACCGTGCGATTTAAAATAAACGGCGCCCAAGCGGCCACGTCGCTCTGATCGAGCGCGGGCGGCGCTGCCCGGCGGCGCACGGTGGCGGGAGGCGGCGATCTCGCCGGAGAGTTTCGGATCTTCGTCAATTCTTCCTAAAACTGTGATTTTATGGCATAGATCGGTGGAGGGGAGGTTGGGGATCTCACCTCGGGGGTTTTCTTGAGCTCGGAGGTCCTGGAAGGCGGTCGGCGACGAGGTCCGAGGTGAATTCACGGCGAGGCTTGTCGGCGCTGTGTTTGAACCGCAAACCACCGCGTTTTCTGCACCTGTGAGGTTCCCCGGAGGCGGTGGATCAAGACCAGCAAGTTAGATCGGAATTCCCGAGCGTAGATAGGGCAGAATTCGCCGGAGGGGCTCGGGTTCTCACCGGAGAGAAAATCGGCAGATCGTGGGGAAAAACGGGACGATGCCGGGGTTTTTATAGACGGGGGAAGGGCGGCGGGTTGGTTTAGATCGAGCTGGAGTCTTCGGGGTCCGGAAGTCGGCTGGGATACGCGAGATTTTCCGGTCGGTTTTGATTCGGGTGAGAGAGTCCGGCCGAGCGCGGGCGCGAGGAGGAAGAAAGGTTGGCGGGCCCCGCATGTCAGTGGGAAGAGGGGGGGGGGGGGGGCGCGCGCGGCTGCGGGCTGGCGCGGGATCGGTGGGCTGTCTGGTGGATTTCGGCCCACTGGCCGGTTTTTTTCTGTTTTCCTTTTTCTTTTTCTATTTCTTTTCTGTTTTGAGTTTAAATTGAATTCCAGTTTGAATTTGAATTTTTGCAACACATGCAACACGTCCAAAAAAATTTAAATTCCCCTCTTAACAGGATTTTGAGGTGTTACAGATAATCCTTTCATGTTCTTAGCTAGGCAACCTCAAGGTAGAACACGTGACACATTCGATTACTAGTCGGAAATCTGAAACGCCGACACCTGGGCAATCACGGTCATCCTCTCATCAGCAGCCCGTACAGCCTCCGCGCGGGCTTGAGCAAGCTCCACCCGTGCCGCCGCTAATACGGATTCTGCCTCCGCTCGACGAAGCTCGCCCTCCATGGCGAGACGCGAATTCTCGGCCACCCATCGGATGACCCTGTGAAGAACAAAAAAAGGGTCAAAGACGAAACAAGATCGCGTGAGCAAAAGAGGCAAGAAGAGAACTGAAGTTCCAACCTGACCGCCGGGAGCAGCTCTCTAAAGCCGATCGAGTGTACCTCCCACTCGCTCATACCCAGTCACAAGACTTCCCCGAGCGGCAACAAGCTCGGTGCAGGAGTTCTCCACGTCCGCACAAGATCGCTCCCACGTTGCAACCTCAGACGGGGAGACATCCAAGGTAGGGGTGGAGCCCCATGATCGGCTGACAATGCCGACCCCTCCAAAGCCACGCTCGGAGGCGGACCCTAGGTAGACCTGGCCACAACCTCCCCAAGGATCGGCGAAGGCTCCGCTCCCAGAAGAACGGATGGAGCCGGAGCTAACTCCACGCCAGTTGCCCCACCACCGGTGGCAGAGATCCCGATTCCTTGGGGACTGTACCGGCCTCAATGGAGGCTAGAGGCAGTTACCCCAGATATGCGGCCGACCTGGCGGCATCTGCAGCCACGGCCACGGCGCCTCTGAGTCAACAGGAGCGACCTCAGGAGGAGGCAATTGTTCCCGCTTATGACAGACGCTGGGCGAGCCACCTCCGATGGCTTTCTAGCCGAAACACCGATGCCCAAACCTAGCCTCCTATGCCACAAGAAACAGTGAGAAGTCTACACACCTTCATGAACCAGCGCCACCACGATAGGAAGGAAGTGTATACCTTGTGGAGCGGTGCAGTATCGCTTCGACCTCGATCTCCATAGCTGGAATCAGACCCAAAGAGAGGGGCGGTCCCTCGCTCACCTTCCTCTTCTTCAGCACCAGGTCAGGAGCACGCCCGGACACCCCACGCGGGTCAACACACGAACGGACGAATAGCGCAGTCACGGCTAGGGGAGGCATGGCAGGCATGATGTCATCCGCAGAGGCCACCGCCGTGAGGTCCTTCATCCTCGCCGCCGCCCTCAAAAGTTTGAGTTCCACCTCCGACTCCCTCATCGGGTCCACGGGCCCAGATACTCCCACATCGGGTGGCCACGGATCCAAAGGGGCTGAATCCTCCATTCCACGAAGACACGAAGAAGTGCAGCACCGGAAGACCCCTCCCATGAAGATCTTCCAGTTGGGCGAGAAGCGGCGCCAGCGTGGCCACCTCAGCATCGGAGACACCCTCGCGCCAGGAGGGCTTTGGTGCTGGAGGGATGCCGGTAAAGAGCGGCAGTTCCTGCGCTGCGTTCTGGATGTAAAACCATCCTTGATGCTACCCCTTGAGCGAAGACCAAAGGGGGATGGAAAAATAGCGCGTCTACTACGCGCGGAGTTGAATGTAGGTGCCGCCAAGATCAGGGAGTGGGGAATCGTTCACTGAAGCTTGCACCTAGAAGAAGAACTTCCACAAATTGAGATCCGGCTCCACCTTCAGGAAGGCTTCACACAGAGTAACAACACTGGCATGTGGAGAATCCCATTCATTGTTAACTGGTGAAGCTCGACGCCGTACTCTTTGAGGAGCCGCTTAAGAAGGGGTGCACCGGAATCCCAAACCCCCGTGCGTGAAACGCGAAGAAGGAGATGACTTCGTCATCGTGCAGCGTGGGTACGCTCTCCCCTTCAGTGAGACGGATGGTGTATGCGTTCGAATTTCCTACTAGCAATCGAATGTGCTGCGTGTTCTATCTCGAGGTGGCCTAGCAAAGAACACAAGGGAATTATCCTGGTTTGGACAAGGTGCCCTACGTCCAGCCTGGGGTGTCTCTCTGTTCTACTCAAGAATGGGGGTGGTTCTTACAAGTGCGAGAGAATGTCCTTCTGGTGTCAACATGTGACACCCAGTTCCCAAAACAGAACCAAGTTAATGCATATGTGTGCCCAGGATGTTCATCACACATACACATGTAATCCACAAATTGAATTCAGAATATAACCACGAATAAATAGTGTTTAAGTACTTTATTACATCGACTCATTGTCTCACTCATGAATGTCTAACTTATTCTTGCAGCGGATGTCTCTAAACGACAGCGGAAATAACTAAATAGAAGCAGGCTCCATCAACTCCACAGGCATGTTGACGGTAGTTCGCACGCCTAGTACTCCACATAGTCCTCAAAGTACTCTTCTCCTGTTGCTGATGTTTATGTGATAATGCAAGGGTGAGTATATGTCATACTCAGCAAGTGCGGGAAAAGTATGACATGTAGCTTACAACAAGGTAGGAATAAAAAGGCTCATTGCAGCAAGCAAATTTTATTTCACAAACATGATGAAAACAGCAACTATTTCTAAGTGAGTTTAATCCCATCATAACCATGTTATAACAGCAACATTCCTTCACCATAATTCACCACTTATCATGTCTCAACCAGCCATTAATATTTCCCAACTTCATCTCATGCTCATAATATTCATAACCATCTCATCTTCATATAACCAAAGCCAAACACATTGTCATGACTTAAAACAGTCCCAAAACCATTCCCAATGACCATACCATAACCATACCGAATAACCATCCCAAGTTTTCCCTCTAATCATGGAAGTTGGCTAGGTGCTTGTGACCAGAAGCATGGCTATCATGATAGTTTTACACTCTGTAGAGGTGGCACCACTTTACCCACAAGTTCATGATTTCGTCACCCGTCGGTACTGCAGAACCTCCATTATACCAATACAAAACCGTCGGTGTATGGCCAAGAGATCACAAAATAGCCTTTACAAAGGGGCTACTAGATGTATGGACTCACTGAGGTTTCACCGGCAGGCTCGAATCACCATTCTCGCACCCACAGGCCCCCTCTTGTGCCATGCAGTTCCCAGGGCAGTCCTCCCTTGACTCCCTTTCCCCACGCCATCCACGGTCCATAACAAACTAGCAACACCTAATTAATCAGCTAAGCTGCACCCATACTTGGCCTTGTGGTGGCACTGTTTTCCTGGCATATTCTCGCATGAACCGGTCCTTAGATCTATGGCAAGTTCCACTCCAATTGGAGCTCAAATAAGAGTCCTACTCAAATTTTGGATCTCAACAATCTTATCTTTTCAGTTAGGTGCGGCAGCCTTGGGGATTTTATCCCCAAAATGTGGGGAAAATTCCCCTTTTGGGGAATTTGGAAATTTTGGGGGAAATTTGGGAATGGCTTATTTCAGCTATCTTTTTCCCATTCCTCACCATTTTTATGTCACTTGCTCCATTTCTACATTCCCATTTCCATTTCTATGTCTCATTTTCCATTTCTACATTCCCTTCTCCATTTTCTATGCCTCATTCTCCATTTCTATATTCCCTTCTCCATTTCTGTGGTTTTTCCTCCATTTCTATGGTTCCTTCCTCCATTTCTATGGTTCTTCCTCCATTTCTATGGTCCTTTCTCCATTTCTATGGTTGTTTTCTCCATTTCTATGGTTCTTTCTCCATTTCTATAGTTCTTTCTCCATTTCTATAGTTCTTTCTCCATTTCTACTTCTTTTATAATGTTTCTCTACATGAAAAATGTATGCAATGCATGGAAATGAATTTGAGGGTGTTACAAACCAACCCCCCTTAATCTGAATCTCGCCCTCGAGATTCGATAGAGTAGAGAATAGATGAGGGAATTCTGCCTTGAGATCTTCCTCACGCTCCCATGTAGTTTCGGTTTTCGTGTGATGGCTCCACTGTACCTTGCACCAACGGATCACTTTGTTTCTCGTGACCATTTCCTTCACGTCCAAAATTTTGACGGGGTGCTCCGCGTAGGTCAGATCCTCTTGAAGCTCGAGCTCATCCATCGGTACTTATTCTTCCGGTACTCTTAAGCACTTCTTGAGTTGGGATACGTGAAACATGTCATGTACGTCGGAGAGGTGCTCTGGCAGCTCTAGTTGATAGGCTACTCTCCTCGCTTGCCCAAAATCTTGAATGGCCCGATATAGCGAGGTGCTAACTTGCCTTTGACATTGAACTGTCGTTGGTCTCGGATAGGCGATACTTTAAGATACACGAAGTCTCCTACTTCGAAGGTCAATTTTCTTCGCCTATTGTCAGCATATCCTTTTTGTCGTGACTGAGCAGCCTTCAAATTTTCTCATATCGTTTGGACTTGCTTCTCAGCGTCTTGCAGCACTTCGGGTCTAAACACTTGGCTCTCTCCGGTGTCATTCCAGAACAGCGGCGTTCTACACCTTCTACCATACAATGCTTCGAAGGGTGACATCTTCAAGCTGGCTTGGTAGCTGTTGTTGTACGAGAATTCAGCGTATGGCAAGCTCCTATCCCAACAACGCCCATGTTTCAAGGCACAAGCTCTCAACATGTCGTCCAAAATTTGATTTGTCCTCTCAGTTTGCCCGTCGGTTTGCGAGTGATAAGCGGAGCTGAAATTCAGTCGTGTACCCATGGATTCATGCAGCTTCTTCCAGAACCTAGAGGTAAATTGAGAACCTCGATCTGAAACTATCCTCTTCGGAACTCCATGGCGACACATGATTTGCTCCATATACAGCTCAGCTAGTTCTGTGACACGGTATGTGGTTCTAACAGGAAGGAAATGGGCTGTTTTCATCAATCGGTCCACAATAACCCATATGGAGTCGTAACCAGACCGAGTACGTGGCAATCCGACAATGAAATCCATGCTGATGTCTTCCCACTTCCGCTCAGGTACTTTCAATGGCTGCAACAGTCCAGCGGGTTTTTGATGTTCGGCCTTCACCCGTTGGCATGTATCGCATAAGGCAACATATTCAGCTATGTCCCTTTTCATACCATCCCACCAATAGCAAGTTTTCATGTCCTTGTACATCTTTGTACACCCGGGATGTATGGAATAAGGTGAGTCATGTGCCTCCTTTAATATCGTGTCACGGATGTGCTTCACGTTAGGCACACAAATCCTTTTCCCTAACCAAAGCGTGCCTTTCTTGTCTTCCTTGAAATCCCTTTCTATGCCTTGTCGGATTCTTTCCTTGATTTCCTCATCCGTCGCTTGGCCATCTCGTATCTCTTGTTCCAGCGAGGAGTTCAGTTCTATCACTTCCATCTCGTTCAAGAACCCAAGATGTCACCGTTTGAACTCCTTGCGCAACTCGGGTGGCAGCTCCCGAACCGTGAGTTGGTGGCAATACCAAAACCGGCGCAACTCGGGTGGCAGCTCCCGAACTCTTGCTCACTTCCGGCAATACCAAAACCGGCGCTGTGGTTAGTCTTTTCTTGAGCTCCTCAAAGCGTTCTTGGCACACTGGTGTCCACTGAAATGCTTTTCCCTTCATTAGCAATTCAGTCATAGGCATTGCTATTTTGAAGAAATCCTTGATGAACCGGCGGTAGTATCCAGCCATTCCAAGGAAATTCTGAATATCTCTCACATTCTGCGGTTGGTTCCACGTCAAAACATCTCCCACTTTTCTGGGATCAACCGATACTCCTCCCTCGGAGATGATGTGGCCTAGGTATGATATCTCCTTTAGCCAAAATTGACACTTGCTGAACTTGGCATACAACTTGATGCTCTCGCAGTTTCTGCAATGTCAATCTCAAGTGTTCTTCATGTTCTTCCTCGGTTTTCGAATACACCATGATATCGTCGATGAAAACCATGACGAACTTGTCCATGTACTCCATGAAGACCTTATTCATGAGGTACATAAAGTATGCGGGTGCATTTGTTAACCCAAAAGACATAACGGTAATATTCATACGAACCATACCGCGTTTCAAATGCAGTCTTGGGTATGTCGGAGGACTTAATCTTCAGCTGGAAGTATCCCAACCGAAGATCAATCTTGGATAAAATTCGGGCACCTTTCATTTGGTCGAGCAGGTCCTCTATACGGGGCAGCGGGTATTTATTCTTGATCGTCACCTCATTGAGAGATCTATAATCCACACACATCCTTTGGGTCCCATCCTTCTTGTCTACGAAGAGCACGGGGGCTCCCGACGGTGATGAGCTTGGGCATATAAAACCCTTTTTCTAGCTGCTACTGAATTTGCTTCTTGAGCTCCACTAGTTCATTAGCGGGTATCCTATACGGCCTCTTCGCTATAGGTGCAGTTCCGGGCACTAAATCAATAGCAAATTCAATGTCCCGGTCAGGTGGCATACCTAGAATTTCTTCCGGGAACACATCTGAATACTCTTGAACTACCGGAATGCTTTCCAATATCGCTTCTTCGATGTGGTTCAGCGCTGCCTTCTTGGTTGCCGGTTGGGCTGACTCAAACTCAATACGAGTACTGTGCTCACTTGTGTAACACCCCAAAACCTGTTAAGAGGGGAATTTAAAAATTTTTGGACGTATTGCATGTGGTGCAGAAATTCAAATTCAAATTGGAATTCAAATTCAAATCAAAACAGAAAAGAAAAAGAAAAAGAAAAAACAAAAGCCCCGGCCAGTGGGCCGAAACCCACCAGCCGACCCACCCGCCCCCGCGCCAGGCCGCAGCCACGCGCTCCCCTCTCTCTTTCTCACTGACACGCGGGACCCGCGTGTCATCCCCCACCTCTTGCTCGCGCCAACAACCGGGACTTCTCCACGCGCCCGAATCCAAACTACCCCGGAATCTCGCGTCCCCCAGCCGAATTCTGGTCTCGGACGACTCCAACTCGATCACAACCGACACGCCGCCCTCCCCGTCTATATAAACGCCGGCATCGTCCTGTTTTCCCCACCCGATCGGCTGTTTTTCCTCCCGGTGAGAACCGAAGCTCTGATCACCTTTTTTCTCTAGATCCCTGCTCGGATTTTCCGATCTAACGCGCCGATCGTGTTCCACCGCCTCCGGGGAATCACGCAGGTGCAGAAAACTCGGTGGTTTGCGCTCTAGGCACAGCTCCGACGAGCACCGCAGCGATTCCATCTCGGACCTCGTTGCCGACCGTCTTCCAGGACCTCCGAGCTCAAGAAAAACCCCGAGGTGAGATCCCCAACCTCCCCTCTACCGATCTATGCCATGAAACCCCAGTTTTAGGAGGTATAGACAAAGATCCGAAGTTCTCCGGAGAGATCGCCGCCTCCTGCCGCCGCGCGCCGCCAGGCAGCGCCGCCCGTGCACGGCCAGAGCGACGTGGCCGCTTGTGCACCGTCTATTTTAAATCGCACGGTAGATCTAATCTGAGCCGTCTGTTTTAAATCGGACGGTCCACATCAGCCTCGCATTATAAAGGCCGGGATTCTTACGCGCTACCCCCTGGGGATCTCGGAAAATACGAGCTAGCCCCGGAAACTTCTGATCTAGCCCCTGGAACTTCAGAAATTCATGTAAATTCATTTAAAAATCAGTTTTAGCCCCTGGACTTAATAAAAATTAGGAAAACCCCTCTGTTATGTGTAGTTAGGCCCCTGGAAATTTATGAAATAATATAATAGACCCTGTAGTGGGGTGAGTTTACCTTTTTAACACTATATGATATTAAATTTAGGAATTTGAATATGTGATTATGATTTAAATTTAAAAGGTGAGACAAACACATTGTGAATTCAAATTTAAACTCTCATAGCACATGGAAAACTTTAGAATGAGTTAAAAGTAGATTTTAAGCTGAAATGAATCTGTCTAATTGATTGTTCACATTTATTAGTTATAGGGACACATTTTTAGGTTAGGAAATAATTCTGAAAATTGGTAAAATAAATTTAAATTACTTCACATCAGAGGAGAAGTTCAAAATATATTATTTAATATTTTAGATCAGAACCTATTCTGTTTAGATGATATGCCCTTCTATTTAATATTTAAAACTCATCTTTAGTCATAGAAAATAAATCTAGAAAATATAGGAAAATAGGTATGCATAACTAGAAAATGATAAATGAAGTCTCCAAATCCAAAGATTTCAGTTTAGGATTTGGTAGAAGATCTGAAAACCCATTTGGAGTAGGAAATTACCTTCCATGCAAACTTGGTAGTTAAGAAGTATATTAATTAAATAAAAATAATTTGTTCAAATTGAAAATTCATATATAGTGTGCAAACAGAAATCTGAATACAAAAGTTAGAAATCATATACATATGTTTAGAAGTGCATGTAGGCTAAAAATCAACACATCTAGAGTAACCACAACACTTAGAAATGTGAATGACTATCATATGAATGTATGTGTGGAGTGAAAGTGTGAACTATGTCTTATGGATTGTTGTTTTCTTTTGCTATGTGTGTTGGCATGAGTAGAACCTGCCCCAGAGCAAGTTCTTCCCTTCCAAGATCAGGACTATCCATTCCCAGAGCAGCAGGAAGAAGGCAAGTGTCCTTGACCACTTTGATCCTATACTAGGATGTCTAGATAGAATTATTTGCATTGTCAATTGAAATATGACACCATGCTAGGAAGTTTCCCTAGAATTGCATTATCTTGTTTCTTTGTAGCTTGGGTTGGGTTTATTTTATTATGACATTCATTCATATTACTTATGCTTAGCCATGCTTAGAATGGGATAAGTGGGATATGAGATCATCAACTTGTTTACCTTACTCTTGAATGAGATATTATGAGTTATGTAGAGGTAGGGATCGAGGCAAATTGGATGATTTGGTTGGTGTTGGGTGCACTAGACTCGGGTTTGTGTTTAGTACTTGCCTGGATCCTAAGGACCGGTTCATGGAGCATGTAACCTGGCTTTACCGTGCCAACCACATGCTGACATGGGGCAGATTGGCCAATTAATTAGGTGTATCCCCGGCGTAGTATGGGTGTGTTGGATGGTGCGGGGAGTAGGTATCAGCTGGACTACCATACGAACCGCAAGGCTCAAGAGGGGGCCACTGCAGCGGGGTTGGAGCCTCTTGTATGCTGTTAGGGGTGAAACCTCAGTGGGCCCACGCTCGTCGGGAATCCCTTTGTAAAGGCTTCGTAGTAATCTCCTGGCTACACACCTGGGAAGTGTGAATGTGGTTCGTAGCCACTGGCATAATGGAGGTTCTTTTAGTCCACCCGGCAACGGGGGATGAAATCACTACATGTGGGTACAGTGGTGCAAACTCTGCAGAGTCAAAACTGTCATGACAGCCGTGCTCACGGTCAAGAGTGGCTTGGACTTATTCATGATTAGAGTATGAGGACCTTGGAGGTTGTGGATGTTAAGCGGGGAGCTTAACATTGGAAATGATGTTATGGTTATTTGATTATGATGATGGGATGGGAGATAGGGACCATTTCACCTGTGTAGTAATGTAGGTGCTTAATAAGCTAAGGTGGTAGGCAATAATTGTGTAGTGCTTTAACCATGAGTTCAACCTCTCCTTGTTCTAGCCATGCATGACATAACTTTCCCACACTTGCTGAGTACCAACGGTACTCAACCTTGCATATTTGTTGGTTTAAATTGCTG
Organism: Neostapfia colusana; assembly: GCA_030760725.1. Taxonomy (NCBI): domain Eukaryota; kingdom Viridiplantae; phylum Streptophyta; class Magnoliopsida; order Poales; family Poaceae; genus Neostapfia; species Neostapfia colusana. The sequence continues at coordinate 103,799,316 of JASWHV010000004.1, forward strand.
CTCAGGTCAAGGCGATGATGTGGTGTTCAATGACCAAGACTTCGGACCCGAAGAAGGATTCTAGGTTCATGGAGTCCCCCGGGCAACGCCTGTGACGGAGCCCACAAGAATAATATTCCGCTGCTATTTTTATTTACATGTTATGAACTTATTATCATCCATCGAGACATATGCTATGTAAGACTTATTTATATTCGACACCTGGCTTGTAATAAATGATGCTTCACTATTTGTCATCACATGTATGAGAAAATAATCCTGGCATACATGTGATATTCCCTCGGTTGTTCTTCGGAGAAACCGGGTGTGACAGAAGTGGTATCAGAGCCAAGGTTGCCCGTAGGAACGTGGACCTAGGTAGAAATGGACGTAGTTAAGGACCCTATTTTCTTAAAAACAATTTTACAAAAGTGTGGGTTAAAAAGTGTTATTTAATAGGCCACTTTATCCATCTTACCCCAAATTTTATTCAAAATAGGATTTTTGTTTAAAATATTATCTAACTTAATTTTAAATGCTTTATGTTTTAGATGGTTCGCATGATTCGCACCGCCCGCAAGTCCACCAGAGGGAGAGTTCCCGAAGTTGCCCTTGCCCTGAGAGAGGAGAACCGTCCGGTGACGTATCTCTCCTACAGATTGGCAGTAGGAGGCTTGTTGCGCTGTCTTCGACGTATGCTCCACGCCACCGGCAATACGGGCAAGCTAATCATACACTACAGCTCCACCCGGACCATCCGTGAGAAGCGGGAAGAATGGAGTTCAGAAATGAGGATTATCCATGAAAATCAGCTGCTTAAGATCCACCGCTCTCCAGCATGTTGAGCGACACAGGTCGATGCAGAGAAGGATGTCACCTAGGAGGCCATCACCTGCCAGAGTCACATCTACCGTCGCCACCTGGACAGGACTGAGTACATGTATGTCCTCCAGCGTGAGAGTGGTACAACGGAGTACAAGTACCCGCCAGTGCAGCAGAGGACTTCCCATGAGCACATGGACCTGTGCTTGGAGGATGCTGCTATGCTCAGCACTCGACTGCAGGAGTGCCAGCAGGAGCTTCAGGATGTTCGTGACACCCTGAAGGAGACTGAGGCGTTGCTTTGAGCCAGCTTGAGGGCGAGAGAAAGAGGAGATGGGAATGAACTGTGTATCACCGTGAATGACACATGGACTCCTGACTCCCCAGATCGCCGGGCGAGCAGGCGTCGCCGCACTTCTCCACCAGCAGCTTCCCCACCCAAAGCGGAGTCAGAGGGCAGCCGCAATAATGAGGAAGATCCCGAGGAGCCAGCTCAGTGATACGAATCGTGTAGAGTCCTTTCCCATAGTTCAGCAGGTTATCGAGTAGGCGAGTCAATACCTTAGTTAATGGTGTGTTAATGTGTGGTGTGTGACGTGAGTTGTGGAAGCCATGGCCAATTGTCCACAACCTCGTCTTCAGGTTGTTTTGCTTTGATGTGTGAACCCCTATGAAATTAAGAGTGCATTTATTTTCGCGTGAGACATGAAACCCTCAGAAAACATAAATATAATAAGGTCTCAAAATTTTAAAGTTTAAACAAACAAATTGGGAAGTTAATACGTAATGCTTTAAATTGACATTTGGTTGATCAGGATAGATGGCCGGAAGAGGAAAGGGTCGTGGTGCCAACCCCGTCAACAACAACGATGAGGCCGGCAACCTTCATCTTTCTGGAGGACAAGACAGGGGTGGTCGCCGTGAAGGAGTTGATCCCATCCACTAAATGCTTGAAAATCAGAATCAGCTCATCCAGAGCCTGACTCAAGTGGTGGCCAACTTGCACCAAGCTCCACCTCCACAAGCTGCACCACGCCAACCAAGGTTGAGTGAGTTTCTAGGGACTCAACCTCCAAAGTTTGCAAGTGCTGTTGAACCTCTGGAGGTAGATGATTGGCTAACGACCATTGAGAGCAAGATGAGGATCACACAATGCCAAGGATATGAGAGAGTGCTGTTTGCCTCTCACCAATTGCATGGACCTGCTGCTGATTGGTGGACCGCTTACGTGGCCGCACATCATGACCCTGAGAACATCACTTGGGAAGAGTTGAAGCGTAGCTTCCGCAACCATTACATACCCAGGGGTGAACTCAAAAACAAGAGAAAGGAGTTCTTGGGGCTGCAGCATGGAAACATGACTGTGAGGGAATACCTCACTAAATTCACCCAACTATCCCGTTATGCCCCACGGTACATAGAGACTGATGAGCAGAAACAGGATTGCTTCGTGGAAGGACTTACAGCAGAAATGCAGTGTGCAATGTCCTCCAACGAGTATGAAAGCTTCCAAAAGATGGTGGACAGAGCATTTGTTGTAGAAAGGAAGCTGAAGGCCTTGGAAAATGAAAACAAGAGGAAGGCGGGATGGTCACACCAAGCCTCGGGTAGCAACACCCGCCCACATCTGATGCAGCAACCCGCGGGGCAGACGAGTCGTGCTGCGGTACCCTACTCCGCGCCGAGAGGGTACAACCCGAATTTCAGTCCTCCGTCAGCACCAACACAGCCACAACTTCAGTTTGTACAGCAGCCTCGCCCCACATATCAACCTCGACCAGCAGTACAAGGACCCCCGAACCAACCCCAAGATAACAAAGGCCAGGCACCTAAGGTCGGGGTGCAATGCTTTAACTGTGGTGAAGTGGGGCACTACGCCCATAAGTGCCCAAAGAAGAAGCACGTGCAGCAGCAACAGCAGAATGTGATGCGAGGACAGGTGAACCACGTGACCATGGAGGAAGCTCAAGAGGCACCCGACGTGGTAGTTGGTAAGTTTCCTGCCAATTTACACATTGCAACCCTGTTGTTCGATTCTGGTGCTACCCAGTCGTTCATTGCCCAAAGGTTTGTTAAGAAGCATGATCTAGCAACAACACAAATGAACCATATGCTAGCAGTAAACTCTCCAGGTGGAGAAATAAGGACAAGACAGGTGTGTCCCAAGGTGAATCTAGACATTAATGGGGTAGTATTTACTGCCAACCTCATAGTGATAGGTTCACAAGGGATAGATATTATTTTGGGCATGGATTGGTTGACCAAACATAAGTGAATCATCCATTGTTCGACCAGAACGGGGGAACTAACTCACCCTAGTGGCACAAGAGTAAAGTTCATAACAATACAAGAGCCTAGGAGGGACATTAAATTAAATCAAGTTGAGGTGAAAGTGGAGGAGATCAGGATTATCAGGGAATATCCAGACGTTTTCCGGAGGAGTTGCCAGGTATGCCTCCCGATCGTGAAGTGGAATTCGCGATTGAGCTAGTGCCTAGAACAGCTCCGATATACAAGAGACCTTATCGGATGGACTCCAAGCAGCTGGGAGAACTCAAGGATCATTTAAGAGAATTGACAGGGAAGGGGTACATTCATCCTAGTTCCTCGCCATGGGGAGCTCCAGTGATATTTGTGCCCAAGAAGGACGGAACCCAAAGGTTATGCGCAGACTACCGTGCCTTGAATGAAGTAACCATCAAGAACAAGTACCCATTACCCCGCATTGAAGACTTGTTTGATCAGTTGAGGGGAGCTTGTGTGTTCTCGAAAATTGATCTCAGGTTGGGATACCACCAACTTAAGAAGGCAAACTGATATTCCAAAGACAGCTTTCGTATCTCGGTACGGACTGTATGAATACACCGTCATGCTTTTCGGGCTAACTAATGCCCCGGCATACTTCATGTATCTTATGAACAAGGTATTCATGGAATATCTGGAAAATTTGTGGTGGTTTTCATAGATGACATTCTCGTCTTCTCCAAAGATGAAGAAGAACATGAGAAACATCTAAGGTTGGTGTTACAGAAGCTGAGAGAACACCAACTATATGCCAAGTTGAGCAAGTGTGAGTTTTGGCTGAGGAGAGTTCCCTTCTTAGGACATATAATCTTGGAGGGAGGAATCTCCATAGATCCCGCCAAGATCGAGGATGTACAGAAGTGGAAGACCTCTGAGAATGTCGGGGAAGTTTGAAGCTTCTTAGGATTGGCTGGGTATTATCGACGGTTTATTGAGGATTTCTCCAAGATCTCGAGACCCCTCACCAAACTGTTGGAGAAGGGAATCACTTTCACATGGACGCCGCAGTGCGAGACGAGTTTCCGGGAACTGAAGAAAAGATTGACAACAGCCCCAGTGCTAGTTATGCCAGATATGCAGAAGAACTTTTCGGTGTACTGCGATGCCTCTGGAAACGGGTTGGGATGTGTTCTCATGCAAGAGGGGCATGTCGTGGCTTATGCATCCCGGCATCTCCGGAAACACGAGAAGAACTATCCTACACATGACCTAGAACTAGCCGCAGTGGTACACGCGTTGAAAATTTGGCGGCACTACTTGATGGGGAAGAGGACAGAGATATATACGGATCATAAGAGCTTAAAGTATATTTTCACACAGCCAGATCTCAACCTCAGACAAAGGAGATGGTTAGAGCTGATCAACGACTTTGATGTGGGCATCAACTATCATCCTAGGAAAGCGAACGTCATGGCAGATGCTTTAAGCCGGAAGGTGCAGGTCAATAGGTTGAGCTTGAAGGACATGCCTGCAGAATTGAAGGAAGATGTTATAAAACTCAATCTATGTCTGGTGAATAGTGGTGAGGCCGTCGCCATGGAAGTGGAATCCACATTAGAGCAAGACATACGTGATGGTCAAAAGACGGATGAGAAGATACAAGAAATAAGAGAACTCATCAAGGATAATAAAGCCCCTGGTTTCAGAGAGGATGAACAAGGTACGGTTTGGCACGGGAAAAGAATCTGTGTGCCTGAAGTGAAGGAGATCCGTGAATTGATTTTAAAGGAGCCTCATGATTCCGACTATTCCATTCATCCTGGGAGTACGAAGATGTATCATGACCTCAAGAGCAGGTAATGGTGGTATGGTATGAAGCGAGATGTCGCGGAACATGTTGCCCTATGTGACACATGTCAGTTGGTGAAGGCAGAACATCAACGACCCGCGGGATTATTGCAACCACTCAAAGTGCCTGAATGGAAATGGGAAGAAATAGGTATGGACTTCATAGTGGGACTACCCAGGACCCAATCGGGATATGATTCGATATGGGTTATCATCGACAGGCTAACCAAGGTAGCTCATTTCATCCCCGTGAAAGAAAGCTACAGCGGATCCAAATTGGCGGAATTGTACATGTCAAGGATCGTGTGTTTCCATGGAGTGCCAAAGAAGATAGTGTCGGACGAGGGACACAGTTCACCTCAAGGTTCTGGCAGAAGTTACATGAAACCATGGGAACCCATCTAAATTTTAGTTCTACCTATCACCCCCAAACTGACGGGCAGACGGAAAGAACCAATCAGATCCTTGAGGTTATGCTGAGAGCATGCACGCTCAAGAACAATAGGAGTTGGGATAAGAATTTACCGTATGCGGAGTTCTCCTACAACAACAGCTATCAAGCTAGTATGAAGATGTCACCATTTGAGGCTTTGTATGGGAGGAAGTGCAGAACTCCACTATTTTGGAACGAAACAGGGGAAAGTAAAGTGTTTGGGCCCGAGGTACTACAAGAAGCCGAGGCGAAAGTGAGGGAAATCCGCAACAACTTGAGGATAGCACAAACACGACAAAAGAGCTATGCCGATGTACGGAGAAGAGAGCTCATTTTCAACGTGGGGGACTATGTGTATCTCAAGGTGTCCCCTATGTGAGGACTTCGTCGGTTCAAGGTGAAAGGGAAGTTATTACCTCGATACATCGGACCCTTTCAAGTTCTGGAGAGGAAAGGTGAAGTGGCATATCAACTAGAACTACCGGCTCGCTTATCGGATGTGCATGATGTATTCCATGTGTCACAGCTCAAGAAATGTCTAAGGACGCATGAAGAGATGTTACCCATGAATGAGGTTGACGTACGAGAGGATCTGTCTTATGCCGAGCAACCGGTCAAGATTTTGGAGACAATGGAACGCCTCACAAGAAATAAAAGAATTCGGATGTGCAAGGTGCAGTGGAAGCATCACTCGGAAGAGGAAGCCACATGGGAGCGAGAAGACGAGCTTAAGGCACAGTTTCCGGAATTATTTTCCTAGAGCCACCAATCTCGAGGACGAGATTTTTTTTAGGGGGGTAGAGCTGTAACACCCCAAAACCTGTTAAGAGGGGAATTTAAAAAATTTTGGACGTATTGCATGTGGTGCAGAAATTCAATTCAAATTGGAATTCAAATTTAAATCAAAACAGAAAAGAAAAAGAAAAAGAAAAAGAAAAAAACAAAACCCCCGGCCAGTGGGCCGAAACCCTCCAGCCGACCCACCCGCCCCCGCGCCAGCCCACAGCCGCGCGCTCCCCTCTCTCTTTCTCACAGACACACGGGACCCGCGTGTCATCCCCCACCTCTCGCTCGCGCCAACAGCCGGGACTTCTCCGCGCGCCCGAATCCAAACTACCCTGGAATCTCGTGTCCCCCAGCCGAATTCTGGTCCTGGACGACTCCAACTCGATCACAACCGACACGCCGCCCTCCCCCGTCTATATAAACGCCGGCATCGTCCCGTTTTCCCCACCCGATCGACTGTTTTTCCTCCCGGTGAGAACCAAAGCTCCGATCACCTTTTTTCTCTCGATCCCTGCTCGGATTTTTCGATCTAACGCGCCGATCGTGTTCCACCGCCTCCGAGGAATCACGCAGCTGCAGAAAACTCGGTGGTTTGTGCTCTAGGCACAGCTCCGACGAGCACCGCAGCGATTCCATCTCGGACCTCGTCGCCGACCGTCTTCCAGGACCTCCGAGCTCAAGAAAAACCCCGAGGTGAGATCCCCGACCTCCCCTCTACCGATCTATGCCATGAAACCCCAGTTTTAGGAGGTATAGACGAAGATCCGAAGTTCTCCGGCGAGATCGCCGCCTCCTGCCGCCGCGCGCCGCCGGGCAGCGCCGCCCGCGCACGGCCAGGGCGACGTGGCCGCTTGTGCGCCGTCTATTTTAAATCGCACGGTAGAATTAAAACCCGCGCGTACCGGTTCGGCGATATAATCTGAGCCGTCTGTTTTAAATCGGACGGTCCACATCAGCCCCGCATTATAAAGGCCGGGATTCTTACGCGCTACCCCCTGGGGATCTCGGAAAATACGAGCTAGCCTCGGAAACTTCTGATCTAGCCCCTGGAACTTCAGAAATTCATGTAAATTCATTTTAAAATCAGTTTTAGCCCCTGGACTTAATAAAAATTAGGAAACCCCTCTGTTATGTGTAGTTAGACCCCTGAAAATTTATGAAATAATATAATAGACCCTGTAGTGGGGTGAGTTTGCCTTTTTAACCCTATATGATATTAAACTTATGAATTTGAATATGTGATTAGGATTTAAATTTAAAAGGTGAGACAAACACATTGTAAATTCAAATTTAAACTCTCCTAGCACTTGGAAAACTTTAGAATTAGTTAAAAGTCGATTTTAAGCTGAAATGAATCTGTCTAATTGATTGTTCACATTTATTAGTTATAGGGACACATTTTTAGGTTAGGAAATAATTCTGAAAATTGGTAAAATAAATTTAAATTAGTTCACATCAGAGGAGAAGTTCAAAAATATATTATTTAATATTTTAGATCAGAACCTATTCTGTTTAGATGATATGCCCTACTATTTAATATTTAAACTCACCTTTAGTCATAGAAAATAAATCTGGAAAATATAGGAAAATAGGTATGCATAACTAGAAAATGATAAATGAAGTCTCCAAATCCAAAGACTTCAGTTTAGGATTTGGTAGAAGATCTGAAAACCCATTTGGAGTAGGAAATTACCTTCCATGCAAACTTGGTAGTTAAGAAGTATATTAATTAAATAAAATTAATTTGTTCAAATTGAAAATTCATATATAGTGTACAAACAGAAATCTGAATACAAAAGTTAGAAATCATATACATATGTTTAAAAGTGCATGTAGGCTAAAAATCAACACATCTAGAGTAACCACAACACTTAGAAATGTGAATGACTATCATATGAATGTATGTGTGGAGTGAAAGTGTGAACTATGTCTTATGGATTGTTGTTTTCTTTTTCTATGTGTGTTGGCATGAGTAGAACCTGCCCCAGAGCAAGTTCTTCCCTTCCAAGATCAGGACTATCCATTCCCAGAGCAGCAGGAAGAAGGCAAGTGTCCTTGACCACTTTGATCCTATACTAGGATGTCTAGATAGAATTATTTGCATTGTCAATTGAAATATGACACCCATGCTAGGAAGTTTCCCTAGAATTGCATTATCTTGTTTCCTTGTAGCTTGGGTTGGGTTTATTTTATTATGACATTCATTCATATTACTTATGCTTAGCCATGCTTAGAATGGGATAAGTGGGATATGAGATCATCAACTTGTTTACCTTACTCTTGAATGAGATATTATGAGTTATGTAGAGGTAGGGATCGAGGCAAGTTGGATGATTTGGTTTGTGCTGGGTGCACGAGAATCGAGTTTGTGTTTTGTACTTGCATGGATCCTAAGGACTGGTTCATGGAGCATGTAACCTGGCTTTACTATGCCAACCACATGCTGAGATGGGGCAGCTTGGCCAATTAATTAGGTGTATCCCCGGCGTAGTATGGTTGTGTTGGATGGTGCGGGGAGTAGGTGTCAGCTGGACTACCATATGAACCGCAAGGCTCAAGAGGGGGCCACTGCAGCGGGGTTGGAGCCTCTTGTATGCTGTTAGGGGTGAAACCTCAGTGGGCCCACGCTCGTCGGGAATCCCTTGGTAAAGGCTTCGTAGTGATCTCCTGGCTACACACCTGGGAAGTTTGAATGTGGTTCGTAGCCACTGGCATAATGGAGGTTCTTTTAGTCCACCCGGCAACGGGGGGTGAAATCACTACATGTGGGTACAGTGGTGCAAACTCTGCAGAGTCAAAATTGTCATGACAGCCGTGCTCACAGTCAAGAGCGGCTTGGACTTATTCATGATTAGAGTATGAGGACCTTGGAGGTTGTGGATGTTAAGCGGGGAGCTTAACATTGGAAATGATGTTATGGTTATTTGATTATGATGATGGGATGGGAGATAGGGACCATTTCACCTGTGTAGTAATGTAGGTGCCTAATAAGCTAAGGTGGTAGGCAATAATTGCGTAGTGCTTTAACCATGAGTTCAACCTCTCCTTGTTCTAGCCATGCATGACATAACTTTCCCACACTTGCTGAGTACCAATGGTACTCAACCTTGCATATTTTTTGGTTTAAATTGCTGCTCAGGTCAAGGCGATGATGTGGTGTTCAATGACCAAGACTTCGGACCCAAAGAAGGATTCTAGGTTCGTGGAGTCCCCCGGGCAACGCCTGTTACAGAGCCCACAAGAATAATATTCCGCTGCTATTTTATTTACATGTTATGAACTTATTATGATCCATCGAGACATATGCTATGTAAGACTTATTTATATTCGACAACTGGCTTGTAATAAATGATGCTTCACTATTTGTCATCACATGTATGAGAAAATGATCCTGGCATACATGTGATATTCACTCGGTTGTTCTTCGGAGAAACCAGGTGTGACAACTTGACAACTGCACGATCCTCTCAGCACATTGAATCACTCTGTTGTGCTTGCTTAACCAATCCTTTCCATGTATTATGTCAATCCCTTGATAATCCAAGACAATAAGGTTGGCAAGAAAGTCTACCCCCTTATTTTAAGGTTTACTTTTGGACATACTATATTAGTCCTCATCTCTCCACCGGGAGAATTAACCAACATAGTGTGTTTCATGTGTGATATGGGCAGATTATACTTGGCTGAGGGGGCCCGGTCCCGATCACGGGGCCGTGCCGCCTTGCCCGAGGAATCCCATTGGGTGGTGCCGTGTTATGCGGCACCCAACAGCACACATATAAGGAACACAGTATTACATAAATCTAAAAGCGGAAGCTTACAATTGTTCTTTGTAAATAATTTACATAAAATAGCTACATCGGAAGTCTATAAACAGCTCACGATGAATATCTAAGAAGCATTCGAGAAGAGATCCAGCCCGCGGTCTCCTCTCGCTAGCAACACGAAGACACGGCAGTGGCTAGGTTCTCCCAGTGTGACATGACTCGGAAGTTTCCGAATCTCACTGGACAACCTTCTTTATAGCGTCGATGCTTACCTGCAAAACCACTTATATAGCAAGAGTGAGCACAAAGGCTCAACAAGACTTAACCGTCTCTCCTAAAGCATGAAACTCTACATGAACGTTACCTGAGACCTATCCTGTAATTTGAAAAAAGACTCGCCTACGAGTTCATCCTTAACTTTCAGATTTTAGACATAATAGTAGTGACCTTGCGCCCAGCAACATTGGAACTCCACAATCAAACAAGAAACGCTTCATTCCATTGTTACTTGCCCCAAGGTAGAAAATAACTTTAGTTAGCTCTATCTCTACTTCAAACATGGTTTTCATGCAACTTTAACATAATCATAGCAGCAATTATACTTTTGCAAACTGTTTCCACACAAGTTGATTAACTACGTCACAACATGGGAGCAAGCGGTACTCAATAACCGCGAGGGACGGTGATTCGAATCAAACACTACCCGGATAACTCGACACATACGCCCGCCTCTGAAGACCCAACTCTGGCGTCCTTCATTACGTCGTATGTGGCAACCTTTCTCAGGACACTAAACTGTAGAACCGGTCGCGCCGTCTCGGGCTCATAGGTCTAACGAGACGATGTGGTATGCCTCTACAATCCAGTGAGCCTGGTACATCGGTTTCCTGGTTCCCATATACCAGTAAGCATCCGGTACACAACTCAATACTTGCTCCTGGACGCGGCATACGCATCGGTCCTTAACCGACACAGGCAGAGCTACTCGACCAAGGCCTCGTCTTGTCGCAGCCTAACCCCTCTGCCCGGTCTCATCTTTAGAAATGTAAACTTTAGTTTGCTTCCTTCCCCAACCACACTTATGATATTCTGAACTATAGCTCGCGAGTAGTTTCCAACTACTCGTCTTCTACCGGATGCCCTAGTCTATTTAGCATGGCCTTATTCTACATCGATGACACAATTCTACCCTTGACCTCAGGGTTCATTTTTGGTTATGCAAGTGGGGCATAAAACATCCTTGACCTAATGCACATACAAACTGAGACCCATAGTAGTGAACAGAGTAAAAACTTTAGAAAATAACTTAAGTGCAAACCGGGGCTTGCCTTGGTTTTGCAGGTGACTAAAGTCAGTTGAGAGGAAGTTAGTTTCTGATGTCTTGAAGTTCACTCCTGCCCTTCTTGTTCCTTGATCCAAGTTCACCTTCTCCTTCTTCACTTTCCACGTTTAATCACTACACGTTATGAACATGCACATATGTTTAATTGAAAAACTTTTGCTAACAGTTCTAAAGACAAGTTTGAAACTGGAACTTTGTTTAAGAATTTAAAATGACACTGGGGGTGGCGGTTTGGATGTGTGTCTAAGCACTATCCTCAAGTGAGAAGTGAGGTTCATCACTTGGGTGGTGATCACCTAATGAGGTTGAACAGGACATAATGATCCAGGGCTCCAATGGAGCTGGGAATTTTCTTGGGGGTTCCATGTCACAAGAAAGTCCTCTGGACCAAAATTCAGAACATTTCACTAAGTGGATCACCAGAACAATTCCCTAAGTATTTAAGCATAAAGGAATTAATTCTGATTAAACTTGCACTTTCATGCAAATCTAAGTGAACCATAATTTCCTACATAGCTCAGAGAGTATGCCTGAATTTTCCTAGGATTTTTGGAGCTAAGGAATGGCTAGAACTGAATTTCCAAGATTTGGAAATTTCCTGAAAATGTTTCTTATTCATTTGAATACAGAAACTTGGAATTATAATTACCTTAACTAAATCAACTCCAAATGAGCCGAAACTTTTACAGGAGTCTCCTAATATCCTAAAGAATATCCTGGCAAAATTTGGGAATTTTTGGATGAACCAAACTCCCTCTAAAATTCTTTTTCTGAAAAGTTTTAAAGAATTCTCCAGGACTTTCTATTGGTTTTCATGCAAATTGGGTTGCATATTTGGACAGAGTTTTTCATCCTGAATCCAACCCAATTTGAATCACAAAATTTGGAGCCTCCTAGCAAAAGTTATGCAGTTCTAAAGTTTGAACTAAATCTGGAATTCAAATTAATTCGGGAAAAGTTCAAACTCTGCCTGTGGGTCCACCCTCCACGTGTCAACCGCTGGAATCACGCCACACGGGGCCACAGGCCTTTTCCCGCGCCACCACACGGGATCACACGCCACAGCTGATCCGGATGTTTAATCTTCAGCTGCTGACATATGGGCCCGGTGGGGGTCTTCTTCTTCTTCCTCCCGCTCCCGCGCCTCCCCCTCGCCGGCGCTCCACTGGAGCTGGCCGGACCCGGCTTCCCGGCCACCTCTCGGCCGGAGACTCGCCGCCTGGGGGTTTTCAGGGTCGGGGAACATGTCTACGGGGTTGGCTCGGGCTGCCGGTGGCCGGAAGTAGGCCGGCGATGAGCCGCGGCCTTCGGTGATGATCAGCATCGTCGCCCGAGCACACTAGCCCGCCAAAAGCTCGGCGGATCCACTCTAAAGCATCAGTGGAGGTCAGGCAAGCTCCGCGTGGCCTCAACCTGGCTCGGAAATGACGGCAAACCGGTTGTCACCGTGCACCCGCGCGTTCCCGCCATGGCCGCCGACCGAAAAGCTCAAAATTAGCTGTAACCACGGTGTTTCTAGCTAGGGTTGTGGAGGAAAAAGGTTCCCTATCCCCTCTAGCTCTGGTGTGCGCAAAATGAACAACTTTAACCGAGAATTAAGCGTTAATTTCAACAGTTCTTACCCGCCGGTAGGTTTTCCTCGTCCGAGGGGAAAACTGGAAATTCCCAAGCTACGCTGCACGGCTTGGGCTGAAACTCGGGGGAGAGCAGCGTGACGTCCCGGCGCGTCTCGGAGGGTGCTTGCTTGGCTGTGAAAAGCCTCGGTATGAGCTGTCCACGGTGACCCGAGTTGCCCTTTCGCCGGTGAGTGTTAGTACCTCACGTTGATCGTTGATTTGGGCACCCCACGAGCCAGGAACGACGGGGCCAAGCTGTGGAGGATCTTGTGCACTCGATTGCGCTCCCTTTTTGTGTGGACGGCTCGAGAAGAAGAGGGCACGAGCTGGTGGACAACCGAGGGAAACGGAGGCGTCGCCGGCGGTTGTTTTTTCGGGCGTGGAAGCAAAAGGAGGCCACGGTACGAGTGAGAGGCTTTGTGTTTGCTTCGGTGGGAGGGATAAGCGCCGGATGAACCGCCTCTGGCGCCCGCGCGTGGGGGGCAGCTCGAGCAGGAGGTGGCGGTGGCTGCCGCCTCGGTGGCGCCTGGAGCTCGGGCGGCAATTCGGTTGTGAGCCGATAAGCAGGGACTGAAGCCTTAGGCAGTAAGTTTAATCTCCCCTCTCAATGACAAGTGGGGCCCACAACTCCCTCCTGCCCCAAAAGATCTCCAAATTTTTGGCACATGCAAATTCAGCTATGAGGGATCCAAATTCAAAAGCCCTTTTGCCATTTGACAATTTGTACCACAGTTTCAAATTTAAATTCAAATTTGGATGGAATTCACAAGTTCCTTTGATATTCCTATCAAAGCACATCCAAATTTGCTCCAAATTTGCCCCCTCTACAATTTGAACCTGGGGAGTTTGAATATGAACTCTGATCTATCAGTTGGTCATTGCAAATACAACTTTTTAAACATCAGTTTGCATTTTCCTTTTTGGAGATGGCCTCTCCTCTTTTTGGAAGTGACCCTCTTAATTCAAACTGAATTCAAAGTTTTATTGCTCATGCCAACACTTTCATGAGTAAACAAAAGTTTTTGTAAGTCCCATTTCTTGTATTCAAACTCAACTTTATTCATAGCTCAAGTTTTCTATTTACAAGTTTTGGGACTTCTACATTCCTCCCCCCTTAAAAAGAATCTCGTCCCGAGATTCATGATTAAGGACAAGGTGGAGAGGACAGTTACTCAACATACGCCTCTAACAACTCCGGATGATTGCGTTGCAAATACTCCTCACTTTCCCATGTATCTTCGTCGGACGTGTGATTTTCCCATAGCACCTTGAAAAATCGTAGCGTCCGATTTCTGGTTTCGCGAGTCTTTTCATCAATTATCCGGGTTGGATGCTCAACATACGTGAGGTCCGGATTCAGATCTGCTATGTCTCCCGTGAGAATCTCCGTTGGAACTTTCAAATACTTCCGCAACTGAGATATGTGGAAGACGTTATGAACTCCGGCTAAGGCTGCCGGTAGCTCCAAACGGTATGCCACGGGTCCACACCTTTCAATGATGGCGAAGGGACCGATAAAACGCGGGGCTAGTTTCCCTTTCACTCCGAATCGGTGAATGCCCTTCATAGGAGATACGCGGAGGTAGACGTGGTCTCCAACTTGAAAGTTCAGAGGACGACGTCTCCTATCCGCATAGCTCTTTTGCCTGGACTGAGCGGCTTTCAGATTTGCTTGAATAAGCCTTATCCGCTCTTCGGCTTCATTTACGAGATCAATCCCGTAAATAACTCTCTCGCCAGATTCACACCAGTTCAAGGGTGTGCGCCATTTCCGGCCGTAGAGAGCTTCATAAGGCGCCATTTTGATACTTGATTGATACCCGTTGTTATATGAGAACTCTGCCAATGGTAAGTGATCATCCCAGCTCTTACCGTGGTGGATGACACATGCTCTCAGCATATCTTCAAGTATTTGATTCACCCTCTCAGTTTGTCCATCGGTTTGAGGGTGATACGCGGAGCTTCGAATCAATTTAGTTCCCAAGGATGTGTGTAGCTGTTCCCAGAAACGGGATACGAACAGTGATCCTCTGTCGGAGACAATGGTACGGGGAACTCCGTGCAGGCATAAGATTCGTGCTATGTATAACTCCGCATACTGCTTGGCGCTGTAGTTGGTATGCACCGGAATGAAACGTGCCGATTTGGTCAATCGATCAACGATTACCCAAATCGAGTCATGGTGGTGGGAGGTCATCGGCAACCCAACGATGAGATCCATACTCAAGTCTTCCCACTTCCATGCCGGTATTTGTAGCGGTTGCAGTAGGCCCGACTTCTTTACGTGGTCGGCCTTAACTCTTCAACACGTATCACATTCTGAAACGTATTTTGCAACTTCACGTTTCATACGTGTCCACCAAAACTTCTTCCGGAGGTCTTGGTACATTTTATTGCTGCCAGGATGAATAGAAAATTTGGATAAGTGAGCCTCATCCAAAATCTTCTTCCGCAGCCTCATATTACGGGGTACGACTATCCGGTCTTTGAACCATAGGGTGTCTTCATCATCTAACCGGAAACATTTCATCTCCCCGTTCTTCAACCTCCTTTTGATATGAGCCATGCCCTTATCTCTCCTTTGAGCTTCCATGACCTCCTCTCTTATTGTGGGTATGAGAGCTAAGTTATGTAGGGCCCCATAGGGAACCAAGTAAAGACTTGGTTCTTCCTCTTCTATCGGCGTGATGGTTAGGTTATGAATATGAGACTTCCGGCTGAGTGCATCGGCAACCACATTTGCCTTGCCCGGATGATAATGAATTTCAATCTCATAGTCCTTGATCAGCTCCAACCATCGTCGTTGCCGCATATTCAACTCCTTTTGAGTGAATATGTACTTCAAACTTTTGTGGTCGGTGTAGAGGTGAACCAGATTTCCCAATAGGTAATGTCTCCACATCTTCAAAGCTAATACCACGGCAGCAAGCTCGAGATCATGAGTTGGATAATGTTGCTCATGATTCCGTAATTACCGTGATCCATATGCGACCACGCGTCCTCCTTGCATGAGTACACAACCAAGCCCGACGCCAGATGCATCACAATAAACATCAAAAGGCTTGGTTGTATCCGGTTGCGCTAGAACCGGGGCTGTTGTGAGGTGTTTCACCAACGCTTGAAAAGCTTCCTCACATGGCTTGCTCCAATCATACTTGATGCCCTTTTTCAGTAGCTCAGTCATAGGTTTGGAGATTTTTGAGAAGCTCAGGATGAACCTCTGATAATATCCCGCCAAACCCAAGAAGCTACGAACTTCATGGACTGATGTTGGAGACTTCCACTTCAGCACTTGTTCAATCTTGCTTGGATCAACAGCAATGCCTTCTGCTGAAATAATGTGC
Organism: Neostapfia colusana; assembly: GCA_030760725.1. Lineage (NCBI taxonomy): Eukaryota > Viridiplantae > Streptophyta > Magnoliopsida > Poales > Poaceae > Neostapfia > Neostapfia colusana. Next base: position 103,815,497 of record JASWHV010000004.1, read on the forward strand.
CCAAGAAATGGCACTTGGTTGATCCAGAATTCACATTTACTAAACTTTGCATAGAGCTTGTGATCTCGCAGTCGTTGGAGCACAATATGCAAATGTTTAGCGTGTTCCTCTTCAGATTTGGAATAGACCAAAATGTCGTCGATGAATACCATGACGAACTGATCCAGCTCCGGCATGAACACCGAGTTCATAAGGTACATAAAGTGAGCCGGAGCATTGGTCAACCCAAATGACATGACAAGATATTCATAGAGTCCATATCTTGTCGAGAATGCTGTTTTCGGGACATCTTCCGCTCGAATCTTGATTTGATGATATCCCGACCTTAAGTCCATCTTGGAGAAGACTTTCGCACCCACTAGTTGATCGAAGAGGATATCAATTCTTGGTAGTGGATACTTGTTCTTTATGGTCACAGCATTTAAAGGACGATAGTCGACGCATAGCCTCAGCGTCTCATCCTTTTTCTTCACAAACAAAGCTGAGCAACCCCATGGTGATGAACTTGGACGAATAAACCCCTTGTCCATCAGATCCTTGAGTTGCTCCTTCAATTCTGCTAACTCACTCGGAGCCATTTTGTATGGTCTCCGAGAGATCGGCGTGGTTCCCGGTATCAACTCTATTTTGAACTCCACCTCGCGCTCAGGTGGTAGACCTGGAAGATCTTCGGGAAACACGTCCGGATATTCACGGACTACCGGAATGTCTTCTAACTTGTACGCCTCGGCGTTACATACTTCTGGGTTTTTGGAAACCGCTTCACCGAGATACAATGTTTGACGTCCATGAAGTGGAGAGTCCAAGTGAATACTCCTGTTCTCTTTGTCCAGAATAGCCTTATGGAAGGTCAACCATGATACTCCCAATATGGCATTGATTCCTTGGTCTTCGAGAATGATGAGGGTGGTAGGATAAATTTGTCCACCCAAACAAAGTGGTGCTCGAGAAACGACTTCATTAGTTGAGATGTCTCCACCTGGCGAATGAATAAGGTAAGAACCTTTTGTGACAGTTGTGGAGATCTGATCCCGGATTACCGTTGCCCGGCTAATGAAGTTATGTGTTGCACCAGAGTCGAATAAAATGACAACCGGCTTGTCATTTAAGGTGAACCTGCCGGCAAGAACAGGTCCTCCCCTTGGCAGATCATCGACTGACACATAATTAACTGTCCCTACTTTGGACATAGCTTTTCTTGGCTGTCCAAGATCACTCCTGGCAACTGGACCCGCAGACACATTGTTGCTGCTCGGTTCAGTTGCTTCATCGACGTTAAGCTCATTGTCAATGTGAAGTGGGACAGCACTTGGTTCAGCTGAGAAATCACCTTGTCCATCTTCAACCTCTTGAGGGAAAAAGTATTCCGGTGCACCTTGTTGATACTGAGGTGCATAAGAAATAAGTTGCTGCTGCGGTGGAGGTGAAGAAGACCTCTGTGGAGTAGAAGAGTCGTCACACTCCCAGAAGGATTGCACCTTTTGTGGAATCTCTCGACCGGAAGGTGAACGGATTACCAACCGATACTTCCGAGGTAGACGGTTCTCTTCATCTTGTGATGAGTCCCTCTCCCTCTTTTCTTTGAGGTAGAGGTTGGAATAATATTCTTGAGTGATAGCACAGCTCACAAACTCATCAAAATTCTCTTGGCTAACTTGAGCCAATTCACATCGCAGCCTAGCAGTCAGCCCTCGATAAAAATGATACCCCCTCATGGATGGTGACTTCACATAGTCAGGGACATATTGAGCTAAGCGATTGAATTCCTTCGCATACTCAATAACACTCCTGTCCCCTTGCTTCAGACTCCAGAACTCATCATGACTTGTCTGCATTATGCCAGCAGGGGTGAAACGAGCACGGAATGCAGCTTGGAATTCCGTCCATGTGACACGATGCCCTGCTGGTTGAACAGCAAGGTACTCTGCCCACCATGCTCCAGCAAAGCCGTGAAGCTTCTGAGCGGCATATAGAGTCTTCGAGAATTCATCACACCGGATCAACCCAAGCTTGGACTCAATATCACGTAACCAGTGATTTGCTTCACAATGGTCAGCCGCCTCAGAGAATACCAGCGGTTGTGTCGCCAAGAAATCCAGGTACGTGCTCTGGGTTGGCATGTGACGTTGAGCTTCTCGATCTATTTTGCCTTGCTGAACTAGAGTTTGGAGAGTTTCATTCATCTTCGCCATAATTTCAGCCAATCCGGTTGGCGATGGCTCTTGTGATGAAGTCGAGTCATTCCCACCTCGACTTGAATATCCAAGCTCCATTTGGGAGTGTGCGCGTACCATACTGTAAGAAACAAAATTTGGAATCAATCAAAATTCTATCTCAGTAGTAAGTAAAGATAAGTAAAACATGAACATGTCATGAACTTTATGAAAGCATAACCACATTCATGTTTAAACAAATCTTATGTACGCTAAGCTAATCAGCGGGACTACCCTGACCAGCTCACACAAACTCCAAATTTTTACTCAAGTTATCAACAGATTCTTGACTTGAGTTCAATACCAAAGTTTTAGTAAACTTTAGTAGCTTTCCAACAAGTACTTATGTGCTCCTTAAGGATTTTTCTACAGGATGTTATGGCTTAAAAACAGAAAGGTCCAGAGAGGTTTCTGGTACTGTCCTGGTTCTGAACAGTTTGCCTTCAACTGGACTTTTCACCAACTTAAATTGTGATTTTGCTCTGGGGGTCTACAAAGAAGTTGTAGAGCACTTAAAGATCTTTCCAGAACTGTATCATATACTTTAATTGGTTAAAGCTGCTCAGAGTTATGCTCTGTCAAAGTCCAGCAATAATTCCTGCCAGAAACAGAGCTCTCTGTTTTTGAAAACTTTGACACCTAGTTATACTTTCATTTGAATCTTAGATCAAAATAAGAGTTCAATAACTAATATTTGTTTCAAACTTCCATTTTTAGTTGAAAGTTAGCTCATGGATCATTTCCATAGGGAAGAGGTTCTTATGTGTGGTACGGTGTCGATGCACCGTAAGAACATTGTCGGTACTACGTTGCCTCACCAAAGAAAATCCTAAGCCGGATTATATCGGCATATCCGTTTTTTCAGTGGCACTAAGACGGTCTCTCGCACACGTGTACTACACGGGATACGTACGTGGTTAGTACCTGCAGAAGAACACTCAATAGTGGTGCACTCAAAGGTTTGTTTCATTTCAGGCAGTTCTATATTTAAAAGTAAATACAAACGCCCGTATCATTGCCATATGGCCGTCCTTGAGTTAAGTCATGTCTCAAGGTACGTGATCGTGTTTCAACACCACACGACGGGGAACCCGCGTATGTTATGAACGGGTCGTCATGGTTGGGAATGTTATCAACCCAACAGATACCACCTACTGCCCTGCAGGGCACGCCGATGGCAAGCGCTGCGTATGTCCTCCTGGGCTACCTCCAGAAGAACACACTATCGCGTTACTGAACACACGATGGGGTCTCCACTTACTTGCCTAATGAACGATGGGGATCAGCATTTCATATGAACTCAGGAACATGGAGAGTCCAGGAGTTCATATTGACGTCTCACACCAAGCTGTGAGATCTTTCCCTGAACCACATTCCTCGTCAGGGGAGCTAACCGAAATTGAACCGCTTTCGGTGGCATTTCTTACCATTCTTACCAGAACGTAGGTGCGTCGTTGCATAATCAAAATTTCAGAATTATAACAAGTAAGTTAGCAATGCCACTTTAAGTAACTATACTACTATAGTCCTTATGTGGGCCTAATATCGTTTCCTCACCGTATCCTAAGTTTTTGTCGTAATACTATCCTTATTCCGTGCGCTATTACCAATGCGGCTCTGATACAACGCTGAGGGGGTCCGGTCCCGATCACGGGGCCGTGCCGCCTTGCCCGAGGAATCGCATTGGGTGGTGCCGTGTTATGCGGCACCCAACAGCACACATATAAGGAACACAGTATTACATAAATCCAAAAGCGGAAGCTTACAATTGTTCTTTGTAAATAATTTACATAAAATAGCTACAGCGGAAGTCTATAAACAGCTCACGATGAATATCTAAGAAGCATTCGAGAAGAGATCCAGCCCGCGGTCTCCTCTCGCTAGCAACACGAAGACACGGCAGCGGCTAGGTTCTCCCAGTGTGACATGACTCGGAAGTTTCTGAATCTCACCGGACAACCTTCTTTATAGCGTCGATGCTTAACTGCAAAACCACTTATATAGCAAGAGTGAGCACAAAGGCTCAGCAAGACTTACCCGTCTCTCCTAAAGCATGAAACTCTACATGAACGTAACCTAAGACCTATCTTGTAATTTGCGAAAGGACTCGCCTACGAGTTCATCCTTAACTTTCAGATTTTAGCCATAATAGTAGTGACCTTGCGCCCAGCAACATTGGAACTCCACAATCAAACAAGAAACGCTTCATTCCAATGTTACTTGCCCCAAGGTATAAAATAACTTTAGTTAGCTCTATCTCTACTTCAAACATGGTTTTCATGCAACTTTAACATAATCATAGCAGCAATTATACTTTTGCAAACTGTTTCCACACAAGTTGATTAACTACGTCACAACATGGGAGCAAGCGGTACTCAATAACCGCGAGGGACGGTGATTCGAATCAAACACTACCCGGATAACTCGACACATACGCCCGCCTCTGAAGACCCAACTCTGGCGTCCTTCATTACGTCGTATGTGGCAACCTTTCTCAGGACACTAAACTGTAGAACCCGTCGCGCCGTCTCGGGCTCATAGGTCTAACGAGACGATGTGGTATGCCTCTACAATCCAGTGAGCCTGGTACATCGGTTTCCTGGTTCCCATATATCAGTAAGCATCCGGTACACAACTCAATACTTGCTCCTGGACGCGGCATATGCATCGGTCCTTAACCGACACAGGCAGAGCTACTCGACCAAGACCTCGTCTTGTCGCTGCCTAACCCCTCTGCCCGGTCTCATCTTTAGAAATATAAACTTTAGTTTGCTTCCTTCCCCAACCACACTTATGATATTCTGAACTATAGCTCGCGAGTAGTTTCCAACTACTCGTCTTCTACCGGATGCCCTAGTCTATTTAGCATGGCCTTATTCTACATCGATGACAAAATTCTACCCTTGACCTCAGGGTTCATTTTTGGTTATGCAAGTGGGGTATAAAACATCCTTGACCTAATGCACATACAAACTGAGACCCAGAGTAGTGAACAAAGTAAAAACTTTAGAAAATAACTTAAGTGCAAACCGGGGCTTGCCTTGGTTTTGCAGGTGACTAAAGTCAGTTGAGAGGAAGTTAGTTTCTGATGTCTTGAAGTTCACTCCTGCCCTTCTTGTTCCTTGATCCAAGTTCACCTTCTCCTTCTTCACTTTCCACGTTTAATCACTACACGTTATGAACATGCACATATGTTTAATTGAAAAACTTTTGCTAACAGTTCTAAAGACAAGTTTGAAACTGGAACTTTGTTTAAGAATTTAAAATGACACTGGGGGTGGCGGTTTGGATGTGTGTCTAAGCACTATCCTCAAGTGAGAAGTGAGGTTCATCACTTGGGTGGTGATCACCTAATGAGGTTGAACAGGACATAATGATTCAGGGCTCCAATGGAGCTGGGAATTTTCTTGGGGGTTCCTTGTCACAAGAAAGTCCTCTGGACCAAAATTCAGAACATTTCACTAAGTGGATCACCAGAACAATTCCCTAAGTATTTAAGCATAAAGGAATTAATTCTGATTAAACTTGCACTTTCATGCAAATCTAAGTGAACCATAATTTCCTACATAGCTCATAGAGTATGCCCGAATTTTCCTAGGATTTTTGGAGCTAAGGAATGGCTAGAACTGAATTTCCAAGATTTGGAAATTTCCTGAAAATATTTCTGTATTCATTTGAATACAGAAACTTGGAATTATAATTACCTTAACTAAATCAACTCCAAATGAGCCGAAACTTTTACAGGAGTCTCCTAATATCCTAAAGAATATCCTGGCAAAATTTGGGAATTTTTGGATGAACCAAACTCCCTCTAAAATTCTTTTTCTGAAAAGTTTTAAAGAATTCTCCAGAACTTTCTATTGGTTTTCATGCAAATTGGGTTGCATATTTGGACAGAGTTTTTCATCCTGAATCCAACCCAATTTGAATCACAAAATTTGGAGCCTCCTAGCAAAAGTTATGCAGTTCTAAAGTTTTAACTAAATCTGGAATTCAAATTAATTTGGGAAAAGTTCAAACTCTGCCTGTGGGTCCACCCTCCACGTGTCAACCGCTGGAATCACGCCACACAGGGCCACAGGCCTTTTCCCGCGCCACCACATGGGATCACACGCCACAGCTGATCCGGATGTTTAATCTTCAGCTGCTGACACGTGGGCCCGGTGGGGGTCTTCTTCTTCTTCCTCCCGCTCCCGCGCCTCCCCCTCGCCGGCGCTCCACTGGAGCTCGCCGGACCCGGATTCCCGGCCACCTCTCGGCCGGAGACTCGCCACCTGGGGGTTTTCAGGGTCGGGGAACATGTCTACGGGGTTGGCTCGGGCTGTCGGTGGCCGGAAGTAGGCCGGCGACGAGCCGCGGCCTTCGGTGATGATTGGCATCGTCGCCCGAGCACACTAGCCCGCCAAAAGCTCGGCGGATCCACTCTAAAGCATCAGTGGAGGTCAGGCAAGCTCGGCGTGGCCTCAACCTGGCTCGGAAACGATGGCAAACCGGTTGTCACCGTGCGCCCGCGCGTTCCCGCCATGGCCGCCGACCGAAAAGCTCAAAATTAGCTGTAACCACGGTGTTTCTAGCTAGGGTTGTGGAGGAAAAAGGTTCCCTATCCTCTCTAGCTCTGGTGTGCGGAAAATGAACAACTTTAACCGAGAATTAAGCGTTAATTTCAACAGTTCTTACCCGCGGGTAGGTTTTCCTCGTCCGAGGGGAAAACTGGAAATTCCCAAGCTACGCTGCACGGCTTGGGCTGAAACTCGGGGGAGAGCAGCGTGACGTCCCGGCGCGTCTCGGAGGGTGCTTGCTCGGCCGTGAAAAGCCTCGGTATGAGCTGTCCACGGTAACCCGAGTTGCCCTTTCGCCGGTGAGTGTTAGTACCTCACGTTGATCGTTGATTTGGGCACCCCACGAGCCAGGAACGACGGGGCCGAGCTGTGGAGGATCTTGTGCACTCGATTGCGCTCCCTTTTTTTGTGGACGGCTCGAGCAGAAGAGGGCGCGAGCTGGTGGACAACCGAGGGAAACGGAGGCGTCGCCGGCGGTTGTTTTTCGGGCGCGGAAGCAAAAGGAGGCCACGGTACGAGTGAGAGGCTTCGTGTTTGCTTCGGTGGGAGGGATAAGCGCCGGATGAACCGCCTCTGGCGCCCGCGCGTGGGGGGGCAGCTCGAGCAGGAGGTGGCGGTGGCTGCCGCCTCGGTGGCGCCTGGAGCTCGGGCGGCAGTTCGGTTGTGAGCCGATAAGCAGGGACTGAAGCCTTAGGCAGTACGTTTAATCTCCCCTCTCTATGACAAGTGGGGCCCACAGCTCCCTCCTGCCCCAAAAGATCTCCAAATTTTTGGCACATGCAAATTCAGCTATGAGGGATCCAAATTCAAAAGCCCTTTTGCCATTTGACAATTTGTACCACAGTTTCAAATTTAAATTCAAATTTGGATGGAATTCACAAGTTCCTTTGATATTCCTATCAAAGCACCTCCAAATTTGCTCCAAATTTGCCCCCTCTACAATTTGAACCTGGGGAGTTTGAATATGAACTCTGATCTATCAGTTGGTCATTGCAAATACAACTTTTTAAACATCAGTTTGCATTTTCCTTTTTGGAGATGGCCTCTCCTCTTTTTGGAAGTGACCCTCTTAATTCAAACTGAATTCAAAGTTTTATTGCTCATGCCAACACTTTCATGAGTAAACAAAAGTTTTTGTAAGTCCCATTTCTTGTATTCAAACTCAACTTTATTCATAGCTCAAGTTTTCTATTTACAAGTTTTGGGACTTTTACATTGGCAACATACTTGGATGATATGAATGAATGTGATGCTCCGGAATCAAATAAAACAGTGGCTGGGTTGGAGTTGGCAAGGAACATACCAATCACGACATCCTCAGCTTGTTGTGCTTCCTCAGCGGAGACATGATTCACGTGGCCACGAGCGTAGTTCTGCTGCCCACGGTTACCTTGCGTAGCTCCTCCATTCAGCCGTGGGTTCTGTTTTGGTGCGTTCTGCATGGTTCCAAGGCGTGATGAACAGATGTGGACGTAAAGAATTGGTCGGAAAGGTCCAACCGACTAGGTTATGGACTCAGGCTGCGGCTGAGTCGTGTTTGACTCAAATATGGAAAGTTTTGAGTTGGTTATGATAGGATTTCATGTGGGTCACGAATTTGAGTTATTTTAGGAATGTGGGATACGTTCCTAAGGTGTTTGGAAGTCTTAATATTACTTCTATCTGCGTATATAAGAGTCCTAAGCAGTATTGGAAAGTTACAGTTTGAATCCAAGTAGGAGTAGGAGTCCTAGTTTGAATTGGATTGGCCATAGAGCTGATTATATAAGCAAGGGAGGCCAAGGCTCGTGTAGATCACGACTTTGGGGCTGTTCCTCTTGTGTTTTGATAAATAAAATTCGTATTCTAAAGGTACTTTTGTGCCTTGTTCGTCCGACTTGTTTCAGACAAGTTTTTCTCGTCAAGTTTCTGTTCAGCACTACCTTGCTTCGGTGGTTTTATCATAACTCGAGTTTTACAGATCCAATTGATGTGATTATTTTTGGGTTGTCTTCACAACTTGACTATCTATCATTTGTGAAAAGTTCACGGTCATTGAGTTTGTGGTTTCTCATCTACACGAGTTTCTTTGCAGTATTCCAGAACTGTTTTTCTCGCGTAGGACAGATTGACCTTTGTTCGATCTTTTGATCGTAACTTGAGTTTCTCTCAACGGATTTTCATGATTCTTGTTGTGACGTCTTCATGACTTGATTCTATACAATCTATACTAGTTTTGTCACAGTTGAACACGTTTATATTAGACGCACACATGGTTTCTTTAACAGATCGGATTTCTGCTGAGGGGTGTTTTGTTGCTTCCGCTGAAAAGTTTTTATCTACCATTCACCCACCCCTCTGGTAGCTTTACACGTGTACTTTGATCCTACAATTGGTATAAGAGCCAGGTTGCTCTAATCTTTGTGATTTGCACGTGTTTTGACTAATCATCATGGAGAAATACTCCGCCAAACCTTGTGTGTTTAGTGGTATTGATTTTCAGGTTTGGAAGGCATGCATGGAAGCTTTCATCCAGGTGCAAGGCTTTGCAATATGGGAAAAGGTGTACAAGCCTTACGATGTACTTTCAAACGATCAAGTCACGGCTACAAACATGAGAGATGTCGACAACAACAACAAGGCTCGGAACTTGATCATACAAGGACTAACTCAGAGCGACTTCGACCGTGTTGCACACCTCCGATCGGCGTACGATGTGTGGAGAACACTTTGTGACTACCACGAAGGATCCAACACGATCAAGGAGGTAAGACAGGATATGTTCAAGAAAGAATGCATGCGCTTTGAGATGCAACCCGGTGAGTCCATTGATGACCTCTTTGCTCGCTTTAATAAAATTCTCAGCAACTTGCGTAGCGTCAATGTTAATTTTTCAGATGCTGAAAATGCTAGGCAATTACTAAGTGCATTAGACATGTTAATTTGGGAGATGAAAGTAACATCCATATGTGAATCCACTGTCATGAGTACTCTTACATTAGATGTGCTTTATTCTAAGCTAAAAACTCATGAAATTGACATTATATCACGTAAGAACCCAAATAAGACTATTGCATTTGTCTCACAACGTGATATGCCTAGCTCCAGCCAATCATCTAGCAATACTCTTGCTTTGCTGTCTTCACTAACCCTGGAACAGATTGAGGAGTTTCTAGAGGAGGAGCTAGTACTTCTTTCTACTAGGTTCTCAAAAGCATTGCAAAATGTGAGAACTAGAAGGAGAGGAAGCTCCGGACCTCAACGATGCTTTGAATGTGGTAAGACAGGACACTTTCGTACAGATTGCCCTAACCTTTCAGGTCCTTCTAACCGTGATGAAAAGTAGAATAAAGTCAAGTCCTCTTTTGGCAACACCAACAAGAAAAAGAAGGGTTTTACAGGACGCAAACTGATAAACAGTTTCATCACCGCACTTCAAGAACTTGGGTCGAGTGATGTAGACATTGGAAGTGATGAAGATGAAGATGATCTGGCAAACTTTTGCTTCATGGCGGGCAAATCAAAATCAAGTATGGAGGATGCAGAACACAACAGTGACAACGAAGAGGTATGTCCTACTTGCGAAGAAATGTGTGATGCTATTTCTCGTGCCACTATTATTGTTAAAAAAAAGGACAAAAAGCTTAGGGACAATGCTGTTAAAATTGAGTCACTAGAATCTGAAATTAATCATTTAAAATCCTTGATTCCTAGTGATGATTCTTGTTCCTCATGTGATTTAATATCTGAACAATTGTCCTCTCTAAGAAGTGCACACACCTCCACACTTGATAAACTTGAACTTGAAATCGAAAAGAACAAAAAGCTTGCTGCACTTAATGATAAAAACTTGAAAGATGCTTGTTGTTCTACAATTGATTTGCATTGTTCTACTTGCGATGATCTTGATAAGAAACTACAAGATGCTATGAAATAAATTTCTATATTGAATAATGCTTTACGTTCTCATGAAGTTAAATATTGTTCGAATTGCAAATTAAAAGGAAAAAATTCATGTGAAAATTGCCTTGATCTATCAAATAAACTTGATAACATGCATAAGACATTAGATCGGTTTAGTAATGGGAATAAGAACCTAAACTTGCTGCTGAATTCTTCCAAGTCTTGCAATGATAAAACTGGTTTAGGTTTTGATTCACATGCTCATACTAAGGAACATCCACCTAAAATTGTAAAATCATTAGGAAGTGGTTTGATTCAAACAGTTCCTAAACAAAAAGAAGTGGTTTTTAAATCTGCAGGAGTGTTGTCACATTCGGGTTCAAATAAGTATACTGCATGTTCATCTAGACATGAACACAAAGTTAAATTTCATTGTACCTATTGTGGTAGAGATGGTCATGTCATAGATTTTTGTAATAGACTAGCTAAACAACATAAAAAGGAAAGAATGCAAGCTAGATCTTATAACTCTCATGCAAAATTTGCTGCACATACTAAACCGAATGTCAGGAACAACCTGCTGTTATAAGTCAGAAATATTCAAAGTTTACCTCCAGAGCTTCAGTTTTTGCCTCCGAAGCTTCAGTTTTTTCCTCCGGACCTTCTGTTTTTGCCTCCGGAGCTACTGATTTTCGTGCTACACAAGTAACACCTCATAGGTCAGTAATTAAGAACAAAAAATCTCAAACTTTGACTCATAAACCTGCTGTTTTATCTCAGCTTTCGCATGTTATTCCTGGTGGACATCGTGTGACTCAGTACTGGATTCCTAAATGCCTTTTAACTAACCCCAGTATTGAGTCATCGATGTATTGTGCTTCTATGTAGGTTACACGCTTGAGGAAGGAGAACATTTGGATTGTGGATTCAGGTTGCTCACGCCACATGACCGGTAACAAAGAATGGTTCTCCTCTCTCTCTCTCTTTTGTGTCACGTGTAGAGAATATTACTTTTGCCGATAATTCTTCAACTCCTATAATTGCTAAGGGTTCGGTTAGAGTAAATGATCACTACACTTTGAAGGATGTGGCACTTGTCAAAAATTTGAAATACAACTTGCTTTCTGTTTCACAATCGCTAGATGAAAATCTGGAAATTATTTTCAATAAAAACTGCTGCACAGTTGTAGGTTCAAATAGTGAGCTTATTTTTAACATGTCTCGGTTTGGAAGAGTTTTTAAAGATGATTCTGATATGTCTTTCTCTAAGCATAGATGTCTAGTTGCAAATGATTCCAAAGATTTATATTTTTGGCATCGTAGACTTGGTCACGTAGGCTTTGATCATCTCACGCGTGTTAGTGCTCTTGATTGCATACGTGGGCTGCCTAAGCTTAAAGGGGACAAAGAAATTGTGTGCTCTTCTTGTAGACATGCTAAGATGGTTGCAGGTTCACATGCTCCTCTCACAATGACCATGACAACTGAATCGGGTCAACTTTTACACCTTGACATCGTAGGACCTTCACGTGTTCAATCCTTCGGAGGTAAATGGTATGTTCTTGTGATTGTTGATGACTATTCTAGATACTCTTGGGTTTACTTTATGGCATCTAAGAATGAAGCTTTTAGTCACTTTAGAACTTTATTTCTTAGATTATCAATTGATCACCCAGGATCTTTAAGAGCAATTAGAAGTGATAATGGAACCGAAATTAAAAATCAATCGTTTGATCACTTTTGTGTTGAAAATGCAATAGATCATCAATTTTCTTCACCATATGTACCTCAACAAAATGGTGTTGTAGAGAGAAAGAACAGAACCTTATTTGAGATGGCTAGGACTATGCTTGATGAATATCAAACTCCTAGGAAATTTTGGGCTGATGCAATTGCAACGCTTGTTATGTCTCAAATCGTGTTTTCTTGCGTGCTAAGCTAGGTAAAACACCATATGAGCTCTGGTTTGGACATAGGCCTAGTGTCACACACTTTAGGGTCTTTTGTTGCAAATGCTTTGTTAAGAAACATGGTAATCTTGATAAATTTGAAGCTAGATCTGTTGATGGCATGTTTCTTGGTTATCCATCTCATACTAGAGGATACCGTGTGCTTTTACTTGATACTAACAAAATTGTGGAGACTTGTGAGGTTTCTTTTGATGAAGCTAGCCCAGGTACTAGTTCAAATATTGCAGGTCCGGATCCATATCCGTAGGGGGAGAGTATTTTCGTTGAAGAAGAGGAAGAAGTGGTGCTGCTGCCCGAAAATTCAGCAGCTAATGACATTGTTCCAGCTCCTGATCTTGATTCACAGCCAGCACCGACGACCACCATTGCTGGTCCAGATCCTCCTCACGTCACAAGCTCATCTATTTGTGATGAACATGAAGAAGAAGAAGCTTGTGAAGTGTCCACTCCCCTCCGGATTCTCAAAAGTCATCCTCCACAACAAATTATTGGAAGCTTGCATGAACGGGTTACAAGATCCAGGTTTTTCGAGCCCAATTCTCATTCTCATTATGCTATTGTTGCTTCTTTTGAACCCAAAGATATATCACACGCACTCACTAATGATTCTTGGATTATTGCCATGCAAGAAGAGTTAGAAAATTTTGAAAGAAATAATGTTTGGAAACTTGTACCTCCACCTCAAAGTCACACTTTAATTGGAACTAAATGGGTGTTTAAAAATAAACAAAGTGAGGATGGGGTTGTGGTTAGGAATAAGGCTAGGTTGGTTGCTCAAGGTTTCACACAAGTTGATGGTCTAGATTTTGATGAAACTTTTGCTCCTGTTGCTAGATTAGAATCCATAAGAATTTTGTTAGCCTTTGCTGCATCTAAAGGTTTTAAGCTATATCAAATGGATGTTAAAAGTGCTTTTCTTAATGGCTACATAGATGAGGAGGTTTATGTCAAACAACCACCTGGTTTTAAAAATCCAAATTTTCCTAATCATGTTTACAAACTGTCCAAAGCCTTGTACGGTCTCGAACAAGCCCCTAGAGCATGGTATGATAGGTTAAAAACATTCTTACTTGAAAAGGGGTTTACCATGGCAAGGTTGATAAAACTCTTTTTGTGCTTAAGCATGGCAATGACTCATTATTCGTTCAAGTGTATGTGGATGATATTATCTTTGGTTGTGCTTCACCATGTAGATACCGAACAACAATTGGCTGACATTTTTACAAAACCTTTGGATTTCACTCGTTTTTGTTACATTTGTAGTGAAATAGGGGTTATGCATCCTCATGGCTTAAATTGAGGGAGAATTTTAAAACTTGGGAAGTCTATGTGTGAATCTGAAATTAAAATAATATGAGCATAGTATTTCATGCATATATGACTTTGTGATTCCTTTTTCATGCTGAAAGTTCTTACTACATTACTCATGTTATACATTTTTTAGTTTTTACCATGTCTAGTAATTGGAATAATTACTTACACTAAATCTGGTCATGGTCGAACTTTCTTGCTGTTTTGAACTTGTTGCATGCTCACAAGTGCTTTTAATCATAAAGAATTAATCAAGTAATAAACTCACATGTTGAGTTTTTATGTTCAAACAAAAAAATGAGAAAAGATCAAGTGAATATGCATGCCTCGCACTTCTTCTTTTGAGATGGCTTATCATTGTACTTAGATATGAACATGAAAGGAGTTGTGTATGACTAAAACCATGTCCTTAAGCTTTTGACTGTCAAATGACATAGGCTTGGCTTGGTTGGTTAGAATAAGGCTGATGCTGCATATAATCTCTTACAAATGTCATAAGATAAAAATTTGTGCTTTAAATGTTAAATAAAATGCAGCAACAAGTGTCATGCTTTCAGGTCTTGAAATAGTTAAGTTTGTGAGATCATGACTTGCTTAAATTGAAGATTACACTTGATCTCTAGCATGGCTTACACTACTTTATGTATCTCATTGATGTGTTAGTGTAAGTTACTTGATAGTATGATTTGGATGAGCTTTGTTTTATATGTATATGTTATAATGTGCTCATAACAAATTAAAATTTCTCTTTTGTACCTTGATGAAGACATTATCAAAGGGGGAGAAATTGATAACACATTGCACACATTCACAAGTGTTTTGGCACGATTCTTCTCAGGGGGAGAATTTTTGGTATTTTTGTTTTTCTTCTCATTTTATTTCTGATTTACAAAGGGGGAGAAACTGTTTTCAAAAATTTTCATGTGAATAAGCCATTGTTCAGATTTTAAGTGGTGTTGCCAATGCATTCATCAAGGGGGAGATTGTGAGACCTATGTGTGCTGAATACATTGGCTTTGACGATAAAAGTTTTGAATACTACCAAAACACCTTTTTAACAAGGTCCGACTCTATGTCCGAGCTCTTGCAAGGTCCGGCGATAGGTCCGACTTATTTTGGGTAGCTCCGGCAAGGTCCGATGTAAGGTCCGACTTGCTTTGTCTAGGTCTGACTTATTTTGGCTAGGTCCGACTTGTTTTTGCTAGCTCTGGTGCTAGGTCCGACTAGCTTTGGTAAGTTCCGTGCTAGGTCCAACTAAGCTTTGGTAAGCTCCGGCGCTGGGTCCGACTAGCTTTGGTAAGCTCCGGTTCAAGGTCCGGTAAGCTTTGGTAAGGTTCGGAGCTTGATTGCAATGGTTCTGCTTATAACTTGCAATGTTTCGAACTTGCTTTACTCTTATGGAAAGTTTGCTTAGTATTATTTTACTAAGTTTTTGGTGTGTTTTGGTGGTTATGGCTGATATCATTTTGCTATGGTTTACAACATGTTTATGTGATGTGCTCACGTAAGATGTTGTAGTTTCGGAACTAACGAGAGTCAAGTCGAGGACTTGTGCTCGGAAGTATTGGTTGTTTATTCATGTGCAGGTGTTGCTTGAGTTCAAGACATGGCTGGTGACGGGATCCATTGAACTAGTCTTAGGGAGAAGATGAGGTTCAACAACCAAGTTCGGGAGGAATTGTGGTTGAGTTGATCGGGAGGTTGTGCAGTATGTTTGAATCAAGAACAATGCATATGAAGGTATCTTGGACGTTGTTGGAAGATGTTTGCACGTGTGCAAGGAGTGCATGGACGTGGCTGCATGGTTCCAAGGCATGATGAAGAGATGTGGACGTAAAGAATTAGTCGGAAAGGTCCAACCGACTAGGTTATGAACTCAGGCTGCGGCTGAGTCGTGTTTGACTCAAATATGGAAAGTTTTGAGTTGGTTATGATAGGATTTCATGTGGGTCACGAATTTGAGTTATTTTAGAAATGTGGGATACGTTCCTAAGGTGTTTGGAAGTCTTAAGATTGCTTCTATCTGCATATAGAAGAGTCCTAAGCAGTATTGGAAAGTTACAGTTTGAATCCAAGTAGGAGTAGGAGTCCTAGTTTGAATTGGATTGGCCATAGAGCTGGTTATATAAGCAAGGGAGGCCAAGGCTCGTGTAGAGCACGACTTTGGGGCTGTTCCTCTTGTGTTTTGATAAATAAAATTCGTATTCTAAAGGAACTTTTGTGCCTTGTTCGTCCCACTTGTTTCAGACAAGTTTTTTCTCGTCGAGTTTCTGTTCAGCACTACCTTGCTTCGGTGGTTTTAACATAACTCGAGTTTTACAGATCCAATTGATGTGATTCTTTTTGGATTGTCTTCACAACTTGATTATCTATCATCTGTGAAAATTTCATGGTCAGTGAATTTGTGGTTTCTGATCTACACGAGTTTCTTTGCAGTATTCCAGAACTGTTTTTCTCACGTAGGACAGATTGACCTTTGTTCGATCTTTCGATCGTAACTTGAGTTTCTCTCAACGGATTTTCATGATTCTTGTTGTGACGTCTTCGTGAATTGATTCTCTACAATCTATACTAGTTTTTTCACAGTTGAACACATTTAGATTAGTCACACAAACGGTTCTGCTGAGGGGTGTTTTGTTGCTTCCGCTGAAAAGTTTTTATCTACCATTCACCCCCCCCCTCTGGTAGCTTTACACATGTACTTCGATCCTACAGTATGGACTTACTGAGGTTTCACCGGCAGGCTCGAATCACCATTCTCCCACCCACGGGCCCCCTCTTGTGCCATGCAGTTCCTAGGGCAGTCCTCTCTCGACTCCCATTCCCCGCGCCATCCACGGTCCATAACAAACTAGCAACACACCTAATTAATCAGCTAAGCCACACCCATACTTGTCCTTGTGGTGGCACTGTTTTCCTGGCATATTCTCGCATGAGCCGGTCCTTAGATCTATGGCAAGTTCCACCATCTCATCCAGCAACATTCACAAACCAAGCTTGCCTAGATCTCCCGCGATTCCATGCCCATTAACATCATCAAGATCTCATCATCATTATTCATATGAGTGCAGTAGTTAAACATATTTTATTTTAGCTTCCCGTATCCCATGGATTAAGCGAAGCATAAAGGAAAAATGACCATACCCGACTCATCAACTTTCCCGGTGACAAGGATAGTTAACAAAACTAGTAAACTCCTATAAAATGGTGTCCCATCAAGTTGACTCAAGCAAGCATATGAGTTTTTGCAAACAAAACAGTTTCAAAACATGGGATCAATATGGTCAAGGGGCACTTGCCTTGCTCCCGTGGTTCTTGTTGTTTGAGCGTCTCGAAGTCTTGGTGCTGTAGATCCTCGTAGATGGCCTCTTCAGCTTGTCGTTCTACTCACGATCATGCACATAAAAAATTTACAGCAATCAATCATCATGCACAAACTTTACTCAAGATGCAATGGGGTAGATGAATGCAAATCCTATGGTGCAGTTTTATTAAACCAGTTTGTATGTGTTCTTGCATGTTTTAATGGGTTTCCATGGGGTTTTATGATGAACAAGGGTGCTGGGATGAAGTGTGGACGTGGTGATGATCTTGACTCAATATCTAGATCAATTCCACCGTAAGAAACCGATCAAAATGTGATCTGTCCACATCAAAAAGTTTCTGTTCGAAGGGGGTGAAGAAAACGGATGCGTAGAAACAGCGGCGACATCGTAATATGGGTAATGGGGATCTACCTCACTTCCTTTTGGTGGCAGAGCCTTCCTCCTACCAATGGCATCAGTGAGGAATTTTTCTATGGAAAATTTTGGTAGGACAGATCGTCGGGCTTCTTCTCCGGCGACGGTGGGGCTCGACAGGGCTCGACGGCGGCCAAATTCCGGCAAGGGGGGGGGGACTTGGCGACTTGGCAGCAAGGAAGGGGGCTTGGCAGCAGGGGGGGACGACCAAAAGAGAGAGGAGTCGGCCAAGGGGGGTGGGGGTTATATTTATAAGGGGAAAAAGAGGAGTCCTACTCCAATTGGAGCTCAAATAAGAGTCCTACTCAAATTTTCGATCTCAACAAACTTATCTTTTCAGTTAGGTGCGGCAGCCTTGGGGATTTTATCCTCAAAATGTGGGGAAAATTCCCATTTTTGAGAATTGGGGAATTTGGAAATTTTGGGGGAATTTGGGGAAATTTGGGAATGGCTTATTTCAGCTATCTTTTTCCGATTCCTCACCATTTCTATGTCACTTGCTCCATTTCTACATTCCCCTTTCCGTTTCTATGTCCTGTTCTCCATTTCTACATTCCCCTCTCCATTTCTATGTCCCATTCTCCATTTTTACATTCCCCTCTCCATTTCTATGTCCCATTCTCCATTTCTACATTGCCCTTCTCCATTTCTATGCCCCATTCTCCATTTTTATATTCCCTTCTCCATTTCTGTGGTTTTTACTCCATTTCTATGGTTCCTTCCTCCATTTCTATGGTTCTTTCTCCATTTCTATGGTTCCTTCTCCATTTCTATGGTCCTTCCTCCATTTCTATGGTCATTTCTCCATTTCTATGGTTCTTTTCTCCATTTCTATGGTTCTTTCTCCATTTCTATAGTTCTTTCTCTATTTCTATAGTTCTTTCTCCATTTCTACTTCTTTTATAATGTTTCTCTACATGAAAAATGTATGCAATGCAAGGAAATGAATTTAAGGGTGTTACACAACAGACCCCTCTATTTATACTCTCTTTCTCTCCCTCTCTCTTTCGTCTCCCTCTGTATTACAAAGGAGAAGCAGGTCATGGAACAGGGACGGCTTACCTGTCGCACGCTTGACAAGGCACTCGATGGAGCCACTGTATTCGTAGCCTGCCGCTACGCCTGCTCCTGCCATGTTGTCAGGGTAGGCCATACCAATTCGCACTCGCGCTCCATGTTTTTACTCCTCTTTGGTCCCGTCGGAGGTGACGGGCATTCAATGCCGAGGCCAGGGAAGACACACGAGTGCCCTCCAACTTGGCCGGGGCGGTGCCTACTCTGTGCTGAAGACCACCCGCTTCTCTCCTACCCGAGGTCGGGTTCAGGTCTTCCCTTCAAAGTCTTTCCTTTGTCTCCACCCTAAGGGAAAGTCTCGCGACTCTCCTAGGGGTCGGTCTCAGGCTCGCTGTCCTATTCGCTCCGCCTTCCCCCGAGCTCAGGCTTGGGCCTACCCCTTCGTCGTCCTTCGGAGGATGTCTTCCCGCTTCTTCCTAGGGGGTCGTAGTCAGGAACCCCGTCAGTAGCCCCTAATCGATCTTGTTGATCGGTCAGGGGGGTGAACACTGGTCGTCCTCATTCCTACACAACTAAAAACAAGAAAAGGATCATTACTACTTGGCTTATCTAGGTAGCCGCGACGAATGGACCTCCATCGGCCGGTCACAACTCTTGGTCACCTCCGCTGGGATTCGGCGGCAAGCCCCTGGGTTCCCCTTTCGAGGGACTGTGTTGTCGATTCTGATGAGTTTGCCTCGCCCCCCATACGTGAGTTTTTCCTGACTCGGAGGGGTCGGGTAGATCGGGAGCTTTCCTCGATGGATGAGCCATCGAGCCTGATGAGCTTCCTACCGGGTGGAGCTAAGTGAAACCCATTCATCATGTTCGTTTTGGACGGATGGAACCATTGGCCCTGCTTCGTGCCTAGGGGCTTTCTGGTCAGGGCTCGGTGCCCGCATTTTGTTAGATCCCTGCTCGAGGCGTGCGTGTGGTTCCTGAGCTCGTCGCTAGCTCGGGCAGCTCGCTGCCGACCCTTTGGAAGGTTACCTTGGTGCTCGCGGTGCTGGGACTCAGCTACAAGCTTAGAGGTTGTTCTGCCGAAGTTGTCTATCGTGGACCGCCTTGCTTGACCCTCACTAGGGGTCATCCCGGGCAGTTTTTGAGCCATCGGCTTGCCGGTCTACGAACCCAGGACTTCTCGAGTATGTACTGTGGGCCTAGAGACTTACCTTCCTCCAATGGTTGTGTCGTCTTCCATGTTTGGCGGGGTTTGAGGAGGCGCCGCTCGACTCAACTCCCGTGTCACGATTGTGTGGTCAAATGAATGCTGACTGGTAGGGCCTCCGTGCCTTCTTGGACGGTTTCACCGTGGGAGAACCGAGGAGGCACCGCTCAAGTGGGCTCCCTAGCAGCCTATGCGGCTTTAAATCGTGGGGGGGGGGGGGTGAGTGGTGTTACGGCGACGGTTTCTTCGAGGCGGTGGCGAAAGGTCATCTCCCGTGTTCTTCGATAGTGGGGGAAGTAACTTTCCTCTCTCTCCTTATGTGTCGTCTTCTTGTCGATTAGGTTTTCTGACCTGTGTGCAGGAGATCCGCCCCAGCACCGGAGGCTCTTCCGAGTGCCACGGTTGTGGCTGAGGACTCGGCAAGGAGGCCCGCCCTTGCTAGTGACTGAGCCGGTGAGGGCGGGACCTATCAAGGCCTCTAGTCCGGTGATCGTTCCGAGTCACTCCGTCGATGGAGGTGAAGTGGTGGTTGCGGGCGTCGTTCCCCGACTCCTGAGGACGGAGTGCATACCGACCCTAGCCGCGGGGGTCCTCGGGGCCGAAGCTAGCGATGCCTCGGGATCAAATGAGTGGAAGCGGGAAGGAGACATGGGATCTCCTTGCTCCCAACTTGTCGAGGTTTGGTCGAGTTTCTCGGCGGAGTGCGGTCGTCTAGACGCCGTGCTCGGGCAATTGCGGGAAATACCTTCGAGCGACCTGGTGAGCCTTTTTTTCCACTCCTTATTCTCTTCACGAATTCTTGGACATTGACGGAGAGTCTCTCCCTTGTCGGCAGGAGCTGGTTCACCGAGCTGCTGAAGACTCACGACGTCTTTTTGAGAGCGAGGATCATCGTTGCCGCGCGGAGGCTGAGCTGGCCAAGGTGCGGGCGGAGCTCACGAGAGCCTGGCCCGCTGCAGAGGGAGCGGCCGCGGTTGCGGTCGAGGGGGCGGCGTCGCTATCCATGGAGCTTGCCCGTCTTTGTGGGGCTGCCGAGACGGCGCGAGGGGGCACAACTCAGGTTGCGAAGGAGCTGGCGGCCCACTATAACACCCTCAAATTCATTACCATGCATTGCATACATTTTTCATGTAGAAAAGCATTATAAAATAACCTTAGAAATGGAAAAAGAACTATAGAAATGGAGAAAGAACCTTAGAAATGGAGAAAGAACTATATAAATGGAGAAAGAACCATAGAAATGGAGAAAAGAACCATAGAAATGGAGAAAGAACCATAGAAATGGGTGAAGGAACCATAGAAATGGAGGAAAAACCCCAGAAATGGAGAAGGGAATATAGAAATTGAGAATGGGGCATAGAAATGGAGAAATGGAGAATGGGACATAGAAATGGAGAGGGGAATGTAGAAATGGAGAATGGGACATAGAAATGGAGAGGGGAATGTAGAAATGGAGAATGAGACATAGAAATGGAGAGGAGAATGTAGAAATGGAACAAGTGACATAGAAATGGTGAGAAATGGGAAAAAGATAGCTGAAATAAGCCATTCCCAAATTTCCCCAAATTTCCCCCAAAATTTCCAAATTCCCCAATTCCCCCAAAAGGGGAATTTTCCCCACATTTGGGGATTAAATCCCCAAGGCTGCCGCACCCAATAAAAAGATAAGTTTGTTAAGATCCAAAATTGAATAGGACTCTTATTTGAGCTCCAATTGGAGTAGGAATCCTCCCTCCCCCCCTGATAAATACAACCCAACCCCCCCCCCCCCTTTTTGGCCGCAGCCTCCCCCTCCCAAGTCGGCGACTTGGAGACCCCGCACCCCCAACTCGCCTAGTTGGCACCCCCCTCGCCGGAGTTTGGTCGCTGGTGAGCGCCGCCGGTGAGCCCCACCAATGAGCCCCGCCGTCGATCCCCGTTGTCGAGCCCCGTCGTCGAGACCCACCGACGAGCCCCGTCACGCCTCGCCGTCGCCGGAAAAGAACCGACGATCTGTCCTGCCCTAATCTTCCATAGAAAAATTCCCCGCTGCTGCCATTGCTAGGAGAAGGGCCCTTCCACAAGAAGGAAGTGAGGTAGGTCTCCATTACCCATCTTACGACGTCGCTGCTGTTTCTACGCATCTGTCTTCTTTGCCCCCTTCGAACAGAAACTTTTACATGTGGACAGATCGCGTTTTGATCGATTTTTGACGGTGGAATTGATCTAGATCTTAATTCAAGATCATCACCACGTCCACACTTGATATCTACACTCTTGTTCATCATAAAACTCCATGAAAGCCCATTAAAACATGCAAGAACACGTACAAACTGGTTTAATAAAACAGCACCATAGGATTTGCATTCATCCACCCCATTGCATCTTGAGTAAAGTTTGTGCATGATGATTGATTGCTGTAAATTTTGTATGTGCGTGGTCGTGAGTAGAAGGACAAGCTCAAAAGGCCATCTACGAGGATCTACAGCACCAAGACTTCGAGACGCTCGAACAGCAAGAACCACGGGAGCAAGACAAGTGCCCCTTGACCATATTGATCCCATGTTTTAAAACTGTTTTGTTTGCGAAAACTCGTATGTTTGAGTCAACTTGATGGGACACCCTTTTATAGGAGTTTACTAGTTTTGTTAACCATCCTTGTCGCCGGGAGAGTTGATGAATCGGGTATGGTCGTTTTTCCTTTTTGCTTCGCTTAATTCACGGGATACGGGAAGCTGAAATAAAACATGTCTAGCTACTGCACTCATATGAATAATGATGATGAGATATTGATGATGTTAATGGGCATGGAATCAGGGAGATCTAGGCAAGCGTGGTTCGTGAATGTTGATGGATGAGATGGTGGTGCTTGCCGTATATCTAAGGACTGGTTCATGCGAGAATATGCCAAGAAAACAGTGCCACCACAAGGCCAAGTATGGGTGCGGCTTAGCTGATTAATTAGGTGTGTTGCTAGCTTGTTATGGACCATGGATAGCACGAGGAATGGGAGTCGAGGAGGACTGCACTGGGAACTGCATGGCACAAGAGGGGGCCCGTGAGTGGGAGAATGGTGATTCAAGCCTGCCGGTGAAACCTCAGTGAGTCCATACATCTAGTAGCCCTTTTGTAAAGGCTATTTTGTGATCTCTTGGCCATACACCGACGGTTGTGTACTGGTATAATGGAGGTTCTGCAGTCGCCGAAGGGTGACGAAATTACGAACTTGTGGCTAAAGTGGTGCCACCTCTGCAGAGTGTAAAACTATCATGATAGCCGTGCTTCCGGTCACAAGCACCAGGCCAACTTCCATGATTAGAGAGAAAACTTGGGCTGGTTATTCAGTATGGTTATGGTATGGTGTTTGGGATTGGTTTTGGGACTGTTTTGAGTCATGACAATGAGTTTTCCGTTGGCTATATGAATATGAGATGGTTATGAATATTTATGAGCATGAGATGAACTTGAGAAAGATTAATTGCTGTATGAGACTTGATAAATGGTGAATTATGATGAAAGATTGTTACTTTTTTACTTGGTTATATTGGGATTAAATTCATCTAGAGAAAGTTACTGTTTTTACCATGTTTATGAAATAAAATTTGCTTGCTGCAATGAGCCTTTTTATTCCATACCTTGTTGTAAGTTACATGTCATACTTTTCCCGCACTTGCTGAGTACGACATGTACTCACCCTTGCATTACCACATAAACATCAGCTACAGGAGATGAGTACCTCAAGGACCATGTGGAGTACTAGGCGTGTGAACTACCGTCAACATGGCTGTGGAGTCGAAGATGGAGCCTGCTGTCTTTAGTCATTTCCGCTGTCGTTTAGAGTCTTTCGCTGCAAGAATAAGATAGACATTCATGAGTGAGACATTGAGTCATTGTAATAAAGTACTTAAACCCTATTTATTCGTTGTTATATGTAACACCCCAAAACCTGCTAAAGAGGGGAATTTAAAAATTTTTGGACGTAATGCATGTGATAAAGCAATTCAAATTCAAACTGGAATTCAAATTCAAATCAAAACAGAAAAAGAAAAGGAAAAGGAAAAAGAAAAACAGCCAGTGGGCCAAAACCCGCTCAGCCGGCCCAATACCGCGCGCCAGCCAGCCCAAACCTGTGCGCGCCCCCCTCTCTCCCTCTCTTTGACGCGCGGGACCCGCATGTCATCCCTCTCCCCGCGTGCCCCCAACGGCCCCGTCTCTCTCTCTCACGCCCGATCGCAACCACCCTCCCAAACCCCGCGCTCGCAGCCCTGATCTTCGGTCCTGGGCGCTGCTACTTATCCAAACCGACCCTCCGCCGCCTCTCCTCGTGCAATCCACGCAAGTAAACTCGCCAAATTCCCCAGCGCCGCTCCATCTTTCTCTCCGGTGAGAACCGAAGCTTCGATCACCGTTTTCCTTCGATCCTTGCTCGGACTTCCTGATCTAACGCGCTGATCATGTTCCACCGCCTCCGGGTAGTCTCACAGGTGAAGAAAACCCGGTGTTTTGCTCTCTAGACACAGCTCCGGCGAGCACCGCCGCGTTTTCATCTCGGACCTCGCCGCCGACCACCTTCCAGAGCCTCCGAGCTCAAGAAAAACCCCGAGGTGAGATCCCCGACCTCCCCTCTACCGTTCTATGCCAAGAAATCCAAGTTTTAGGTAGTATAGACGAAAACCCGAAGATCTCCGGTGAGATCGCCGCCTCTCGCCGCCGCGCACGCGGGCTGGCTCCGGCCAGGGCGACGTGGCCCCCTGAGGCCCGTCCATTTTAAATCGTGTGGTTCCCGTTAGATCTACCCGTACTGCTTCGGCGATCTAATCTAAGCCGGCTGTTTTAAATCTAACGGCCCATATCAGCCCCGCGTTATAAAGGCCGGGAATCTTACGCGCTACCCCCTGGGGATCTCGGAAAACACGAGCTAGCCCCAGAAACTTCTGATCTAGCCCCTGGACCTTCAGAAATTCATGTAAATTCATTTAAAAATCAGTTTTAGCCCCTGGACTTAATAAAAATTAGGAAAACCCCTCTGTTATGTGTAATTAGGTCCCTGAAAATTTAGGAAATAGTAAATTAAACCCTGCAGTAGGGTGGATTTGCCTTTTTGACCCTATAGGATATTAAATTCAGAAATTTGAACATGTGACTAGGATATAAATTTAAATGGTGATGCAAACACATGTGCAAATATAAATTTAAACTCTCCTAGCACTTGGAAAACTTTAGAATGAGTTAAATATAGATTTTAGGCTGAAACGAAATCTGCCTAAGTGTTGCTCATTTTCATTTTCTCTAGAGACACATTTTAGGCTAGGAAATAATTCGAAAAACTAGTAAAATAAATTTAAATTGTTTCACATCAGAGAGAAAGTTCAAAAATATTTTATTGAACATTTTGGATCAGAACCTATTCTGTTTAGATGATATGCCTTACTATTTTAATATTAAAATTTACTTTTAGGCATAGAAATAAATCTGAAAATATAGGAAAATTAGTATGCATAATTAGGAAATGATAAATGAGGTCTCCAAATCCAAAAACTTCAGTTTGGGATTTTGTAGAAGATCTGAAAACCTATTTGGAGTAGGAAATTATCTTTCATGCACACTTTGTGGCTAAGAAGTGTATTAATTAAATATAAAGAATTTGTTCAAATTGGGAATTTATATATAGTGTGCAAATAGAAATCTGAATACAAAAGTTAGAAATAATGTATATATGTTTAAAAGTGCATGTAGGCCTAAAATCAACACATTTAGGGTAACCACAACACTTAGAAATGTGAATGACTTTCATATGTATGTATGTGTGGTTTGCATGAAGTGAAAGTGTGGACTATGGCTTATGGATTGTTGTTTTCTTTTGCTATGTGTATTGGCATGAGTAGAACCTGCCCCAGAGCAAGTTCTCCCCTTCCAAGTCCAAGACTTTCCATTTCCAGAGAAGCAGGAAGAAGGCAAGTGTCTTTGACCACTTTGATCGTATACTAGGATGTGTAGTTAGAATTAATTTGCATTGTCAATTTGGAATATGATACCCATGCTAGGAAGTTTTCCTAGAATTGCATTATCTTGTTTCCTTGTAGCTTGGGTTGGGTTTTATTTTACTATGTCATTCATTCATATTACTTATGCTTAGCCATGAATAGAATGGGACAAGTGGGATATGGTATCATCAACTTATTTACCTTACTCTCGAATGAGATATTATGAGTTGTGTAGAGGTAGGGATCAAGGCAAGTTGGATGATTTGGTTGGTGTTGTGTGCACGAGACTCGGGTTTGTGTTTAGTACTTGCCTGGATCCTAAGGACCGGTTCATGGAGCATGTAACCTGGCTTTACCATGCCAACCACATGCTGAGATGGGGCAGCTTGGCCAATTAATTAGGTGTATCTCCGGCGTAGTATGGGTGTTTTGGATGGAGCGGGGAATAGGTATCAGCTGGACTACCATATGAACCGCAAGGCTCAAGAGGGGGCCACTGCAGCGGGGTTGGAGCCTCTTGTATGCGGTTAGGGGTTAAACCTCAGTGGACCCACGCTCATCGGGAATCCCTTTGTAAAGGCCTCATAGTGATCTCCTGGCTACACACCTGGGAAGTGTGAACGTGGTTCGCGGCCACTGGCATAATGGAGGTTCTTTTAGTCCACCCGGCAATGGGGGATGAATTCACTACATGTGGGTACAGTGGTGCAAACTCTGCAGAGTCAAAACTGTCATGACAGTCGTGCTCACGGTCAAGAGCGGCTTGGACTTATTCATGATTAGAGGATGATGGATTGTGAAGTTGAGGATGTTAAGCGGGGAGCTTAACATTGGAGATGAGACTATGTTTACTTGATTTTGATAATGGGTTGGGAGATTGGGACCATCTCACCTATGCTGTAATGTAGGTGCTTAATAAGCTAAGGTGATAGGTATTAATTGCGTAGTGCTTTAACCATGAGATCAACCTCTCCTTGCTCTAGCCATGCATGACATTACTTTCCCACACTTGTTGAGTACCAACGGTACTCAAACTTGCATTTATATTGGTTTAAATTGCTGCTCAGGTCAAAGGGATGATGTGGTGTTCAATGACCAAGACTTTGGATCCGATGAAGGTTTCTAGGTTCACGGAGTCCCCCGGGCAATGCCTGTGACGAAGCCCACAAGATTTATGTTCCGCTGCTGTTTTATTTACATGTTATGAACTTATTATCGTCCATCGAGACGTATGCTATGTAAGACTTATTTATATTCGAACACCTGGCTTGTAATATGATGATGCTTCACTATTTGTCCTCACATGTATGAGGAAATGATCCTGGCATACATGTGATATTCACTCGGTTGTTCTTCGGAGAAACCGGGTGTGACAGAAGTGGTATCAGAGCCAAGGTTGCCTGTAGGAATGTGGACCTAGGTAGAAATGGACGTATTTAAGGACCTTATTTTCTTAAAAACTATTTTACAAAGGTATGGGTTCTCCACCAGCAGCTTCCCCACCTAAAGCGGAATCAGAGGGCAGCCGCAATAATGAGGAAGACCCCGACGAGCCAGCTCAGTGATACGAGTTTTTTAGAGTCATTTCCCTTATTTCAGCAGGTTATCGAGTAGTCGAGTCAATACCTTCTTTATTTGAGTATTAATGTTTGGTGTGGGACGTGAGTATTGGAAGCCATGGGCACTTGTACACAACCTCGTATTTAGGTTGCTTTGCTTTGATGTGTGAACCCCTATGAATCAAGAGTGCATTTATCTTCGCGTGAGACGTGACTCCCAAAGATCTACGTGAAACCTTCAGAAAATGTTTAAATATTAAGGCCTCAAAAGTTTAAGTTTAAACAAGCAAATTGGGAAGTTAATACATAATGCTTTAAGATAACATTTGGTTAATCACGATAGATGGCTGGAAGAGGAAAGGGTCGTGGTGCAAACCCAAACAACAACAACGATGAGGCCGGCAACCCTCATCTTTCTGGAGGACAAGATAGGGGTGGTCGCCGTGAAGGAGCTAATCCTATCCACCAAATGCTCAAAAATCAGAATCAGCTCATCCAGAGTCTAACTCAAGCGGTGGCCAACTTGCACCAAGCTCCACCCCCACAAGCTGCACCACGTCAACCAAGGTTGAGTGAGTTTCTGGGAACTCAACCCCCAAAGTTTGCAAGTGCTGCTGAACCTCTGGAAGCAGATGACTGGTTAAAGACCATAGAGAGCAAGATGAGGATCATACAATGCCGAGGGTATGAGAGGGTGATGTTCGCCTCTCACCAATTGCATGGACCTGCTGCTGATTGGTGGACCGCTTACGTAGCAGCCCATCATGACCCCGAGAACATCACTTGGGAAGAGTTCAAGCGCAGTTTCCGCAACCACTACATACTAAGGGGTGAACTCAAAAACAAGAGAAAGGAGTTCTTGGGACTGCAGCAAGGCAACATGACTGTGAGGGAATACCTCACCAAGTTCACCCAACTATCCCGTTATGCACCACGGGACATCGAAACTGATGAGCAAAAACAGGACTGTTTTGTGGAAGGACTTACTATGGAAATGCAATGTGCAATATCCTCCAACGAGTATGAAAGCTTCCGAAAGATGGTAGACAGAGCATTTGTCGTGGAGAGGAAGCTGAAGGCCTTGGAGAATGAAAACAAGAGGAAGGCACGATGGTCACACCAAGCCTCAGGTAGCAACACACGTCCACGTCTGATGCAGCAACCCGCAGGGCAGACGAGCCGTGCTTTGGTACCCTACTCAGCACCAAGAGGGTAAACCCGAATTTCAGGCCTCCGTCAGCACCAGCACAGCCGCAGTGTCAGTTTGTACAGCAGCCTCGCCCCACTTATCAACCTCGATCAGCAGGACAAGGACCACCGAACCAACCCCAAGATAACAAAGGCCAGGCACCCAAAGTTGGGGTGCAATGCTTCAACTGTGGTGAAGTGGGGCACTGCGCCCATAAGTGCCCAAAGAAGAAGCCCATGCAGCCACAACAGCAGAATGTGATGCGAGGACGGGTGAACCACGTGACCATGGAGGAAGCGCAAGAGGCACCTGACGTGGTGATTGGTAAGTTTCCTGCCAATTTACACATTGCAACCCTATTGTTCGATTCTGGTGCTACCCACTCGTTCATTGCTCAAGGGTTTGTTAAGAAGCACGGTCTAGCAACAACACAAATGAACCATATGTTAGCAGTGAACTCTCCAGGGGGAGAAATAAGGACAAGACAAGTGTGTCCCAAGGTGAATCTAGACATTAATGGGGTAGTATTCACTACAAACCTCATAGTGATATACTCACAAGGGATAGATATTATTTTGGGTATGGATTGGTTGACCAAACATAAAGGAATCATCCATTGTTCGACAAGAACGGTGGAACTAACTCACCCTAGTGGCACAAAAGTGAAGTTCATAACCGTACAAGAACCTAGGAGGGACCTTAAACTCAATCAAGTTGAGGTGGAAGTGGAAGAGATCAGGATTATCTGGGAATATCCAGACGTTTTTCGGAGGAGTTGCCAGGTATGCCCCCCAATCGTGAAGTAGAATTCGCGATTAAACTGGTGTCTGGAACAGCCCCGATATACAAGAGGCCTTATCGGATGGACTCCAAACAGCTGGAAGAGCTCAGGGAGCATATAATAGAATTGACAGGGAAGGGGTATATTCGTCCTAGTTCCTCACCATGGGGAGCTCCAGTGATATTTGTGCCGAAGAAGGACGGAACCCAAAGGTTATGCGTAGATTACCGTGCGTTGAACGAAGTAACCATCAAGAACAAGTACCCATTACCCTGCATTGAAGACTTATTTGATCAGTTGAGGGGAGCTTATGTGTTCTCAAAAATTGATCTCAGGTCGGGATACCACCAACTGAGGATAAGGCAAACCGACATTCCAAAGACAGCTTTCATATCTCGGTACGGGCTGTATGAATACACTGTCATGCCGTTCGGGCTAACTAATGCCCTGGCATATTTCATGTATCTCATGAACAAGGTATTCATGGAATATCTGGATGAATTTGTGGTGGTTTTCATTGATGACATTCTCATATTCTCCAAAGATGAAGAAGAACATGAGGGACATTTAAGATTGGTGTTGCAAAAGCTGAGAGAACACCAACTATATGCCAAGATGAGCAAGTGTGAATTTTGGCTGAAGAGAGTTCCCTTCTTAGGACATATAATCTCGGAGGGAGGAATCTCGGTAGATCCCGCCAAGATCGAGGATGTGCAGAAGTGGAAGACCCCTGAAAATGTCGGGGAAATTCGAAGCTTCTTAGGATTGGCTGGGTATTATCGACGGTTCATTGATGGTTTCTCGAAGATCTCGAGACCCCTCACCAAATTGTTAGAGAAGGGAATCACTTTCACATGGATACCGCAGTGTGAGACGAGTTTTCAAGAATTGAAGAAAAAATTGACAACATCCCCAGTGCTAGTTATGTCGGATATGTAGAAGAATTTTTCGGTGTACTGCGATGCATCTGGACACGGGTTGGGATGTGTTCTCATGCAAGAGGGGCATGTTGTGGCCTACGCGTCCCGGCAGCTCCGAAAACACGAGAAGAACTATCCTACACATTACCTAGAGCTAGCCGCAGTGGTACACGCATTGAATTGGCGGCATTACTTAATGGGAAAGAGGACAGAGATATATACGAATCATAAGAGTTTAAAGTACATTTTCACATAGCCAGATCTCAACCTCAGACAAAGGAGATGGTTAGAGCTAATCAACGACTTTGATGTAGGCATCAACTATCACCCTGGGAAAGCGAACGTCGTGGCGGATGCTTTAAGCTGGAAGGTGCATGTCAACATGTTGAGCTTAAAGAACATGCCTACAGAATTGAAGGAAGAGATTGCAAAACTTAATCTGTGTTTGGTGAATAGTGGTGAGGCCATCGCCATGGAAGTGGACTCCACATTAGAGCAAGACATACGCAACGGTCAGAAGAATGACGAGAAGATACAAGAGATTAGAGAACTCATCAAAGAAAATAAAGCCCCTGGGTTCAGAGAGGATGAACAAGGTACGGTGTGGCATGGAAAAAGAATCTGTGTGCCTGAGGTGAAGGAGATCCGTGAATTGATTTTGAAGGAGGCTCATGATTCCGACTATTCCATTCATCCTAGGAGTACGAAGATGTATCATGACCTCAAGAGCAGATATTGGTGGTATGGCATGAAGCGAGATGTCGCGGAACATGTTGCCCTATGTGACACAAGTCAGTTGGTGAAAGCAGAACATCAACGACCCGCGGGACTATTGCAACCACTCAAAGTGCCTGAATGGAAATGGGAGGAAATAGGTATGGACTTCATAGTGGGACTACCTGGGACCCAATCAGGATATGATTCGATATGGGTCATCATCGACAGGCTAACTAAGGTAGCTCATTTCATCCCCATGAAAGAAAGCTACAGCAGATCCAAATTGGTGGAATTGTACATGTCAAGGATCGTGTGTTTTCATGGAGTGTCAAAGAAGATAGTGTCAGATCGAGGGACATAGTTCACCTCAAGGTTCTGGCAGAAGTTACATGAGACCATGGGAACTCATCTAAATTTTAGTTCTGCCTATCACCCCCAGACTGACGGGCAGACAGAAAGAATCAATCAGATCCTTGAGGATATGCTGAGAGTGTGTGCGCTCAAGAACAATAGGAGTTGGGATAAGAACTTACCGTATGCGGAGTTCTCCTATAACAACAGCTATCAGGCTAGTATAACAATAGGAGGCTTTGTATGGGAGGAAGTGCAGAACTCCACTATTTTAGAACCAAACAGGGGAAAGTAAAGTGTTTGGGCCCGAGGTACTACAAGAAGCCGAGGTGAAAGTGAGTGAAATTCGCAACAATTTGACGATAGCACAGACCCGACAAAAGAGTTATGCCGATGTACGGAGAAGAGAGCTTATTTTCAACGTGGGGAACTATGTCTATCTCAAGGTGTCCCCTATCCGAGGACTTCATCGGTTCAAGGTGAAAGGGAAATTATCACCTCGATACATCGGACCCTTTCAGATTCTGGAGAGGAAAGGCGAAGTGGCATATCAACTAGAACTACCGGCTCGCTTATCAGATGTGCACGATGTATTCCATGTGTCACAGCTCAAGAAATGTTTAAGAACGCCCGAAGAAATGTTACCCATGAATGAGGTGGACGTACGAGAGGATCTTTCTTATGCCGAGCAACCGGTCAAGATTTTGGAGACAATGGAACGCCTCACAAGAAATAAAAGAATCCAAATGTGCAAGGTGCAGTGGAAGCATCAGTCGGAAGCTGAAGCCACATGGGAGCGAGAAGACGAGCTAAGGCCCAGTTTTCGGATTTGTTTTCCTAGAATCACCAATCTCGATGATGAGATTTCTTTTAAGGGGGGTAGAGCTGTAACACCCCAAAACCTGCTAAAGAGGGGAATTTAAAAAAATTTGGATGTAATGCATGTGATAGAGCAATTCAAATTCAAACTGGAATTCAAATTCAAATCAAAATAGAAATGGAAAAGGAAAAGGAAAAAGAAAAATGGCAAGTGGGCCGAAACCCGCTCAGCCGGCCCAAGACCGCGCACCAGCCAGCCCAAACCAGCGCCCCCCCTCTCTCCCTCTCTCTGACGTGCGGGACCCGCATGTCATCCCTCTCCCCGCGTGCCCCCATTGGCCCCGTCTCTCTCTCGCGCCCGATCGCAACCACCCTCCCAAACCCCGCGCTCGCAGCCCCGATCTTCGGCCCCAGGCGCTGCTACTTATCCAAACCGACCCTCCGCCGCCTCTCCTCGTGCAATCCACGCAAGGGAACTCGCCGAATTCCCCAACGTCGCTCCATCTTTCTCTCCGGTGAGAACCGAAGCTTCTATCACCGTTTTCCTTCGATCCTTGCTCGGACTTCCTGATCTAACACGCTGATCATGTTCCACCGCCTCTGGGGAGTCTCGCAGGTGAAGAAAACCCGGTGTTTTGCGCTCTAGACACAGCTCCGGCGAGCACCGCCGCGTTTTCATTTCGGACCTCGCCGCCGACCACCTTCTTGGGCCTCTGAGCTCAAGAAAAACCACGTTGTGAGATCCCCGACCTCCCCTCTACCGTTCTATGCCAAGAAATCCAAGTTTTAGATAGTATAGACGAAAACCCGAAGATCTCCGGCGAGATCGCCGCCTCCCGCCGCCGCGCGCGCGGGCTGGCTCCGGCCAGGGCGACGTGGCCCCCTGAGGCCCGTCCATTTTAAATCGTGCGGTTCCCATTAGATCTACCCGTACCGCTTCGGCGATCTAATCTGAGCCGGCTGTTTTAAATCTAACGGCCCATATCAGCCCCGCGTTATAAAGGCTGGGAATCTTACGCGCTACCCCTGGGGATCTCGGAAAACACGAGCTAGCCCCGGAAACTTATGATCTAGCCCCTGGACCTTCAGAAATTCATGTAAATTCATTTAAAAATCAGTTTTAGCCCCTGGACTTAATAAAAATTAGGAAAACCCCTCTGTTATGTGTAATTAGGCCCCTGAAAATTTAGGAAATAGTAAATTAAACCCTGCAGTAGGATAGATTTGCCTTTTTGACCCTATAGGATATTAAATTCAGAAATTTGAACATGTGACTAGGATTTAAATTTAAATGGTGATGCAAACACATGTGCAAATATAAATTTAAACTCTCCTAGCACTTGGAAAACTTTAGATTGAGTTAAAGATAGATTTTAGGCTGAAAAGAAATCTGCCTAAGTGTTGCTCATTTTCATTTTCTCTAGAGACACATTTTAGGCTAGGAAATAATTCTAAAAACTAGTAAAATAAATTTAAATTGTTTCACATCAGAGAGAAAGTTCAAAAATATTTTATTGAACATTTCAGATCAGAACCTATTATGTTTAGATGATATGCCTTACTATTTTAATATTAAAATTTACTTTTAGGCATAGAAAATAAATCTGAAAATATAGGAAAATAAGTATGCATAATTAGGAAATGAGAAATGAGGTCTCCAAATCCAAAAACTTCAGTTTGGGATTTTGTAGAAGATCTGAAAACCTATTTGGAGTACGAAATTATCTTTCATGCAAACTTTGTGGCTAAGAAGTGTATTATTTAAATATAAAGAATTTGTTCAAATTGGAAATTCATATATAGTGTGCAAATAGAAATCTGAATACAAAAGTTAGAAATAATGTATATATGTTTAAAGTGCATGTAGGCCTAAAATCAACACATCTAGGGTAACCACAACACTTAGAAATGTGAATGACTTTCATATGTATGTATGTGTGGTTTGCATGAAGTGAAAGTGTGGACTATGGCTTATGGATTGTTGTTTTCTTTTGCTATGTGTATTGGCATGAGTAGAACCTGCCCCAGAGCAAGTTCTCCCCTTCCATGACCAAGACTTTCCATTCCTAGAGCAGCAGGAAGAAGGCAAGTGTCCTTGACCACTTTGATCCTATACTAGGATGTGTAGTTAGAATTAATTTGCATTGTCAATTTGGAATATGATACCCATGCTAGGAAGTTTCCCTAGAATTGCATTATCTTGTTTCCTTGTAGCTTGGGTTGGAATTTATTTTACTATGTCATTCATTCATATTACTTATGATTAGCCATGCTTAGAATGGGACAAGTGGGATATGCTATCATCAACTTATTTACCTTACTCTTGAATGAGATATTATGAGTTGTGTAGAGGTAGGGATCAAGGCAAGTTGGATGATTTGGTTGGTGTTGTGTGCACGAGACTCGGGTTTGTGTTTAGTACTTGCCTGGATCCTAAGGACCGGTTCATGGAGCATGTAACCTGGCTTTACCGTGCCAACCACATGCTGAGATGGGGCAGCTTGGCCAATTAATTAGGTGTATCTCCGGCGTAGTATAGGTGTTTTGGATGGAGCGGGGAATAGGTGTCAGCTGGACTACCATATGAACCGCAAGGCTCAAGAGGGGGCCACTGCAGCGGGGTTGGAGCCTCTTGTATGCTGTTAGGGGTGAAACCTCAGTGGGCCCACGCTTGTCGGGAATCCCTTTGTAAAGGCCTCATAGTGATCTCCTGGCTACACACCTGGGAAGTGTGAACGTGGTTCGCGGCCACTGGCATAATGGAGGTTCTTTTAGTCCACCCGGCAACGGGGGATGAAATCACTACATGTGGGTACAGTGGTGCAAACTCTGCAAAGTCAAAACTGTCATGACAGCCGTGCTCACGGTCAAGAGCGGCTTGGACTTATTCATGATTAGAGGATGATGGATTGTGAAGTTGAGGATGTTAAGCGGGGAGCTTAACATTGGAGATGAGACTATGTTTACTTGATTTTGATAATGGGTTGGGAGATTGGGACCATCTCACCTATGTAGTAATGTAGGTGCTTAATAAGCTAAGGTGATAGGTATTAATTGCGTAGTGCTTTAACCATGAGATCAACCTCTCCTTGCTCTAGCCATGCATGACATTACTTTCCCACACTTGCTGAGTACCAACGGTACTCAAACTTGCATTTCTGTTGGTTTAAATTGCTGCTCAGGTCAAAGGGATGATGTGGTGTTCAATGACCAAGACTTTGGACCCGATGAAGGTTTCTAGGTTCACGGAGTC
The DNA here is from genome assembly GCA_030760725.1 of Neostapfia colusana. Taxonomy (NCBI): domain Eukaryota; kingdom Viridiplantae; phylum Streptophyta; class Magnoliopsida; order Poales; family Poaceae; genus Neostapfia; species Neostapfia colusana. Next base: position 103,850,945 of record JASWHV010000004.1, read on the forward strand.
CCCCGGGCAATGCCTGTGACGAATCCCACAAGATTTATGTTCCGCTGCTGTTTTATTTACATGTTATGAACTTATTATCGTCCATCGAGACGTATGCTATGTAAGACTTATTTATATTCGAACACCTGGCTTGTAATATGATGATTCTTCACTATTTGTCGTCACATGTATTTGTTCTTCAGAGAAACCGGGTGTGACATTATATTCTGAATTCAGTTTGTGGATTACATGTGTATGTGTGATGAACATCCTGTGCACACATATGCATTCACTTGGTTCTATTTTCAGAACCGGGTGTCACAGATTGGTATCAGAGTCACGTTGACTGTAGGACGCAAGCCTAGGTAGAATGGACACTCTAAAACACATAGGAACACCCCTCTAAACTATTATTTTCGAAAATTGCTTGCTGCTGCACTTTACTTGTCAATTCAGCCACTGCAAAGTGCTATTTTGAGCACCTTTTTTCTCTTCTTTTGGACAGCAACACTTTTGCTTTCTTACTCCATAGCTTCTGAAGTTTTGGAGTTACTTCTTCCTTCTCTAAAAATTCTCGTCTTATTTATAGATGCCGGTGATCAGGAGCATGGCACGCATAAGTACTTGTCCACCACCACGTGGGAGTGCACTTAACCCCATGGAGGTGTCCGATGGACCATATTTGGAGGAGGTGAATACGGAACCTCATGATGAAGAGGAAGTCAATAGCTCTTTGCATGAAGAAGAGGACCCGGAAGAGGTGGAACCATTCGAAGACGATATGGAGGATGATCCACAAGAACGGCACTGGTACGCACCTCAGGAGGAGTTTCATGCGGGCTTACACCCCGTGGAGCCTCATGAAGCTATGACGGGAGGAGATGAACCCGAGGAGGAGCCACCCCTTGCTGAGACCAATAATGAAGGTGATGAATGGGCCAGCCATTCAGTTCAAGAATTTCGGTCCGGCGGAATGGAAGGAGGACACATATCTAGGGAGCTCAAAAAATTTTTGGATTGCTGCAACTTATACCTGGAATATCTTCTCAAGAAAGTCCCTCGTCTCGGACATGAAGAGTCGAAGGCTGAAGTAACCATCCTATCTAATGGTAGGGTTGTCACTCGGCACTTCGCACCCACATGGAGAGCTACAAGGGCAGAAGCTATCGATGATGCTGCATGGGAAGCACTCACCGGACTGTGCTACGCCTTCCATGAGCAGCTTGAAGACACAACTTTTGAACTGCACTCGTATCGGAAGAGTGGTACAAGGGAGATCATTGGACCCCATGTAACAGCTCTTTCCAACCCACAAGCTGCTGACAAGTCTCAGAGGTTGCTCGTGGAGTTAGGAAACCGCTACGCAAGCGCACAAGAAGAGATCCATTACCTTAGCAAGAAGTTGTACTTACTGGAAAAACAGGAGGAGACTTGTGCCAACGAGGGAGCGAATGGAGCACCAGCGTCATCTAACCCTACATGGACTTCCAACTCACCATGGCGTGCGCCCATGTATGGACCACCCCCATCACACAGCGAGAACAGCACCGGTTCTCACGATTAAGTTTAGGTTTCCATTGAATAAGCTGTAATAGGAACATTTAGATTGCAGTAGATCAAATAGGAGTGGTGTGCAGAAATTTTTTTTATGATGATTGCTTGCGTTTATGTGCTCATGTGAGTTGTGGGACGCTTCAGCGAATGTCCACATCCACATATAGTGGAGAGATGTGAGACGCTTTGGCACGTGTTCACATCCTCATATAGGATGAAATTAATAAAAGAAGATACTTAGTTCATACACCTTGATGCATATAGTTGGGAAATCACTTCCTTCAATTCTGAATTCTATTCCGAGGGTAAGCATTAAAATAAGGGGGGTAAACCTTCTCGGCAACCTTATCGTCTTGGATTCCCAAGGAATCGACATAATACTTGGAATGGACTGGTTAAGCAAGCACAACGGAGTGATTCAATGTGCTCAGAGGATCGTGCAGTTGACAAGTGAGCACGGTACTTGTATTATGTTCGAGGCAGCCCAACCTACAATGGAGAAAGCAGTGCTGAACCACATCGAGGAAGCGACATTGGAAAGCATTCTGATAGTTCAAGAATATTCAGATGTGTTCCCGGAAGAACTTCCAGGTATGCCACCTGACCGGGACATTGAATTTGCCATTGATTTAGTACCCGGAACTGCACCTATAGCGAAGAGGCCGTATAGGATGCCCGCTAATGAACTAGTGGAGCTCAAGAAGCAAATTCAGGAGAAGCTAGAAAAGGGTTTTATACGCCCAAGCTCGTCACCATGGGGAGCCCCCGTGCTCTTCGTAGACAAGAAGGATGGGACCCAAAGGATGTGTGTGGATTATAGGTCTCTCAATGAGGTGACGATCAAGAATAAATACTCGCTGCCCCGTATAGAGAACCTGTTCGACCAAATGAAAGGTGCCCGAATTTTCTCCAAGATTGATCTTCGGTCGGGATACTTCCAGCTGGAGATTAAGCCCTCCGACATACCCAAGACTGCATTTCGAACACGGTATGGTCCGTACGAATATACCGTTATGTCTTTTGGGTTAATGAATGCACCCGCATACTTTATGTACCTCATGAATAAGGTCTTCATGGAGTACTTGGGAAAGTTCGTCGTGGTTTTCATCGACGAATCATGGTGTATTTGAAAAGCGAGGAAGAACATGAAGAACACTTGAGGTTGACGTTGCAGAAACTGCGAGAGCATCAGCTGTATGCTAAGTTCAGCAAGTGTCAATTTTGGCTAAATGAGATATCGTTCCTAGGCCACATCATCTCCGAGGGAGGAGTATCGGTTGATCCCGGAAAAGTGGGAGATGTTCTGAGGTGGAACCAACCGCAAAATGTGAGAGATATTCGGAGTTTCCTTGGGATGGCTGGATACTACCGCCGGTTCATCAAGGATTTCTCCAAGATAGCGAAGCCTATGACTGAATTTCTCATGAAAGGGAAAGCATTTCAATGGACACCACCGTGTCAAGAAAGCTTTGAGGAGCTAAAGAAGAGATTAACAACAGCGTCGGTTTTGCCATTGCCGGACATGAGAAAGAGCTTCGACATATATTGTGACGCATCAAGACAAGGACTTGGATATGTGCTCATGCAAGAAGGACAAGTGGTAGCCTATGCATCGAGACAACTAAAGAAACATGAGCTGAATTACCCCACACATGACTTGGAACGTGCAGCCGTGGTGCATGCCTTGAAGATTTGGAGGCATCTTGGCCACCAATGTGAGATCTATACGGATCACAAAAGCCTCAAGTATACATTCACACAAACGGATCTGAATTTGAGGCAACGTCGATGGTTGGAACTCATCAAGGATTATGATGTTGGAATCAACTATCACCCCGGAAAGGCCAATATAGTAGCTGATGCGTTGAGCCGAAAGGGAGCATGTAACCAACTCACAGTTCGGGAGCTGCCACCCGAGCTGCGCAAGGAGTTCGAACGGTTACATCTCGGGTTGTTAAACGAGATGGAGGTGGTAGAACTGAACTCCCCGCTAGAACAAGAGATACGAGATTCCCAAGCAACGGATGATGAAATCAAGGAAAGAATCTGACAAGGCATAGAAAAGGATTTTAAGGAAGACGAGAAAGGCGCGCTTTGGTTAGGGAAAAGGATTTGTGTGCCTAACGTGAAGCACATCCGCGACACAATATTAAAGGGGGCACATGACTCACCTTATTCCATACATCCCGGCTGTACAAAGATGTACAAGGATCTGAAAACTTGCTATTGGTGGGATGGTATGAAAAGGGACATAGCTGAATATATGCCCTATGTGACACGTGCCAACGAGTGAAGGCCGAACATCAAAGACCCGCTGGATTGTTGCAGCCATTGAAAGTACCCGAGTGGAAGTGGGAAGACATCAGCATGGATTTCATCGTCGGATTGCCACGTACTCAATCGGGTTATGACTCTATTCGGGTTATCATGGACCGATTGACGAAAATAGCCCATTTCCTTCCTGTTAGAACCAAGTACAGCGTTGCACAACTAGCCGAGCTGTATATGGAGCAAATCGTGTGTCGCCATGGAGTTCCGAAGAGGATAGTTTCAGATCGGGGTTCTCAATTTACCTCTAGGTTCTGGTAGAAGCTGCATGAAGCCATGGGTACACGACTGAATTTCAGCTCCGCTTATCACCCGCAAACTGATGGGCAAACTGAGAGGACAAACCAAATTTTGGAAGACACGTTGAGAGCTTGCGCCTTGAAACATGGGCGTAGTTGGGATAGGAGCTTGCCGTATGCTGAATTCTCATACAACAACAGCTATCAAGCCAGCTTAAAGATGAACGCCGCTGTTAGGGAATGAGACTGGAGAGAGCCAAGTGTTTGGACCCGAAGTGCTGCAAGACGCCGAGAATCAAGTCCAAATGATACGAGAAAACTTGAAGGCTGCTCAGTCACGACAAAAAGGTTATGCGGATAATAGGCGAAGAAAATTGACCTTCGAAGTGGGAGACTTCGTGTATCTTAAGGTATCGCCTATCCGAGGCCAATGACGGTTTAACGTCAAAGGCAATTTAGCACCTCGCTATATCGGGCCATTCAAGATTTTGGGCAAGCGAGGAGAAGTAGCCTATCAACTAGAGCTGCCAACGCACCTCTCTGACGTGCACGACGTATTTCACGTATCCCAACTCAAGAAGTGCTTAAGAGTATCAGAAGAACAAGTACCGATGGATGAGCTTGAACTTCAAGAGGATCTGACCTACGCAGAACACCCCGTCAAAATTTTGGATGTGAAGGAAAGAGTCACGAGAAATAAAGTAATCTGTTGGTGCAAGGTACAATGGTGCCATCACACGGAAGCCGAAACTATATGGGAGCGTGAGGAAGATCTCAAGGCAGAATTCCCTCATCTATTCTCCACTCTATCGAATCTCGAGGGCGAGATTCAGTTTAAGGGGGGTAGGTTTGTAACACCCTCAAATTCATTACCATGCATTGCATACATTTTTCATGTAGAAAAGCATTGTAAAAGAACCTTAGAAATGGAAAAAGAACTATAGAAATGGAGAAGGAACCTTAGAAATGGAGAAAGAACTATAGAAATGGAGAAAGAACCTTAGAAATGGAGAAAAGAACATAGAAATGGAGAAAGAACAAGAGAAATGGATGAAGGAACCATAGAAATGGAGGAAAAACTACAGAAATGGAGAAGGGAATATAGAAATGGAGAATGGGGCATAGAAATGGAGAAGGGAAGTATAGAAATGGAGAATGGGACATAGAAATGGAGAGGGGAATGTAGAAATAAAGAATGGGACATAGAAATGGAGAGGGGAATGTAGAAATGGAGAATGGGACATAGAAATAGAGAGGGGAATGTAGAAATGGAACCAGTGGCATAGAAAATGGTGAGGAATGGGAAAAAGATAGCTGAAATAAGCCATTCCCAAATTTCCCCCAAAATTTCCAAATTCCCCAATTCCCCAAAAAGGGGAATTTTTCCCCACATTTGGGGATTAAATCCCCAAGGCTGCCGCACCCAACAAAAAGATAAGTTTGTTAAGATCCAAAATTGAGTAGGACTCTTATTTGAGCCCCGTCGTCGAGCCCCGCCGTCGAGCCCCGTCGTCGAGACCCGCCGACTAGCCCCGTCACACCTCGCCGTCGCCGGAAAAGAACAGACGATCTGTCCTGCCCTAATCTTCCATAGAAAAATTCCCCGCTGCTGCCATTGCTCGGAGAAGGGCCCTGCCACAAGGAGGAAGTGAGGTAGGTCTCCATTACCCATCTTACAACGTCGCCGCTGTTTCTACGCATCCATTTTCTTCGCCCCCTTCGAGCAGAAACTTTTACGTGTGGACAGATCGTGTTTTGATCGATTTTTGATGGTGGAATTGATCTAGATCTTGAGTCAAGATCATCACCACGTCCACACTTGATCTCTACACTCTTGTTCATCATAAAACCCCATGAAAGTTCATTAAAACATGCAAGAACACGTACAAACTGGTTTAATAAAATAGCACCATACGATTTGCATTCATCCACCCCATTGCATCTTGAGTAAAGTTTGTGCATGATGATGATTGCTGTAAATTTTGTATGTGTGTGGTCGTGAGTAGAAGGACAAGCTCAAGAGGCCATCTACGAGGATCTACAGCACCAAGACTTCGAGACGCTCGAACAGCAAGAACCACGGGAGCATGGCAAGTGCCCCTTGACCATATTGATCCCATGTTTTGAAACTATTTTGTTTGCGAAAACTCGTACGCTTGAGTTAACTTGATGGGACACCCTTTTATAGGAGTTTACTAGTTTTGTTAACCATCCTTGTCGCCAGAAGAGTTGATGAGTCGGGTATGGTCGGTTTTTCCTTTTTGCTTCACTTAATTCACGGGATACGGGAAGCTGAAATAAAACATGTCTAGCTACTGCACTCATATGAATAATGATGATGAGATCTTGATGATGTTAATGGGCATGGAATCAGGGAGATCTAGGCAAGCTTGGTTCGTGAATGTTGCTGGATGAGATGGTGGTGCTTGCCGTAGATCTAAGGACCGGTTCATAGAGAATATGCCAAGAAAACAGTGCCACCACAAGGCCAAGTATGGGTGCGTCTTAGCTGATTAATTAGGTGTGTTGCTAGCTTGTTATGGACCGTGGATGGTGCGGGGAATGGGAGTCGAGGAGGACTGCCCTGGGAACTGCATGGCACAAGAGGGGGCCGTGGGTGGGAGAATGGTGATTCAAGCCTGCCGGTGAAACCTCAGTGAGTCCATACATCTTGTAGCCCTTTTGTAAAGGCTATTTTGTGATCTCTTGGCCATATACCGACGGTTGTGTACTGGTATAATGGAGGTTCTGCAGTTACCAACGGGTGATGAAATCACGAACTTGTGGGTAAAGTGGTGTCACCTCTGCAGAGTGTAAAACTATCATGATAGCCGTGCTTCCGGTCATAAGCATCTGGCCAACTTCCATGATTAGAGGAAAAACTTGGGATGGTTATTCAGTATGGTTATGGTATGGTCTTTGGGATTGGTTTTGGAACTGTTTTGAGTCATGACAATTAGTTTGGCTTTGGCTATATGAATATGAGATGGTTATGAATATTTAGAAGCATGAGATGAACTTGAGAAAGATTAATGGCTGGATGAGACTTGATAAATGGTGAATTATGATGAAAGAATGTTACTGTTTTACTTGGTTATATTTGGATTAAATTCATCTAGAGAAAGTTGCTGTTTTTACCATGTTTATGAAATAAAATTTGCTTGCTGCATTGAGCCTTTTTATTCCATACCTTGTTGTAAGCTACATGTCAAACTTTTCCTGCACTTGCTGAGTACGACATGTACTCACCCTTGCATTACCACATAAACATCATCTACAGGAGATGAGTACTTCGAGGACCATGTGGAGTACTAGGCGTGCGAACTACCGTCAACATGTCTGTGGAGTCGAAGATGGAGCCTACTGTCTTTAGTCATTTTCCGTTGTTGTTTAGAGTCTTCCGCTGCAAGAATAAGATACACATTCATGAGATAGACATTGAGTCATTGTAATAAAGTACTTAAACCCTATTTATTCGTGGTTATATTCTGAATTCAGTTTGTGGATTACATGTGTATGTGTGATGAACATCCTGGGCACACATATGCATTCACTTGGTTCTATTTTTGGAACCGGGTGTCACACCCACGTCCAAGAAATCCGTGAAGTCCTGGTCGTTGTGGAGAAGACGAGGGACCAAATCACGGGTTGGTTCTTTCTCTTTTTCTTTTTCTTTTTCTTCTTTTTGCTTCCCGCATCTGCGCCGGTCTGACACCTTTGTGGTATGTCTTGCATAGAAACATTAGGGTGCATCACCGTCGATAGGGACTTGGCTGAGGCTCGGGGAGGGGAAGTCGAGAATCTTTGTGGTCACCTCTCCGTTGAGGAGCAAACACTGAAGAAGAGTCGGTACCTGGTGGCAGCGTCTTGCGTTAGGATGTTGCCAATGTTGGCGATCACTTTGACGGGCCTCTCTTCCCTAGAGTCGCGGCTGCCTCAGGTCACCCAGGCGCTTTGCGGCGCCTCAGTCGAAGTTCGCCAGCCTCTGGGGTGCTAGGCGGTCAATATGTTACCTGGTGCTCGGGACCGGTCTAGAATCGGGCTTGCCGGTTGGCTGGTTAGAGCGCTCGGCGAAGTGGGCGATCGGCGACGGAACGTCAAGGAAGCAGGGTCTTCTGCAGGGCCCAAGTTGTGCTAGGTGCCGTGTTGTCTCACTACCCCGCCCTCGATCTTCATCTTCTTCACAATTTTTGCGAGTCGGCTACCGGTCCTGAAGGGGCTAAGGATGCGATCACCCCGGCTGCACTATCCTAGACCGAGTTTGTTTCGGATGAGGCGATCAAGGGTGAGGCAGACAGGAAGCGGAGGAGTGGTCCCTCTCCGTAGTTAGGACTCTATCTTAAGTTTCTGTTTTGTCCTTGTAATTTGTGAGGAGCATGACTTCTCCTTTTGTGAAATGAAAAGGCTTTCGAAATCTCGGTTGTGAGTTGAGACGAAGATTGGAGAATATATATAATTTTTTAAGGTTGTGTTTGAATTTATAGTGGATGGGTAGCACCCGAGCACCGTGCGAGGGTTGGTTCGTTCCTTCCGTCACGCGGTGATTCCCTATATATGTTTCCTTTTCAGGGGATCATGTGGTGCCGGAGGTCGAGTGCCGGAGCTCGGGCCTGGAATGCAAAAAAAGAAAGAGATGAACCCTAGCGTCTATATATTAATTATGTCCGACCTGGGGCTTGCAAGTACAATTAGTGGCGCCTAGACTATGCTTCGACATGAAGTGGTGCCCCTCTTGAGTTGTCGGGCGGTGCAGATGTCGTCTGTGTCACCTTTGCCGGCCCCCGGGGTGAATGTCGACCATCCTCGTGTCCTTCGGGGAACCGATTAAGGGTTGGTCGGGAGGTGTTCTTGCCGCTGCTCGATGAGTCGAGCCGGGCGCTGCCGCTGCAGTTTGTTCGCAACCATGTTGCTCGCACAGCGGAACATGCAAGGACTTTGCCTCCACTGTGATGATTCCCATAGTGTTGTGCATCTTCAACTTGAGGTAGGTGTAGTTTGGGATGGCCATAAACTTCGCGTAGGATGGCCTTCCCAAGATGGTGTGATACGTGTCGTTAAAATTGGGGATCTCGAAGGTGCGGGTCTCCGTGCAGAAGTTGGACTTGTCCCCGAAATTAACAGGGAGTTCGATCTTCCCCAACGGTACTGCTTTTTGCCGGGGATGACACCTTGGAAGGGGGCTTGTGTCGGATGGAGGCTCATGCGTGGGATCCCTAGGGCGTCGAGGGTCCTAACATAAAATATGTTGAGGCCACTTCCCCCGTCCATTAGAACCCTGATCAGGCGCTTTAGGCCTATGACCAGGTCCACAACCAAGGGAAGGCACCCAGGTTGTGGAATGAGGTCAGGATGGTCCGATCAGTCGAAAGTGACCGCCGCTTCGGACTACCGTAAGAAGGTTGGGATGGCAGGAGTTACGATACTGACCTCTTGGGTTGTCAGCTTCTTTCTGCGGCGGCTCTAGTAGGCTTGACTCCCTCCAAAGATCATGAGGCAGCACTCCGGCGTGGGGAAGCTCGGCTCGTCAGGCTCGGGGCTCGTCTCGGCGAGCCCCATGCCTTTGTCTCCCGCCACATCTGTCTCTATACTGACGAAGCGTTTCAGCAAGGCACATTTTTTTTAGGGCGTGCCTTACCGGTTAGGCGTGGTTGGTGCACAGCTTCTCGATAAGTTTCTCGAAGTAGTCCATATGCCCCATGGCCAGTCTCTTGTCTTCGTGGTGTTTGACGGCCGCGATGAGGTCCAAACCGCTGTTGGCTGGGTATTGACGCCTGTCGTCGTTCGTCCGTCTCCTCTTATCGCCCTTGCAGGGTGGCTCCTTGCTCCTGACATCAGGGTTCTTCGGCTTTCGCTTGTCGAAGATGGCCTCGACTACCTCCTCACCGGAGGCGTGGTTTGTGGCGATGTCGAGGAGGTCCCTCGTGCTTCTTGGCTTGACGCAACCAAGCTTGTGTACGAGGGACTTGCAGGTCGTCCCTAATAGGAAGGCCGCGACGATGTCGGGGAGCTCGTTGCACTTCTTTGAGAAGCGCCAGATGTATTGCTGCAGGGTCTCGTCTGACCTCTGCCGGCTAAGGTCCCAGAAGTTGTCGAGACACATGTAGGTTCCCTGGAAGTTGCTGACGAACGTTTCCCTGAGCTCGGTCCAATTTTGGATTCTGTCGGGCGGAAGGTATTCGATCCACACGCATGCTGGCTCGGCTAGGTAGATGGGAAGGTATTGGATGATGAAATCATCATCCACCGTTCCGTCAGCTCGGCAGGCGAGGCGGTAGGCCTCCAACAACACGCCAGGGTTGGTCTCCCTGTCAAACTTCCTGATGTTTGTCGGAGCCCGGAACCTTTGCAGAAAGGGAGAGTCGTATATCCTCTTTCCGAAGGCTTTGGGGCCTGGGGGGCAGAGGCTCAATCTCCGTCCTCTTCCGTGGTTGTGGTAACTGTCCTGGCTGTAAAATCCCCAAAAAGTGGTAGCAAGAATTTCAACACATGAATACTTAGGAAAAATGAGGGGAATTAAAACTTTGAATTATAACAGTGTATGTTCAAAGTGAGGATTCAAACTTCCCAAAACTTCCAAACATGGAGACCTAAATGCATAACTTGGATCTTCATATTCCAAATATTCAACCTTCCGAATTTCAGCTCATTTGGAGGGGTATTAATATTTGTTTGGGACTAAAAGAGGAAGCCCTCTAATCTGAATTTCAAATTCAGTTTCAAATCCCAATTTCCTCAATTTGCAAATTTGGTTCCACAAATGTGTTCTACACATTTGAATTAGCAGCCATGCCAAAAGTGAGAAACTTTGGAGTTGGTTTGCTATTTAAATCTAGGGTGACACCAAAAACCCTTAGAATTTAAATTTGAATTTGGAACTGGAGCCAAACTTGATCAAATGCAGCATTGAAGTCAAAATTTGAATTCCACATATTTAATTTGGCTTCCCTGCAAATATCTAGAATTTTTGGACAAAAGTTGGTGGCAGAAATAGAAGATCAGAAATATTAAGAGGGGAAAAGAGAGAATGACATGTGGGGTCAGCTGTTCAGCCTCCACCGAGCCAACGTCGGTTTCCCGGTTTCCTCCGCAGCCGCCATGGTGATGCCGAGTGCCACGGCGATGCCTTGGCTTGGCGCCAAAGTCACCGGTCCGTTTGTTGCGGTCGCAGCTAAGTCGATCGGCAGGGCTGCTCGTATGTATCCACTCCCTCAGTGAAGAGAACGCGCACGCCTCCTCTGTTTTCGCTGCTGAATGCGAACTCGCCGTTCCTCTGCTCTCTCTCTCTCTGCGTTAGCACGGGGTTTCTTCGGTTGAGCAAGGTCGCCGGTGGTGCGGGGTGCCACTGTCCAAGCTAGGGGCAGCTGCGGTTCCTCTCCAGCTGTGATCGCCGACCGTTTTCTCTGAGCTACCGAAAGAACGGCCAACCGTCTACCCTGAAATTCGTTTCCAAGGTGAATTCATAGTCTAATTGCTTTGGCCCAATGCTTCTACACGACCTAGCGCAGCTCCTCGACGAAGAATCATCGGAAACCGTCGAGAAATGAAGCTGTAGGCTGAGTTTTTCCGGCCGCCGATGCACAACCCTAGCTGTACCGTCAAGCTACACTTTGCACGAGTTTTTTATCCATCTTTGGATGCAAAAACGTTCGCCTCACATCACCCTGGTGCTTGTGGTGCTCTCCCCAACCGGAATGCTCGTCTTCCATGCGAGAACAACGGCGCCGTGGTGGAGTTTGCCGCTGCCGCCGTCGTGGAGGTATTTCCGGCCATTTAGCGCCGCCACCGAACTTCCTAGTGTGTTCCTCGTCGGGTTTTTGGCACAGGCGGCGAGATTTGGGCCGTCTAGGGCACTGGGCAGCCGTTCCAGCGAGGCACCGCCGTTGCTCCGGCGAGGGGGCCGTCCGGGCGCGAGGAAGACGACGGTGGAGGCCTGTCCCACCTGTCAGTGGCACGGCCCAGGCACGGGATCGGGGTGCGGCACGGGATCGTCTGTGGCTGCGCGGGTTAACTCCGTAGCCCCCGGTGTTGCCGCAATTCCACTGGTCCAGTTTAAAACAGTGGGCCCGGTCACAATTATTTGAAGTTTCTGTTAGGCAAATAATTCCAGAAATGAGCTAATATTTGCAAGCCCATTACTTTGTGTACAAAACTCCAAAAAGAGTGAGACCAATTTTGTTGAAATCCTCATAAGGAGTACTTCACAGAGGATCAAATTGCTTGCTATGAAAATGCCCAGGAATTTCTGTAGAATTGTTTTTAATAAATCATTTAGAGATTTATTCCAGGAGCAATTCTTTATGAAACATTCCCAAATTTGGGAAGCAAATCCTTTTCATAGTTAATGATATCCAGTAAAATTTTGAGCTTCATTGGAGTTCATTTGCTAGGCTAAATTGCCTTCCAAAGTTCAGCCTTTATTTGGAAATTCGAATTCTAAACAGAAACTTTTCGAAACTCCTGTCCAACTTCAAAAATTCATATATCTCTGTTGGTAGCTCCAAAAATGGTGAAACAAATTTTTTTAGAACCATGGAGACCTACCCTAATTTAGATCTTCCACTGTTAGCTATGTCAAAGCTCCTGATTTGGGCTCAAAATTCAGAGAAGCCTGGTACTTGTGGGAATTTCGGAGACCACATTGTGCAATGACATTTCTCCAAATTTTGCTCAGATCATCCTCAGAGACTCTAGTATCCACTGGAAAAATCCCAAAGCCAATTAAGGATTTTTAATAGCAGTAGCTATGAATAGAAGTTTACTTCTTATATGTACTTAACACTTATATATATATATATATATATATATATATATATATATTGCTACATTTCATTTAGTGACCGAAGTTGAGGACGCACCGGAGCCCTTGGACGTCCTCCCACCAGAAGTTGACTTCCCATTTAACTCGCAACCAGGCAAGCCCCGGTTTGCATGTAAGTACTTTTGCAAATTCTTTATGTGTATCACTTATGTCTAGGGTGAATGCTTGCATTAGAGTTAGGGTGATTGAAACCCCACTTGCATAACCTTTAAACCTATGGAGGGTTGGGTAGTTTACAGACTCGACGAGTAGAGAATGCCGTGCTAATATGCTTAGGATCTTGGTAGAAGTCGAGTAGTTGGAATCTACTCGCGAGGTAAGGTTTTATCACACGGTTTGGTCAAAATAGAAAATGGCTTAAGAGTGGTGAAAATGAGACCCAGCAGGGGGGATAGGAAGCAGTGAGCGGAGGTCTCACGTGCGTAGCCCTGTTGGTGTCAATTGAAGACCAAGTCGTGTGCGGGACTGCTGAACAAGTATCGAACAGTACCGGATGGCATACTGACATAAGCAGGAAACCGATGTAATTGGTTAACCTGGGTGCCGAGGCTTACCCAACCGTTCTATAGGAGTGGGTTGAGGGTAGCAAGGTGTAAATCTGCCGGTGGGCACAGTCACGCTCCACGCTCCACGCGGGGACCTCCTGCCCGTTACGAATGGATCGGTTCGACATTTGGGTTTCCTTTGAAAGGTTGTTGCATACAACAGAGTAGGAAGGGGTGTGGAATCGCGCTTCTGAAAGTGGGTGTATGCAACGTGTTGTCCGGGTGTCTCCTGATTGCAATCACCGTCCCTCGCGGTTATTTGAGTACCGCTTGTTCACTGTTCTGTAACAGAGCAATAAGCCAGATGAATGATAATATGTTGTGATGAACTATTACTGTTTGGAAACCATGTATGCTGTAGACATAGAGCTAACTAAGTTTATTTTCCACTTTGCACATCACCACATCGGGAGAAAGTGTTTCTTGTTTGATTGTGGACTTCCGATGTGGGGGCTGTCTAAGGCTTATTAAACTGCTGCAATAAAACTGGAAATAAGGATCAACTTGTAGGCGTGTCATTAATGCAAAGTCCTTTTTCCTATTTTACATATCCTTACATGTAGAGTTCCATGCCTAGGATTGTCGGTTAAAATAAATGCAATAGCTAAATGATGATGAGGATGAGCCTTTACCAGCTAAGGGGAAATAGGTGTGCTACTTGCTGAGTCATCATGCTCACGGTTGCAATATTTGAGTTGTGTGCAGGTGAGAGCTATGAGGAGGGGTCCGAGGACGAGGCGGTGCCCCCGTTGTGGTACACGGCCGAACTGGAGCCCTGCACACTGCCGTGATCTCCGTTTGAGTGCTGCTAGTGTGTAGCGTCCCTGGGCTGGATGGCTGCACATTTGCTTAGTTAGGATGAGAGGCTATCTATGTATAATACTTCCGCTATTAATTAAATTTTGTAAAAGACTTCCGCTGTTTTATATCAAATAAAAGTTTGTATGTTGTTCTTAATTCTTTTCGTGTGTGCTGTTGGGTGCCGCATCGCACGGCACCACCCTATGCAATCCTGGAGTCGGTGAACCACGGGGTGGTCCCCATAGGAGTGGTATCAGAGCCGCGTTCGGAATAGCACGCTCGAAAAGAACCTATTTTGAAAACTTAGAAGTAGTCGAGTGAGGATTAGTCACTATGCCCACATAAGGTCTATGATAGTAGTAGATATTATGGTGGAAAAGCTAACTTATGTGTTATACATTCTGTAACGACGCTCCGACGTCAGGTAAGAGGTAAGGTACGCCACCGCAAGCAGATCAATTGCGGTAACTCGCCATACGAGTGATAGTATGGAATGGTTTACCGTGGCTTGGCACGGTAGTTAATATGAGTCTCTGAACCTCTCCATGGTTCTGAGATCATATGAAAACGCTGATCTCCAGCGTGCTTTAGGCAAATGTGAGAATACCCCCATCGTGTGGTAAGCAACACGATAGTATGCAACTCTTGAACATTCAATGTTCAAGGGCCGTACGCAGCGCTCGCCATTGGCGTGCCTCAACGGTCAAGAGGCAGTAGGTGGTATTCGTTGGGTTGATAAAATTCACAACCGTGATGACCCGTTTGCGCTCTACTCAGGTTCCCCGTCGTGTGGTGTGAAAACACGACCATGTACCTTGAGACGTGGCTTGACTCAAGGACGATCCGTATGGCAATGATACGGACCGTATGTTTTTACTATGATATGGAACTGCCTGAAATGTCAAAAACCTTTGTGTGCACCATTATTGTGTGTTCTTCTGCAGGTACATTAACCACGTTAGTGCATGACGTTTAGCAACCGTTTGTGAGTGACGTTCTTAGTTCCACCATTTGACACGTATATGCCGGAATACCAGATTAGGGTTTTTCTTTGGTGAGGAAACGTAGTACCGAGACTGCATAAAAGGATATTTTTAAATAAAAGAGTTAAAATGAGGTTAGGATTCCATTTAGGGGTTAGTAAACTCCTATATTGAACTAGGAGTCAATTGGGAGTGCAGAATCATTTCTAAAGACTTAGGAACAACCTCCCCTGTTTCGGCAGAAACTTTGCTGAACTTAAACAGGGTATAACATAGGATTGGTTGAACCAATGGAGGTGTGGATAACATTCTGTAAAGGTTTTGAAGTCTTCTACAACTTTTCTGCAGAACTACAGAACAAAATCTCCCTCCAAATGGATGAAAATATCATATGAGTAGGCACTGTCCAGAAACAGGACAGACCAAAATGCTCTCTGGAATTTTCTGTATTTCGACCACAATTTTCTGTAGAAAATTTTCTAAGGGTCAAGTAAGACATCGTTGGAAAGTATAGGAAATGTTATACAACTTTGTAGTTCAGTGTTTTCCAAGATTGAGGACAGAATTAGTTGGAATTTTGTGAACAAAACAGCCACTTGCAAAGGAGGTGCTGTCAAAATTCCTGAGAAAATTCTGTCAACTTGTAGAGATCATAACTCACAAAATAAGAAGTCTATGGAGGCAAACAAATATAATCTGGATTCCTTTTTGAGTTTACTACAATTTTGTTGTTTAACTCTAGTCCATATTTTGCCTCCAAGGTGGCCAAAACAGTTAAATTTTTCCAACTGGTCTGCCGGACCAGAGGCTGGACAGTGAACACCATGTTGAAGTTTTTCAACCAAAACAATTAAGTTTCACATTTCGACATCCAGCGGCTGTTGTAAAACAGCGAGTGGAGTCGAAAAGTTTATGCATTCGACATATCACTTCGAGTGGGTACATGTTTGGGGTCCAGTACAATAGCGAGGAATTACGCATGTTAACGCACTTAACATCCCGTGGCGACCTACGATGGTCAAAATGAACTTTTAATCCACAAAGTTCATCACTTTGGAACTCGATCGTGTGACCTGTTCCAGGGATGTATATGTTGTATAAAGTTTATACTTTATCCATATGTGTGATTGTTATGCGTATTATTTATTCCATTCTCGCACTACTATTGTATAGACTGGATGATACAAACCAACATGTGCTGATCGTTTGAGTGGTATGAATGCAGAATGGTGCGTACACGATCCACGCAAGAGGAGGGAGGTCCGAGTCAGGTTCATGGTGATGAGTCTCCACCTCCGGAGCAAACCATGACGCAGAAACAACCACCTCCTCCACCGCCAGAACTTTCAAGAAACCTTACGGAGGTTCTCGCCACAGTGCTCGGCTCGCGCGACGAGCAAACCGAGTTGCTGCGGATGCTGGTGCAGCAAAATGTGTCCCATCCAGGAGGACGCCAAGACAATGGGCAACGCCAGCCCCAACAAAGTTGTATTCAGAATTCCTGGCGACCAATCCACCGGTCTTTACGGAGGCCGAAGAGCCGTTGGAGACGGACAGCTTCATCCGCACTCTTGAAGCCAAGTTCGGTTTACTTCGGTGCACCGAACACCAAAAGGCGCTGTATGCAGCGCAACAGCTTCAAGGGGAAGCCTGTACATGGTGGGTGAACTACATTGCCTCCTTACCGGCTGGCCATGCCGTCACATGGACGGAGTTCCGGGAGGCGTTCCACGCCTACCATATACCTCCTGGTGTTATGGAGAGAAAGCTCCAGGAGTTCCTGGCGCTGAAACAAGGCAAGAGGAGTGCTCATGAGTACTCCAGGTTATTCAACCGGCTGGCGCAGTATGCGCCAGGATTTGTGGGAACGGAATACGATAAGCGAAACGCGTTCTTCTGGGGCCTGAATTCCAAGATGAAGGTCCATCTCGCCCAAAGCAATCGCTGCACATTCAACGACCTTGTTAATGCCACGATTTTACAAGAGAATGCTCAGCGCGAGCGCGGTTCTGATAAGAGGAAACGCAGCACGCTGATGAGCAGCAGTGGTGGAGCGCAACAAAAATACCGCGTGGTGTATCGCTCACCATCCGGTCAGAGATGGCAGCCACTGGCGCGACCGCCTCAGTTTCGCGGTCGGCAATATAATGCGCCATACTTCCGACCGTCGTATCCACCACAGCAACAGCAGCAGCAAAGGATGGTCCCGTGTGCGCCTCAGTTTCAACCACGTGCACCGGGATTCCGTCCTCAAGTCGGAGGGACCCCGACACCTTACACGTGCTTCACGTGTTGCCGTGTCGGGCATATTTCGAGGGACTGCCCCGAGCCGCGACAGGGCAGGGGTGCAGCACCGTATTAGGGTGCCAATCAGCACACAATCAGCCCAATAAACTAGCACCAAAACCCGGCAATGTCCACCACTTAGCCATTGAAGACGTGCCGGAAGGCGAACCCGTCCTCGCAGGTACGTTTTCTTACTTAGTCATCCCATAGTCATACTTTTTGACTCCGGTGCCACCCATAATTTCATAAGTCAGTCTTATGTTATTAAATATCAACTGCCTATCATTCCCACAAATAGTTCATACTTGATATGCTCTCCTGGTGGGAAAATAACAGCTGATAGAATGGTCTATAGAGCACCATTACATTTGGGTGGGAATCTATATCCGACTTCTCTAATCATGCTAGAGGGTCAAAAACTTGATGTCATTTTAGGAATGTCATGGCTACATCGCCATGGTGTTGTTCTTGACATCATTCCACGTGTGGTTCGTTTAAACTCTCCACTTCATGAACCGCAGATTCTCATTCTTGTCCATTCGGTTCAAGAAGCTCCAGCCACATATAACACGGAAGCCATAAAATTTGAGGATATTCGTGTGGTCTGTGAATACCCGGATGTCTTTCCAATGATCTCCCGGGCATGCCACCCGAAAGAGATGTCGAGTTCAAGATTGAACTTGTACCTGGGACGCCACCGATATCACGGAGACCGTACAAGATGGCTCCGAAAGAGCAGGCTCAACTGAAGGAGCAGCTCAACAATTTAATGAAGAAGGGTTTCATTCGACCAAGTTCCTCACCATGGGGATGCTCGGCGCTGTTTGTGAAGAAAAAGGATGAAACCTTGAGGTTGTGTGTGGACTACCAACCTCTCAATGCCGTCACCATCAAAAATAAATATCCACTGCCCCGCATCGATATTCTCTTCGATCAACTTGTGGGTGCGAGTGTATTTTCAAAGATGGATCTTCACTTTGGATACCATCAAATCAAGATCCGAGCGGAGGATATTCCAAAGATGGCCTTCTCGGCGAGATATGGGTTGTATGAATACCTCGTCATGTCCTTTGGTCTCACCAACGCCCCGGCACACTTCATGTATCTCATGAACTCAGTGTTCATGCCGTAGTTAGACAAGTTTGTCGTGGTGTTCATAGACGACATCTTGGTTTACTCCAAGTATAAAGAGGGACACGCCAAACATCTGCATATCGTGCTTCAACGATTGCGAGACCATAAGCTTTATGCCAAGTTCAGCAAGTGCGAGTTTTGGATCAGCCAAGTGCCATTTCTTGGTCATATTATTTCTGCAGAAGGCATTGCAGTTGATCCAAGTAAAATCGAACAAATGCTGAAATGGAAGTCCCCCACATCAGTCCACGAGGTCAGGAGTTTCCTCGGGTTAGCAGGATATTATCGGAGATTCATACCGAACTTTTCCAAGCTTACTAAGCCGATGACTGAACTGTTGAAGAAGGGGATCAAATATGTTTGGAACTCAGCTTGTGAAGAAGCTTTCCAAGCATTAGTGAAGCATCTTACAACAGCCCCGGTGTTAGCTCAACCGGATACAACCAAGCCCTTCGACGTATATTGTGATGCGTCCGGTATCAGGCTTGGCTGTGTATTGATGCAAGGAGGAAGAGTGGTCGCCTATGGCTCACGTTAACTTCGTAACCACGAGAAGCACTATCTGACTCATGATCTTGAGCTCGCTGCTGTGGTGTTGGCCATGAAAATGTGGAGGCACTATTTACTTGGAAACTTAGTGCACCTCTACACCGACCACAAGAGTCTGAAGTATATATTCACTCAAAAGGAGTTGAATGTGCGGCAACGGAGATGGCTAGAACTGATCAAAGACTATGAGATCGAGATTCACTACCATCCCGTTAAGGCAAACGTGGTTGACGATGCCTTAAGCCAAAAATCTCATGTTAACAATCTGTCCATCACCCCACTTCAAGAGGAGGACCCGAGTCTGTACTTGGTTCCATATGGGGCATTATATAATCTTGCTCTCGTCCCTACCATACGAGAAGAGATTATGGAAGCTCAGAAAGAAGACATGGGAATGTCACACATTCGGAGAAGAATGAAGAATGGCGACATGAAATGCTTCCGAAGGGATGAAAACGGTACACTATGGTTTAAAGACCGTATAGTGGTACCCTGTGACATGAAGCTTCGGAAGAAAATCTTGGACGAAGCTCATTTGTCCAAGTATTCTATTCATCCCGGCAGCAACAAGATGTACCAGGATCTGAAAACCAGGTTTTGGTGGACATGGATGAAAAGAGAAATTGCAAAGTATGTATCCGAATGTAATACGTGTCGGCGTGTGAAAGCCAACCATATGCGTAAAGCCGGACAGCTGCAACATTGAGAATTCCGGCGTGGAAGTGGGAGGATATCAGCATGGACTTCATTATTGGTTTACCTCTCACGTCTCACAAGCATCACTCGATTTAGGTAATAGTCGATCGACTGACCAAGTCGTCTCATTTTATTCTCATACATACAAATTACGTGGCCAAGCAATATGCGGAGCTGTATATTGCAAGGATCTTGTGCTTGCTCGGTGTTCCCCGCTCCATTATTTCAGATCGTGGTGCGCTGTTCGTCACTCGGTTTTGGGAACAGCTGCACGCGTCGTTGGGGACCAAACTGATCCGAAGCTCCCCGTATCACCCGCAGGCGGATGGTAAAACTGAACGGGTGAATCAAGTGCTTGAAGACATGCTACGCGTTTGTGCCATCCACCACGGCAAAAATTGGGACGATCATTTGCCATTGGCAGAGTTTTCTTATAACAATGGCTATCAAGAAGGTGCCGTATGAAGCTCTCTACGGCCGGAAATGCCGCACACCCCTCAACTGGTGCGAGTCCGGCGAGCGAGTTATCTACGGCATTGAACTGGTGAATGAGGCTGAAGAACGAGTGCGAGTAATACAAGCCAATCTCAAGGCTGCTCAATCTCGTCAGAAGAGCTATGCAGATCAAAGACACTGTGGCGGACCGGAATCCGCTCATCCAGGATCGCAGAGGGTGGTGCCGCATGATGCGACACCCGACAGCACACGTCATAAGAACACAATATATTACATGGGAAAAACAAACTGAACTGTATAAAAAGGTACAACTTCAGTTACAAACTAGTATTTATTTTACACAGCGGAATACTCTGTACAACTCACGCCCGCCTATCTAGCAAAAGTCGGTTGCCCAGCCCTAGGGCAACCAACACTGGCTGCACTCCTCAGCTCAGCGCGGCATGTACGGCTCCCACTCAGCCATGGTCCCCGACGGAGGGTAACCCTAGCCGGTGGACTCGTAGTCCGAGTTCGTGGGTGGCTCCTCACCTGAAAAACACTTAAGCAGCAACCGTGAGCACGAAGGCTCAGCAAGGCTTAACCGACTCACCTAAACATGAAACTCTACGTGAGGTGTACAATGACATAGTATGGTAATATTGCAGCAAATGGACACGCCTACAAGTTCATCCTTAGTTCAGCTTTTAGCAACAAGTTAACAGTTCAGGAAGCTGAAATTTAGTAAGCAATATTTGGTGGCAAACATGTAGAAATACAATATTATATCATATCAGCAATATTGAATCACCATATTTCACACATTATTCTACGTCACGACTCAGTGACCAAGTGGTACTCTTCACCGCGAGGGATGGCGAATCGACTCGATATACACCTGCAGGGAAACCCAAAGGGCACGTCACGTACGCCCACCCATGGAGCTGCACAGCACGCTCACTCGATGTCGTACGGGATAACCTTTCACCCAACAGCCCAAATGTCGAACCGGTCGCACCGAAACGAGTAGGAGGTTCCCCACACGGAGCATCTCTCTATGCCCGTTGGCAGATTTCCACCTTGCTGCCCTCAACCTACACCTATAAATCGGGGTGCTATGCCTCGACGCCCGGAGGTTTAGGCTACATCGGTTTATCAGGGCCCATATATCCGATATGCCTTCGGTACGTTCAAACTTGATCAGCGTGGGCCGCACACGGATCGGTCCTAAATCGACACGGACAGGGCTGCGCACACAAGACTCCCTCTTGCTGCGCCCTAACCCCTGCCTAGTCTCATTTTCATTACTAAAGTGATCTCACATCACTCAACTGAACCCGTGTGTCCCAAGCCTATCTCGCGAGTAGATTCCAACTACTTGACTTGTACCGAAGTCCTATGAATTATTAAGCATAGCCTGTCTACTCGAGATCTTAGACACTACCCTCACTCTTATGGAAACGTTCTGGTCATGCAAGTCGGGTTCCATTCATCCTACACCTAATGCAGATTCATACATCACCCTAAATATGTGAACAAAGCAAAACTTGATAAAAGAGTTAATGCAAACCGGGGCTTGCCTTGTTGCTGCTGGTCAGGGGTTAGTTCTTCTTCTGGAAGCAGGAAATCGAGTACCTCCGGAGCTTCCTCGCCTTCAGCGACTACACGTTAATGAAATACTACATATTAATGATATGCACATAAGTTTATTGTAATGCTTCTGCTATTAGTTCTAATAACCAGTTTATAACAACTGGAACTCTGTTTAAGAATTTAAAATGGAACTGGGCTAGTGGTTTGGGTCTGGACCTAAGCACATGATTAAGTGCTAAGTGGTTATCCCCCTCTTCCACATTGATCACCTCAAGTGGTTAAACAGAACAGGGGTGATCCAGAGCTCCAATGGAGCTGAGAATTTTTGTGTGAGTTCCTTGTCACAAGAAAACCCTCTGGACCAAAATTTAGCACTTTTCATTGAGTGGTTTGTTCAGTATAATTTTCTTAGCAATTAAGCAAAGAAGAATTAATTCTGAGATCACACCCCTGTTCATGTCAAACTTAGTGAACTACAATTTCAATTATAGCTCATAGAGTTTGCATGAATTTTCCTAGTAGTTTTGGAGCTAAGATTTGACCAGAACTGAATTTCCAAGTTTTGGAAATTCTCTGGAAATGTTTCTGTATTCAAATGAACACAGCACCTTTAAATTTGAATTGCTCTGATCAAATCAACTCCAAATGGTCTGAAACTTTTACAGGGGTTTACTAACATTCTATGGAACATTCTGGCAACATTTGGGGATTTTTGGATGAACCAAACTCCCTCTAAAATTCTTTTGCTAAAAAGTTTTAAAGAATTTTCCAGAATTAATTAATGGGTTTCATACAAATTGGGTTTCATATTTGGATTGTACTCAATTAGAGGAATCCAACAAAATTTGTTTCATAATTTTTGGACTCTCCTACCTCAAGTTGTGGCCCTCCAAAATTTAAACTACAAACTGGAAATTCCAAATTGTTTAAATGCCTGCCAGTGGGTCCCACCCGGCAGGTCTTCTCCTTCCTCGCGCCAAACAGGGGCCCGCGGCGGCGCACTCCGGCGAGCGTCGCCAGAATGACTTTCCCGGTCACCTCTCGACCTCAGACTCGCCGCCCCCCCCCCCCCCGTAATTCGTGGCGCTGAACTCGTCTGAGGTGTCGCCGGCGGCCGTAGATCGCCGGAAATGGGTGCGCGGCGGTGGAAGTGGTCGCTAGGGTTCCGGTGAGCTCGGAAATTGCCTACACCGCATCAAAATGGTCGGAAATGATCGGAGAGCACCGTGGGAGCTCGAGGGTGACGAAAATGGCCGCCAAACTCCATGAAACGGTCGGCAACCTAGAGCTCCACGGTGACCCGAGCTATTATTCCATGGTGGCCCAAAAAACAGCAAGAACCTGGTCATTTCTGGACCATACCGCTTGATTCTTGGTCAAGGGGGGCTGCTAGGAAGTGAGGAAGGTACTGACAAGCCGGCTCGGCCAGTAGCTAAACGAGTAGCATGAATTTTGGGGTAGACCGCGCTCTACCCGAACACACTACGTTTTGGAGGAACTGGGAATTCTCTTCATCCGGTGAATCAACCGCTATACGGCTTGCAGCTACACGATCTAGAGAGCAAGGCGCACCTTTTTCGTGTAGGAGAGGAACGGTGAAAACGGCTGTGGAGCGCTGCCCACGGTGAGCTGGTTGCAGTTCCGCCGGTTGCAACTCGGTGCTTCTCGCCGACGTTCAGTTTGCAGCCAGCAGAGACACCGAGCACCGGCGCTGATCAGGGGAACAACTTCTACACCTGTATGCGCTTTCTTTTTGTGTTGATGGTTCGAGCGAAGGCCGAACGCTGCCGGGCTGCAGTGGAAAAAGTCGAGGAGCGGCGCCGGTGGGGAGAACCGAGCTCGGTGCGGCGCTGTTCGTGAGGAGGAGGCAAAACACGATCGGCTCAGGCTGTGGAGAAGGGATTACGCTGAGTGAGGAGGGAGATAATCACACGGCAGCCAGCACGAGCGGGGAGCAGGAGGTGGCTGCGCGAGGAGGTCGGGCGCCGGCGCTCCCGTGTGCTGTCTCGGCCGAGAGAGGGAAAAATCAGTGGAAGACTTCTCTGTTAAGCCTGCTGACATGTGGGACCTCCCCTCAAATTATTTTTCCAAATTTTCTCAATTCTGTTGTGCCAAAATATCCTCAGCTACTCACAATTTAATGTGAGACTTAGTCACCAAGTCTTAGTTTGAATTTGAATTCTCAAATTTGAACTTTGTTTGGCTAAATTTGCTGCATGTTTAAACTGAAATTCAAATTCAGTTTTGAATTCTTGCAAATTTAGCTCTTGACAAGATGAACTCCAATGAGGATGAAAATTGGTGGGCTTACTAAAAAATGTGCTGAGTTTGAATATGAAGCTAACTTTTGAATTTGAGTGATGAGAGTTGCTGCAATTTGAATTTACATTCAAATTGGCCTCTTTTTCAAATACCTCCAAAAGTGCCTCAAAAAGTGTTGGATTTACATGAAACTTGGACTGAACCTTCCCAAGACTTTTTAAGTTCTAGGGATGAGCTCAACCTCTCATGTTCATGTGTACAAATCCCCCTTTGTGAAAGTGTAGGCTTTCCCCTCTAATTACTCTTTTGATGGAGGTTACTTGCTCTTCACCATTTTTCACAAGATATCCACACAAAAGTGTGGCGTTGTGAGGTGAAGAAAAGTTTTTGCAAGTCCCTTTGACGCTGTCCTCTTCACTTCGACATTGGGGACCATGTTTATGTCCGTGTGTCTCCGATGAAAGGAGTTCATCGTTTCGGAGTGAAGGGCAAACTTGCGCCACGGTTCATTTGTAACACCCTCAATTTCATATTCATGCTGCATATAGAAAAACATTATCAAAGAAATATAAATGGGAAAGAATCATAAAAACGGGAGAAAGATAGCTGAAAAGAGCCAATTCCAATTCGCCGAGGAGCGCTATCGACACTTCCCGTGGCCTGCTGGCCACGTGGCGCCTTTGGAGCTCATCCCTACGGAGGGGGTGAGGTCCGGCACTGCTGGCCTCGTGGCAGGCAACGAGCTCGCCTCAGGAGAAGGGGCGAGGTCTGATCCCGCGGGACACGTGTTGCCTTCGGAGCTAGTCTCTGCGGAGAAGCGAGGCTCATCCCCGCAGGACACATGTCGACTTCAGAACTCACCCCTGCGGAAGGGATGAGGTTCGCCCCAAGGGACACGTGTCGCTCTCGGAGCTCGCCTCCGAGAGGTCCGCCCCACAGAACACATGTCGCCCTCGGAGCTCGCCTCCGAGAGGTCCGACCCCGTGGGACACGTGTCACCCTCGGAGCTCGCCTCCGGGAGGTCCGACACTGCTGGACACGTGTTACCCTCGGAGCTCGTCTCCGAGAAGTCCGGCCCCGATGGACACGTGTCGTCCTTGGAGCTCACCTCCGAGGAGAAGGGAGGTTCGATGATGCTGGACACGTGTTGACCTCAGAGCTCGTCTCTGAGGAGAAAGGAGGTCCGGCACTGCTGGACACGTGACATTCTCGGAGCCCACCTCCCAGGAGAGGGGAGGTCCGGCACTGACACATGGCGCACGCGGAGCTCGCCTCTGAGGAGAGGGGAGGTCCCGACCACCAGACACGTGGCGCACGCGGAGCTTGCCTCTGAGAGAGAGGGAGGTCCCGTCCGCCAGACACGTGGCGCAACTGGAGCTTGCCTCTACGTAAAAGGGAGGCCCGGCCCCCGCTGGACACGTGGCATCTCCGGAGCTCACCACTGCGGAAGGATGAGATCCTTAAGCGGTTTTTCTTCTGTGTGCGCTAGAATACCCGGTACTGAGGAAACCGACATGATTTCCACGTTTGTACCGCACCAAATCAATTAGAGATAAGTTGTTAAGCTCCAAAACAAATTGAATAGGACTCTTATTTGAAATCCAATCGGAGTAGGACTCTTCTTTCGCCCCTTATAAATAGAACCCAAAACTCCCTGGCCGCAACCACGTACCTATTTTCCATCTCCCGAGTCGATGACTTGGAGGCCCTAGCTTCCAACTCGCCGAGTTCCACCCCTTGCCGGAGTTCAGTTGCCGGTGAGCACCGCCGACGAGCTCTGTCACCGGAAGAAAGCCGACAAACTGTCCTGCTGCCATTGCTAGGAGGAAGGCCGGGGTAGGTCTTCGTTCCCACCTTAAGACATCATCGTGGTTTTCTTCGCATTTATTTTTCTTCGAACAGAAGCTTTTTCGTGTGGGCAGATCACGTCTTGATTGGTTTTTGACGGTGGTATTGATCTAAATCTTGAGTTAAGATCATCACTATGTCCACACTTGATCCTTACATCCTTGTTCATCATAAACCCCATGCAAGCCCAGTAAAACATGCAAGAACACGTACAAACTTAATTAATGAAACTGCACCATAGGATTAGCATGCACCTACACCATTGCATCTTAAGTAAAGTTTGTGCATGATGATTGATTGCTGTGAATCTTGTATGTGCGTGATCGTGAGTAGAAGGACAAGCTCAGGAAGCTATCTACGAGGGACTACAGCACCAAGGCTTCGAAGCACGTGAGCAACAAAAGCCACAGGAACAAGGCAAGTGCCCCTTGACCATATTGATCCCATGTTTTGAAACTGTTTTGTTTGCGAAAACATGTTTGCTTGAGTCAACTTTATGGGACACCCTTTTATAGGAGTTTACTAGTTTTGTTAACCACCCTTGTCACCGGGAAAGTTGATGAGTCGGGTATGGTCATTTTTTTGCTTTTTGCTTCGCTGAGTCCACGATATATGGGAAGCGAGATAGAATGTGTCTAGCTACTGCGCTCATATGAACAATGATAATAAGAACTTGATGTTGATAATGAACATGAATCGGGGAAGATCTAGGCAAGCTTGGTTCGTGGATGTGGTAGAATGAGATGGTGGTTTACTTGTCGTAGATCTAAGGACCGGTTCATGCCAGGAAAACAGTGCCACCACAAGGCCAAATATGGGTGCGGCTTAGCTGACTAATTAGGTAAGTTGCTAGATTGTTATGGACCGTGGAAGGCGCGGGGAATGGGAGTCGAGAGAGGACTGCCCTGGGAACTGCATGGCACAAGAGAGGGCCCATAGGTGGGAGAATGGTGATTCGAGCCTGCTGGTGAAACCTTAGTGAGTCCATACATCTAGTAACCCCTTTGTAAAGGCTATTTTGTGATCTCTTGGCCATACACCGATGGTTGTGTACTGGTATAATGGAGGTTCTGCAGTCGCTGACGGGTGACGAAATCACAAACTTGTGGGTAAAGTGATGCCACCTCTTATGAGTGTAAAACTATCATGATAGCCGTGCTTACGGTCACAAGCGCCTGGCCAACTCACATGATTAGATGGGATGGTTATGGGATGGTTATTGGGATGGTTATTGGTTTGTTTATGGTATGGGATTGGTTTCGGGACTGTTGAGTCTTGGTAATGAGATTGGGGACTGTTAAGACGTGACAATGAGTTTTGGTCTCGGTTATGAGATGGAAATGAATATGAGATGGATATTATGAGCATCAGATGATGTTGAGAAAGATTAATGGCTGGATGAGACGTGATAAGTGGTAAAATATGATGGAGGTATGTTACTGTTTTAATTGGATATATGTTGAGATCAAATTCACTTAAAGATAGTTGTTGTTTTTGTCATGTTTGTGAAATAAACTTTGCTTTCTGCAATGAGCCTTTTTATTCCCTACCTTGTTGTAAACTACATGTCATACTTTTTCGGCACTTGCTGAGTACGACATGTACTCACCCTTGCATTATCATACAAACATCAGCAACAAGAGAGGAGTACTTCAAAGATCACGTGGAGTACTAGGCGTGCAGACTACCATCAACTTGCATGTGGAGTTGGAGATGGAGCCGCTGCCATGTTTAGTTGCTTCCGCTATCGTTTAGTGACTTAAGCTGATAGATTAAGTTAGAGACTTCCGCTGCAAGAATGAGCTAGAGATTGATGTAATAAAGTACTTAAACCCTATTACTGTGGTTATATTCTGAATTCAGTTTGTGGATTACATGTGTATGTGTGTTAAACATCCTGGGCACACATATGCATTAGCTGGGTTCCGTGTTCTACGGGACCGGGCGTCACAGATTGGTATCGGAGCCACGTTGACTGTAGGATGCAAGCCTAGGTAGAAGTCACAGATTTGCATTAGATCCACATTGACCGTAGGATGCAAGCCTAGGTAGAATGCATAGATTGTCATCAGAACCACCTTGACCGTAGGATGCAAGCCTAGGTAGAATGGACACCCTAAAACCCATAGGAACGTTTAAACCATAGAAGCTTGAATAGGAACGGTGTGTTGAACTTTTGTGATGATTGCTTGTGTTTGAGTGCTTAGTGTGAGTTGTGGGACGCTTCAGCGTTGTCCCTATCCACACATAGTAGAGAGATGTGAGTACTTCGGCATGTGTTCACATCCTCGTATAAAAGTAAATATATTTAGTCCATCCACCTTGATGCATATAGTTGAGGGGGATCCATCTAAACTTCTAACTTCTACTCCACCCAAATCTCTCTCACAGATGGTGAGGGAAAACGCCAGCCACTAAAGGAGGAACGTTCGTGGCAACCAGGAACCACAGGAGGATGACCACGTTGAAGTTCCTGAGAATGTTGACCCCGGGGCTGGTGAAAACAACCTTGAACGGTTGATGCAGAACCAGCTCATGCAAACTATGATCCAAACTTTGGGTCAGCTGCAAGCCAACAACAACAATCCTATCCCCGTTCCTGCACCACCGCCACCCCCACCACCACCACCGCCGGCTCACAACTGACTGGGAGAGTTCATGAGGACTCGACCGCCTACCTTTGCACAAGCTAATGATCCCATGGAGGCCGACGATTGGTTGAAGTCCATGGAGAAGAAGCTTGCTATAGTCCATTGCAATGATCGGGAGAAAGTTCTCTTCGCATCACACCAACTTATGGGAGCAGCCGCTGACTGGTGGGACGCTCTTTGCAATGCTCATGTCGACCAGGAGACTATCACTTGGGCTGAGTTCAAGGAGAGTTTCCGCTCTCATTACGTCCCTGTTGGAGTCATTATGCTAAAAAGGCAAGAGTTCGAAGGTCTCCGCCAAGGCAGGAAGAGCGTGAATGAGTACCTCAACAAGTTCACGCAGCTGTCAAGGTATGCCCCCGAGGATGTCAACTCGGATCAAAGGAAGCAATACTTGTTCATGACAGGGTTGAACAATGAGATCCAAGTTCAACTGCTCAAAAATGACTATGCAAACTTCCAAAAACTTGTTGACAAAGCTATAGTGGTTGAGAGCAAGATTCGTGAGATCGAGCAAGAGGGCAAGAGGAAGATGCCATACCAGCCACAAGGGAGCAATGTACGTCCCCGTTTTATGCCCCAGCTGCACCACAGTATGGATTGTCCACTTCTACTTTCCACCCTGCAAACCCACCTCGCCCTAATCCACCACCGCAGCAACGTCCTGTCATGCAAGCACCTCGTGTGCCTTTGCCTTCTGCACCCCGTCCCAACATGGGTGCTCATGCTCAAAACCACCCCCGCCCTAACGTTCCGGCTGTCTTGGGCAACAAGGCATATTTTTCATGCGGAGAGACGGGACACTTTGCAAGTCAGTGCCCGAGGAAAGGCCTTTGACAGCCAAGCAACGCGCCCAAGCAGAACCCACGGCCGAACGGAGGAGCTAATCAAGGTAACCATGGACAGAAGTACTATGCTCGTGGCAACGTGAATCATGTCTCCGCTGAGGAGGCGCAACAGGCTGAGGACGTCGTCATTGGTATGTTCCTTGCCAACTCCAACCCAGCTACAGTTTATTTGATTCTGGGGCATCGCATTCATTCATATCATCCAAGTATGTTGCCAAGTATAATCTGCCCATATCACACATGAAATATACTATGTTGGTTAATTATCCCGATGGAGAGATGAGGACTAATATAGTATGTCCAAAAGTAAACCTTAAAATAAGGGGGGTAGACTTCATTGCCAACCTTATTGTCTTGGATTCTCAAGGGCTTGATATAATACTTGGAACGGATTGGTTAAGCAAGCACAACGGAGTGATCCAATGTGCTGAGAGGAGCGTGCAGTTGACAAATGAGCACGGTACTCATATTGAGTTCGAGTCAGCCCAACCGGCACCGAGAAGGCAATGTTGAACCACGTCGAAGAAGCAACATTGGAAAGCATTCCGGTGGTTCAAGAATATCCGTACGTGTTCCCGGAAGAACTTCCAGGTATGCCACCTGACCGGGACATTGAGTTTGCCATTGATTTAGTACCTGGAACTGCACCTATAGCGAAGAGGCCATATAGGATGCCCGTTAATGAACTAGTGGAACTTAAGAAGCAAATTCAGGAGCAGCTAGAAAAGGGTTTTATTCGCCCAAGCTCGTCACCATGGGGAGCCCCCGTGCTCTTCGTAGACAAGAAGGATGGGACCCAAAGAATGTATG
Organism: Neostapfia colusana; assembly: GCA_030760725.1. Classification (NCBI taxonomy): domain Eukaryota; kingdom Viridiplantae; phylum Streptophyta; class Magnoliopsida; order Poales; family Poaceae; genus Neostapfia; species Neostapfia colusana. The sequence continues at coordinate 103,881,304 of JASWHV010000004.1, forward strand.
TGGATTATAGGTCTCTCAATGAGGTGACGATCAAGAATAAATACCCGCTGCCCCGTATAGAGGACCTGTTTGACCAAATGAAAGGTGCCCGAGTTTTCTCCAAGATTGATCTTCGATCGGGATACTTCCAGCTGAAGATTAAGCCCTCCGATATACCCAAGACTGCCTTTCGAACACGGTATGGTTCGTATGAATATACCGTTATGTCTTTTGGGTTAACAAATGCACCTGCATATTTTACCTCATGAATAAGGTCTTCATGGAGTACTTGGATAAGTTCATCGTGGTTTTCATCGACGATATCATGGTGTATTCAAAAAGCGAGGAAGAACATGAAGAACATTTGAGATTGACATTGCAAAAGCTGCAAGAGCATCAATTATGTGCCAAGCTCAGCAAATGTCAATTTTGGCTAAAGGAGATATCGTTCCTAGGCCACATCATCTCCGAGGAAGGAGTATCGGTTGATCCCGGAAAATTGGGAGATGTTCTGAAGTGGAACCAACCGCAGAATGTGAGGGATATTTGGAGTTTCCTTGGGATGGTTGGATACTACCGCCGGTTCATCAAGGATTTCTCCAAAATAGCGAAGCCTATGACTGAATCGCTAATGAAGGGAAAAGCATTTCAGTGGACACAAGCGTGTCAAGGAAGCTTCAAGGAGCTCAAGAAAAGGCTAACCACAGCGCCGGTTTTGGTATTGCCGGACATGAGCAAGAGTTTCGACATATATTGTGACGCATCAAGACAAGGGCTTGGATGTGTGCTCATGCAAGAAGGACAAGTGGTAGCCTATGCGTCGAGACAACTAAAGAAACACAAGCTGAATTACCCCACACATGATTTGCAACTCGTAGAAGTGGTACATGCCTTGAAGATTTGGAGACATTATATCCTTGGCCACCGATGTGAGATCTATAAGGATCACAAAAGCCTCAAGTACATATTCACCCAAACGGATTTGAATTTGAGGCAACGTCGATGGTTGGAAGTCATCAAGGATTATGATGTTGGAATCAACTATCACCCCGGAAAGGCCAATATAGTAGCTGATGCATTGAGCCGAAAGGGAGCATGTCACCAACTCACGGTTCGGGATCTACCGCCCGAGCTGCGCAAGGAGTTCGAACGGTTACATCTCGGGTTCTTGAACGAGATGGAAGTGATGGAACTCCAATCTTCGCTGGAACAAGAGATACGAGATGGCCAAGCAACGGATGAGGAAATCAAGGAGATCAAGGAAAGAATCCGACAAGGCATCGAAAAGGACTTCAAGGAAGACGAGAAGGGTACGCTTTGGTTAGGAAAAAGGATTTGTGTGCCTAACGTGAAGCACATCCGCGACACGATATTAAAGTAGGCACACGACTCATCTTATTCCATACATCCCAGCAGTACAAAGATGTACAAGGACCTGAAAACTTGTTATTGGTGGGATGGTATGAAAAGGGATATAGCTGAGTATGTCGCCTTATGCGATACGTGCCAAGGGGTGAAGGCCAAACATCAAAGACCCGCTGGACTGTTGCAACAATTGAATGTACCCGAGTGGAAGTGGGAAGACATCAGCATGGATTTCATCGTCGGATTACCACATACTCGGTCGGGTTACGACTCCATCTGGGTTATCATGGACCGATTGATGAAAACAGCCCATTTCCTTCCTGTTAGTACCGCGTCGCAGAACTAGCCGAGCTGTACATGGAGCAAATCGTGTGCCGTCATGGAGTTCTGAAGAGGATAGTTTCAGATCGGGGTACCCAATTTACCTCTAGGTTCTGGAAAAAGCTGCATGAAGCTCTGGGTACATGACTGGATTTCAGCTCCGCTTATCACCCATGAACCGACGGGCAAACTGAGAGGACAAACCAGGTTTTGGAAGACATGTTGAGAGCCTGCACCTTGAAACATGGGCGTAGTTGGGATAGGAGCTTGCTGTATGCTGAGTTCTCATACAATAACAGCTATCAAGCCATCTTGAAGATGTCACCTTTCGAAGCATTGTATGGTAGACGGTGTAGAACGCCGCTGTTCTGGAATGAGACCGGAGAGAACCAAGTGTTTGGACCCGAAGTGCTGCAATACACCGAGAAGCAAGTCCAAACAATACAGGAGAAGTTGAAGGCTGATCAGTCACGACAAAAATGTTATGCGGACAATAGGCGAAGAAAGTTGACCTTCGAAGTAGGAGACTTCGTGTACCTTAAGGTATCGCCTATCCGTGGCCAACGACGTTTCAACGTCAAGGGCAAGTTAGCACCTCGCTACATCGGGCCATTTAAGATTTTGGGCAAGCGAGGAGAGGTAGCCTATCAACTGGAGCTCCCAATGCACCTCTCCGACGTGCATGACGTGTTTCACGTATCCTAGCTCAAGAAGTGCTTGAGAGTACCAGAAGAACAAGTACCAATGGATGAGCTCGAGCTTCAAGAGGATCTGACCTATGTAGAGCACCCTATCCGAATTTTGGACGTAAAGGAAAGGGTCACGAGGAACAAAGTGATCCGATGGTGCAAGGTACAGTGGAGCCATCACACGGAAGCCGAGGCTACATGGGAGCGTGAGGAAGACCTTAAGGCAGAATTCCCTCACCTATTCTCTACTCTATCGAATCTCGAGGGTGAGATTCAGTTTAAGGGGGGTAGGTTTGTAACACCCTCAATTTCATATTCATGCATTGCATATAGAACAACATTATAAAAGAAATAGAAATGGGAAAGAATCATAAAAACGGGAGAAAGATAGCTGAAAAGAGCCAATTCCAATTCGCCGAGGAGCGCTGTCGACACTTCCCGCGGCCTGCTGGCCACGTGGCGCCTTCGGAGCTCATCCCTGCGGAGGGGGTGAGGTCTGGCACTGCTGGCCACATGGCAGGCTCGGAGCTCGCCTTAGGAGAAGGAGCGAGGTCCTATCCCGCGGGACACGTGTTGCCTTCGGAGCTAGTCTCTGCGGAGAAGCGAGGCTCAGCCCCGCGGGACACGTGTCGACTTCGAAACTCACCCCTGCGGAAGGGATGAGGTCCGCCCCACGGGACATGTGTCCCTCTCGGAGCTCGCCTCCGAGAGGTCCGCCCCACGGGACACGTGTCGCTCTCGGAGCTCGCCTCCGAGAGGTCCGACCCCGCGGGACACTTGTCACCCTCGGAGCTCACCTCTGGGAGGTCCGACACTGCTGGACACATGTTACCCTCGGAGCTCATCTCTGAGAGGTCCGGCCCTGATGGACATGTGTCGTCCTCGGAGCTCACCTCAGAGAAGAAGGGAGGTCCGACGCTGCTGGACACGTGTTGACCTCGGAGCTCGTCTCTGAGGAGAAAGGAGGTCCGGCGCTTCTGGACACGTGGCATTCACGGAGCCCACCTCCGAGGAGAGGGGAGGTCCGGCACTGACACGTGGCACAAGCGGAGCTCGCCTCTGAGGAGTGGGGAGGTCCCGACAGCCAGACACGTGGCGCACACGGAGCTTGCCTCTAAGAGAGAGGGAGGTCCCGTCCGCCAGACACGCGGCGCAACCGGAGCTCGCCTCTGCGGAAAAGGGAGGCCCGACCCCCGCTGGACATGTGGCATCTCCGGAGCTCACCACTGCGGAAGGACGAGATCCTTAAGCGGTTTTTCTCCTGTGCGTGATGGAATACCCGGTACTGAGGAAACTGACACGATTTCCACGTTGCTACATCACCAAATCAATTAGAGATAAGTTGTTAAGATCCAAAACAAATTGAATAGGACTCTTATTTGAAATCCAATCGGAGTAGGACTCTTCTTTCACACCTTATACATAGAACCCAAAACCCCCTGGCCGCAACCACGTACCTATTTTCCATCTCCCGAGTCAACGACTTGGAGGCCCTAGCTTCCAACTCGCCGAGTTCCACCCCTTGCCTGAGTTCAGTCGCCGGTGAGCACCGCCGACGAGCCCCGTCACCGGAAGAAAGCCGACAAACTGTCCTGCTGCCATTGCTAGGAGGAAGGCCGGGGTAGGTCTTCGTTCTCACCTTAATACATCATCGCAGTTTTCTTCGCATCTGTTTTTCTTTGAACAAAAGCTTTTTCGTGTGGACAGATAACGTTTGATCGGTTTTTGACGGTGGTATTGATCTAAATCTTGAGTTAAGATCATCACCACGTGCACACTTGATCCTTACATCCTTGTTCATCATAAAACCCCATGCAAGCCCAGTAAAACATGCAAGAACACATACAAACTGAATTAATGAAACTGCACCATAGGATTAGCATGCACCTACACCATTGCATCTTAAGTAAAGTTTGTGCATGATGATTGATTGCTGTGAATCTTGTATGTGCGTGATCGTGAGTAGAAGGACAAGCTCAGGAAGCTATCTACAAGGGACTACAGCACCAAGACTTCGAAGCACGTGAGCAACAAAAGCCACAGGAACAAGGCAAGTGCCCCTTGACCATATTGATCCCATGTTTTGAAACTGTTTTGTTTGCGAAAACGTGTTTGCTTGAGCCAACTTGATGGGACACCCTTTTATAGGAGTTTACTAGTTTTGTTAACCACCCTTGTGCCGGGAAAGTTGATGAGTCGGGTATGGTCATTTTTCCTTTTTGCTTTTTGCTTCACTGAGTCCACGGGATATGGGAAGCGAGATAGTATGTGTCTCGCTACTGCACTCATATGAACAATGATAATAAGAACTTGATGTTGATAATGAACATGAATCAGGGGAGATCTAGGCAAGCTTGGTTCGTGGATGTGGTAGAATGAGATGGTGGTTTACTTGCCGTAGATCTAAGGACCGGTTCATGCCAGCACATGCTAGGAAAATAGTGCCACCACAAGCCAAATATGGGTGCGGCTTAGCTGACTAATTAGGTAAGTTGCTAGATTGTTATGGACCGTGGAAGGTGCGGGGAATGGGAGTCGAGAGAGGACTGCCCTGGGAACTGCATGGTACAAGAGGGGGCCCATAGGTGGGAGAATGGTGATTCGAGCATGCTGGTGAAACCTTAGTGAGTCCATACATCTAGTAGCCCCTTTGTAAAGGCTATTTTGTGATCTCTTGGCCATACACCGACGGTTGTGTACTGGTATAATGGAGGTTCTGTAGTCGCTGACGGGTGACAAAATCACAAACTTGTGGGTAAAGTGGTGCCACCTCTTAAGATGTAAAACTATCATGATTGTCGTGCTTACGGTCACAATCGCCTGGCCAACTCACATGATTAGATGGGATGGTTAATGGGATGGTTATTGGGATGGTTATTGGTTTGGTTATGGTATGGGATTGGTTTCGGGACTGTTGAGTCTTGGTAATAAGATTGGGGACTGTTAAGATGTGACAATGAGTTTTGGTCTCGGTTATGAGATGGATATGAATATGAGATGGATATTATGAGCATGAGATGATGTTGAGAAAGATTAATGGCTGGATGAGACGTGATAAGTGGTAAAATATGATGGAGGTATGTTACTGTTTTAATTGGATATATGTTGGGATTAAATTCACTTAAAGATAGTTGTTGTTTTTGTCATGTTTGTGAAATAAACTTTGCTTTCTGCAATGAGCCTTTTTATTCCCTACCTTGTTGTAAACTACATGTCATACTTTTTACGCACTTGTTGAGTACGACATGTACTCACCCTTGCATTATCATACAAACATCAGCAACAGGAGAGGAGTACTTCGAAGATCACGTGGAGTACTAGGCGTGCACACTACCGTCAACTTGCCTATGGAGTTGGAGATGGAGCCGCTGCCGCGTTTAGTTGCTTCCGCTATCGTTTAGAGGCTTCCGCCGCTAGAATAAGTTAGAGACTTCCGCTTCAAGAATGAGCTAGATATTGATGTAATAAAGTACTTAAACCCTATTATTGTGATTATATTCTGAATTCAGTTTGTTGATTACATGTGTATGTGTGTTAAACATCCTAGGCACACATATGCATTAGCTGGGTTCCGTGTTCTATGGGACCGGACGTCACATAATTGGTCCGTTCGCCGTCATTGAAAAATGCAGACCCATGGCCTATCGCCTGGATTTACCGGCGTCGCTCGCAGGAATTCACAATGTCTTCCACATCTCTCAGCTGAGAAAGTGCCTCAAATCCTCGGCTGAAATTCGCACAGAAGATATAGAAGTTCTTCAACCAGACCTCACCTACACGGAATATCCAATCCGGATTATCGATGAAAAGACTCGCGCCTCAAGAAACCGGACCTTATGGTTCTACAAGGTCTTGTGGAGTAACCATACTGCTGATGAGGCGACATGGGAAAGTGAGGAATATCTACGAACTAATTATCCGGACTTGCTATCATCATATACCCGGTAAAGTTTCCCCAACTTTGCATTTCTTTTGGAATGTCGGGACGAGATTCTTTTTAAGGGGGGTGTAAAATCCCCAAAAAGTGGTAGCAAGAATTTCAACACATGGATACATAGGAAAAATGAGGGGAATTAAAACTTTGAATTATAACGGTGTAAGTTCAAAGCGAGGATTCAAACTTCCCAAAATTTCCAAACATGGAGATCTAAATGCATAACTTGGATCTTCATATTCCAAATATTCAACCTTCCAAATTTCAGCTCATTTGGAGGGGCATCAATATTTGTTTGGGATTAAAAGAGGAAGCCCTCTAATCTGAATTTCCAATTCAGTTTCAAATCTTAATTTCCTCAATTTTCAAATTTGGTTCCACAAATGTGTTCTCCACATTTGAATTAGCAGCCATGCCAAAAATGAGAAATGTTGGAGTTGGTTTTCTATTTAAATCTAGGGTGACACCAAAAACCCTTAGAATTTAAATTTGAATTTGGAACTGGAACCAAACTTGATCAAATGCAGCATTGAAGTCAAAATTTGAATTCCACATATTTAATTTGGCTTCCCTGCAAATATCTAGAATTTTTGGACAAAAGTTGGTGGCAGAAATAAAAGATCAGAAATATTAAGACGGGAAAAGAGAGAATGACATGTGGAGTCAGCTGTTCAGCCTCCATCGAGCCAACGTCGGTTTCCCGGTTTCCTCCGCAGCCGCCACGGTGACGCCGAGCGCCACGGCAATGCCTTGGCTTGGCGCCGAAGTCACCGGTTCATTTGTTGCGGTCGCAGCTAAGTTGATCGGCAGGGCTGCTCGTACGTATCCACTCCCGCAGTGAAGAGAACGCGCACGCCTCCTCTGTTTTCGCTGCCGAACGCGAACTCGCCGTTCCTCTGCTTTCTCGCTGCGTTAGCCCGGGGTTTCTTCGGTTGAGCAAGGTCGCCGGCGGTGCGGGGTGCCACTGTCCAAGCTAGGGGCAGCTGCGGTTCCTCTCAAGCTGTGATCGCTGACCGTTTGCTCCGAGCTTCCAAAGAACGGCAAACCGTCTACCCCGAAATTCGTTTCCAAGGTGAATTCATAGTCTAATTGCTTTGGCCCGATGCTTCTACACGACCTAGCGCATCTCCTCGACGAAGAATCATCGGAAACCGTCGAGAAATGAAGCTGTAGGCTGAGTTTTTCCGGCCGCCGACGCACAACCCTAGCTGCACCGTCGAGCTACACTTTGCACGAGTTTTTACCCATCTTTGGATGCAAAAAACGTGATCCTCACATCACCCTGGTGCTTGTGGTGCTCTCCCCAACTGGAATAATTGTCTTCCATGCGAGAACCACGGCGCCGTGGTGGAGTTTGCCGCTGCCTCCGTCGGGGAGGTATTTCCGGCCTTTTAGCGCCGCCACCGAACTTTCCAGCATGTTCCTCATCGGGTTTTGGGCACAGGCGGTGAGATTTGGGCCGTCTAGGGCACTGGGCAGCCGTTCTGGCGAGGCACCGCCGTTGCTCCGGCGAGGGGGCCGTCCGGGCGCGAGGAAGACGACGGTGGAGGCCTGTCCCACCTGTCAGTGGCACGGCCCAGGCGCGGGATTGGGGTGCGGCACAGGATCGGCTGTGGCTGCGCGGGTTAACTCCGTAGCCCCCGGTGTTGCCGCAATTCCACTAGTCCGGTTTAAAACAGTGGGCCCGGTCACAATTATTTGAAGTTTCTGTTAGGCAAATAATCCCAGAAATGAGCTAATCTTTGCAAGCCCATAACTTTGTGTAGAAAACTCCAAAAAGGGAGAGAGACCAATTTTGTTGAAATCCTCATAAGGAGTACTTTACAGAGGATCAAATTGCTTGCTATGAATATGTCCAGGAATTTCTGTAGAATTGTTTTTATTAAATTTTAAGAGATTTATTCCAGGAGCAATTCTTTATGAAACATTCCCAAATTTGAGCAGCAAATCCTTTTCAAAGTTACTGATCTCCAATAAAATTTTGAGCTTCATTGGAGTTGATTTGCTAGGCTAAATTGCCTTCCAAAGTTCAGCCTTTATTTGGAAATTCAAATTCTAAACAGAAACTTTTCGGAACTGCTGTCCAACTTCAAAAGTTCATATATATCTGTTGGTAGCTCCAAAAATGGTGAAACAAATTTTGTTAGAACCATGGAGACCTACCCTAATTAGATCTTCCACTGTTAGCTATGTCAAAGCTCCTGATTTGGGCTCAAAGTTCAGAGAAGCCTGGTACTTGTGGGAATTTTGGAGACCACATTGTGCAATGACATTTCTCCAAATTTTGCTCAGATCATCCTTAGAGAGTCTAGTATCCACTGGAAAAATCCCAAAGCCAATTAAGGATTTTTAATAGCAGTAGATATGAATAGAAGTTTACTTCTTATAAGTACTTAACACTTATACATATATTTTGCTACATTTCATTTAGTGACCGAAGTTGAGGATGCACCGGAGCCCTTGGACGTCCTCCCACCAGAAGTTGACTTCCCATTTAACTCGCAACCAGGCAAGCCCCGGTTTTCTTTTAAGTACTTCTGCAAATTCTTTATTTGTATCACTTATGTCTAGGGTGAATGCTTGCATTAGAGTTAGGGTGATTGAAACCCCACTTGCATAACCTTTAAATCCTATGGAGGGTTGGGTAGTTTACAGACTTGACGAGTAGAGGATGTCGCGCTAATATGCTTTGGATCTCGGTAGAAGTCGAGTAGTTGGAATCTACTCGCGAGGTAAGGTTTTATCACACGGTTTGGTCAAAATAGAAAATGGCTTAAGAGTGGTGAAAATGAGACCCAGCAGGGGGTATAGGAAGCAGTGAGTGGAGGTCTCACGTGCGTAGACCTGTTGGTGTCGTTTGAGGACCGAGTCGTGTGTGGGCCTGCTGAACAAGTATCAAACAGTACCAGATGGCATACTGACATAAGCAGGAAACCGATGTAATTGGTTAACCTGGGTGCCGAGGCTTACCCAACCGTTTTATAGGAGTGGGTTGAGGGTAGCAAGGTGTAAATCTGCCGGTGGGCAAAGTCACGCTCCATGCGGGGACCTCCTGCCCGTTACGGATGGACCGGTTCAGCATTTGGGTTTCCTTTAAAGGTTGTTGCATACAACAGAGTAAGTGTGGAATCACGCTTCGGAAAGTGGGTGTATGCAACGTGTTGTCCAGGTGCCTCCTGATTGCAATCAACGTCCCTCGCGGTTATTTGAGTACCGCTTGTTCACTGTTCTGTGACATAGTAAGAAGAGCAATAAACCAGATGGATGATAATATGATGTGATGAACTATTACTGTTTGGAAACCATGTCTGCTGTAGACATAGAGCTAACTAAGTTTATTTTCCACTTTGGGCATCACCACATCGGAGGAAAGCATTTCTTGTTTTATTGTGAACTTCCGATGTGGGGGCTGCCTAAGGCTCATTAAACTGCTGCTATAAAACTGGAAATAAGGATCAACTTGTAGGTGTGTCGTTAATGCAAGTCCTTTTTCCTATCTTACACATCCTTGCATGTAGAGTTCCATGCCTAGGATTGTTAGTTAAGACTTGTTGATCCATCGTGCTCACGGTTGCAATATTTGAGCTGTGTGCAGGTGAGAGCTATGAGGAGGGGTCCGAGGATGAGGCGGTGCTCCCGTCGGGGTACACGGCCGAACTGGAGCCCTGCACGCCGCCGTGATCTCAGTTTGAGTGCTGCTAGTGTGTAGCGTCCCCGGGCTGGACGGCTGCACTTTTGCTTAGTTAGGATGAGAGGCTATCTATGTATAATACTTCCGATGTTAATTAAGTTCTGTAAAAGACTTCCACTGTTTTATATCAAATAAAAGTTTGTATGTTGTTCTTAATTCTTTTCGTGTGTGATGTTGGGTGCCGCATCGCACGGCAGCATCCTATGCGATCCTGGAGTGGATGAACCACGGGGTGGTCCCCACACTGGCGAGGCCGTTGGGGTCGCGAGTTGGAAGGCGAGCCTGAGGGGCCTTCCCTAGTTCACCGCCTAGCTTCGAGAGTCTGGCGGAGATCGCAAGGCCCTGCACGCTCACATACCGAGTTGCGCGAGGCAGTTGATGACCCAGCCCTTTCGAGTTGGGTTGCATGGCTTGGCGTGTGGGTTTCGGTGCGGTTCGTTCCACACCTGCCAAGCCTTTGGCTTTGGTTGGTGCTGTGGAACCCCAGGCTCGGATGGGGGAACTTTCAGTCTACTGGGCGGCGGCTAAGGCCAAGAGAGCCTGAAGGTCTTGGTAAGCCCTCTGAGCTTCGGGTCGGTGGGCTCCGGCATGCCTTGCAGTATAGCGGCGGCGACCACCACGTTTTGGTCGGCCCTTTGGAAGTGCGGGGTCGGGCTGTCATTGACGATGTTGGCCGGGGCCTGTTAGGCGCGGAGGCGTGCCACGTTTGAACCTGAGCTGGGGCCGGGTCACGCCTGGTGATCCCTTGATGTGGCGTCATGCCACGAGCTGGTCGACTAGCTCGCAGTGTCGTGCCTCCGATGGCTCGCACTAGTGGGTGTAGCGAGCTGGGAGGCATTTTCGACGACGTGTCACTCATGAGAAGGATGGTCGTCACCTTCAGTGTCATTGTCGGAGATGGGGTCGTACTCCAGGATGTGGTGAAGGGATGTCGGGGCATGTTTGATCACCTGCACAAAGACCAACGGCGGAGCGCCGTGCATGGCACCCATGTCGGTGGAGATTCGGAGCGTGACGATACTGCCGAAATCAATGGCAAATTCGATGTCCCGATCAGGTGGCATACCTGGCAGTTCTTTCGGGAACACATCTGAATATTCTTGAATTACCAGAATGCTTTCCAATGTCACTTCTTCAATATGGTTCAGCACTGCCTTCTCAGTTGCAGGTTGGGCTTCCTCAAACTCGATACGGATACCGTGCTCACTCGTCAACTGCACGATCCTCTTACAATATTGAATCACTCTGTTGTACTTGCTTAACCAGTCCATTCCAAAAATTATATCAATCCCTTGGGAATCCAACACGGTAAGGTTGGCAAGAAAATCTACCCCCTTATTTTAATGATTACTCTCGGAATAGAATTCAGAATTCAAAGAAGAAATTTCCCAACTATATGCATCAAGGTGTAGGAACTAAGCAAATTCTTTTATTAATATCAGCCTATATGAGGACGTGAACAAGTGCCGAAGCATTCCACATCTCTCTACTATGTGTGGATGTGGACATTCGCCGAAGCGTCCCACGACTCACACCCAAACATGAAAACATAAGCAATCATCACAAAAGATTCAGAACACCATTCTTATTCAAACTACTACGATCTAAGCTTTCGTATTACAACTTTATTCAATGGGGAACCTAAACTTAATCGTGAGAACCGGTGTTGTTCTCGTCGTGTGGCGGGGGTGATCCATACATAGGCGCACTCCAAGGTGAGTCGGCAGTCCATGTAGGAGTAGATGACGTTGGTGCTCCATTTGTTCTCGCGTTGACACGAGTCTCCTCTTGTTTTTCCAGTAAGTACAACCTCTTGCGGAGGTAGCGGATCTCTTCTTATGCACTTGCGTAGCAGTTTCCCAACTCCACGAGCATCCTCTTAGATTTGTCAGCAGCTTGCGGGTTGGAAAAAGCTCCTCCATGGGGTCCAAAGATCTCCCTTGTACCGCTCTTCCGGTACGGGTGCAGCTCAAAGGTAGTGTTCTCAAGATGCCAACGAAAAGCGTAGCACAGTCCGGTGAGTGCATCCCATGTAGCATCATCAACGGCTTATTCCCTTGTGGCTCTCCATGTGGGTGCGAAGTGCCGTGTGACAACCCTACTGTTAGATAGGATGGTTACTTCAGTCTTCTACTCTTCATGTCTGAGACGAGGGACTTTCTTGAGGAGATACTCCGGGTATAAGCTGCAACAATCAAGGAACTCTCTCAGCTCCCTAGTTATGTGTCCTCCCTCCATCCCGTTGGACCAGAATTCCTGAACAGAACGGATGGCCCATTCATCATCTTCATTCTTGGCCTCGGCAGGGGGCGGCTCCTCTTTGAATTCGTCTTCTTCCGATGTAGCTTCATGAGGCTCCGCTGGGTGTAAGCCTGTGTGGTATTCCTCCTGAGGTGTGTACCAGTGCTGTTCTTCTTGTGGATCATCTTCCATGTCGTCTTCGATTGGTTCCGCCTCTTTCGGATCCTCTTCCTCATGCATAGAGCTACTCACTTCATCTTCATCATGAGGTTCCATCTTCACCTCCTCCCAATATGGTCCATCGGACACCTCGATGGGGTTAAGTGCACTTCCACATGACGGTGAACGAGTTATCAAGCGTGTTGTGCTCCTAGAGAATGGCATCTAAAAACAAGACATGAGAAACTTAGAGAATAAGGAAATAAATCCAAAATTTCAGAAGCTATGAAGCAAGAAAACAGAAGGTGTGACTGTCCAAAAGAAAAGAAGAAAAGGGGCTGAAAATAGCACTTTGCGGTGGCTGAGTTAACAAGTAAAGTGCAGAAGCAAGCAAATTTCAAAAATAGCAGCTTAGAGGGGTGTTCCTCTGTGTTTTAGATTGTCCATTCTACCTAGGCTTGCGTCCTACGGTCAACGTGGCTCTGGTGCCAATTTGTGACACCCGGTTCTGAGAATGAACCCAGTGAATGCGCAGGTGTGCCCAGGATGTTCATCACACATACACAGATTTATCACAAGCTGAATTCAGAATATAACTACATACAAATAGTGTTTAAGTACTTTATTACAATAACTCAAAGTCTCATTTATGAGTATATAACTTATTCTGCAGTGGAAGACTCTAAACGATAGTGAAAAAGAACTAAAGCCGATGAGGCTCCAACTTCAACTCCACAGACATGTTGACGGTAGTGCGCATGCCTAGTACTCTATCTTCTTTTCGAAATACGCTTCTCCTGTAGCTGAAGTATATGTGGGAATGCAAGGGTGAGTACATGTCGTACTCAGCAAGTGCAGGAAAAGTATGACATGTAGCTTAAAACAAGGTAGGAAAGAAATGGTTTCATTGCAGGAAGCAAGTTTTATTTTACAATCATGATAAAAACAGCAACTATCTCTAGGTGAGTTAAATCCCGACATAACCAAGTAATTCATCATCCCTCATGTTCCATACCATTGTAATTCATCATCCCTCATGTTCCATACCATCGTAATTCATCATTTATCATGTCTCAACCAACCAATACTCTTCTCAAGTTCATCTCATATTCACAAATGCTCATGAATAACATATATTCATATAATCGAATCCAAGCTCACATTACCAAAACTAATCCCAAAACTAGTCCCAATGACAATACCATAACCATACCCGAATAGCCATACCAAGTTTTGCCTCTAATCATGAAAGTTGGTCAGGTGCTTGTAACCGGAAGCACGACTATCATGATAGTTTTACACTCTGCAGAGATGGCACCACTTTACCCACAAGTTTGTGATTTCGTCACCTGTAGGCGACTAAAGAAACCTCCATTCTGCCACTACACAACTGTCGGTGTATGGCCAAGAGATCACAGAATAGCCTTTACAAAGGGGCTACTAGAATGTAAGGACCACTAAGGTTTCACCGGCAGGCTCGAATCTCCATTCTCCCACCCACGGGCCCCCTCGTGTACCATGCAGTTCCCAGGGCAGTCCTCCTCGACTCCCATTCCCCGCGCCATCCAATGGGCCATAACAAGCTAGCAACACACCTAATTAGTCAGCTAAGTCGCACCCATATTTGTGTGACACCCTCATTTTTGGTTTCTGCATGTATTCATGTTTCATGTAGACAACATTTTTAAATAAGCTGAAACAGAGAAAATATCAAAAAGATAGCCAAAAAAGAGCCAAATCCAGTTCACAGAGAGCGCCAAAGACAACTCCCATGGCCCGCTGGCCACGTGGCGTGTTCGGAGCTCATCCCTGCGAAGTGGGCAGAGGTCCGCCGCTAAACTGGCTACGTGGCAGGCTCGGGGCTCATCCCCGCAAAGGGGGAGGGGTCTGACCCCGGGGGACATGTGTTGCCCCCAGAGCTAGCCTCTGCGGAGGAGCGAGGCCAGCCCGCAGGACAGGTGTCACCTTCGGAACTAGTCACCGCGGAAAAATAGAGGACCAGTCACGTGGGACACGTGTCACTCTCGGAGATCACCTCCGAGAGGTCCGACACTACCGGACACGCGGCACCTCCGGAGCTCACCTCCCGGAGGTCCCTCACTATTGGACAAGTGTCAACCTCGGAGCTCGCTTCCGAGGAGAAAGGAAGTCTGGAGCAGCTAGGACACGTGGCAATATTGGAGCTTACCTCCAAAGAGAGGGGAGGTCCAGCACTGACACATGGCACCCCCGGATCCACCTTCGAAGAGAGGGAAGGGCCGGAACTGACACATGGCGTTCGCGGAGCTCGCCTCTGTTGAGAGGGGAGGTCACGACCCATGAGACACGTGGCACACACGGAGCTCACCTCTGAAGAAGAGGGAGGTCTCGTCCGCCTGACACATGGCACAACCGGAGCTCGTCTCTGCGGAAAAGGGAGCCCAGCTCCCGCAGGACACGTGGAGCTTCCGGAGCACATCACCGCGGAGGTAACGAGTTCTGGAGCGGTTTTGCTTCTGTACGCTTGGGAATACCGGTACGGGAGGAAATCGACACGAATTCCACAATGTTACTATACCATATCAACTAAAGATAAGTTTTTAAGATTCAAAAACAGTTTGAATGGGACTCTTATTCGAAGTCCAATCAGATTAGAACCCAGTTCATCGTAAAACCCAAGCAAGCCATGCAAGAACACGTACAAACTAAACTGCATCATAGGATTGCGTGCATCATCGCATCTAGTTAAAGTTTGTGCATAATATTGATTGTTGTGAATCTTGTATTTGTGTGATCATGTATAGATGGACAAGCTCAGGGAACTACCTACGACGGGCTACAACAACAAGATTTTGAGCAACCGGAACAACCAGAACAAGGCAAGTGCCCCTTGACCATATTGATCCTATGTTTTGGAAAATTGTTTTGTTTGCGAAAAGGTGTGGGTGTTGAGTCAAACATGTTGGGAAACCCTTTTATAGGAGTTTACTTGTTTTGGTTAAACCACCCTTGTCGTCAGGGAAGTTTATGAGTCGGGTATGGTTTTTGCTTTTATGCTTCGCTAAGTCCATGGGATTGGGAAGCGAGATAGATGTGTCTAGCTAACTGCACTCGTAATGATAATGAGAAACTGATGTTGATAACGGACATGGATCGGAGGGAGATCTAGGCAAGCCGGGTTTGTTAATGAGGTAGAATGAGAAGGTGGTTTACTTGTCGTAGATCTAAGGACCGGTTCATGCGAGCACATGCCAGGATAACAGTGCCACCACAAGGCCAAGTATGGGTGCGGCTTAGCTGAGTAATTAGGTAAGTTGCTAGATTGTTATGGACTGTGGAAGGCGCAGGGAATGGGAGTCGAGTGAGGACTACCCTGGGAACTGCATGGCACAAGAGGGGGCCCGTGGGTGGGAGAATTGGAGATTCTAGCCTGCCGGTGAAATCTTAGTGAGTCCATACATCTAGTAGCCCCTTTTGTAAAGGCTATTTTGTGATCTCTTGGCCATACACCGATGGTTGTGTACTGGTATAATGGAGGCTCTGCAGTCGCCGATGGGTGACGAAATCACAAACTTGTGGGTAAAGAGGTGCAAACTCTGCAGAGTCTAAAACTATCATGATAGTCGAGCTTACGGTCACGAGCGCCTGGCCAACTTCCATGATTAGTTGGATGGTTATTTTGGGATGGTTTTGGAAAGTTTTGGTTATGGTTTGATTTTGGTTTTGTTTTCGGGACTGTTGAGTCCGGGTAATAAGATTGGGTTGCGTGACTGTTGAGTCATGGCAACGAGATTGGTCTCGGTGTGAGACGGAATTATTTATGAGATGAAATGATAGCGAATACGAGATGGTATTCGTGAGATGGTAGCGAATATGAGAAGGTATTCGTGAGCAAGAATGAGGTTGATTAATGTCTGGTTGGGACATGGAAAGTGATGAACATAATGGAGGTATGATTGGTATTTTAATACATGTTGGGATTACGTTCACTTAAAGTTAAGTTGTTGTTTTTATCATGGTTCTGATAAATAACTTTGCTTTCTGCAACGAGCCTTTTTATACCTACCTTGTTGTGAGCTACATATCATATTTTCCCGCACTTGCTGAGTACATCATTGTACTCAAATTTGCATTATTACTTCATCATCAGCTATAGGGGAAGATTATTATGAAGACCAAGTGGAGCCTTAGGCGTGTAATCTGTTCTCAACCTTGCCTGTGGAGATGGAGTAGAGATGGAGCCGCTACTGCTTAGATTGCTTCCGTATTAGTTAGAGGACTTCCGCTGTTAGATTAAGACTTCCGTTGTTAGCATGAGTCCAAGACTCATGAGACATTGTAATAAAACCCTGTTATTCGTGGTAATATATATTTTGAATTCAGTTTGTGGAACATATGTGTATGTGTGATGAACATCCTGGGCACACATATACATCAGTTCTCGGTTCCGTGGTTTTCCACATAATTGAGGGCGTCACGGATTGGTATCAGAGCCACGGGTTGACGGTAGGTTACAAGCTTAGATAGAAGTCACAAGTTGGTATCAGGCACAGATTGGTATCAACCTGCCATGGGTTGATCATAGATCACACAACCTAGAATGATCATAGATTGGTAGCTGAGCCACGCTGACCCTAGGATGCATAGATTGGCATTGGAACTACCTTGACATAGGATACAAGCCTAGGAGAAGCCATAGTTGGATCACAGATTGGCATCACCCTGAGCCATATAGGACCCCTGTTGAATAAGCCTTGAATAGGAGTTGTGTGAGCCCTTGTGATGATTGTTCGTGATTGTGTGCTTAGTGTGAGTTGTGGGACGTCTCAAGCGTTGTCCATATCCACACATAAATAGAAAAGAGGTGTGAGATACCTCGGCACTTGTTCACATCCTCATATGGGCTAATATATAGTCCAATCCACCTTGGTGCATATAGTTAGGGGGATTCATCTAATCTTCTAACCTCTATTCTATTTCGTTCTCTCGCACAGATGGTGAGAGGAAACGTCGGCCGCCAAGGAAGGAACGTCCATGGAAACCAAGAGGATGGCCACGATGAAGTTTCTGTTAACCCCGGAGCTGGTGAGAACAACCTGGAACGGTTTATGGCCATGCAGAATCAACTTATGCAAACCATGATCCAAACTTTGGGTTAGTTGCAGGCCAACAATAACAACCCCGTTCCGGCACCACCGCCACCACCACCGCCGGCTCATGACAGACAGGGAGAGTTCATGAGGACTCGACCACCCACCTTTGCTCAAGCTAACGACCCCATGGAGGCCGATGACTGGTTGAAATCCATGGAGAAGAAGCTTACCATAGTGCAGTGCAATGACCGAGAGAAGGTTCTTTTTGCGTCACACCAACTCATGGGAGCTGCCGCTGACTGGTGGGATGCCCTATGCAACGCTCATGTCGACCCGGAGACAATCACTTGGACTGAGTTCAAGGAGAGTTTCCGCTCTCATTACATCCCTGTTGGTGTAATGATGCTCAAGAGACAGGAGTTCGAAGGTCTCCGCCAAGGACAGAGAAGCGTGAATGAGTATCTCAACAAGTTCACGCAACTGTACCGGTACGCCCCCGAAAATGTCAACTCAGACCAACAGAAGCAGTACCTATTCATGAGAGGGTTGAACAATGAGATCCAGGTTCAGCTCCTCAACAATGACTACGCGAGCTTCCAGAAACTAGTTGACAAGGCTATAGTGGTTGAAAGCAAGATCCGAGAGATCGAGCGAGAGTGCAAGAGGAAGATGCCATGCCAGCCCCAAGGGAGCAACGTACGACCTCGGTACATGCCCCCAGCCGCACCGCGGTATGGATCGACCGCTCCTGCATACCGCCCTAGTCAGCCCCCACAACAACGACCCGTTGCACAAGCACCTCGTGTGCCCTTGCCTCCTGTGCCCCGACCCAACATGGGCGCTCCTGTTCAAAACCCTCGTTCCAACGTACCTGCTGCCGTGGGCAACAGGGCATGCTTTGCATGCGGGGAAACAGGACACTTCGCGAGCCAGTGCCCGAGGAGAGGCCCTGGACAGCAAGGCAACGTGCCCAAGCATAACCCACGACCAAACGGAGGAGACAATCAAGAAAACCGTGGACAGCAGTACTACGCTCGCGGCAACGTGAACCATGTCTCTGCTGAGGAAGCACAACAGGCTGAGGACGTCGTAATTGGTATGTTCCTTGCCAATTCCAACCCAGGCACTATTTTAGTTGATTTTAGAGCATCACATTCCTTCATATCATCCAAGTATGTTGCCAAGCATAATCTACCCATATCACACTTAAAATGTGCTATGTTAGTTAATTCTCCCGGTGGAGATATGAGGACTAATATAGTATGTCCAAAAGTAAGCCTTAAAATAAGGGGGTAGACTTCCTTGCCAACCTTATTGTCTTGGATTCCCAAGGGCTTGACATAATACTCGGGATGGATTGGTTAAGCAAGCACAACGGAGTAATCCAATGTGCTGAAAGGAGCGTGCAGTTGACAAACGAGCATGGTATTCGTATCGAGTTTAAGTCAGCCCAACAAACAACCAATAAGGCAAATTTGAACCACGTCGAAGGAGCAACGTTGGACAGCATTCTAGTAGTTCAGGAATTCTCGGACATGTTTCTAGAAGAGCTTCCAGGTATGCCACCTAACAGGGACATTGAGTTTGCCATCAATTTGGTACCCGGAACTGCACCCATAGCAAAGAGACCCTATAGGATGCCCGTCAATTAACTAGGGGAACTCAAGAAGCAAATTTAGGAGCAGTTAGAGAAGGATTTTATACATCCCAGCTCGTCACCATGGGGAGCCCCCGTGCTTTTCGTAGACAAGAAGGATGGGACCCAAAGGATGTGCGTGGACTATAGGTCTCTCAACGAGGTGACAATCAAGAACAAATACCCTCTGCCCCGTATAGAAGACCTATTCGACCAAATGAAAGGAGCCCGAGTGTTCTCCAAGATTGATCTTCGGTCGGGATACTTCCAGCTGAAGATTAAGCCCTCCGATATACCCAAGACTGCCTTTTGGACACGGTATGGTTCATATGAATATACCGTCATGTCTTTTGGGTTAACAAATGCACCCGCATACTTCATGTACCTTATGAACAAGGTTTTCATGGAGTACTTGGATAAGTTCGTCGTGGTTTTCATCGACGACATTATGGTGTATTCAAAAGGTGAGGAGGAGCATGAAGAACATTTAAGATTGACCTTGCAGAAAATGCGCGAGCATCAATTGTATGCCAAGCTCAACAAGTGTCAATTTTGGCTAAAGGAGATATAGTTCCTAGGCCACATTATCTCCAAGGAAGGGGTATCGGTTGATCCCGGAAAAGTGGGAGGTGTTCTGAAGTGGAACCAACCGCAAAACGTGAGGGATATTCGGAGTTTTCTTGGGATGGCTGGATACTACCGAAGGTTCATCAAGGACTTCTCTAAGATAGCAAAGCCTATGACGGAGTTGCTAACGAAGGGAAAAGCCTTCCAATGGACACCAGCATGCCAAGAAAGTTCTGAGGAGCTAAAGAAAATGCTAACCACAGTGCCGGTTTTGGTATTGCCGGACGTGAGCAAGAGCTTTGACATATAGTGTGACGCATCCAGACAAGGGCTCGGATGTGTGCTCATGCAAGTAGGACAAGTGGTAGCCTATGCCTCATGACAATTAAAGAAGCACGAGCTTAATTATCCTACACATGACTTGGAGCTAGCAGCAGTAGTGCATGCATTGAAGATTTGGAGATATTGTATCCTTGGTCATCGACGCGAGATCTATACGGATCATAAAAGCCTCAAGTACATATTTCCACAAACGGACTTGAATTTGAGGCAACGTCGATGGTTGGAACTCATCAAGGATTACGATGTTGGAATCAACTACCACCCTGGAAGGGACAATGTAGTAGCTGATGCATTAAGCCGGAAGGGAGCATGTCACCAACTCACGGTTCGGGAGCTACCACCCGAACAACATAAGAAGTTCGAACGATTACACCTCGGATTCTTGAACAAGATGGAAGTGATGGAGCTCCACTCTTCATTGGAGCAAGAGATAAGAAATGGCCAAGCAACGGATGAGGAGATCAAGGAAATCAAAGAAAGGATCCGACAAGGAACAGAGAAGGATTTCAAGGAAGATAAGAAGGGTACGCTTTGGCTAGGAAAAAGGATTTGTGTGCCTAACATAAAGCACATCCGCGACATGATATTAAAAGAGGCACATGATTCACCTTATTCCATACATCCCGGAAGTACTAAAATGTACAAGGACTTGAAGACTTGTTATTGGTGGGATGGTATGAAAAGGGGCATAGCTGAATACGTTGCCCTATGCGACACATGCCAACGAGTGAAGGACGAACATCAAAGACCCGCTGGATTGTTGCAACCATTGAAGGTACCCGAGTGGAAGTGGGAAGACATCAGTATGGATTTCATAGTCAGATTGCCACGTACTCAGTCGGGTTATGACTCCATCTGGGTTATCGTGGACCGATTGACAAAAACAGCCCATTTTCTCCCTCTAAGGGCCAAGTACAACGTTGCACAATTAGCCGAGTTGTACATGGAGTAGATCGTGTGCCGTCATGGAGTCCCGAGGAGGATAGTCTCAAATCGAGGTTCTCAGTTTACCTCTAGATTTTGGAGGAAGCTGCAGAAAGCTATGGGTACACGACTGGATTTTAGCTCCGCCTATCACCCACAAACCGATGGACAAACCGAAAGGACAAACAAAATTTTAGAGGACAAGCTAGCTTGAAGATGTCGCCTTTCGAAGCATTGTACGGTAGACGGTGTAGAACGCCGCTGTTTTGGAACGAGACTGGAGAGAACCAGGTGTTTGGACCCGAAGTGCTACAAGAAGCTGAAAAGCAAGTCCAAACGATACGGGAGAACTTAAAGGCTGCTCAGTCACGACAGAAAGGCTACGCGGACAATAGGCAAAGGAAGTTGACTTTCGAAGTAGGAGACTTCGTATACCTTAAGGTATCTCCTATCCGTGGCCAACGACGTTTCAACGTCAAAGGCAAGCAAGCACCTCCCTACATCGGACCATTTAAGATTTTGTACAAGCGAGGAGAAGTAGTGACACGACCCCACGGTCTTGTCGAGCCAGGATCACGCCGAGGGGTGCTGCGTTGCACAGCACCGTATAACACACGTCAAAGGTACAAAGCGGAAGCGGAATTTTATTACATAAACAAGTTTATGAACATGTTTACATCAAAATAAGTTCAGTCTACACTCACGGGCGTAGACTAAGCATCAAGTGCACGTTCAGCCCTTGAACGTGTCCTTGCTAGCACACACGCACACTAACTCTGCGGCGTGCACGACTCCCACTCGACGGGGTTCCCCTCCTGGGGTTTCGTCTCCTCCTCGGGAGTCCCTTCCTCATAGAACCCTGCAAAAGCTTCGAACACAAGCAGTGAGCACGAAGGCTCAGCAAGTCTGACCCGTCTCACCTAAACATGGAACTTCTAAATGAGGGGTGATGGGTTACATGAGGTAAAAATCATTTGCAAGGACTCGCCTAATTAGTAGAACCTTACTTTCAAGTTTTAGCAGCAGGTTGTGGAGAACCTTACGCTACGGAACATGAGAGAGCCGCAATCAAACAACAAACGCATTTCTCTCATGTACTTTGCCCAAAGTTGAAAAGAACTTTAGTTAGCTCTAAACTACAGCAAATCATTAGCAATCAAGTCCATCTTTCAATCAGCAACATTTTAACATGTAACTAGCCTGTTCTTTCTACGTCACGGTACAGTGAACAAGTGGTACTCACTGACCGCGAGGGACGGCGATTATAATCGATTTACATCTGTAGGGTTACCCAAACAACCCGTCACGTACGCCCGTACTCGATGTTGCCTACAACAACCATCACGGACGTCGTACGCGACTACCTTTCACCCGTTAGCCAAATGTTGAACCAGTCCAATCGTCCCGAGCAAGAGGTCTCTGCACGCGCATCTCAGTGCCGCCAGCCGATTTACACCTCGAGCTCTCAACCTACCCTCTGAACGACCAGCTATGCCTCAACACCCAGCTACCCGAGTTACATCAGTTTCCCGGTTCCCATATAGCCGGTAGGTCTTCGGTACTGTTCTAGCTTGTTCAACAGGCCCGCACACGGTTCGGTCCTCAATCGACATAAGCGGAGCTACAGCACACAGGCCCCAAAGTCCTGCTGCCCTTACCCTCCGCTTGGTCTCATTTTCTTGCCATGTGTTTCATGTGCTATCACTACCCGAGTCGAGTGCCTCTAGCCTATGCTCGCGAGTAGTTCCAACTACTCGACTTGTACCGAATCCTACTCTATCTTAGCATTGCAGTAGCTAACAGGGTTTTCAATCCTAATCCCAACCCATGGTTTTCTTGGCTATGCAGTTGGGTGTCCAAACAAGACTCTAATGCAAGGAATAATAGTATTCAAGTATGTGCTCAAAATAATAAAAATTTGTAAAAAGGTTAATGCAAACCGGGGCTTGCCTTGCTGCTCTTGGTCGTAGGCTAGCTGTTCCTCCGGAGTAACGAAGTCTAGGACTTCGGGTTCCTCCTCGACCTTAGCGACTACATGATAGAACCAATACATGTATTAATTTAAATGCAGTTGTATTAACTTTTAACTTGTGAAGTCTATAACTCTTACTAGACAAGCCCAATGACTGTGAAATTTTTACTGTGGCTTGGTTACAACCTAAACAGAGACTTGGTCAAGTTTTAGTTGCAGCAAAGCTCCTTTGAGCCCTCCACAATTAATCATGTACTTGACTTTAATTGAAGGCTTTTAGGGTGTTCTAAGGATTTTCATGAAACAAACTATGACTTCCTGAAAACTAGATTTTCAGAGGGTTCTAATGGAGTTGGTCTCACTTAATTTGAAGATTCCTAACTAAAGATAGGAGCTAAACGATTTCAGAGAAAATCCTGAAAATGTTTCTGAACATTTTCTATTTTCTCTGGAATAGTTTCACTAATCACACCATTAGGTGGATCAAATGAGCTCAAATGGGTATGAAATTTTTATGGTGGTTCAGGGATATTGGTGAACATCCCAGCAAAATTTCAGGATTTTCCTCCAAAGGATTTTCCAGTTAAAATTCCTAACAGTTTAAACTTTGAGGAATTAATTCTGGAGAAATAAGGATTTTCATGAAGTGAAACTTGATTTGCTGGAAAGTGCTCAGAGAGCTGAACCCAACAAAATTTGGTTCACTTGATTTGGAGCTTTCTAGCCAAAGTTATGAGGATTTGAAGTTTGGAAGAATTTTAAAATCGGGGAAAAGTTTAAATCTCGCGGGGCCCACGGTGACACGTGTCGAGCGCGGAGGTGTCCGGCACACCGGAGCTCACAGGGTATTTGCGCGCCAGCACAGCCGATCCCCGGCCACACCCGATCCCGATTTAAATTCTTCAGCCGCTGACACGTGGGCCAGCCGGCTTCGTCTTCCTCCCGCCGTTCTCTCGTGCCCGCGCCGCCGACCTCGCCGGAGCAGACTCAGAGCTCGCCGGCTCGCCGCTTCCGGACCTCTCGTGGTCTGAAACTCGCCGCCAGGGGGTTGTCGACGTTGAGGAACACGTCGGTGGTGTCAGGTCGGGCTGGGGTGACCGGAAATAGCCCGGCGATGTGCCGCGACCTCGGTTGAGGTTCGGCGCCATCGACCGTGGGTTCTAACCCGCCAACACCTCGAACAAACGGTCCTACAGCATCAGTGTACCTCTAGGAATCTCGACAAGGTGTCAAAAGGGTTCAGGGATGGCGGCAAGTCGGTCGGCACCGTGTGACCGATCGTACCCTCCATGACCGCCCTCGATCGAGCTCGAAATTCGTTACTCCTAGACAGTTTCACGCCACGGATGCAGAAAAGAACTTGATCGCCGGCTAGTCCAGCATCTATGTGCAGGATTTGATAACCTCCGAAAGATCATAGAGCGAGAATTTAAAGAAACCGACCGGAAGCTCGGTTTACGGTCGCCGGAGCAAAACTGGAAATTCTCGGTGGATTTTTCACGGTTTGCTTCCAAACTTGGAGGAGAGCAGAACGGTGATCGCGCGCTCCTGTTGCCTCTCTTGCTGGACCATGAAAACGCCTGTGGAACGCTGTCCACGGGCGCTTGATTCTCGGCTGAGGCTAGGTCGCCGCGGTGGCGATCGCTTTCGGGCAAAGGAGGTCAGAACTCGGGGTTTCTGGCGTTGGGGAGGTGAAGTGCGACCTCAGGTGGCTGTCTAGCAGCTCAGGGACGAAGGAGGAGATGGTTTTGCTGGTTTTCCCGATTGAGCAGAGAGCTGCGGCGAGAAACAATGCCGCTGCTCGGGTTTGCCCGCGAGAAGATAAAGCCGGCCGACTCCTGCTCAGTGGAGGCGGTGCTGGTCGCGTGGGGGCGCGAGCAAGCCGCCCTGGGCGCCAGCGCGTGGAGAGGGGAAGCAGCTGGTGGCGCCGGTAGCTGCTCGGTGGCACAGCCGACACCTGCTCGGTGGAATTTCCCACCGAGGCTGTGACTTTGTGTGCAAGTTTTGCCTCCTTCTCTCTATGACATGTGGGTCCCACCCGGGGTTTTAACCTCTGAAATTTACTCCTAATCACTGTTGTAAACAGTGAGCCCCATAATACCCCTGGTGATTCAAATCATTCACCCATGAGCCATTTGAATTGATTAGAATTCAAATTGGGTTTGGTTTGAATGAATTTCAGCACAAGTTCAGTTTGAAATTCAAATAAAGTTTGAATTTGCCCCACTTAGCTCATGTCAAGATTAACTCCAAACGGAGTGAAAATTGGTGTGTGAGCTCACAAAAATGTGCTGAATAAGAATATGCCTCCCACTTTTAAATTCATGGGATAAAAACAGTTTGAATTTGAATATAGTTTCAAACTGCCCTCTTTCTAGCTATACCCAAAATAACCTCAAAAAGGTTTTGAATTTGGGTGAAATTTGGCATGGACATCCTTAGCAATGTGTAGGAGTTTTCATATGTCCAGCCCACCTATATCACATGTGGGAAATACCACTTTTGCAATATGTGAGTTTGTTCTCTAATGAGCATGTTGATGGTGGTTACTTGCTCTTCATTTGTGTTCATCATCTTTCCTCAAATGAGGTGTGTGGTGTGGTGATGAACACTTCAAATGTGTGTCAAAAACTGAGGCCCTTACATTTCTCCACCCTTAAAAGAATCTCGTCCCGAGATTATAAGGTGAAAATGAGAGAGAGGACGGTGGAAAAATTACCGGATATGCGACGTGAAAAAGTCGGGGTAGTTAGTGCGAAGGAATCCTTCGCTCTCCCATGTCGCTTCGTCCATGGAGTGATTTCTTCATAGAATCTTGTAGAACCACAACGTACGGTTGCGTGTGGTTCGGGCCTTTTCATCAATAATCTGCACCGGTTCCTCCCGATAGGTGAGATCCGGTTGCAGTTCTTCAATATCTTCCAGCTGAACGGTAGTTGAGACCTTAAGACACTTCCTCAGCTGGGCAATGTGAAAGACGTCGTGTACACCGGAAAGTGCTTCTGGTAATTCCAGCCGGTATGCCACTGATCCACATCTTTCGGTAATCTGGAATGGACCGATGAATCGGGGTGCCAACTTTTCTCTCACCCCAAATCTGTTTACACCCTTCATTGGAGACACCCGTAGATATATGTGATCTCCAACTTCGAATTGTAACGGGCGCCTTCTCCGGTCCGCATACTGTTTCTGACGGGATTGAGCGGCTTTTAGGTTCTCTTGAATCAGTCGAACCTTTTCTTCCGCGTTGTTGACGAGGTCAATCCCGAAGGTAACCCTTTCGCCAGACGCACACCAATTCAGTGGTGTGCGGCATTTCCGCCCGTATAGCGCCTCGTAGGGCGCCATCTTGATGCTGGCTTGGTACCCATTGTTGTACGAGAACTCGGCCAACGGCAAGTGATCATCCCAATTCTTGCCGTGGTTGATAGCGCAAGCTCGTAGCATGTCTTCTAAGATCTGATTTACCAGCTCCGTTTGCCCATCCGTCTGCGGGTGGTATGCTGAACTACGGATCAACTTCGTCCCCAAGGCAGCGTGCAGCTGCTCCCAAAAACGGGACACAAATAAAGTGCCTCGATCCGATATGATAGTACGGGGTACGCCGTACAAGCATAGGATCCGTGAGATGTACAGTTCAGCGTACTTCTTGGTGTTGTAGTTGGTGTTGACCGGGATGAAATGGGCAACTTTGGTGAGCCGATCGACGATCACCCACACAGAATCATGCTTCTGAAAAGTAGTGGGTAAACCGACGATAAAATCCATGCTCACGTACTCCCACTTCCAGGCAGGAATGCACAGTGGTTGCAGCAGTCCCGGTTTCCGCATATGGTCTGCCTTCACCCTTCGACATGTATCACACTCGGACACGTATTTTGCAGTCTCCCGTTTCATCCATGTCCACCAAAACATGCTTCTGAGTTCTTGATACATCTTGTTGCTGCCGGGGTGAATAGAAAACTTTGACAAGTGAGCCTCATCAAAGATTTTCATCCGTAACTCCGGGTTACGGGGTACGACGATCCGGTCCTTGAACCATAGGACGCCGTATCCGTCCTTCCAGAAACATTTCAGTTCCCCACTGTCTACACGTCTCCGCAAATGTGACATGCCCTTGTCATTCTTCTGGGCTGCCGCTATCTCTTCATGGATGGTGGGGATCAAAGCTAGGTTGTAGAGAGCTCCATGTGGAATCACATGTAGTGGTGGTTCGCTCTCTTCCAACGGTGTGATGGTCAGATTGTTGACGTGTGACTTGCGGCTCAGCGCATCTGCCACTACGTTTGCCTTGCCCGGATGATAATGGATCTCTATTTCGTAATCCTTTATCAGTTCTAACCATCTTCGCTGCCTCATGTTCAGCTCCTTCTGAGTGAATATGTACTTGAGGCTTTTGTGGTCGGTATATAAATGTACGAGGTTACCGAGTAGGTAGTGCCTCCACATTTTCAGTGCAAGTACCACGGCAGCGAGCTCCAAATCGTGAGTTGGATAGTTTTGCTCATGGTTTCTAACCTGCCGTGACCCATACGCGACCACCGTTCAGTCTTGCATCAGCACACATCCGAGCCCAATGCCGTATGCATCGCAGTACACATCGAACGGTTTTGTTGTGTCTGGCTGCGCCAAAACCGGTGCCGATGTCAGGTGCTTGACTAAAGCCTTGAATGCTGCTTCACATGTTGGACTCCAAACATATTTGGTAGCCTTCTTCAGCAGCTCTGTCATTGGCTTGGCAATCTTCAAGAAGTTTGGAATGAACCTCCGATAATATCCCGCGAGTCCGAGGAAACTCCGTACCTCGTGAACAGTTCTCGGGGATTTCCAATTCAGCACTTGAGTGATCTTGCTTGGATCTACAGCGATACCCTCCGCTGAGATGATATGCCCAAGAAAAGGCACTTGCGATATCCAAAACTCGCATTTGCTGAATTTCGCGTATAACTTGTGGTCCTGCAGCCGTTGGAAGACTATACGCAGATGTTTCTTGTGATCTTCCTCCGACTTGGAATATACCAGGATGTCATCAATGAAGACCACGACAAACTTGTCCAGCTCCGGCATGAATACCAAGTTCATTAAGTACATGAAGTGAGCTGGAGCATTGGTGAGGCCGAAGGACATGACCAGGTACTCATAAAGTCCGTACCTTGTCGAGAAAGCTGTCTTTGGAATGTCCTCAGCCCTTATTTTAATCCGATGGTACCCGGATCTTAAATCCATCTTGGAAAAGATCTTTGCTTCGATCAACTGATCAAACAACATGTTGATCCGTGGCAACGGGTACTTGTTCTTGATGGTTACGGCATTTAATGGATGATAATCCACGCAAAGCCGCAACGTCTCATCCTTCTTCTTGACAAATAATGCCGAACAGCCCCATGGCGAGGAGCTCGGCCTAATAAAACCCTTCTCCAGAAGGTCCGTGAGTTGAGTCTTCAGTTCAGCCAATTCCTTGGGCGCCATCTTATACGGCCTTCGGGATATTGGCATGGTTCCCGGTGCAAGTTCAATCTTGAACTCCACCTCTCTATCAGGCGGCATCCCCGGTAAATCTTCCGGAAACACGTCAGGGAACTCTCGGACTACTGGAATATCTTCCAATCTGATGGTTGTGGCTTGATAGACACTTGGAAGTTTTATTTCTGGACTGTCCAGAAATAATGAGTGAGACTCGTGCACTTCTGAGTTCAAGTGCACAACTCGAAGGACGGTGTCTAAAACAGCGCTGTGGCGGGTTAACCACGACATCTCTAAGATGACATCGACCTTTTGTCCCTCTAAGATTATGAGAGACGTAGGGTAAACTCTACCCTCTAAGCACAATGGCGCTTTTGGGACCATCATGCTTGCTGAAATTTTCCCACCCGATGAACAGATCACATAAGGACTATCGGTGGGTAGTATTTGCAAGCTATGTTTATCAACGAAAGCTTGGCTAATGAAGCTATGCGTGGCGCCTGAATCAAATAGTACTATAGCGGGATGCTGGTGGAGTTGGAACATACCCGCAAGGATTGGCTCGCCCTCCGGCACGTCCTCAATGGCAAGCTGGTGGACGGTGCCAGGCCTAGGGTTTGCCCGCCGCACATTAGTAGGGTTCCGGGGTTGATTCCTCCCCGGAAACTGTGGTGCCACTCCGCCGCCTTGCCTCTCCGGGCAACTGCTCGCGAAGTGTCTTGGACGACCACACTTGTAACATGTGGCCGCTGCTGGTGTAGCGCTCGGGGAACGAAAACCCGGCATGCATTGCTGAGGTGCATACGCACGCGGCATAGCCCACTTCTGCTGTTGTTGCAGAGGTGGTACTGGCAGTGCCGGCCTGAATGTCAGTGAAGAGTACGGCCGACTGCGGAACGACATCGACCGCTGTGGTGGCTGCCAGAGTGGACCTGATGGTGGGCGATTCACCATCCGAAACTTCTAAGAAGGACCGCCTCCTTCTCCGCTGCTCTGCGGCGCGCTTCGCTTTCTCTCCACCGCCGCTAACTCCCTGCCGGAGTCCTCCTGAATAATCGCAGCATCAATGATGTCGTTGAGGCTGCCGCGATTGAACATCGCCAACTTGTCCTTCAGGAGCGGGTTAAGCCCCTGGTAAAAGTGGTCCCGCCGCTTCTCGTCAGTATCTGCGTGATACGACGCGTAGAGTGCGAGGTCGTTGAACGCCCTGGAGTATTCCAGCACGTTCCTGCTCCCTTGCTGCAGGTGTAGAAACTCCTGCGTCTTCCTCTTCATCAAACCTGGTGGTATATGATAGGCCCTGAAGGCCGTCCGGAACTCCGTCCAGGTCATCACTCGGTCGGTGGGCTGTGAAGCACAGAAGTTGGCCCACCACGCGCTCGCGGATCCTTGGAGCTGCTGGACCGCGAACTGAGTCTTGCGCTGCTCACTTATCTGGAGCAGCCCGAACGTCATCTCTATGGTGCGGAGCCAGTTGTCCGCGTCAAGTGGTTCATCCGCCCTTGAGAATACTGGGGGATGATTCGCCAGGAAGTCGGAGTAGGAGCTCTGTTGACGCTCCTCACGGTCTTGACGTCTCTCTGGGCGAGGCGTATTGGCGATGAGAGTCTGCAGCAACTCCGTGTGCTGCTGATGTGAACCCGCCATTGCCGCGACGATGTCGGCCAATGTAACCGTTGGCAGTGGCGGTGGCGGTGTTTGCTGTTTCTGCTGCTGCTGCTGTCCCGAGGAGTCCTCGGGAGGTGGTTGGGAGGTCTCTCCCCCTTGGCTAGTACCCCCAACATCCGGGTTGGCACGAGTACGCGTCGTTCTGAAATTTAAAACAGCAGCGATTAGCACATGTCTTACTTAAAATTCCATATGCAGCAGTAGGTATTGAAGTGACACATGATTAATTTGCACAACATTCACATATATTGATAAAGCATAAACTTTATACAAGATACATTATTCTCGGGTCTCCGAGAAGTCGTGCTCATGTCGTCACTACCTATACATACGCTACTGTCTACACGACATGTCACCGATTACAAAATCTGGGCTACACTACCCTGGCTGCCCTACATGGCAATTGTAACCCCCTACTCAGAGTAGAACTCGACCTCCTGTGGGTCGTCCTCCTCCGGTACCTCTGCTGGTGGCTCTGGATCTACCACCTCTTCTCCCATCCCGGGTTCTCCCATTGCTGGAAGACCCACGACCACCGGTATGCCTAACATCGGAGGTACGAGGTCCTGCAATGCATGCACCTCGTCCATGGCTTGGTTGTAATCTTCTTCCCAGCCTTGCCCTTCCTCAATAGCGTCGTCTCGCTCTTGAGTAAGTTCCTCGTTCTGCTGGGTCAGATTCTGTACCAGTTCTTGCAATGCCGCGATGTCAACACGGCTCTTTTTCCTTGCCTTCTTCAGACGATGCAACTGATTATGTTGTTCATTCAGTCGCTTGATCGTCGGAAGGAGCACATTGCGGAGTGTGCTATGATCACTCTCGAAATGGTCTCCACGGCTCGTGCTCTCTTTGAGCTTCGTAGCGAGATGCTCCGTATGAAAAGCTTGGCTGTCCATCACGGCGTTTCCCGCCCTCATCTGGAGGCTGAGATTTGCCTCCGCGGGGTTGTACCTTGGGCAACTCGGGTCTGTTGCCTCCAGGTATCTCTCTTCCCACACATGTTGAGCCCGTCCCTAGTGCCCTCCATAGCCTGCACGTGTAGTTGGCAGAAACGTGACATGGTGTCACGGGCTGCCACTTGCCACATCCCTTCCGGTTGTCTTCCTCTCACCGTGACGGTGAACGGCACCTAACCGGGTGGCGTAGGTCCTGCAGGGACTTCGACATGGATTGTCCACGTCTTGTTCCCCTCTTCGCCTTCTTCCTTGGCGAAGTACTGCGACATTTGGTTGTACCCGAAATATTGGAGCATTTGCCACAATGCTTCCGGGTAGCCGCTACGGTGAGAACAGTGGGAAACCACCCACCCGTTCTCCAATTGCTTATCTGCTGTCATCTGTAAAAATATATTTGAGAAATTTCAAATATTTATTTAAACAGTAAACCACTTAGTTATAACATAATACATGTCATTGAACCCATAAAACTTGGAAACACAGTTCAAATTTTCAACAAATTTGACTGCTGATCTGCTGTGCTCATGACAGCCCTGACCAGTTTCCATATCAACCTGATTTAGGCCATGTCACAGGCAAAACCAATTCTGGGGCTCAACATCAAAGTTAAAGCTAACTTCAATAGCTTTCCATAAAGTATTTGCTTGGCCTAAGATCTGTCCTGGTTCAAAAGTTATGAGATGTCAAAGTTAACAGAATTTCTGGAGACAATTGGACAGCACCTCCCTGCTTTAGGTACTGATTCGTTCCAAGAATCCCAGTTAATTCTGTTCCTAATATGACAAAACTTTCTGTTAAAAAGTTGTAACCCATCTCATAAGCTTTCCAGAACTACCCCATTTTCTATTTTTGGATTTTTATGCAGGAAGTTATACTCAATTTACAGATAGTCTTTACTCTGTCCTGTTTTCTGGACAGTTTCAACTCTACTGAATTTTTCGAGTGGTTAAGGGATGAAATACCTCTGGACATCAACACAAGAGTTGTAAAGCTCTTCCAAATCTTTCCATAAATGTATCATATGACCCCAACCTCGAAAGAACTCAACCTCTAACCTCTGATTAACTTCAGCCTTGATTCAGCTGAAAACAGAGTGCTCTGTCCTTAACAACCTATAAGTTGAAAACTTGTTAACTTTGAATATCTTGTTCAAGGGAAGGAGTTACATCAAGTTTTACTACTTTAGATCAAAACCTTCAAGTTTTAAATGAAGTTGTTCATTTAATGGGGTGTGACGTCGATGCGTCACCAGATTATGTCGGTACTACGTCCTCACAAAGAAAAACCTATACCGGACTTAACCGGTTTCGTTAATTCAGTGGCACTAAACGTCACTCGCACACGGATGCTACACGTCTACCGTTTCGTGGTCAGGCTACCTGCAGAAACTCAAGCAATCGTCAGACTCGGCTGCACACTGAGCCCGGAATCCATACATTTCGTACCCTGGCCGTCATCACTCGCCCGGATGTTCTCAAGCCAAACACGCCTTGAGTTACGTGTTCACGTTTCAGACCACGTGACGGGGTCTCCCAAGTTGCACCACGCACGCCAGGGATAGACGTTGCTCGAATACCCCAAACGACATGAAGAGTCGTAGAGGATACTAAAGCGGGTCGGGTTACCTGCCACCCGTGGGGCTCCACCCTTCAGCTTGTGCGCACTGGTGGACAGCGCTTACGTGTACCCCCCAAGACATAAACGTCCCGAGATACATGATTCTCCAACATAATCAAATAAGTTAATATGCCACTTTCTATATGCTAATAACATCCTTATACGGGCAATTAACTCGTTCCTCACTGGATTTTTGAAAAAGATGACCTTTGTTGTGCGTTAAACCTTAAGCGAGCTCTGATACCAACACTGACACGACCCCACGGTCTTGTCGAGCCAGGATCACGCCGAGGGGTGTTGCGTTGCACAGCACCGTATAACACACGTCAAAGGTACAAAGCGGAAGCGGAATTTATTACATAAACAAGTTTATGAACATGTTTACATCAAAATAAGTTCAGTCTACACTCATGGGCGTAGACTAAGCATCAAGTGCACGTTCAGCCCTTGAACGTGTCCTTGCTAGCACACACGCACACTAACTCTGCGGCGTGCACGACTCCCACTAGACGGGGTTCCCCTCCTGTGGTTCCGTCTCCTCCTTGGGAGTCCCTTCCTCATAGAACCCTGCAAAAGCTTCAAACACAAGCAGTGAGCACGAAGGCTCAGCAAGTCTGACCCGTCTCACCTAAACATGGAACTTCTAAATGAGGGGTGATGGGTTACATGAGGTAAAAATCATTTGCAAGGACTCGCCTAATTAGTAGAACCTTACTTTCAAGTTTTAGCAGCAGGTTATGGAGAACCTTACGCTAAGGCACATGAGAGAGCCGCAATCAAACAAGAAACGCATTTCTCTCATGTACTTTGCCCAAAGTTGAAAAGAACTTTAGTTAGCTCTAAACTACAGCAATTCATTAGCAATCAAGTCCATCTTTCAATCAGCAACATTTTAACATGTAACTAGCCTGTTCTTTCTACATCACGGTACAGTGAACAAGTAGTACTCACTGACCACGAGGGACAGTGATTATAATCGATTTACACCTACAGGGTTACCCGAACAACCCGTCACGTACGCGCGTACTCGATGTTGCCTACAACAACCATCACGGACGCCGTACGCGACTACCTTTCACCCGTTAGCCAAATGTTGAACCGGTCCAATCGTCCCGAGCAAGAGGTCTCTGCACGCGCATCTCAGTGCCGCCAGCCGATTTACACCTCGAGCTCTCAACCTACCCTCTGAACGACCAGCTATGCCTCAACACCCAGCTACCCGAGTTACATCAGTTTCCCGGTTCCCATATAGCCGGTAGATCTTCGGTACTGTTCTAGCTTGTTCAACAGGCCCGCACACGGCTCGGTCCTCAATCGACATAAGCGGAGCTACAGCACACAGGCCCCAAAGTCCTGCTGCCCTTACCCTCCGCTTGGTCTCATTTTCTTGCCATGTGTTTCATGTGCTATCACTACCCGAGTCGAGTGCCTCTAGCCTATGCTCGCGAGTAGTTCCAACTACTCGACTTGTACCGAATCCTACTCTATCTTAGCATTGCAGTAGCTAACGGGGTTTTCAATCCTAATCCCAACCTATGGTTTCCTTGGCTATGCAGTTTGGTGTCCAAATAAGACTCTAATGCAAGGAATAATAGTATTCAAGTATGTGCTCAAAACAATAAAAATTTGTAAAAAGGTTAATGTAAACCGGGGCTTGCCTTGCTGCTCTTGGTCGTAGGCTAGCTGTTCCTCCGGGGTAACGAAGTCTAGGACTTCGGGTTCCTCCTCGACCTTAGCGACTACATGATAGAAGCAATACATGTATTAATTTAAATGCTGTTGTATTAACTTTTAACTTGTAAAGTCTATAACTCTTACTAGACAAGCCCAATGACTGTGAAATTTTTACTGTTGCTTCATTACAACCTAAACAGAGACTTTGTCAAGTTTTAGTTGCAGCAAAGCTCCTTTGAGCCCTCCACAATTAATCATGTACTTGACCTTAATTGAAGGCTTTTAGGGTGTTCTAAGGATTTTCATGAAACAAACTATGACTTTCTGAAAACTAGATTTTCAGAGAGTTCTAATGGAGTTGGTCTCACTTAATTTGAAGATTCCTAACTAAAGATAGGAGCTAAACAATTTCAGAGAAATTCTGAAAATATTTCTAAACAATTTCTATTTTCTCTGGAACAGTTTCACTAATCACACCATTAGGTGGATCAAATGAGCTCAAATGGGTCTGAAATTTTTATGGTGGTTCAGGGATATTTTGGTGAACATCCCAGCAAAATTTCAGGATTTTCCTCCAAAGGATTTTCCAGTTAAAATTCCTAACAGTTTAAACTTTGAGGAATTAATTCTGGAGAAATAAGGATTTTCATGAAGTGAAACTTGATTTGCTGGAAAGTGCTCAGAGAGCTGAACCCAACAAAATTTGGTTCACTTAATTTGGAGCTTTCTAGCCAAAGTTATGAGGATTTGAAGTTTGGAAGAATTCTAAAAATCGGGGAAAAGTTTAAATCTCGCGGGGGCCCGCGGTGACACGTGTCGAGCGGGGAGGTGTCCAGCACACCGGAGCTCACAGGGTATTTGCGCGCCAGCACAGCCGATCCCCGGTCACACCCGATCCCGATTTAAATTCTTCAGCCGCTGACACGTGGGCCAGCCGGCTTCGTCTTCCTCCCGCCGTTCTCTCGCGCCCGCGCCACCGACCTCGCCGGAGCAGACTCGGAGCTCGCCGGCTCGCCACTGCCGGACCTCCCATGGTCTGAAACTCGCCGCCAGGGGGTTGTCGACGTCGAGGAACACGTCGGTGGTGTCAGGTCGGGCTGGGGGTGACCGGAAATAGCCCGGCGACGTGTCGCGGCCTCGGTTGAGGTTCGGCGCCGTCGACCGTGGGTTCTAACCCGCCAACACCTCGAACAAACGGTCCTACAGCATCAGTGTACCTCTAGGAAGCTCGACAAGGTGTCAAAAGGGTTCAGGGATGACGGCAAGTCGGTCGGCACCGTGTGACCGATCGTGCCCGCCATGACCGCCCTCGATCGAGCTTGAAATTCGTTACTCCTAGACAGTTTCACGCCACGGATGCAGAAAAGAACTTGATCGCCGGCTAGTCCAGCGTCTATGTGCAGGATTTGATAACCTCCGAAAGATCATAGAGCGAGAATTTAAAGAAACCGTACCGGAAGCTCGGTTTACGGTCGCCGGAGCAAAACTGGAAATTCTCGGTGGATTCTTCACGGTTTGCTTCCAAACTTGGAGGAGAGAAGAACGGTGATCGCGCGCTCCTGTTGCCTCTCTTGCTGGACCGTGAAACGCCTGTGGAACGCTGTCCACGGGCGCTTGATTCTCGGCTGAGGCTAGGTCGCCACGGTGGCGATCGCTTTCGGGCAAAGGAGGTCGGAACTCGGGGTTTCTAGCGTTGGGGAGGTGAAGTGCGACCTCAGGTGGCTGTCTAGCAGCTCAGGGACGAAGGAGGAGATGGTTTTGCTGGTTTTCCCGATTGAGCAGAGAGATGCGGCGAGAAACAATGCCGCTGCTCGGGTTTGCCCGCAAGAAGATAAAGTCGGCCGACTCCTGCTCAGTGGAGGCGGTGCCGGTCGCGTGGGGGCGCGAGCAAGCCGCCCTGGGCGCCAGCGCGCGGAGAGGGGAAGCAGCTGGTGGCGCCGGTAGCTGTTTGGTGGCACAGCCGACACCTGCTCGGTGGAATTTCCCACCGAGGCTGTGACTTTGTGTGCAAGTTTTGCCTCCTTCTCTCTATGACATGTGGGTCCCACCCTGGGTTTTAACCTCTGAAATTTACTCCTAATCACTGTTGTAAACAGTGAGCCCCATAATACCCCTGATGATTCAAATTATTCACCCATGAGCCATTTGAATTGATTAGAATTCAAATTGGGTTTGGTTTGAATGAATTTCAGCACAAGTTCAGTTTGAAATTCAAATAAAGTTTGAATTTGCCCCACTTAGCTCATGTCAAGATTAACTCCAAATGGAGTGAAAATTGGTGTGTGAGCTCACAAAAATGTGCTGAATAAGAATATGCCTCCCACTTTTAAATTCATGGGATAAAAACAGTTTGAATTTGAATATAGTTTCAAACTGCCCTCTTTCTAGCTATACCCAAAATAACGTCAAAAAGGTTTTGAATTTGGGTGAAATTTGGCATGGACATCCTTAGCAATGTGTAGGAGTTTTCATATGTCCAGCCCACCTATATCACATGTGGGAAATACCACTTTTGCAATATGTGAGTTTGTTCTCTAATGAGCATGTTGATGGTGGTTACTTGCTCTTCATTTGTGTTCATCATCTTTACTCAAATGAGGTGTGTGGTGTGGTGATGAACACTTCAAATGTGTGTCAAAAACTGAGGCCCTTACAAGTAGCCTATAAACTAGTGCTCCCAACATATCTCTCCGGCGTACATGACGTGTTTCATGTATCCCAGCTCAAGAAGTGCTTGAGAGTACGAGAGGAGCAAGTACCAATGGAAGAGCTTGAACTTCAAGAGGACCTGACCTATGCGGAGCACACCGTCCGAATTTTGGACGTAAAGGAAAGGGTCACGAGGAACAAAGTGATCCGATGGTGCAAGGTACAATGGAGCCATCATACCGAAGCTGAAGCCACATGGGAGCGTGAAGAAGACATCAAGGCAGAATTCCCTCATCTATTCTCTACTAACAAGTCTCGAGGGCGAGATTCAATTTAAGGGGGGTAGATTTGTGACACCCTCATTTTTTTGTTTCTGCATGTATTCATGTTTCATGTAGAACAACATTTTTAAATAAGCTGAAACAGAGAAAATATCAAAAAGATAGCCAAAAAAGAGCCAAATCCAGTTCACAGAGAGCGCCGAAGACAACTCCCGCGGCCTGATGGCCACGTGGCGTGTTCGGAGCTCGTCCCTGCAAAGTGGGGACAGGTCCGCCTCTAAACTGGCTACGTGGCAGGCTCGGGGCTCATCCCTGCAAAGGGGGGGGTCCGACCCCGTGGGACACGTGTTGCCCCAGAGCTAGCCTCTGCGGAGGAGCGAGGCCAGCCTGCAGGACACGTGTCACCTTCCCCGACTCATCAACTTTCCCGACAACAAGGATGGTTAACAAAACTAGTAAACTCCTATAAAAGGGTGTCTCATCAAGTTGACTCAAGCATACACATTTTCGCAAACTAAATAGTTTCAAAACATGGGATCAATATGGTCAAGGGGCACTTGCCTTGATCCCGTGGTTCGTGTTGCTCAAGCGTCTCGAAGTCTTGGTGCTGTAACTCCTCGTAGACGGCCTCTTGAGATTGTTCTTCTACTCACGACCACACACATACAAGATTTACAACAATCAATCATCATGCACAAACTTTACTCAAGATGCAATAGGGTAGATGAATGCAAATCCTATAGTGCAGTTTTATAGAACCAGTCTGTACGTGTTCTTGCATGTTTTAATGGGCTTTCATGGGATTTTATGAGTAAAAAGGGTGTAGGGATCAAGTCTAGACGTGATGATGATCTTGACTAAGGATCTAGATCAATCCCGCCGTCAAAAATCGATCAAAATGCGATCTTTCCACACACAAAAGTTTCTGTTCGAAAGGGGTGAAGAAAACGGATGCGTAGAAACAGCGGCGATGTCGTAAGATGGGTAATGAAGACCTACCTCACTTCCTTCTTATGGCAGGGCCTTTCTCCAAGCAACGGCAGCAGCGGGGGATTTTTCTATGGAAGATAAGGGTAGGAAAGATCGCCGGGCTTCTTTTCCGGCGATGGCGAGGCGTGACGGGGCTTGTCGGAGGGGCCCGACGACCGGGCTCGACGACGGGGATCGACGGCGTGGCTCGTCGACGGGGCTCACCGGAAACCAAACTCCGGCAGGGAGGTGGCCAACTCGGCGACTTGGAGGGGGGAGGGCTCCAACTCGATGACTTGGGAGGGGGGAGGGGCTGCGGCCAAGGAGGGGGGGTTGGGGGTTGTATTTATAAGGGGGAGAAAAGAGGAGTCCTACTCCAATTGGAGCTCAACAAAGAGTCCTAGTCAATTTGGAACTTAACCAAAGAGTCCTAGGGATTTTTTTCCTTTTAGGCTTCGGTAGCATTGGGGATAAATTTCCCCCAAATGTGGGGAAAATTCCCCTTTTTGGGGAATTGGGGAATTTGGAAGTTTTGGGGGAAATTTGGGGAAATTTGGGAATAGCTCATTTCAGCTATCTTATTTCGATTTCTCTCCATTTCTATGTCCCTTTTTCCATTTCTATATTCCCCTCTCTATTTCTATGTCCCTTTCTCCATTTGTATATTCCCTTCTCCATTTCTATGGTTCTTTCTCCATTTCTAGGGTTCTTTCTCCATTTCTACTTCTTTTCAAATGCTTCTATACATGAAAAATGTATGCAATGCATGTTAATGAATTTGAGGGCCTTACAAACCTACCCCCTTAAACTGAATCTCGCCCTCCAGATTCGATAGAGTGGAGAATAGATGAGGGAATTCCGCCTTAAGATTTTCCTCACGCTCCCATGTAGTTTCGGCTTCCATATGATGGCTCCATTGTACCTTGCACCAACGGATCACTTTGTTCCTCGTGACCCTTTTCTTCACGTCCAAAATCTTGACGGGGTGTTCTGCACAGGTCAGATCCTCTTGAAGTTCGAGCTCATCCATCGGTACTTGTTCTTCATGTACTCTTAAGCACTTCTTGAGTGTATGTGGCAGTCCGACTATGAAATCCATGCTAATGTCTTCCCACTTCCACTCTAGTACTTTCATTGGCTGCAACAATCCAGCGGATCTTTTATGTTTGGCCTTCACTCGTTGGCACGTGTCGCATAAGGCAATATATTCAGCTATGTCCCTCTTCATACCATCCCACCAATAGCAAGTTTTTAGGTCCTTGTTGTGACACCCGGTTCCGAAAATAGAACCAAGTGAATGCATATGTGTGCCCAGAATGTTCATCACACATACACATGTAATCCACAAACTGAATTCAGAATATAACCACGAATAAATAGGGTTTAAGTACTTTATTACAATGACTCAATGTCTCACTAACGAATGTCTATCTTATTCTTGCAGCGGAAGACTGTAAACGACAGCGGAATGTGACT
This sequence comes from Neostapfia colusana, assembly GCA_030760725.1. NCBI lineage: Eukaryota > Viridiplantae > Streptophyta > Magnoliopsida > Poales > Poaceae > Neostapfia > Neostapfia colusana. The sequence continues at coordinate 103,920,949 of JASWHV010000004.1, forward strand.
AAAGACAGCAGGCTCCATCTTCGACTCCACAGGCATGTTGACGGTAGTTCGCACGCCTAGTACTCCACATGATCTTCAAAGAACTTATCTCCTGTAGTTGATGTTTATGTGGCAATACAAGGGTGAGTACATGTCGTACTCAACAAGTGCGGGAAAAGTATGACGTGTAGCTTTCAACAAGTTAGGAAATAAAAAAGCTCATTGCAGCAAGCAAAATTTATTTCACAAACATGGTAAAACAACAACTAAATCTAGATGAATTTGATCCCAATATAACCAAGTAAAACAACAACATTCTTTCATCATAATTCACCATTTATCAAGTCTCATTCAGCCATTAATCTTTCTCAAGTTCATCTCATGCTCATAAATATTCATAACCATCTCATATTCATATAACCGAAACTAAACTCATTGTTATGACTCGAAACAGTCCCAAAATCAATCCCAGTGACCATACCATAACCATACAGAATAACCATCCCAAGTTTTCCCTCTAATCATTGAAGTTGGCCAGGTGCTTGTGACCGGAAGCACGACTATCATGATAGTTTTACACTCTACAGAGGTGGCACCACTTTACCCACAAGTTCGTGATTTCGTTACCCGTCGGCGACTGCAGAACCTCCATTATACCAGTGCACAACCATCGGTGTATGGCCAAGAGATCACAAAATAGCCTTTACAAAGGGGCTACTAGATGTATGGACTCACTGAGGTTTCACCGACAGGCTCAAATCACCATTCTTCCACCCACGGGCCCCCTCTTGTGCCATGCAGTTCCCAGGGCAGTCCTCCTCAACTCCAATTCCTCGTGCCATCCACGGTCCATAACAAACTAGCAACACACCTAATTAATCAGCTAAGTCGCACCCATACTTGGCCTTGTGGTGGCACTGTTTTCCTGGCATATTCTCGCATGAACCGGTCCTTAGATCTACGGCAAGTACCACCATCTCATCCAGAAAAATTCACGAATCAAGCTTGCCTAGATCTCCCCGATTCCATGCCCATTAACATCATCAAGATCTCATCATCATTATTCATATGAGTGCGGTAGCTAGACATGTTTTATTTCAGCTTCCCGTATTCCATGAATTAAGCAAAGCAAAAAGGAAAAACGACCATACCCGACTAATCAACTCTCCGGCGATAAGGATGGTTAATAAAACTAGTAAACTCCTATAAAAGGGTGTCCCATCAAGTTGACTCAAGCATACACGTTTTCGCAAACAAAACAGTTTCAAAACATGGGATCAATATGTTCAAGGGGGACTTGCCTTGCACCCTTAGTTCTTGTGGTTCAAGCGTCTCAAAGTATTGGTGTTGTAGTTCCTCGTAGGTGGCCTCTTGAGCTTGTTATTCTACTCACGATCACGCACATACAAAATTCACAGCAATCAATCATCATGCACAAACTTTACTCAAGATGCAATGGAGTAGATGGATGCAAATACTATGGTGTTGTTTTATTAAACCAGTTTGTATGTGTTCTTGCATGTTTTAATGGGTTTTCATGGTGTTTTATGATGAACAAGGGTGTAGGGATCAAGTGTGGACGTGGTGATGATCTTGACTCAAGATCTAGATCAATTCCACCATCAAAAATCAATCAAAACGCGATCTGTCCACACGAAAAAGTTTTTGTTCGAAAGGGGCGAAGAAAACGGATGCGTAGAAACAGCGGCGATGTCGTAAGATGGGTAACAAAGACCTACCTCACTTCCTTTTGATGGCAGGGCCTTCCTCCTAGCAATGGCAGCAGCGGGGAATTTTTCTATGGAAGATTAGGGCAGGACAGATCGTCGGGCTTCTTCTCCGGCAACGGCGAGGCGTGACGGGGCTCGACGGCGGCCAAATTTCGGCAAGGGGGGGGGGGACTTGGCGACGTGGCAGCAAGGAAGGGGCTTGGCAGCAGGGGGGCGTCCAAAATAGAGAGGGTTTCGACCAGGGGGTGGGGGTTATATTTATAAGGGGGAAAGGGAGAGTCCTACTCCAATTGGTACGGCAGCTTTGGGGATTTTATCCCCAAAATGTGAGGAAATTTCTCTATTTGGGGAATTGGGGAATTTAGAAATTTTGGGAGAAATTTGGGAATGGCTCATTTAAGCTATCCTCTTCCCATTCCTTACCATTTCTATGTCACTTGCTCCATTTTTACATTCCCCTCTCTATTTCTATGTCCCATTCTCCATTTCTACGTCTCATTCTCCATTTCTACATTCCCCTCTGTATTTCTATGTCCCATTCTCCATTTCTACATTGCCCTTCTCCATTTCTATGCCCCATTCTCCATTTCTATATTCCCTTCTCCATTTCTGTGGCTTTTCCTCCATTTCTATGGTTCCTTCCTCCATTTCTATGGTTTTTTCTCCATTTCTATGGTTCTTTTCTCCATTTCTATGGTTCTTTCTCCATTTCTATAGTTCTTTCTCCATTTCTACTTCTTTTATAATTTTCTCTACATGAAAAATGTATGCAATGCATGGAAATGAATTTGAGGGTGTTACACTTGTACATCTTTATACAGCCGGGATGTATGGAATAAGGCGAGTCATGTGCCTCCTATAATATCGTGTCACGGATGTGCTTCATGTTAGGCACACAAATCCTTATCCCTAACCAAAGCGTGCCTTTCTCGTCTTCCTTCAAATCCTTTTCTATGCCTTGTCGGATTCTTTCCTTGATTTCCTCATCCGTTGCTTGGCCATCTCGTATCTCTTGTTCCAGCGAGGAGTTCAGTTCTATCACCTCCATCTCGTTCAAGAACCCGAGATATAACCTTTCGAACTCCTTGCGCAGCTCGGGTGGCAGCTCTCGAACTGTGAGTTGGTGACATGCTCCCTTTTGGCTCAACGCATCAGCTTCTACATTGGCCTTTCCGGGGTGACAGTTGATTCCAACATCATAATCCCTTATGAGTTCCAACCATCGACGTTGCCTCAAATTTAAATCCGTTTGCGTGAATATGTACTTGAGACTCTTATGATCAGTGTAGATCTCACATCGGTGACCAAGGATGTAATGCCTCTAAATCTTCAAGGCATGTACCACGGCTGCAAATTCCAAGTCATGTGTGATGTAATTCAGCTCATGTTTCTTTAATTGCCTCGATGCATAGGCAACCACTTGTCCTCCTTGCAGAAGCAAACATCCAAGCCCTTGTCTTGATGCGTCACAATATATATCGAAGCTCTTACTCACATCCGGCAATACCAAAACCGGCGCTGTGGTTAATCTCTTGTTTAGCTCCTCAATGCTTTCTTAACACGCTAGTGTCCACTGAAATGCTTTCCCCTTCAATAGCAATTCAGTCATAGGCTTCACTATTTTGGAGAAATCCTTGATGAACCGGCGGTAGTATCCAGTCATCCCAAGAAAATTCCGAATATCCCTCACATTCTGCGGTTGGTTCCACTTCAAAACATCTCCAACTTTTCCGCTCCGGATATGATGTGGGCTAGGAATGATATCTCCTTTAGCCAAAATTGACACTTGCTGAACTTAGCATACAATTGATGCTCTCGCAGTTTCTATAATGTTAACCTTAAGTGTTCTTCGTGTTCTTCCTCGTTCTTTGAATACACCATGATATCGTCGATGAAAACCACGACAAACTTGTCCAAGTACTCCATGAAAACCTTATTCATGAGGTACATTAAGTATGCTGGTGCATTCATTAACCCAAAAGACATAACGGTATACTCATACGAACCATACCGTGTTCGAAATGCAGTCTTGGGTATATTGGAGGGCTTAATCTTCAGCTGGAAGTATCCCGACCAAAGATCAATCTTAGAGAAAATTCGGGCACCTTTCATTTGGTCGAACAGGTCCTCTATACGGGACGACGGGTATTTATTCTTGATCGTCACCTCATTGAGAGACCTATAATCCACACACATCCTTTGAGTCCCATCCTTCTTGTCTATGAAGAGCACGGGGGATCCCCATGGTGACGAGCTTGGGCGTATAAAACCTTTTTCTAGCTGCTCCTGAATTTGCTTCTTGAGCTCCACTGGTTCATTAGCGAGCATCCTATACGGCCTATTCGCTATAGGTGCAGTTCCGGGTACTAAATCAATGGCAAATTCAATGTCCCGGTCAGGTGGCATACCTGGAGGTTCTTTCGGTAACATATCTGAATATTCTTGAACCACCAGAATTCTTTCCAATGTCGCTTCTTCGACGTGGTTCAGCGCTGCCTTCTCGGTTTCCGGTTGGGCTGCCTCGAATTCAATACGAGTACTGTGCTCACTTGTCAACTGCATGATCCTCTCAGCACATTGAATCACTCTGTTGTGCTTGCTTAACCAATCCATTCCAAGTATTATGTCAATCCCTTGGGAATCCAAGACAATAAGGTTGGCGAGAAAGTCTACCCTCCTTATTTTAATGCTTACCCTCGGAGTAGAATTTAGAATTGAAAGAAGCAATTTCCCAACTATATGCATCAAGGTGTATGAACTAAGCAACTTCTTTTATTAATATTAGCCTATATGAGGATGTGAACAAGTGTCGAAGCATCTCACATCTCTCTACTATGTGTGGATGTGGACTTTCGCAGAAGCGTCCCACAACTCACATCAGCACACAAACCAAGCAATCATCACAAAAGTTTCAGCACACAACTCTTATTCAAGCTACTACGATCTAAGTGTTCATATTACAATTTATTCAATGGGAAACCTAAACTTAATCGTGTGAACCGGTGTTGTTCTCGCCGTGTGACGGGGGTGGTCCATACATGGGTGCACGCTATGGTGAGTCAGTTGTCCATGTAGGGATAGATGACGCTGGTGCTCCATTTGCTCCCGCGTTGGCACGGGTCTCCTCTTGTTTCTCCAACAAATACAGTTTCTTGCGGAGGTAACGGATCTCTTCTTGTGCGCTTGCACAACGGTTTCCTAACTCCACGAGCAACCTCTGAGACTTGTCAGCAGCTTGTGAGTTGGAAAGAGCTCCTACATGGGGTCCAGTGATCTCCCTTGTACCACTCTTCTGACACGGATGCAGCTCAAAAGTGGTGTCCTCAAGCTGCTCACCGAAGGCGTAGCACAGTCCGGTGAGTGCATCCCATGCAACATCATCAGTAGCCTCTGCCCTTGTAGCTCTCCATGTGGGTGCGAAGTGCAGAGTGACAACCCTACCGTTAAATAGGATGGTTACTTCAGCCTTCCACTCTTCATGTCTGAGACGAGGGACTTTCTTGAGAAGATATTCTGGGTACAGGCTGCAGCAATCCAGAAATTCTTTGAGATCCCTGGATATGTGTCCTCCCTCCATTACGTCGGACCAAAATTCTTGAACTGAATGGTTGGCCCATTCGTCACCTTCATCATTTGTCTCAGCAAGGGATGGCTCCTCTTCGGATTCATCTCTTCCCGACATAGCTTCATGAGGCTCCACGGGGTGTAAGCCCGCGTGAAACTCCTCCTGAGGTGCGTACCAATGTTGTTCTTGTGGATCATCCTCCATATCGTCTTCGAATAGTTCCACCTCTTTCGGATCTTCTTCCTCATGCATAGAGCTATTGACTTCCTCTTCATCATGAGGTTTCATCTTCACCTCCTCCCAATATGGTCCATCGGACACCTCAATGGGGTTAAGTGCACTCCCACGTGGTGGTGGACGAGTCCTTATGTGTGTTGTGCTCCTGATCACCGACATCTATAAATAGGACATGAGAATCTTCAGAGAAGAAGAAAATACTTCAAAACTTTAGAAGCTATGAAGCAAGAAAGCAAAAGTGTTACTGTAAAAAAGAAGAGAAAAAGAGGGGCTGAAAATAGAACTTTGTGGTGGCTGAATTGACAAATAAAGTGCAGCAGCAAGCAATTTTCGAAGATAGCAGTTTAGAAGGGTGTTCCTATGTGTTTTAGAGTGTCCATTCTACCTAGTCTTGCTTCCTACGGTCAACGTGGCTCTGGTACCAATTTGTGACACCCGGTTTTGAAAATAGAACCAAGTCAATGCATATGTATGCCAAGGATGTTCTTCACACATACACATGTAATCCACAAACCGAATTCAGAATATAACCACGAATAAATATTGTATAAGTAATTTATTACAATGACTCAATGTCTCACTCATGAATATCTAACTTATTCTTGCAACGGAAGACTCTAAACGACAGCGGAAAATGACTAAGACAGCAGACTCCAACTTCAACTCAACAGGCATGTTGACGGTAGTGCGCACGTCTAGTACTCCACATGTTCCTCGAAGTACTCTTCTCCTGTAACTGATATATATGTGGTAATGCAAGGGTGAGTACATGTCGTACTCAGCAAATGCGGGAAAGTATGACATGTAGCTTACAACAAGGTAGGGAATAAAAAGGCTCATTGCAGCAAGCAAATTTTATTTCACAAACACGATAAAAACATCAACTATTTCTAGGTGAAATTTATCCCATCATAATCAAGTAATTCAACAACATTCTCTCATCATAATTCACCATTTATCAAGTCTCATCCAGCCATTAATTTTTCTTAAGTTTATCTCATGCTCATAAATATTCATAACCATCTCATATTCATATAACCAAAACCAAACTCATTTTCATGACTCAAAACAGTCCCAAAACCAATCCAAATGGTCATACCATAACCATCCCGAATAAACATCCCAAGTTTTGCCTCTAATCATGGAAGTTGGCCAGGTGCTTGTGACCGGAAGCACGACTATCATGATAGTTTTACACTCTGTAGAGGTGGCACCACTTTACCCACAAGTTCGTGATTTCTTCACCCGTCGGCGACTAGAGAAACCTCCATTATACCAGTACACAACCGTCGGTGTATGACCAAGGGATCACAAAGTAGCCTTTACAAAGGGGGCTACTAGATGTACGGACCCAATGAGGTTTCACCGGCAGGCTCGAATCTTCATTCTCCCACCCACGGGCCCCCTCTTGTGCCATGCAGTTCCCAGGGCAGTCCCCCTCGACTCCCATTCCCCGCGCCATCCAACGGTCCATAAATATCTAGCAACACACCTAATTAATCAGCTAAGCCACACCCATATTTGGCCTTGTGGTGGCACTGTTTTTCTGGCATATTCTCGCATGAACCGGTCCTTAGATCTACGACAAGTAAACCACCATCTCATCCAGCAACATCCACGAACCAATCTTGCCTAGATCTCCCCGATTCCATGCTCATTATCATCTTCAAGTTCTCATCGTCATTATTCATATAAGTGCAGTAGCTAAACATGTTTTAATTCAGCTTCCCGTATCCCGTAAATTAAGCGAAGCAAAAAAGAAAAACGACCATATCCGACTCATCAACTTTCCCGGCGACAAGGATGGTTAACAAAACTAGTAAACTCCTATAAAGGGTGTCCCATCAAGTTGACTCAAGAATACACGTTTTCGCAAACAAAAACATGGGACCAATATGGTCAATGGACACTTGACTTCCCGTGGTTCGTGTTGCTCAAGTATCTCGAAGTCTTGGTGCTGTAACTTCTCGTAGACGGCCTCTTAAGATTGTCCTTCTACTCACGACCATGCACATATAAGATTTACAACAATCAATCATTATGCACAAACTTTACTCAAGATACAATGGGGTAGATGAATGCAAATCCTATAGTGCAGTTTTATAGAATCAGTTTGTACGTGTTCTTGCATGTTTTAATGGGCTTTCATGGGATTTTATGAGGAACAAGGGTGTAGGGATCAAGTGTGGACGTGGTGATGATCTTGACTCAAGATCTAGATCAATTCCACCGTAAAAAATCGAACAAATCGCGATCTGTCCACACATAAAAGTTCTGTTCGAAAGGAGCGAAGAAAACGGATGCGTAGAAACAGCGGCGATGTCATAAGATGGGTAATGAAGACCTACCTCACTTCCTTCTTGTGGCAGGGACTTTCTCCTAGCAACGGCAACAGCAGGGGATTTTTCTATGGAAGATTAGGATAGGACAGATCGTCGGGCTTCTTTTTCGACGACGACGAGGTGTGACGGGGCTCGTCGGTGGGGCTCGACGACGAGGCTCGACGGCGGGGCTCGACGACGGGGCTCGTCGGTGGGGCTCGACGGCGGGGCTCGACGATGGGGCTCGACGACGGGGCTCGACGGCGGGGCTTGTCGGCGGGGCTCAACGAGAGGGCTCGACGGTGGGGCTCATTGGCGGGGCTCACCGGCGGGGCTCACCGGCGACCAAACTCCGACAGGGGGGGTGGCCAACTCGGTGACTTAGAGGGGAGATGGCTCCAACTCGCCGACTTGGGAGGGGGGAGGGGCTACGGCCAAGGGGGGCTAGGGGTTGTATTTATAAGGGGGAGAAAAGAGGAGTCCTACTCCAATTGGAGCTCAACTAAGAGTCCTAGTCAATTTAGAACTTAACCAAAAAGTCCTAAGGATTTTTTCCCTTTTAGGCTGCGGCAATATTGGGGATAAATTTTCCCCAAATATGAGGAAAATTCTCTTTTTGAGGGAATTGGGGAATTTGGAAATTTTGGGGGAAATTTGGGAGTGACTCATTTCAGCTATCTTATTTCCATTTCTATGTCCCTTTGCCATTTCTATACTCCCCTCTCTATTTCTATGTCCCTTTCTCTATTTCTATATTTTCTTCTCCATTTCTATGGTTCTTTCTCCATTTCTATGGTTCTTTCTCCATTTCTATGATTCTTTCTCCATTTGTAAGGTTCTTTCTCAATTTCTACTTCTTTTCAAATGCTTCTCTATATGAAAAATATATACAATGCATGGTAATAAATTTGAGGGTGTTACAAAATATCACGCACATGATATAATATTTATTACTTCATATATGCACTCTCCCATGTAAGCCAATGACACTGCACTGTAGAGATATCGAGGCTTCTTCACCTCTAGTGGCGGCGGCAAACACCACTTCTCTAAGCCCATAAATGTTTTCTTTGATACTATAAAATATCATACAAAATAAATAATGATCAGTCTTGAAACTCATGGTAAGGAATTTCCACGGGCCATCAACAGTTTCAACAGGTCGGACCAGAAGCATGAACCAAAAAATTATTAGTTACTAGTTGTTCACATCGAACGCAGGAAATAACCTTATCCCTTCCAATGTACGAATAAAATGATTGCGTTTTCAATTTGATTTCAACCCTCTACGTGACCGCGTCCCAGATTTTCACTCAGAAGTGCCCTCTAACTACATAGTAATAAAAAACACAGCAAGCCGCAAAATCTTGAGGCTAGACAAAGCACGAGGTATCTGGCGAGTGGGAGGACGGACATCGGCCTTTGCTGCTTCGAGAGAAGAGGTCGGCGTGGGTCGGAGGAGGCGTGCGGGTCGCCGACGGCTGCGAGAGCGGGGTCTTGGCCTTGGATCTGGACGGCTTGGGCACGACCACGGTGTTAGCGTCCGTGTTCATGTCCCAGGCAGCGCATATGTGGAGGTGGGCGTGAGGGTAGCGGGTCGGCATAGTCGCCATGGCGGTGGCCGTCGCTACTCGCGCGGTCGCGCCGACGTCAGCGTGAAAGGCTAAAAGGAGGGTCTCGACGGGCCGAGATCTTTTTCCCTTTGCATTCGTGCCAGAGCGAGCTCCACCTGTCAGTGAAAGTCAACAAGTCAACTCTTCCGTCCTCTTTCGCATGTTAAGCGAAGGCAATACGTTTATCGAGGAGGTTGGCGTATTCTACGAATATGTCAGTGGGGCATACCTGTTCGATTCAACTCGATTCTCCATTTTCCCTGCGCCGTTCGCTTGCTCCTTCTAGAATCTTCTGTTCGAGAACGCCCAGGCCGCGCACCGGGCCGAACTTCCCAATCCGAGCCGTGCCCTCCCGCGCCTAAACCCTAGCCGCCGGCGACCGCCGCCATGAGTCGCTTCGACGACCGAGCCGCGGATGCGGGCTCCTACCGCGACCGCCGAAGGTAACTAAACCCCAAGCCCTGGCCGTAGCCTTTGCCCTGGCGCCGGTTGTGATTCCATTTACCTGCTCCGCTTGAGCTGCAGCGAGGGGGCGTTCGGAGGCGGGACGAGGGCGTTCGCGATGCCGAGCAAAGAGGATGCCATCGCGGCCGCAGAGCTCGACGGACTGCCGCGGTTCGAGAAGAACTTCTATGTGGAGTCGCCCTCGGTGGCCGGCATGACGGAGGACGAGGTGGTGGCTTACCGCCGCCGTCGGGAGATCACCGTCGAGGGCCGCGACGTGCCCAAGCCGGTGCGAAACTTCCGGGACGTCGGCTTTCCTGGTATGATACTGTTCTGCCGTGTCACAAATTAGATAATCTCCATCTGTTTGGCTAGATTTTTTCTGTACATATTCAAATCATACAATGGAAGCACCATCTCCCTGGTCTGGTACTGTTCGGATTCTGAGGGTATGGTTAGTGTTAATGCACCTAAACTGAATCCCAAGCAAGTGCTCCCCGACTAATCAGTTAGACAGGGCGCTCAGTTTTAATCTGTTGTCGTCACATTAGCCTTATGGTGTACTCCAATGCACTTATGGACCTTTTGATTTCATGACACCTAACATAATGGATTGATTGTACAAGAGAAGGATCTTCGTTCTAAGTTTTATTCATTGTTAAGTCCATGTACAGATTACAGGTGTGTACGTTGTAGTGGTTCTAAGCTAGCCACAGTAGAATTTTCTTACAACCACATGCAGAAGTGTTTGAAGCAAAATGAGTTTTTTTATGAGAAAGTATTGAAAAAGGGCATACTTAGTGCTGAAAGGTCCCATACATTGTAGGTCTAGAGTGGGAAATCTTAAGGCAGTCTCCCCCCCTGCTTGTTTTGCGAGGCTGATTCAAACATGAGGAAGTATTGAAAATGAAATAAAATAGCAACTGCATTAGAGGCAGAGTTTTTCTGACATATTGACGACCCTAGCATATCTTTTTTTTGTAAGACCTTGAATTTTTTAACAAGTTGAGTATACAAATTGAGCTGAACGTGTTCCTTTGGAAATGGGAACCTAGCTTGGAAAAAGAAAATATTTATCAGAGAGACAGCTTCTAATTTGGCTTGATTGTTCTTCCTGGAACTGGACGTAACTAGCTGATGTTTGGCAGCTCTGTATGGACTTCGTTGTCTATATCAGTTCCTGTACTTAATGTTCTGTATATCATAGTTGGTCCATCTCCTGTAAATTGGGCAGCGTTCCTTTTTCCGCATGCAGCTATGGAAGTGTCATATTTGCATATTTTAGTTTATAATAAGGTTGACATTAGCAGCTTCACTTTCATCTTGCAGAATATGTGTTGCAAGAAATCACAAAAGCTGGCTTTGTAGAACCTACTCCTATCCAATCGCAGGGTTGGCCAATGGCACTCAGGGGTCGTGACCTTATTGGCATTGCAGAAACGGGATCAGGGAAAACTCTTGCTTATCTTTTACCTGCCATTGTTCATGTGAATGCTCAGCCTATTCTTGGTAAGGTTATGTTTCACTGGTGCTTTTCCTTCCTGGACATTTCTGTGAAATCCTGGCCACAAGTCTGATCATTTTTTAATCTCTTATTTTGAAGCTCCTGGTGATGGTCCAATTGTTTTGGTGTTAGCTCCTACACGTGAACTTGCTGTTCAGATTCAACAAGAGGCAACCAAATTTGGTGCATCTTCGAAGATAAAAAGTACATGCATATATGGTGGTGTCCCGAAAGGTCCACAAGTTCGTGATCTTCAGAAAGGTTTTCTTCCTCACTCACTCTGTAGAAATGAAACTTTGTAAGTCTATACGTCAAGCATTAACTGTTTTAGGGACTACTATTTGCTTGGGATTTCTGCTGTGCACCACAGTGGTCTAGCATGGCATCACAAAATTGGTCCTGGCTGGATTAGGTGTAAATGCATTTTTTGGGGATAGAGAGAAAGGAGTTAAAGGTCACTATTTCCTAGATCATATTAGTTTTGTTCTGTGTTTCTATGCCAGGTGTTGAAATTGTTATAGCCACACCAGGACGACTAATTGATATGATTGAATCGCATCATACAAACTTGCGAAGGGTCACATACCTTGTTTTAGATGAAGCAGATCGGATGCTAGACATGGGATTTGAACCTCAGATTAAGAAAATTGTTTCGCAGGTATACTCTTTTTTCTGCTACTACATTAAATGTTGTGCTTCATAATGGTTCCTCTGTCCTTGATAAATGCACATGTTAATTAACGCTCTTATGTTAACATTTGCTGTATATTGCACTTTTTCCATATTTGGATAGTGTAGTTGTTCTGTTGAAAACTTCCTTAGTCTATGTCAAAACTTATCTATTATCTCAGATTCGTCCAGATCGCCAAACACTTTACTGGAGTGCTACCTGGCCTAAGGACGTTGAGCAGCTAGCAAGGAATTTCCTTTTTGACCCATACAAGGTACACACTATTGCTCACACGCCATTATGCATTGCTTTATTGCCATTTCTACTGCACGCCACATCAGCTGGTCTTCATGTAATGCAGGTCATTATTGGTTCTGAAGTCTTAAAGGCTAATCATGCCATTGTTCAGCATGTGGAGATATTATCTGAGAGTCAGAAGTATAACAAGTAGGATCGCTTACCTTTATTCCATTGTTCACTAACATAATGCATACACTATGTGTTAATTATGAGTTGCTTTGATGTGTATTAGGTTGGTTAATCTACTTGAAGATATTATGGATGGCAGCCGAATTTTAATATTTATGGACACAAAGAAGGGTTGTGATCAGATCACCAGACAACTCCGTATGGATGGCTGGCCTGCTTTGTCTATCCATGGTGACAAGAGCCAGGCAGAACGGGATTGGGTTCTTTCTGAATTTAAATCAGGGAAAAGTCCTATTATGACAGCTACTGATGTAGCTGCTCGAGGCTTAGGTATGCACAACCTTTCAGATATGATACATTAAATTTATGTTGTCTGGGAAATTAAAAAGTCTGATACATGTTCCTTGCCCTTGGGGAACAGATGTCAAAGATGTTAAATACGTTATTAACTATGACTTTCCGGGATCGCTGGAGGATTATGTTCATCGCATTGGTCGAACTGGCAGAGCTGGTGCAAAAGGAACAGCTTACTCCTTTTTCACTGCAGCTAATGCCAGATTTGCGAAAGAACTTATCAGTATTTTAGAGGAAGCTGGACAAAAGGTCAGCTCTGAGTTAGCTGCTATGGGTCGTGGTGCACCACCTCCTTCTACAGGTAAGTTTGCTACTGGACCATGCATTTTATTAGTTTTGCTTCAGCAAGATGGGTTAGTATTAATCAATCAACATTCTGAATGAATTGAACTATTGTTATATCTTGCAGGTTACCGTGACAGATATAGGGGGTTTGGGGGTGGCAGATAATGAAGCTGACTTTCAAATGTTTAGTTATTGCTAAGAGTATGTTTTACTTTATGTGTGGATGGCCATTTATTTCTGGCTCACTAATTTTTTGACTAATCAGTAAAAGATGGATTCATATGTATGTGCTTTCAAACATTATATTGTGTTACAGTGCTCTGATTTGGGCCATTTCACCTGCTCGCTAGAGATGTAGAACGGTATGATGCCTCCAGTTTCATTAGATTTCATTTTCCTTTTAGTCTTCAGAATGCCAGTGTAGCTCATAGTTTTCTGTTTCCAGCAGTGTAGCCTATATTTTTTTTATCAATAAACATGAAAAATGTTGGAATATAACTTGTATTTGTAGTAAGAATCTACAACAACGACAACAATAAAGCATTTATCTCATTTCCATGAGAATGTCCAAGTATAGTTGCTGGCCCTATCACAACCCCTTCTCTTTTTTTAAGGGACCGGCTATCTTATTACAACATAGGCTGTAGTAAAAATCTACAGCAAAGATTAATTCATCCTTAGTTTTTGCCTCTTTATTTTATTTTTACCAGGACAATGTAACATACAATTGCTTTGAGCCCATACATCTTTTCCTTGGTGGTGGATGAGGTGTCGAAGTATATACAAGGGGATATCTCTTGGTGCATGCTCTTTGTCGATAATGTAGTGCTGGTAGATGAAACTAGGGATGGTGTTGATAAGAAATTAGAGTTATGGAGACAAACCTTAGAGTCTAAGGGGTTTAGACTTAGTAGGACCAAGACCGAGTATATGAGGTGTGACTTTAGTGGTGTTGCTCGTGAAGAGCGAAATGCTAGTCTACAAGGACAAATAGTATCTAGAAGGGACTCTTTCCGATACTTAGGATCAAGCAATGGCGATATTGATGAGGATGTTTGCCACGAGATCAAGCTAGGGTGGATGAAATGGCGACAAGCCTCTTGAATCCTATGTGATAGGAAGGTCCCACAAAAGCTAAAAGGGAAGTTTTATAGGACGGTGATCAGACCCGCGATGCTTTATGGGGCAGAATGTTGGCCAACTAAACGACAACATGTCCAACAAATGAGTGTCACAGAGATGCACATGCTACGGTGGATGTGCGGGCACACGAGAAGAGACCGAATAAGGAATGAGGCGATTCGTGATAAGGTAGGGGTGGCGTCGATTGAAGAGAAATTAGTCCAACATCGACTTAGGTGGTTTGGACATATCCAACGGAGGCCCCCAGAAGCACTGGTTAACATCGAGATTTTAAGAGGTAGAGAAAATATTAGGAGGGGTAGAGGACGACCAAGGTTGACCTGGGAGGAGGCGATAAAACGAGATTTGAGAGATTGGAATGTATCCAGAGACTTAGCTCATGATAGGACTGTATGGAAAGTAGCAATTCATGTGCCAGAACCTTAGTCTTGTTTCTTTTTCTATTTTCTTCTTTTTTCTCTTTCTTTTCTTTTTTCTTTTTTTTTTCCTTCTTTTTTTCTTCTTTTCCCTTTTTTCTTTTTTTCTTTTTCTTTTTTTTCTTGTTCTTATATCTCTTCCTCTCTTTTACTTCATTGATATTGGGTTCATGTCTAGCCGACCCCAACATGCTTGGGATAAAGGCTTGGTTGTTGTTGTTGTTGTAATCTAACATACAATTGAAGTTCTGCAAAATAAGGCACCTCTGCTCCACACAATTGTTCCTTGTTATTTTCTTCTACTTCTTTGTTTCAAACTTTCAATGTCACGTTTGTCAGTAATGATAAATATGGAGGGATCCATATGGGTATCTAACGGAGTGTGTGAGCTGCGACACTGCTCCTGGCCTGCTACAGGAGCAGCCCACAAGGTTCTTTGATTGGAGGGGGCTTGGCGCCTCTACGCAATTGGGCTCGAGAGAGCGGATGAACACCGAGATTTACGTGGTTCGGGCCGCTGTAGCGTAATACCCTACGTTCACGGGAGTGTCTGTTCTATTACTTGCGCGTGTGTGCATGAGAGGGTGCTGGGTTGCGAACTCTTTGTCGGGTGGTCACCCGGGTCCTTTTATAGTCCAAAGCCGGGGTGGTTACAATGTGGCTTGGGGCCTGACAGGTGGCCCTTAAGCTATATCAACCCTACACATAATTCAGGGTTTTATACTCTGAGTAGAGTAGTCCGTGGGGGAGTTAAGTCCCGCTGCCTGGCGCGCTGAGCGCCACTGTCCGTGTGTCAGGTGATGATGAAGATGCCGTCTTGTGGTTCCACTTGGGTGGCCCAGTGCCGTTGGGCGACACTGTACCGCTGTCAGGCCTTGTCGTCCTGTCTTGTCAGCGTAATGGCGAACGGGCAGAGGACATAGGCGTGCGTAATGCGCCATGCTTCTGGGGAAGGCACGAGCTTTGAATGCGCGGCCTGATAGCGCACTTCCACCTTGACTTCATCGACCTACGGCCCACGACAAATTGTGGGGCACGTGGTGGCTTCGAAGCTCTTATCGACTGTGGGCTATCTGCCCCTAGCCCAAGGCGGCCAGAACTGGGCCGTGTGGGCTGGTCTGCCCTAGCCCAGGCTGGATCCCCCTTCTAGAAGAAATCGGAGTTTAGTTTTCTTAGAGATAGAATAAGAGATAGACTAATAGATCAGGACTCTTGTAAGGGGGGCTATATAAAGAAGCCAAACACCCCAGTTTTAGATGAGATCAATACAGAATTTTCCTCCCAAGTTTCTGCCCTAGCCGCCTCTCTCTCCCCCTTGCTGTCGCCGCCCCTCTCTCTCCTAAGTCGACGCCTCCCTCAAGAACCCTAGCCGCCACCAGGGGCTAGGGTCTGCTGCCGCCGCCCCGACTTGCTGTTCCAGCCGCCGCCAGGGTCTCTCTTCCCTTCAAGCCGTCGCCTCCCTCCTCAACCCTAGCTGCCACCAGCCACCAACCCTGTTTCCCCCTTGTTCCGCGCCTCCATCAAAGCCGGAAGACAGACTGATCTGCTAGGGCAGTCAACTTGTTCAGCAAGAACAGAAACCGTTTTGGAGCTGGAATTGCAACATCGACGGGTTTTCTCTGTTAGTATCTGAAGTATTACTCTCATGGAGAGGATGACACTAAGAGTTGGGAAATTTTTCTTGTTTCATTCCACACACAATGCCATGCCCAACCTAGGGGTTGGGGTTACATATTTATAGCTGAGGCAGCCAAGCATATACCTAGATGCTAGTCTAGGATGTTGTCCTACCAAAGGACTAATATGCTGTCCTAATAAGGACTGAGATGATGTCCTACCAAAGAACTAATATGTTGTCCTCTTGGTTTAAGATGTTGTACTAACAAGGACTAAGATGTTGTCCTACCAAAGGACTAATATGATGTTCTAACAAGGACTGAGATGCTGTCCTAACTAGGGACCACACAGACCAAGAGTACAAGGCTTATTCCATCATTCTCCCCCTAAGTCTTGTGCATTGTCTTGTGGGAGAGTTGGACCATCCCGATCCTGGAGCAAAGCTCAAGGAACGTGATCCTCCCAAGAGGCTTGGTGAGCAGGTCTGCAAGCTGGTCCTTGGTGTTGATGTAGCACGCCTTGGTGCTCCCTTCCTCCAAGCAACCTCGGAGAAAGTGGTACCTCACCCGGATGTGCTTGCTCCGTTCATGAAAGACGGGGTTTTTTGCTAGAGCCAGAGCGGACTTGTTGTCCACCCTGAGTTCCACCGCTCAGGTGTCTTTGCCGAGGAGATCACCAAGCAGTCGAACTAGCCAGAGCGCCTGAGTCGAAACAGTAGAGGTCGCTATGTACTCGGCCTCGTAGCTGGACAGGGCCACCACCTGCTGCTTGACTGACTGCCAGCTAACGAGGCACTTGCCAAGGAAGAAGAGAATCCCACTCGTGATCTTGCTAGTGTAGATGTCGCCGGCATGGTCGCTGTCGCTGTACCCGACAAGGTGTGCCGCCCCAGGGCACCTCGGGTAGTAGAGGTCGTGGTCGAGAGTCCCCGCAACGTAGCGGATGATCCTCTTCATAGCCTGTTGGTGCTCCGTCGTCGGTCGCTGCATGAACCGACTGATGTAGCCGACAGAGAATGCCAAATCCGGCCGTGTGTGGGCGAGGTAGCGAAGGCTCCCCACAAGATGTCGATACTGCGTGGCGTCCACCTCCTCCGTCGTGCTGTTGCGGCTCAGCTTCAGTCTCTCCTCCATGGGAGTGAGAGCTGGGTTGCAGTCTGTGAGCCCAGCCAACTCAACAATGCGCTTGGCGTAGGCAGTCTGTCGAAGCATGATCCCGAGTCAGCCTGGTGCACCTCGATCCCCAGGTAGAAGGAGAGAGATTCTAGGTCACTCATCTGGAAGGTGGCTTTCATCGCTTTCTTGAACGTTGCCACCTCCGCATCCTTGGTGCTGATGATCACCAAGTCGTCGACGTAGACACCCACCAATAGGGCATTTCCTCCATTGCCCCGCCGGTAGATGACCGCCTCGTGTGGGCTTTGCTCGAAGCCCATCCCCTTGAGCGTGGAGTCCAACTTGGCTTTCCACGCCCTTGGTGCCTGCCGCAGGCCATAGAGGGCCTTGCGCAGACGCAACACCTTGCCCTCATTGCCAGGAATCGCGGCGGCTGGTGCACATAGACCTCCTCCTTTAAATCGCCGTTAAGAAATGCCGACTTGACATCCATGTGTTGAACCTGCCAGCCTCCCTGAGCAGCCAGTGCAAGGAGTCGCACAGATTCCATCCGCGCCAGGGGCGCGAAGGCATCGTCGAAGTCGATCCCCTCCTGTTGCACGAAATCATGTGCCACCAAGCGAGCCTTGTGCTTGACGATGGTGTCGGCTTCATCCCTCTTCAGCTTGAACACCCACTTAAGGGTGATCGCGCGGTGACCATGTTGGAGGTCAGCAAGCTCCCAGGTGCGGTTGTTCTCAACCGCGTCCATCTCCGCTGCATCGCAGCACGCCATGTCGCGTGTCTCTTAGCCTCTGCGAAAGACCGAGGCTCGCCGTCGTCGCACGCAAGATGCAACTGCGCCTCCAGATCGCGAGGGACCAGTCCCGACACCGACTGGTCGACGAGAAGATCCTCCATCGTACGATACCGCAATGGCTCGCCGTCGTGGTACGCGTCGATGCACTCCTCGTCATGGGAGAACGAAGTAACGAACTCCACCGGTTTGTGCTCGACACGAGCTGGTGTCGGAGTTGACGTACCCGGAGGGATGGTAGTCGGTGCGGGAGTGCGTGGGGTCGCCGAATGTGGGTGGTGGAGAGGTCGTCGCAGCCGAGGTCGTGACTGGGGAGCGTGGCGTTGAAGTCGATGGAGAAGAGCTGCCTACTCCCCCAGTTCACTTGAAGTGGACGTACTCGACGATGAAGTTGTCGTATGTCGGAGTCGAGTTGTCATTTACCGCCTTGTCCCATGCCCGTCCTCGCCCTTCACTGAACACTACATCACGTGTCGTGCACACGCGCTGTGTTCCTGGGTCGAGAATGCGGTAGGCCTTCGAGCCCTCCACGTAGTTGATGAACACCCCTGGAGTGCTCCTTTCGTCGAGCTTGTTGATGTGACCATGCTCCTTGGCGAACGCGAGGCAGCCAAAGACTCGTAGGTGAGAGACTATCGGCTTGCGCCCATGCCAAGCCTCGTACGGCGTCCTGCTGTTGAGAGCCTTGGTGGGCGAGAGGTTGAGGATGTAGACCGCCGTAACCACCGCCTCTCCCCAGAAGATAGCCGACATTCCCCTCTGCTTAAGGATGGCCCGAGCCATCCCCACAACCATTGGTTGCGTCGCTCGACGACACCGTTCTGCTGCAGGTTGTACGGTGCGGAGTAGTGGCGCTGAACACCCTCATCCGCGTAGTACGACATGAATTCAGTTGCCGTGAATTCGTCATCATTGTCGGTGCGCAGCTTGCGGCCGCACTCCACCTCCGCAATGGCCTGGGCGCGCCTGATGGCTTTCGCAGCCTCTCCCTTGCCGCCGAGGACCATCACCCACATGTAGCGGGAGAGGTCATCGACAAGCAGCAGGAAGTGACGTCGTCCTCCCGGTGTAGTCGGTGTCACCGGCCCACACAAGTCCCTGTGCACGAGGTCAAGCCGCTCCTTGGCTCGGAAGTTCGAGTGCTGAGGAAAGGGGAGACGCCTCTGCTTTGTCACTACGCATACATCGCAGAACTGCTCCACATGGTCAAGGCACGGCAGGCCCCGTACCATCTCCTTGGCACTGAGCCGCTTCAGGGCTTTGAAGTGAAGGTGCCCAAAGCGCTCATGCCACGCCTCGTCATCCCGTCAAGTAGAAAGGCAGAGAGGTTGTGCTACCTGCACGTTAAGGACGTATAGTCGATTGGTGCCCCTGGTTACTTTGGCAAGAAGGTGATGATGGCGATCCCGAATCCTCATGACTCCGTCCTTGATCTCCACGCGCGAACCGTTCTCATCCAGCTGGCCCAAGCTGATGATAGAGTTCCTCAACGTGGGGATGTAGTAGACTCCGACGAGCAGGCTGTGCTCACCAGACTCGGCGGTGAGAATGACGGAGCCGACGCCCTTGATCTCCACACTAGAGGCGTCCCCAAACTTGACGGAGCCTCGGACATTGGGAGGTCCGTTCCCGCTGGACACGTGACACCTTCGAAGCTCTTCTACGGAGAAGAGCGAGATTATTAGACATTTTTCAGACATTTTTCTCTGTGCGCGGGGGTACCGACAGGTGGTATTTCAGTAATGTTCCTAATGAGCGATTAATCTGCCTACCCGTTCGCTCTCTTCTGTGCATCTTCATTTATATTCAACACTAAAGACGTGAACAGCAACTGTTCCATATCAAGATGTACCTTCTAATGATGAGCTTGCATGCTGCCTTTAAGGATTCGACTACCTTCATTCTTGATATTATATATAAGCCTGCTATACTACATGATAGTGTAAAGTACTCATGTAACCAGCAGCCGGCGAGTTGCATCTGCATATCAGAGGCTAGTCTTTGCTGGTGATCCGGGTGGGCATGCCTCGCTTCAGTCGCACGGTTGGGAAGTTGACGATGCGGTCCTCCTCCGCCACCCAACTGCATATGCAATTAAATGCCATGGTCAGCCACAAACGATGCTGAGTTGTATAACACAGGAGCAGCCAGGGAAAGAGAGATCGATCACACGATAGAGATGAGATGCGGGTGCCGAGGCTATGCACGATCAATCACCACGAAAAGGACGTGCTTGCCTCGATCTATGGCCACTTGCATGCTCAAGCAGTCACTAATACTATGTAGTATGATGTGGATGTGGGTCCATGCAGATTGTTATGGTATATGAGATTGTTTAGGCAACCAATGGGCGCGGACTTTTGTGAGGAGATTCCATAGCCATGTCGCAGCCGTTGTTTATGTGGCTTGGAGGTGGTCTTATCCACTTCGCTACTAACCACGTTTTCAGGGCAGAGAAAGCAGCACTAGTACTAGAGTGATAACGCTCGTATCTTTTCGGTGGACGACCGCGGCCATACCCTGCTGGCACGTGGACGTTCTGGACTGATTGGTCAAGGCCGTCCACCTGGCCTGGCCAGCGGCGAATCTATTTCATTGCGTCTCCTAGGATTCAGCTGGGCCAATGAATCACGGACCGACGGACCAGGCACCAAGCATGTCACCGATCTGATCGAAACCGCTTGACCATGCATTGCCCATCTCCATCGATCGGCATGGATGGAATCGGTTGTGAGCCATGCATTGCCCATCTCCATCCATCGGCATGGATTTGGAGCCACTCCATCCACGAGGCGTGCACTCCATAAAACTACGTAGCCATATCGCAAGCGTGATAAAAAAAAAGACAGGGCTGAGGTGTGCAAGCACTGTGCAGCCGTGGCAGGGCCCGACACGGCCGGCCGTGCACCCCCCCCCCCCCCCCCCCCCCCGCAACAGTAGGTGCACGTATGAGTGACAGTGCTTGGCGGCCATGGCGCACGTGTACGTACCCCACACGGGACGATCTAGCCGAACCGTACCGTACCCCGCCTCTATGACTAGGCTGTGTAGTGTAGGGGTCCTCGGCCTGCTGGGCATCGGGACAGCATCTCATCCGTCTGTACCAGCATTAACAAGTTTGATGATCTAGGTCTCAGTTCACAAATTATTGATGTGTCCATCCTAGATCGAGCTCGATCGACTGACAAATGAAATCGACCAGTCATGCATGAAAACTGAAGAAAAAAGCTGGCTAGGCTCAAATCAGAGTTTGACACGAGTAATCAGTGGTGTTACCAATCATGCAAGGGATTGAAGGATGGTTTCCTTTGATTGCAAGTGGAAGGATGAGATAGAACCATATACCTGAAGCTGGTGACCAAGTGATGGAGGAAAATGGAAGCTTCCAGTCTGGCCAGATCCAGGCCAGGGCACAGCCTCTGCCCACCACCGAAAGGAGTGAAGCTGCTAGTGCTCGTGTCCTTCTCCTGTTCATCACCAAGTTGTGAATCAAACCAACACATTATATGGTTTCCAAAATGATAAGCTTCACAAGCAGTCCCACAACGTTGTCAATATAATCTGTTTAGGATGGTCTATCACACGACCTATATATCAGACCTCAAGCAATTGTCAGTGAAAATGTGCATTTTCATTTCTTGACGAACGTGTAGAAATAATTTAGTTACTGGTCCACTACAAATATCAAGCACAGTCATTTTTCAGAAACTGAACAAACATAAGCCTAATAATAACAGCAGTAAAGTGGTCTGCTATTTTCATGCCATACTAGATGCTAGTCCAAGGATAATTTCATGACGAGCTTAGGAGTAAACCCACATGTTAGGAGTCCCACAAGCCCCCGCTCATGAAGTCCCTATTATGCTGGTGTTCCCTAAATTAGTAGCAATTGAATGAGCATCTCTACCAAATGTGGGGCTGGTTCTTACCTTCCACCTCCATGGATTGAACCTGTAGGGCTCATCGTAGAGTGTGTTGTCAAGGTGGACTGATCGGAAGTACACAAACACGCACCAACCTTTGGGAATGAGGTGACCCTTCACCTCAATATCCCGCACTGCTTTCCGCATGATCCCGCTGATGATGTTGCCCATTCGTAGTGTCTCGGTTATCACCTGTGGTCAAATGTTTGGTTCAGGCAAGATTAGGAAAGATATCTAGATGGATTCATGAGTACATGATTATTAATAATGTAAAAACTATTACTTTTTTAAAGAACTGGAGCCCTCCATATTAATATGTATTAAATAAGGAAGCTAAAGAGTTTGTGCAAGGGTAAATAAAACAATAATAAAAAGAAAAAATAGACTAAGATTATTAGTTACTATGTGAACAATTGGGTATACTTACATGTTGTGTGAATGACAAAGACATATAGTCTGTCCACTGCAAGGTCTCTCCCATGTCAGTTTTTCGCATCTTGAGCTGCATGTTCTCCTCCTGGTAACATCACGATCTGGTTAATACCATTATTTAAGTGAATTATCGATAGGGTTAATTTTGTATCCTTTTGCTAAAGGTATGTTCTCTAATAGTAGACCATATAGGGCTTTTCTATTCTATTTCTATATTCCACTCTGGATCTCATAAAGAACACAATACAAAGAAATTCCATTAGTATACAGAAAGACAGATTGATGCAAACAATAGGTCATAGTATACAAAAAGAGACAAAGGACACTTTCTTAGCACTGTGACACTGTAAATGGGAACTAGTAAATGACAAGATGCTGCTTGGGTTGAGGATCCTGTACTTGTTTGGCTAGATTCTTATATTGTAGTTACAATGAAAAAAAAAGGTTTATTCCACATCGGCTGACAAACTGTATGTCCAAAAGCATACATACTAGAAAATAGGCCTGTTTTCTGCAGCTCAGTTTTACAAGCTAGCTATGGTAAACAGGAATCAAGGTAAATGAATGGGTATCTAGGCGCACGTCACCATCGAATGCACTAACTGGACAAATTAGCTTTGCTATCATAGAATCCAATGCTAAAAGCTAGGTACAATTAGGTGGTATGACAACGTCCAATTGAAGTGACTAAACAATATGACTATTAATCATCTAGTAGATGGAACACTCATGATTCCCAACCTTTTTTGGAGTGAGAAGATTATTTAATGACAAGTTGACAACTAGTAATAAACACCACAACTTAACCATGTCTAGCTAGCTGGGCGATCTTTTTGTTTTTTTGTTTTTTGACGAACACATATAAGCTTTTGATTCTGATAAGAAAGGCATGGTCGCATGGACAGAAGTTCTCACGATCCTTACTCTAGTTCCAACATCTCTAGATTGGGAGGAAACAAAACATTCCATGTAGTTAACCACCGACCTAATTATGCAACTTCATGGTTGCCATACGTTTGAACGTTTCGTGGTAATGTCCACCAAAAAGAGATGTCTCATACGTCAAAGTACTAACATAGGTCAGCACAAACACTACTTACCTCTAACTGTTGCAGAGCCAGAGGGCACTCGCTAAGATACTTTATGGCAAGCGTGATGAGCACAGGCACAGAGTCCTCCGCCGGTATCATCAGGTCGATCATGTTGTCCGAGATCAACTCGTCCGTGAGCTCGTCCGTGCCGCCGCTTATGAGCACGTCAATGGCGTCGCGCGGAGACTCGCGCGGCCCCTTGCCGTCAAGGATTCTCCTCCTCTTCTCCTGTATGATCCTCTGTATCAGCGTCGCCATCCTCTTCTTGGCCTGGAGCAGGTACAGAAGCGAGTCAAATAGAAAGAACAAAGGGAGAACGGATACTGATGCTCTGCTTCAGCCTGATATGCTACGGACGGAGCTGGACGTGTGTGTGCAGGTGCAGCTTAGAGCAGTATGTAAGAGTATATATATACCTGGAGCGATCTGTACAGCCTAGTCCCTGGCAGCTTAATGGGAAGGGACATGAGACCGACAATAAATTCCTGGAATTGCTGCTTGAGCTGCTGCATTTCTGGACCTGCCTCCAGACCGATCAGACCCCTCACCAAGATTTGGAACACTATCTGCTGCCACAACACACAGGTTCAGTCATTACTCCCTGCTATTGACAACATTAGTGATCGTTTTTCAATTCCATTTTGCTTCACCTCCTATTCTGAACCAGTGCAACGTACTACTGCCAGATTCTTAATTCGAAGGCATTCGAAACGCCGGACTCCATGAGACTACTTCGACCGAGCTATAAACTCCCTCCCTCTTCAGCAACCGAGCTAAACTCTTGCGCTACTTCAACTCGATCCAGTATGCGGGCCCCACCGGACGTATTGAAGGTGCGCTCGTGCGGGATTGAATGGCGCGAAGAAAAAGGTTGGCACCGGCAGTGCCCCCAATATCATTAAGATACCATACCATGGCCGCACAGTAGTGGTACTACTCTAGTATGAGTGCATGACTGGGGTCTGGGACACGGCCGCGCACGTGTGCACGCCGGACTCAACCTTGACCTGCGCGACATGCCATTTCTCTGCTTTCCCTTCTCCCTCGTATGCTCCTGCTAATGGAATCCAGCAGAGAACATGGCGGCGGCGGCAATGGAGGAGTAACCCATCACCCAGCAAGTGGTACTGCGTTGCGTATCGTCAGCGGGAGGCAAACAAGGCACGTACCGTCTTGGCGTGGTCCTGGATGTGGACGAGCGCGCCGGGGCCCTGTGCGCGCCAGGCGGCGAGCGCGGGCGCGAGGCGGCTCTGCATGTCGGCGGTGACCTGCGCCTTGAGCTGCGGCGACTTGAAGAAGGCGCCGACGAGGCCGTGAACGCGGCGCTGCAGGCTGCCGTTGATGAGGAGGATGGAGGACTTGCCCATGAGCTCCGTCAGCGACCGCGGGTACCACGGCACGAACGCCCGCGCGTCGCTCTGCAGAACGAACCGGCTCACCTCCGCGTCCGACGTCACCACCGTCGCTGACCCGAACAGGTGCGACCGGAACACCGCGCTCCCGTACCTGCGCGCGTTTGTTTGCACGCGTGAGCCGGCCGGTGCGCCGAGGAGAGAGGCGAGCGGCGCGATGAGACGAGCGACTTACAGCAGGCGGCGCTTGTCGACGAAGGCCTCCGGGTGGGAGGAGTAGGCGCAGGACACGAAGTCCAGCGTCTCGCCGACAAGCGGCCACCCGAAGCTGCCGGGCGGGAGCCGAGAGGCCTCCTTGCCTCTCGACCCCGCCGTGATGACTGTCAGCAGCCGGCGGGACACCAACATACACAGGGCCGCCGCGACGACAAGCAGGAGCAGAGTGACGCCGGCCGAGCACGCCGGCGCCGGCCAGGGAACGGCGGCGACGGCCGACATGGCAAGACTGCTGCTATGTGCTTTGTGTGTGTTTGCACCGGCCGAGAAGTGAGGGTTAGCTACTACGACAG
The DNA here is from genome assembly GCA_030760725.1 of Neostapfia colusana. NCBI lineage: Eukaryota > Viridiplantae > Streptophyta > Magnoliopsida > Poales > Poaceae > Neostapfia > Neostapfia colusana. The sequence continues at coordinate 103,946,534 of JASWHV010000004.1, forward strand.
GACGAGGGAGGAGAGGCAGCACTTATATGCAGCGAGTGCCAAGGAATGGAATCCGGCAAGTGCAAAGTAGTAAGGAGGAGGAGGAGGAGAAACGAGGCCAGAGAATTTTAAATTCAGATTCCAAGTTTTCCTCTCACCGATAAATATAGTACTCCGTAATTCAGAGTAGCAGTAGTTTGTTTTTCTTGTGAGTGTGCTAGTCCCCACGTCTATGATTGTGGCGTGTCGTGGCAGAGCCCTACTAGTGTTCTCTTCTCTCTCTTTGTTTTTCCTTTTTAAGGATTGAAAATTGAGAGTCCCGAGCGGCACGCACAGGTGAGCGCGACAGGCACGGCTCAGCTGCAGCTGTTGCTGCTGATGAGTGATGGCGGCCGATGCTCACCTCCTCGTGCACATACTTAGGGCCCGCACCCGTAAAAGACCTCGCAAAGTACCTCTTCTCCTCTCTTTCAAAATACTCCTAGTTATGTTTTGTTTTTCTTAAAATATTTGCCGAACTAATTCTGTTATCTTCCGAACGGAGTAGTAGGCAAGATTATTTCAAAAATGAAAAACGAATTCAGTAAAAAACAAACTTGAAATTGAAGAATCTTTTCGAAATTAAAGGCCCACCTCGAATGTTGGATGATCGGGTCAATCCGGGGGGCGGTAGTACATCTACACGTATGTCGATGATCGATGCACGGCAGCATTACCAAAAGGATTTTGTTTTGTTTTATTGGCACCGGGAGCTGAGACCAAGTTCTCGAAGAGCGCGCGCCATTATATATAGGTAAGCTAGAATTATGCTACGGGAAAGATTCCTACTATAGTGTGGTAGCGCTCCTAGGCGGCTAGACCACCACCACAGCAGTAGAGTACCAGCAGTGGTAACAGTACGTGCCACGACAAATCTGTGCACACGTTCGATTTGAAAAGACTTGGGAATGCAATAAGTGCCTATCCTTTTTTTAGCAACGTTCCGGCTTCTGCAGGTCAGTGCCCATCCCTATCTGCCGCTGAGAGAGAAGATTTTTCTCACCTCTGTTTTGCTTAAATACTTCATTCGGCTCAGATGTTTAATTTTTTAATAAGATTATGTGTTAACTAAAAAACATTATCTTATACTCCCCTGTTTTAAAATTTGAGTAAGTAACGTTTAGGACAAATAATTTAATTAAAATTGAACTATATTTTTTGTTTTAAACGTTATTTATTTTAAAATGGATGGAGTAAATCGTTTGATTTATATCTAATTACTTAGAAGGTAGACGGAAAGAAGAAGATTAGCAACTTTATAATAAAACAACACTTGATCCACTGCTTGACATATGCGTCCGTTTTGCTAGTTGTAATCTAGCACCTGTTTCCATTCCAGAATGACTAATGCCGGCTCATGTCATTTGGTGCCGTTTCTTGCTACTTGATGTGTTGTAGTGTTGCTGAGTACGTGGTATAGTTTTCTCTTTGTTGGATGCCGTCTCGTATCGTGAAAAGGAGCCACGAGGTCCACCCCGCCGGCACAACAGATTAATACGCGACTAAATAAGCCCGTGCTGCCGTCACAAGAATCATACTCCCTCCATTTTAAAACTAAACTAACCGACGTTAAAAAATTCGAAACGGAGGGAGTATGTCATACTAAAACAGACTGGGATCATTATCCTCCTGAACACGCGTTGACGCAATCAGGACGGGAGGAAAGTAAACTTCAATTGATCAAACACGGACGCACCAGTCGTGCACACTAGTGAAGCAAAAGGCTTCCTCGCAATCATGGTGGCCACTAGTTTCATGCATGATCAGTAGGGGGTTTGGTTTGGCTACACGGCGGCTTTGCAGTTGATTACAGGCACGAGTTGCATTGTTTTTAGAAAGCCGCAGGCAAACTAGAAAAGTCGGCTCCTTTCGGCTTCGGCTGGATATATCTTTTGTCATAATACAGAGTCGCTAGGCAAGTTCGTCTCTAATACCCCGGTCGATCTTAGTAAAATATACTACGATCATGATACTCCCTACTCCTACATGATGTTTGGGGATACAGGTTTTGCAATATAATTGTTTGAAAAATTTTCTAGGTGTGGACCATGAAAACTTTTAGTATATGAATAGAAACAACATTCTAAGATCTGAACATGCTTCCGTGTGACACTAGCTAGTGCTTTCCCAACATTCTAAGAGCAACGGCAGCGGAAGGACGGACACCCGCTGCAAGGCACGTCCCGGCCGCTGCACGCGTCCGCAGCGCACACGCCCTCTGCTCTCACGAATCGGCGCATCCGCACGGGCAGGTTGCAAGAGCACGCGTGACGCCTCGTGTTGCTCGTCCTGTCCGTTACCTGTGGGCTGTGGATACGAGGTAATCGTTTTCACCTGCTATACTACAGCGAGCTGCGATTTTCATGCTGCCGGAGTGATGAGATAAAAACCAGAGGCGATTAGCAACACTACAGAAAAACGATATATTTTCGTGGGCCAGTGGTTCACGAAAATAAGCAAAAAAAACCCCACGAAAATAACTATTTTCGTGGATTTTTTACTTATTTTCGTGAGCACCTGACCCAAGAAAATAATCTGTCGAAAATAAAATTAATTTCGCCGGCAGCTCACGAAAATAAGTTTAATTTCGTCGGTATTAAGAGGCCCACGAAAATATTCATTTTCGTGGGCCAGAAAATAGCCCACAAAAATAATGTACTGTTTTTTCGTGGGGCACCTTCTGGCATGGGGGTGTCATCAGTCTGCATTACAAACGAGCAGTTCTTTCAGGAAGCTGCAAAATCACTGATGCTGAAGCCATTAAAATCAATGCAATATACACGTAGCAAACGACATGAAAACTTATCGGAAATTGTTCGTGCACCTTGCAACACATATCATATATAGAAGTCAAGGTGGCCCAGTTTCAGATATTTAGATGGTTTAATCATTAAGGTTTGCAGGAATTTCTCGTTCAGTGTGATAGAAAATGTCATCTTGATTATGCCCCGACGACAGTCACTAGAACGTTCTTCTAACACTAACCCTAGCAGAACAAGCTAGATAGCTATCGAAACACTTGAAACTTCAGATACAGACTTGACGACGACCGGCTACCCAATCCTTGGAGTGGTTAGTGTGAGGACACGGGAAAGTCACAAGCAAAAAAAACTAACAGGCCATGAGTCTTGTATGCACAGAGGGGCACGTCACATTGGGATCTTCAATGAAGGAACGAGAGAATCAATGACGGAAGAAGGCAACAGTGGCTGGGAATAAATATTCTGGACAACATTAGACATAGGGGGGATCTCAATAGTGACCTTGCACAGAGCCTTGCTGCTATTGCATGCAGCTGACGAGTACACTAGTGAGTTGCCGTTCGAGCTTTACTAGTGCCGGACTGCAGGTACAAGAGACATGTGCAGGAGGGGCAACATGGGCGCGGAGGTTGATGGCTCAAGGTCAGGAGCAAAAGGATCTCTGTCTGGAGGCTACAGTAGCAAGTACAGCCTCGCTTTCGGTCCTCAAAATTAGTGCCCACAGATTACCCTTCTGATCGTGCACTCTTACACGATTATGGACTTCTTGGGGTACAGAGTATTGTGCGTCAGCATGGTAGTACTCCTAAACGGTAACGGCGTAGATACCGGAGTGTTTTTTTTTTGCAGTGATGCGAAAGCTGGGTAACTGCAGAATGGTAACGTAAATTTACAGGGTGAAATAATGACTGACCAGGAGATATTTAGAGCAACAGTATCGTCGGCATCCTTTTGTCCTGAAAATTAAGTATTCACTAAAGATTAATAGTTCGAGCAGCTGCCGTCCCCCTCCAAGGCAGTACTCTTCATCGGCAAATCCGAATGTCTCGATCCGAGTTGAGACCCACCTACAGAAATTGATCCATCAACAGCTTTTTTCTATAGTGGCAGGAAGTCTCCAACTCTTCGATATGCGCGCGTCGAGAAGAAGACACCTGTCCGGAGAGGTGCAAAAGAGGTACCCCACTCTTCTTTGATCCGTCTGAGGGCCGAGTGGCAGCCTCGACTCAAGCGGAAGTGCGCACATCTGTTTTTCATGGCCGACCAGCACATATTATCATTTATCAGAGCATCTCTTCGGAATTCATCTAGAAGCCCCGCAAGAGAAGTTGAATTAGTAGAAGTGACAATGAGGAAGAAGTGAATGCAGTTCAACCAAACTAATATTCTGGTGCGTAATTACTAGCATTTCTACACAAAGAGCAACTTCAATATATATATATATATATATATATACACATATATATAAACGTCTAAAATGCAAACAGAACTCCGAAACACACCTTGATCTTGCTGAGATGCCGTCTGTTGCGACCACCGAACAACGACTTTTTATCATCATTGCAGCACCACAACCAACACTAGTCGTCACCGACACCCCGTAGTCCCTGCCATGGAAGACCAGCTTCCCTTCCCTTGCGCTCCCACGAGAACTCCCGAACCCAATTGGGGCAGTTCCGGGAACTAGATCAATAGAGAACTCTACTTCTCTTTCTGACGGCATGCCTGGCAACTCCTCAGGAACACATCAACATAATCCTTAATCACTGGCACTTCCTGAGGTGTTTCCGCCTTCAAGTGATTTACTACTGGCTCAGACAGGCTAGACTTGACATGACATGTGATAGTCTTCCCTTCATGGTTTGTCACTGTCACAGTCCTCTGTGCACAAGCTATACTCCCATTGCACTTGGCTAACCAATCCATACCGAGGATCACATCTATCCCATGGGAGTCAAGCACTACTAGATTAACCAAGAACTCTACCTCACTTAGGTTTAAAGGGGTGTTGTTAACTACTAGGAGGCAAGATATATAACCTACCGGTGATCGAGTCATTAAGGGCCTCTTAAGGGCTACCATAGATATATCATGTGTCTCTATGAAGTGTGATGATATAAACGAAAGCGATGCACCAGAGTCAAAGAGTACTAAAGCCAAAATTGGCTGAATCAAGAACTCACCAAGTAGAACTCATGGTGCTGACGTGGTTTACTGTGGCCTTTCCAAAGGATTGCTGAGTCCTTGATGGCGCTCCACGGCTGCCTCCGGCTCGTTGCCTTGGTCCGTTAACTGAGTTGGAGACGACAGATGGTGCTAGCTTAATCTTGTAAGGGTGGTTAACGGGATATGCCCAGGCTCACGGTAGCTGAAACAGATTCTCTGGCCACCAGTCTGATTGACTCCAGACTGCTGAGGACGGAATGAGCCATGTGATTTAGCAGGCTGTACCGGTTGCTTGAAGGTGGTGGTTGGTGCTTTGTAGGGAATACCACTATGAGCGATCTGCCCAGAGTAAATAGGTCATTGGCTCTTCTGCATAAAGTAGGTCGGTTGCTGGGTCTTCTGTACTGAATAAATAGGTTGATTAGTCCTCTGAAGTTTCACCTGCTGGAACACCTTGTCCTCAAATTTCCTTTTCTTCTCCCGTAGCTCATCCTCTATGTTCTTTTCTGTAGTGATGAGCTTGTTAACCAGGGTATTGAAATTTGGATAAATAGATGCTTCAAGAAATTTCCCAATCTCAGTGTTTAACCCACGCAGAAAGGTTTTTTGCTTTTTCTCTTCTGTATCCACAACGTGGGGGTCATAGCGGGATAACCCGGTGAACTTGTGTAGATACCCCGTCACGGCTAGACCCTTCTGTTTAAGGTTCATATACTCTTCCCTCTTTAGATTCACAATGCTACTTGGGATGTGTTGCTCTCTAAACAACTTTACGAACTCATCCCATATCATGGTCCTGGCATGTGGATGCATCTCTCTATAGCTGTGCCACCAAGCTAAAGCAGATCCTCTCAGTTGTTGGACTGCAAGCAGAACCTTATCTTGTTCATTTGCATGCACAACCTCGAGTTTCATCTCAATCTCTCTTAGCCAGTCATCTGCCTCAATAGGGTCCTTAGATCCAGAAAACTTGGGCGGGTTCATCCTGTTGACGTCCGCGATCTCGTGATTGTTCTATGGCGCTGGCTGATGGTTGTTGAAGCCATTGTTGTTCTGAGCAGCCAGGGTGTTCGCCAGTATCTCGAGGAGTTGAGTCTGGCGGTCCAGAATGGCAGTTAGGTCATAGGTGGGTGCTTGGGGATGTGGACGGACAGGTGCACTCTCCGTTGTCTCATGCTCGTGAAGTTCAGGCGAATCTCTCGTAGTCCTTGATCCGCCTCGTGTCCATTAGTGGCTCGGCTCGAGCGGCGAGTCATCTATGACAAGGCAATCGATGGATTTAGATTTCTTATTCTTATTATTACTATGGTGCATTCATAATTAGTTATGCTTATTGTCTTTTATTATTGTTATTTTTACTATTTTACTATGTGTATGTAAATACACATATATTTTTATACCCCAGAATTCACACAAATATCAAATATTGCAAGCAACACACCAAGCATTCATTCATTCAGGCAAGCGGGTACAAGATACATAGCGCATGTCGTCCCTGGGTCCGTTCCCTTAAGGGTCACCCGAGACCTCTGCGTGGCTACTGGGTCCTACATCCTCATCTTCAGGGTCTTCGTTGGTCCCGCGAGGTGAGGTCGGAGGGGTAGGTGGCACGGGCTCACAAATCCTCCTACAGGGGTTGGATAGGTAATACGCTAGAGTTCCTTCTAGGATTAGTGGCTCCGTTGATGCACCTGCCTGACGGTCCTTCTGCTTGGCTCGATCAACCAGGTAGACACCCCTAAGAAGCTGGTTGTGACGGTCGGCCTGCTCCCTAAGGTTCTCCTAGGCCAAGGCGACACGACTTTCGACACTGGCAACCTGGGCTTCAGCCTGCGCTAGTGGTAGCTTAGCCTTTCACTAGTGGGTCTCCAATGTCTCAGCACGCTGGACGAGGGTCTTCATGCACTGGTTCAGCTGGTCGCACAAGTCGTTGAGGCTCAATAAATAACCAGACATGGAGACAATGATGGGGTCATCTTCGGTCAACTCGAGGCCCTTCAAGCTGCGAATCCTTGCCATCCATGTATGATGACTACGATCTAGTGGTGGGAAGTACTTCATGGGTGTGGAACCCAAATGCCAGTCAAACATGTGACAGAGGTACTTCAGGGCTTTGCAGGCCACCAATTGGCACATACCTTTCATGCGACATCTAGTGGCGGAGACGTTCCATGGCTTCATATCTAGGAACCTCTCGCTAGCGTCGATATGCACTATGACCTCGCAGCTTTCAATGCCATGCTCCACGAACTCATGACCCACGTACTCCGGGTGTGGCACCCGGTTTCGAAAATAGAACCAAGTGAATGCATATGTGTGCCCAGGATGTTCATCACACATACACATGTAATCCACAAACTGAATTCAGAATATAACCATGAATAACTAGTGTTTAAGTACTTTATTACAATAAATCAAAGTCTCACTCATGAATCTCTAACTTATTCTTGCAGCGGAAGTGTCTAAACGACAGTGGAAATAACTAAACAGCAGGCTCCAATCTTCAACTCCACAGGTATGTTGACGGTAGTTCGCACGCCTAGTACCCCACATGATCCTCGAAGTACTCTTCTCCTGTAGCCGATGTTTATGTGGTAATGCAAGGGTGAGTACATGTCATACTCAACAAGTGCGGGAAAAGTATGACATGTAGCTTACACCAAGTAGGGAATAAAAAGCCTCATTACAGCAAGCAAATTTTATTTCACAATCATGATAAAAACAACAACTATTTTCACGTGAAATTTATCCCATCATAATCAAGTAATTCAGCAACCTTCTTCATCATAATTCACCATTTATCAAGTCTCATCCAACCATTAATCTTTCTCAAGTTCATCTCATACTCATAAATATTCATAACCATATCATATTCATATAACCAAAATCAAATTCATTTTCATGACTCAAAATAGTCCCAAAACCAATCCCAATGACCATACCACAACCATACCAAATAAACATCCCAAAATTGCCTCTAATCATGTGAGTTGGCTAGGTGCTTGTGACCGGAAGCACGGCTATCATGATAGTTTTACACTCTGCAGAGGTGGCATCACTTTACCCACAAGTTCGTGATTACGTCACCCGTTCGTGACTGCAGAACCTCCATTAAACCAGTACAAAACCGTCGGTGTATGGCCAAGAGATCATAAAATAGCCTTTACAAAGGGGCTACTAGATGTATGGACTCACTGAGGTTTCACCGGTAGGCTCGAATCACCATTCTCCCACCCACGGGCCCCCTATTGTGCCATGCAGTTCCCAGGGCAGTCCCTCTCGACTCCCATTCCCCGCGCCATCCATGGTCCATAACAAGCTAGCAACACACCTAATTAGTCAGCTAAGCCACACCCATATTTGGCCTTATGGTGACACTGTTTTCCTGGCATGTGCTGGCATGAACCGGTCCTTAGATCTATGGCAAGTAAAGCACCATCTCATTCAGCAACATCTACGAACCAAGCTTGCCAAGATCTCCCCCGATTCCATGCTCGTTATCATTATCAAGTTCTCATCATCATTATTCATATGAGTGCAGTAGCTAACCATGTTTTAATTTAGCTTCCCGTATCCCGTAGATTAAGCGAAGCAAAAAGGAAAAACGACCATAGCCGACTCATCAACTTTTCCGGCGACAAGGATGGTTAACAAAACTAGTAAACTCCTATAAAAAGGTGTCCCATCAAGTTGACTCAAGCATACGAGTTTTTGCAAACAAAACAATTTCGAAACATGGGATCAATATGGTCAAGGGGCATTTGCCTTGCTCCCGTAGTTCCTTTTGCTCAAGCATCTCGAAGTCTTGGTGCTGTAATTCCTTGTAGATGGCCTCTTGAGCTTGTTCTTCTACTCACGATCACGCATGTGACACTCGGTCCCGAAAACAGAACTAAGTTAATGCATATGTGTGCCCAGGATGTTCATCACACATACACATGTAATCCATAAATTGAATTCAAAATATAACCATGAATAAATAGTGTTTAAGTACTTTATTACATCGAACCATTGTCTCACTCATGAATCTCTAACTTATTCTTGCAGCGGAAGTCTCTAAACGACAGCGGAAATAACTAAATAGCAGCAGTCTCCATCTTCAACTCCACAGGCATGTTGACGGTAGTTCGCACGCCTAGTACTCCACATGGTCCTCGAAGTACTCTTCTCCTGTTGCTGATGTTTATGTGATAATGCAAGGGTGAGTACATGTCGTACTCAGCAAGTGCGGGAAAAGTATGACATGTAGCTTACAACAAGGTAGGAAATAAAAAGGCTCATTGCAGCAAGCAAATTTTATTTCACAAACATGATAAAACAACAACTATTTCTAGGTGAAATTTATCCCATCATAATCAAGTAGTTCAGCAACATTCTCACATCATAATTCACCATTTATCAAGTCTCATCCAGCTATTAATTTTTCTCAAGTTCATCTCATACTAATAAATATTCATAATCATCTCATATTCATATAACCGAAACTAACTTCATTGTCACAACTCAAAACAGCCCCAAAATCAATCCCAATGACCATACCATAACCATACCGAATATCCATCTCAAGTTTTCCCTCTAATCATGGAAGTTGGTCAGGTGCTTGTGACCGGAAGCACGGCTATCATGATAGTTTTACACTCTACAGAGGTGGCACCACTTTACCCACAAGTTTGTGATTTCGTCACCCGTCAACGACTGCAGAACCTCCATTATATCAGTACACAACCGTTGGTGTATGGCCAAGAGATCACAAAATAGCCTTTACAAAGGGGCTACTAGATGTATGGACTCACTGAAGTTTCACCGGCGGGCTCGAATCACCATTCTCCCACCCACAGGCCCCTTCTTGTGCCATGCTGTTACCAGGGAAGTCCTCCTTGACTCCCATTCTCCGCGCCATCCATGATCCATAACAAACTAGCAACACACCTAATTAATCAGCTAAGTCGCATCCATACTTGGCCTTGTGGTGGCACTGTTTTCTTGGCATATTCTCGCATGAACTGGTCCTTAGATCTACGGCAAGTTCCACCATCTCATCCAACAACATTCACGAACCAAGCTTGCCTAGATCTCCCCCGATTGCATGCTCATTATCATCATCAAGTTCTCATCATCATTATTCATAAGAGTGCAGTAGCTAACCACGTTTTAATTCAGCTTCCCGTATCCCGTAGATTAAGCAAAGCAAAAAGAAAAAAATGACAATACCTGACTCATCAACTTTCCCGACGACAAGGATAGTTAACAAAACTAGTAAACTCCTATAGAAGGGTGTCCCATCAAGTTGACTCAAGCATACGAGTTTTCGCAAACAAAACAGTTTCAGAACATGGGATCAATATGGTCAAGGGGCACTTGTCTTGCTCCCGTGGTTCTTGTTGTTCAAGCGTCTCGAAGTCTTGATGCTGTAGTTCCACATAGATGGCCTTTTGATTTTGTTCTTCTACTCACGATCACGCACATACAAAATTTACAGCGATCAAACATCATATAAAAATTTACTCAAGATGCAATGGGGTAGATGAATGCAAATCCTATGGTGCAGTTTTATTTATCCAGTTTGTATGTGTTCTTGCATGTTTTAACGGGCTTTCATGGGTTTTTATGATGAACAAGGGTGCTGGATCAAGTGTGGACGTGGTGATGATCTTGACTCAAGATCTAGATCAATTCCATCGTCAAAAATCGATCAAAACACGATTTGTCCACACATAAAATTTTCTATTCGAAGGGGGCGAAGAAAACGGATGCGTAGAAACAGCGGTAACGTTGTAATATGGGTAATGGAGACCTACCTCACTTCCTTCTTGGTGGCAGGGCCTTCCTTTCAGCAATGGCAGCAGCGGGGAGTTTTTCTATGGAAGATTTTGGTAGGACAGATCGTCAGGCTTCTTCTCCGGCGACGGCAGGGCTCGACGGTGGCCAAATTCCTTCAAGGGGGGGGGGACTTGGCGACTTGGCAGCAAGGAAGGGGGCTTGGCAGCAGAAAGAGGACGTCCAAAATAGAGAGGGGTCGGCCAAGGGGGTGGGGGTTATATTTATAAGGGGAAAAAGAGGAGTCCTACTCCAATTGGAGCTCAAATAAGAGTCCTACTCAATTTTGGATCTCAACAAACTTATCTTTTCAGTTAGGTGCGGCAGCCTTGGGGATTTTACCCCCCCCCCCCCCCCCCAAATGTGGGGAAGATTCCCCTTTGTGGAATTGGGGAATTTAGAGATTTTGGGGGAAATTTGGCAATGGCTTATTTCAGCCATTTTTTCCCATTCCTCACCATTTCTATGTCACTTTCTCTATTTCTACATTCCCCTCACCATTTCTATGTCCCATTCTCCATTTCTACATTGCATTTCTCCATTTCTATGCCCCATTCTCCATTTCTATATGCCCTTCTCCATTTCTATGGTTCCTTCCTCCATTTCTATGGTCCTTTCTCCATTTCTATAGTTTTTTCTCCATTTCTATGGTTTTTCTCCATTTCTATGGTTCCTTTCTCCATTTCCATGGTTCTTTCTCTATTTCTATAGTTCTTTCTCTATTTCTACTTCTTTTATAATGTTTCTCTACATGAAAAATGTATGCAATACATGGAATGAATTTGAGGGTGTTACAAACCTACCCCCTTAAACTGAATCTCGCCCTCGAGATTCGATAGAGTAGAGAATAGATGAGGGAATTCTGCCTTGAGGTCTTCCTCACGCTCCATGTAGTTTCGGCTTCCATGTGATGACTCCATTGTACCTTGCACCAACAGATCACTTTGTTCCTCGTGACCCTTTTCTTCACGTCCAAAATTTTGACGGGGTGCTCCGTGTAGGTCAGATCCTCTTGAAGCTCGAGCTCATCCATCGTATCGTTTGGACTTGCTTCTCGGCGTCTTGCAGCACTTGGGGTCCAAACACTTGACTCTCTCCAGTCTCATTCCAGAACAGCGGCGTTCTACACCGTCTATCATACAATGCTTCGAAAGGTGACATCTTCAAGCTGGCTTGGCAGCTGTTGTTGTATGACAATTCAGCATACGACAAGCTCCTATCCCAACTACGCCCATGTTTCAAGGCGCAAACTCTCAACATGTCTTCCAAAATTTGATTTGTCCTCTTAGTTTGCCCGTCGGTTTGCGGGTGATAAGCGGAGCTGAAATTCAGTCGTGTACCTATAGCTTCATGCAGCTTCTTCCAGAACCTAGAGGTAAATTGAGTACCCCGATCTGACACTATCCTCTTCGGAACTCCATGGCGACACATGATTTTCTCCATATACAGCTCGGCTAGTTCTGCGACGCGGTACATGGTTCTAACAGGAAGGAAATGGGCCGTTTTCGTCAATCGCCACAATAACCCAAATGGAGTCGTAACCAGACCGAGTACGTGGCAATCCGACAATGAAATCCATGCTGATGTCTTCCCACTTCCACTCGGGTACTTTCAATGGCTGCAACAGTCCAGCGGGTCTTTGATGTTCGGCCTTCATCCATGGGCACGTATCACATAAGGCAACATATTCAGCTATGTCCCTTTTCATACCATCCCACCAATAGAAAGTTTTCAGGTCCTTGTACATCTTTGTGTAAAAGTCCCAAAAACTTGTAAATGGGAAACTTGAGCTGTGAATAAAGTTGAGTTTAATACAAGAAATGGGACTTACAAAAACTTTTGTCTACTCATGAAAGTGTTGGCATGTGCAATAAAACTTTGAATTCAGTTTGAATTAAGAGGGTCACTCCAAAAAGAAGAAGGGCATTTTCAAAAAGAAAAATTCAAACTGTTGTTTAAGAAGTGGTGTTTGCAATGGCCAACTCAAAGATCAGAGAGCATATTCAAACTCTCCAGGTTCAAATTATGAAGGAGGCAAATTTTGAGCAAATTTGGAGGTGCCTTGATATGATTATCAAAGGGACTGGTAAATTTCATCTAAATTTGAATTCAAATTTGAAACTGTGGCACAAATTGTCAAATGGAAAATTGGCTTTTGAATTTGGATCCCTCATAGCTGAATTTACAATGTGTCAAAATTTGGAGATCTTTTGGGGCTGAGAGGGGGCTGTGGGCCCCAATTGTCATTGAGAAGGGGTTGTAAACCTTACTGCCTAAGTCAGCTCTGTTCTCGGTTCACACACGAGCTCACACCGAGCCACCGCGAGGCGCCACACACTGCCGACCGAGGACCCGGAAGCACCTCCCGAGCTGCTTGGGATCGATCTTTCGTTGCTCTTATCGCCTCCACCGAGAGCGCAGCGCCTCACCCGATCGCCTCACGCCACTGCCGTCCTTACCACGCGCCTCTCATCGAGCTCTTGCCGCACGGAGAGAATTCCTCGGAGCACCGGCGCCCGGATGCCTCAGCAGCTTCCGCGCCGAGCTAAGCCGCCCTACAGCCCCGCCGGACTTCCCTCGACGTGGCCGAAGCGATAGCCAGGCTCGAGCTCCGCAGAAACTCCGGCATCGAGCTCGGTTCTCCACCACAGCACCGAAGGGAGCCGCCGCGACGAGAACTCGTCGCCCGGCCGCCACAGGGCTTCTCCCACCCAGCTGCAAAAGCAAAAAGGTGCGCCTGTAAACCTTCTCGCTTCACAACAACGCCGGCAGCGTGTCATGGACCGTGCTCGCCGGAATTTCAGTTTTGCCGACGACATACGATAATGACCGAGGGGAGAAACTCGGTGAATTCGTCTCACACGTCGAACCCCTCCCCACACGACGTAGCATACACCTTCTATACCCCCGTGCGGATTCATAGGATCAAGAACCATCGAGAACCATCAAGCATTGCCGCTGTTCATCGGGTTTTTCAATTTTTTTGCCAGATTTTGACCTAGCCCGACGGTGAGGTCATATTTCCGGCGAGTTCCAGCGAGATCGGCGGTTGGGTCTGTGTTCTCCTCGGTGCAGTGGTGCTGTACGAGCAAACGGCGACGTGTTTGGTGAGGTATAACGCCCTAGCGACATCGCCGGAGTTGCCACAGATGCTGTCGCCGTCGCACCTCGGTTTCCGGCCGTTGTCAATCTGAGATACGCCCGGCAAAGTGTTCCTCGCACGAAAATACGTGGGGGCGGGAGCGCGGGCGGCTGGAGGAAGACGAAGACGGGGCTGGCCCACGCGTCAGTCTCTGTTGCGAGGGAGCGAGATTTTCTGTGGCCTCGGATCAGTCTGTGACAACGCGGCAACGAGTCTGTGGCTCCGTGTGGCTCAGTTCCAGCGGTTGACACGTGTAGGGTGGACCCACGGTCAGAGCTTGAATATTTTCCGATTAGTTTGAATTTCCAGATTTAGTTCAAACTTTAGAACCTCATAACGTTTGCTAGGAAGCTCCAAATTTAGTGATTCAAATTGGGTTGGATTCAAGATGAAATGCCCTATCCAAATATGCAACCCAATTTGCATGAAAATCAATATAAAATTCTGGAAAATTCTTTAAAGCTTTTCAGCAAAAGAATTTTTGAGGGGGTTTGGTTTATCCAAAAATCCCCAAATTTTTCCAGGATATTCTTTAATATATTAGGAGCCTTATGTAAAAGTTTCAGCTCATTTGGAGTTGATTTAGTTGGGGTAATTCAGATTTCAAGTTTCAGTATTCAAATAAATACAGAAACATTTTCAGAGAATTTCCAAAAGTTGGAAATTCCGTAATGGGCATTCCTTAGATCCAAAAATCCTAGGAAAATTCATGCATGATCCCTGAGCTATGTAAGAAATTTTAGTTCACTTGAATTTGCATGAAAGTGCAAATCTATTCAGAATTAATTCCTTTTTGCCTAAATGCTTAGGGAATTGTTCTGGGTGATCCACTTAGTGAAATATTCTGAATTTTGGTCCAGAGGACTTTCTTCTGACAAGGAACTCCCAAGAAAATTATCAGCTCCATTGGAGCCCTGGATCAGTAGTGTTCTGTTCAACTAATTAGGTGATCACCACCCAAGTGATGAACCTCACTTCTCACTTGATGAGAGTACTTAAACACACACCCAAACCACTAGCACCAGTGTCATTTTAAATTTTTAAACAGAGTTTCAGTTTTAAACTTGTCTTTAGCACTTGTTAGCAAAAGTTTTATAATTAAACATGTATGCATATTCGTAACGTGTAGTGATTAAACGTGGATAAGTGAAGATTTGATCATGGAGCAAGAAGGCAGTGATTGAACTTCAAGTCATCAACAACTAACTTCATATTATCTGACTTTAGTCACCTGCAAAACCAAGGCAGCCCCGGTTTTCATTTAAGTTGTTTTCTAAAGTTTTTACTTTGTTCACTACTATGGGTCAAAGTTTGTATGTGCATTAGGTCAAGAGTGTTTTATACCCCACTTGCATAACCAAAAATGAACACTGAGGTCAAGGGTAGAATTGTGTCATCGCTGTAGAATAAGGCCATGCTAAATAGACCAGGGCATCCGGTAGAAGACGAGTAGTTGGAATCTACTCGCGAGCTATAGTTCAGAATATCATAAGTGTGATTGGGAAGGGGAGCAAACTAAAGTTTATATTTCTAAAGATGAGACCGGGCAGAGGGGTTAGACAGCGACAAGACGAGGTCTTGGTCGAGTAGCTCTGCCCGTGTCGGTCAAGGACCGAAGCGTATGCGGCCCTGGGAGCAAGTATTGAGTTGTGTACCGGATGGTTACTGATATATGGGAACCAGGAAACCGATGTACCGGGTTCACTGGATTGTAGAGGCATACCACATCGTCTCGTTAGACCTATGAGCCCGAGACGGCGCGACCGATTCTACAGTTTAGTGGCCTGAGAAAGGTTGCCACGTACGACGTAATGAAGGACGCCAGAGTTGGGTCTTCAGGGGCGGGCGTATGTGTCGAGTTATCCGGGTAGTGTTTGATTCGAATCACCGTCCCTCGCGGTTATGAGTACCACTTGCTCACTGCGCTGTGACGTAGTAATCAAGTTGTGTGGGAATAGTTTGCAAAGTTTTAAATGCTGTTATGCTAATTATAAATTGCATGAAAACCATGTTTGAACTAGAGATAGAGCACACTAAAGTTATTTTTCCACCTTGAGACAAGTAACATTGGAATGAAGCGTTTCTTATTTGATTGTGGAGTTCCAATGTTGCTGGGCGCAAGGTCACTACTGTTATGGCTAAAATCTGAAAGTTAAGTACGAACTAGTAGGCGAGTCTTTCCGCAAATTACAGAACTAGCTCTTAAGTTACCCTCATGTAGAGTTTCATGCTTTAGGAGAGACGGTTAAGTCTTGCTGAGCCTTTGTGCTCACTCTTGCTATATAAGTGGTTTTGCAGGTAAACCTTGACGCTATAAAGAAGGTTGTCCGGTGAGACTCGGGAACTTCCGAGTCATGTCACACTCGGAGAACCTAGCCGCTGCCATGTCTTCGTGTTGCTAGCGAGAGGAGTCCGCGGGCTGGACCCCTTCTCGAGTGCTTCTTAGATATTCAACGTGAGTTGTTTATAGATTTCCGCTGTAGCTATTTTATGTAAATTCTTTACGAAGAACAATTATAAGATTCCGTTTTTGATTTATGTAATACATTGTTCCTTATTTGTGTGCTGTTGGGTGCCGCATAACACGGCACCACCCAATGCGATTCCCGGGCGAGGCGGCATGGCCCCGTGATCGAGGTCGGGCCCTCTCAGCGTGGTATCAGAGCCGCATTGGTAATAGCACACGGAATAAGGATCGTATTACGACAAAAACTTAGGATACGGTGAGGAAACGGTATTAGGCCCACATAAGGACTATAGTAGTATAGTTACTTAAGTGGCATGACTAACATACTTGTTATAATTCTGAAATTTTATTTATGTAACGACGCACCTACGTTCAGGTAAGAATGGTAAGGAACGCCACCGAAAGCGGTTCGCTTTCGGTTAGCTCCCCTGATGAGGAAAGTGGTTTAGGGCTAGATCTCACAGCTTGGTGTGAGATGTTAATATGAAACTCTTGGACTCTTCATGTTCCTGAGTTCATATGAAACGCTGATCCTTAGCGTGCATTAGGCAAGTAAGTGGAGACCCCATCGTGTGGTCAGTAACACGATAGTGTGTTCGTCTGGAAATAGCCCAGGAGGACATATGCAGCGCTTGCCATCGGCGTGCCCTGCAGGGCAGTAGGTGGTATCCGTTGGGTTGATAACATTCCCAACCGTGACGACCCGTTCATGACATACTCGGGTTCCCCGTCGTGTGGTGTTGAAACACGATCACGTACCTTGAGATGTGGCTTAACTCAAGGACGGCCGTATGACAATGATACGGGCGTTTGTATTTACTTTCAATTATGGAAGTGCCTGAAGTGAGAAAAACTTTGAGTGCACCACTATTGAGTGTTTTTCTGCAGGTACCAACCACGTACGTATTCCGTGTAGTACACGTGTGCGAGAGACCGTCTTAGTGCTACTGATAAAACGGATATGCCGGTATAATCCGGTTTAGGATTTTCTTTTGGTGAGGCTACGTAGTACCGACATGTTCTTACGGTGCATCGACACTGTACTAAACATATTATCCTCTTCCCTATCAAGAAATGATTCATGAACTAAATTTTGACTAAAAATGGAAGTTTGAAACAAATATTAGTTACCAAACTCTTATTTTGAGCTAAGATTCAAATGAGAGTATAACTAGGTATCAAAGTTTTCAAAAACAGAGTGCTCTGTTTCTGGCAGAAATTCTTGCTGGACTTTAACAGAGCATAACTCTGAGTAGCTTGACCCAAATAAGGTGTATGATACAGTTCTAGAAAGATTTTCAAGTGCTCTACAACTTCCTTGTAGGCCTCCAGAGCAGAATCACACGTTACATGGGTGAAAAGTCCAGTTGAAGGCGAACTGTTCAGAACCAGGACAGTACCAAAAACCTCTCTGGACCTTTTCTGTTTTTAAGCCATAACTTCCTGTAGAAAAATCCTTAAGGAGCACATAAGTACTTGTTGGAAAGCTACTGAAGTTTACTAAAACTTTGGTATTGAACTCAAGTCAAGAATTGTTGATAACTTGAGTAAAATTTGGAGGTTGTGTGAACTGGTCAGGGTAGTCCCGCTGATTAGATTAGCGTACTTAAGATTTGTTTAAACATGAATGTGGTTATGCTTTCGTAAAGTTCATGACATGTTCATGTTTTACTTATCTTTACTTACTACTGAGATAGAATTTTGATTGACTCAAAATTTTGCTTCTTAGATATTCAACGTGAGTTGTTTATAGATTTCTGCTGTAGCTATTTTATGTAAATTATTTACGAAGAACAATTATAAGATTCTGCTTTTGATTTATGTAATACATTGTTCCTTATTTGTGTGCTGTTGGGTGCCGCATAACACGGCACCACCCAATGTGATTCCCGGGCGAGGCGGCACGGCCCCGTGATCGAGGTCAGGCCCTCTCACTTTGTACATCCGGGGTGTAGGGAATAAGGTGAGTCATGTGCCTCCTTTAATATCGTGTCACGGATGTGCTTCACGTTAGGCACACAAAAATCCTTTTCCCTAACCAAAGCGTGCCTTTCTCGTCTTCCTTGAAATCCTTTTCTATGCCCTGTCGGATTCTTTCCTTGATTTCCTCTTCCGTTGCTTGGCCATCTCGTATCTCTTGTTCCAGCAAGGAGTTCAGTTCTATCACCTCCGTCTAGTTCAAGAACCCGAGATGTAATGGTTCGAACTCCTTACGCAGCTCGGGTGGCAGCTCCCGAACCATGAGTTGGTGACATGTTCCCTTTTGGCTCAACGCATCAGCTACTACATTGGCCTTTCCGGGGTAATAATTGATTCCAACATCATAATCCTTGATGAGTTCCAACTATCGACGTTGCCTCAAATTGAGACTTTTTTGCATGAATATATACTTGAGGCTTTTGTGTTCCGTATAGATCTCACATCGGTGGCCAAGGATATAATGCCTCAAATCTTCAAGGCATGTACCACGGCTGCAAGTTCCAAATCATGTGGTTGTCTCGACGCATAGGCTACAACTTGTCCTTCGTGCATGAGCACACATCCAATCCCTTGTCTTGATGCGTCACAATATATGTCGAATCTTTTGCTCACGTCCGGCAATACCAAAACCGGCGCTGTGGTTAGTCTTTTCTTGAGCTCCTCAAAGCTTTCTTGGCACACTAGTGTCCATTGAAATGCTTTTCCCTTCATTAGCAATTCAGTCATAGGCTTCGCTATTTTGGAGAAATCCTTGATAAACCGGCGGTAGTATCCAGCCATCGCAAGGAAACTCCGAATATCTCTTACATTGTGCGGTTGATTCCACTTCAAAACATCTCTCACTTTTCCGGGGTCAACCGATACTTGTCCTTTGGATATGATGTGGCCTAGGAATGATATCTCCTTTAGCCAAAACTGACACTTGCTGAATTTAGCATACAATTGATGCTCTCACAGTTTTCGCAATGTCAATCTCAAGTGTTCTTATTGTTCTTCCTCGCTTTTCGAATACACCATGATATAGTCGATGAAAACCACGACAAACTTGTCCAAGTACTCCATGAAGACCTTATTCATGAGGTACATAAAGTATGCGGGTGCATTCATTAACCCAAAAGACATAACGGTATACTCATATGAACCATACCGTGTTCGAAATGCAGTCTTGGGTATGTCGGAGGGCTTAATCTTCAGCTGGAAATATCCCGACTGAATATCAATCTTCGAGAAAATTCGAGCACCTTTCATTTGGTCGAACAGGTCCTCTATACGGGGCAGCGAGTATTTATTCTTGATCGTCACCGCATTGAGAGACTTATAATCCACACACATCCTTTGGGTCCCATCCTTCTTGTCTACGAAGAGCACGGGGGCTCCCCATGGTGATGAGCTTGTGCGTATGAAACCCTTTTCTAGCTGCCCTGAATTTGCTTCTTAAGTTCCACTAGTTTATTAGCGGGCATCCTATACGGCCTTTTCGCTATAGGTGCAGTTCCAGGTACTAAATCAATGGCAAATTCAATGTCCCGGTCAGGTGGCATACCTGGAAGTTCTTCTGGGAACACATTTGAAAATTCTTGAACCACCGGAATGCTTTCCAATGTTGCTTCTTCGACGTGGTTCAACACTGCCTTCTCGGTCGCCGGTTGGTCTGACTCGAACTCAATACGAGTACCGTGCTCATTTGTCAACTGCACGCTCCTCTCAGCACATTGAACTACTCCGTTATGCTTGCTTAACCAATCCATTCCAAGTATTATATCAATCCCTTGGGAATCCAAGACAATAAGGTTGGCAAGAAAGTCTACCCCCTTATTTTATGGTTTACTTTTGGACATACTATATTAGTCCTCATCTCTCCACCGGGAGAGTTAACCAACATAGTGTGTTTCATGTGTGATATGGGCAGATTATACTTGGTAACATACTTGAATGATATAAATGAACGCGATGCTCCAGAATCAAATAAAACAGTGGCTGGGTTGGAGTTGGCAAGGAACATACCAATCATGACGTCCTCAGCTTGTTGTGCTTCCTCAGCGGAGACATGATTCACGTTGCCACGAGCGTAGTTCTGCTGTCCACGGTTACCTTGATTAGCTCCTCCGTTCGGCCGTGGGTTCTGCTTGGGCACGTTGGTCGGCTGTCCAAGGCCTTTCTTCGGGCATTAACTTGCAAAGTGTCCCGCCTCTCCACATGAAAAGCATGCTTTGCTGCCCATAACAGCAGGAATGTTGGGGCGAGGCTGGTTTTGAGCATAGGCGCCCATGTTGGGACGGGGCGCAGGAGGTAAAGGCATACGAGGTGCTTGCATAACAGGACGTTGCTGTGGTGGCTGATTAGGGCGAGGTGGATTGTAGGGCGAAAAGTAGAAGCGGACAAGCCATACTATGGTGCAGCTAGTGGCATGAAACGGGGACATACATTGCTCCCTTGTGGCTGGTATGACATCTTTCTCTTGCCCTCTTGCTCGATCTCACGGATCTTGCTCTCAACCACTATAGCTTTGTCAATGAGCTTCTGGAAGTTTGCATAATCATTGTTGAGCAGCTGAACTTGGATCTCATTGTTCAATCCTCTCATGAACAAGTATTGCTTCCTTTGATCCGAGTTGACATCTTCTGGAGCATACCTTGACAACTGCGTGAACTTGTTGAGGTACTCATTCACGCTCTTCCTTCCCTTGGCGGAGACCTTCAAACTCTTGCCTTTTAAGCATCATGACTCCAGCAGTGACGTAATGAGAGCGGAAACTCTTATTGAATTCAGCCCAAGTGATAGTCTCCTGGTTGACATGAGCATTGCAAAGAGCGTCCCACCAGTCAGCGGCTGCTTCCATAAGTTGGTGCGATGCGAAGAGAACTTTCTCCCGATCATTGCACTGAACAATAACAAGCTTCTTTTCCATTGACTTCAACCAATCATCAGTCTCAATGGGATAATTAGCTTGTGCAAAAGTAGGCGGCCTAGTCCTCATGAACTCTCCCAATCTGTTGTGAGCTAGCGGTGGTGGCGGTGGGGGTGTAGGAACGGGGTTAGGATTGTTGTTGCTGTTGGCTTGCAGCTGTCCCAACATTTGTATCATAGTTTGCATGAGCTGGTTCTGCATAGCCATCAACCGTTCAAGGTTGTTTGCATCAGCCCCAGGGTTAGCATTTTCAGGAACTTCAATGTTGCCATCCTCTTGTGGTTCATTGTTGCCACGAGCGTTCCTCCTTTGACGGCTGTCATTTTCCCTCACCATCTGTGAGAGAGAGTAGAGTCGAATTGAAGTTTAGATTGATCCCCCAACTATATGCATCAAGGTGTATGTACTAAATATCTTCTTTTATTAATTTCAGCCTATATGAGAATGTGAACACATGCCGAAGCATCTCACATCTCTCCACTATGTGTGGATGTGGACATTCACCGAAGCGTCCCACAACTCACATCAGCACACAAACACAAGCAATCATCACAAAAGTTTAACACACCACTCTTATTCAAGCTACTACGATTTAAACGTTCCTATTACAGCTTATTCAATGGGAATCCTAAACTTAATCATGTGAATCGGTGCTGTTCTCGCCATGTGACGGGGGCGGTCCATACATGGGTGCACGCCATGGTGAGTCGGCAGTCCATGTAGGTTTAGATGGCGCTGGTGATCCATTCGCTCCCGCGTTGGCACGAGTCTCCTTCTGTTTTTCCAGCAAGTACAGCTTCTTGCGGAGGTAACAGATCTCTTCTTGTGCGCTTGCGTATCAGTTTCCTAACTCCACGAGCAACCTTTGAGACTTGTCAGCAGCCTGTGGGTTGTAAAGGGCTGTTACATGGGGTCCAATGATCTCCCTTGTGCCACTCTTCTGACACGGGTGCAGCTCAAAAGTGGTGCCCTCAAGCTGCTTATGGAAGGCGTAGCACAGTCCGGTGAGTGCTTCCCATGCAGCATCATCGATAGCTTCTGCCCTTGTAGCTCTCCATGTGGGTGTGAAGTGCCGAGTGAAAACCCTACCATTAGATAGGATGGTTACATCAGCCTTCCACTCTTCATGTCCGAGACAAGGGACTTTCTTGAGAAGATATTCCGGGTATAAGCTGCAGCTATCCAGAAATTCTTTGAGCTCCCTAGATATGTGTCCTCTTTCCATTCCGTCTGACCGAAATTCTTGAGCTGAGTGGTTGGCCCGTTCATCACCTTCATTATTGGTCTCAGCAAGGGGTGGCTCCTCTTCGGATTCATCTCCTCCCAACATAGCCTCATGAGGCTCCACGGGGTGTAAGCCCGCGTGAAACTCCTCCTAAGGTGCGTACCAATGCTGTTCTTGTGGATCATCCTCCATATCGTCTTCGAATGGTTCCACCTGTTCCAGATCCTCTTCCTCATGCATAGAGCTATTGATTTCCTCTTCATCATGAGGTTCCATCTTTACCTCCTCCCAATATGGTCCATCGGACACCTCAATGGGGTTGAGTGCACTCCCACGCTGTGGTGGACGAGTTCTTATGCGTGGTGTGCTCCTGATCACCTGCATCTATAAATAAGACATGAGGAACTTTAGAGAAGGAAGGAATAACTCCAGAGCTTCAGAAGTTATGGAGCAAGAAAGCAAAGGTGTTGCTGTCCATAAGAAGAGAAAAGGAGGGGCTGAAAATAGCACTTTGCGGTGGCTGAATTGACAAGTAAAAGTGCAGCAGCAAGCAATTTTCAAAAAAAAAGCAGTCTATAGGGGTGTGCCTAGGTGTTTTAGAGTGTCCATTCTACCTAGACTTGTATCCTATGGTCAACGTGGCTCTGATACCAATCTGTGACACCCGGTTCCGAAAACAGAACCAAGTTAATGCATATGTGTGCCCAGGATGTTCATCACACATACACATGTAATCCACAAATTGAATTCAGAATATAACCATGAATAAATAGTGTTTAAATACTTTATTACATCGACTCATTGTCTCACTCATGAATCTCTAACTTATTCTTGCAGCGGAAGTCTCTAAACGACAGCGGAAATAACTAAATAGCAACAGGCTCCATCTTCAACTCCACAGGCATGTTGACGGTAGTTCGCATGCCTAGTACTCCATATGGTCCTCGAAGTACTCTTCTCCTGTTGCTAATGTCTATGTGATAATGCAAGGGTGAGTACATGTCGTACTCAGCAAGTGCAGGAAAAGTATGACATGTAGCTTACAACAAGGTAGGGAATAAAAAGGCTCATTGCAGCAAGCAAATTTTATTTCACAAACATGATAAAAACAACAACTATTTTTAGGTGAAATTTATCCCATCATAATCAAGTAGTTCAGCAACATTCTCACATCATAATTCACCATTTATCAAGTCTCGTCCAACCATTAATCTTTCTCAAGTTCATCTCATACTCATAAATATTCATAACCATCTCATATTCATATAATCGAAACCAACTTCATTGTCACGACTCAAAACAGTCCCAAAACCAATCCCAATGACGATACCATAACCATACCGAATATCCATCCCAAGTTTTCCCTCTAATCATGGAAGTTGGCCAGGTGCTTGTGACCGGAAACACGGTTATCATGATAGTTTTACACTCTGCAGAGGTGGCACCACTTTACCCACAAGTTTGTGATTTCGTCACCCGTCGGGACTGCAGAACCTCCATTATACCAGTACACAACCGTCGGTGTATGGCCAAGAGATCACAAAATAGCCTTTACAAAGGGGCTACTAGATGTATGGACTCACTAAGGTTTCACCGGCAGGCTCGAATCTCCATTCTCCCACCCACGGGCCCCCTCTTGTGCCATGCAGTTCCGAGGGTAGTCCTCTCTCGACTCCTATTCCCCGCGCCATCCACGATCCATAACAAGTTAGCAACACACCTAATTAGTCAGCTAAGCCGCACCCATATTTGGCCTTGTGGTGGCACTGTTATCCTGGCATGTGCTGGCATGAACCGGTCCTTAGATCTACGGCAAGTAAACCACCATCTCATTCAGCAACATCCACAAACCAAGCTTGCCTAGATCACCCCCGATTCCATGCTCATTAACACCATCAAGTTCTCATCATCATTATTCATATGAGTGCAGTAGCTAACCATGTTTTAATTCAGCTTCCCGTATGCCGTGGATTAAGCGAAGCGGAAAAAATGACCATACCTGACTCATCAACTTTCCCGGCGACAAGGATGGTTAACAAAACTAGTAAACTCCTATAAAAGGGTGTCCCATCAAGTTGACTCAAGCATACACGTTTCGCAAATGAAATAGTTTCAAAACATGGGATCAATATGGTCAAGGGGCACTTGCCTTGCTCTCGTGGCTCTTGTTGTTGGAGTGTCTCGAAGTCTTGATGCTGTAGTTCTTCATAGATAGCCTCTTGAGATTGTCCTTCTACTCATGAGCACACACATACAAAATTTACAGTAATCAAACATCATGCACAACTTTACTCAAGATGCAATGGTGTAGATGAATGCAAATCCTTTGGTGCTGTTTTATTAAACCAGTTTGTACGTGTTCTTTCATGTTTTAATGGGCTTTCATGGTGTTTTATGATTAACAAGGGTGTAGGGATCAAGTGTGTACGTGGTGATGATCTTTACTCAAGATCTAGATCAATTCCACCATCAAAAACCCGATCAAAACATGATCTGTCCACACGTAAAAGTTTCTGATCGAAGGAAGCAAAGAAAATGGATACGCAGAAACAGCGATGATGTCATAAGATGGTAACGAAGACCTATCTTACTTCCTTTTGGTGGCAGGGCCTTCCTCCTAACAATGGCAGCAGCGGGGGCTCACCAGCGACTGAACTCCGGCGAGGGGGGGGGGTGTGTGTCCAACTCGGCGAGTTGGGGCTAGGGCCTCCAAGTCGTCGAATCAGGAGGGTGAAAAAGAAAAGGGGTTACAGCCAAGGAGGTGGTTCTGGGTTCTATTTATAAGGGGAAAAAGAGGAGTCCTACTCCGATTGGAGTTCAAATAAGAGTCCTATTCAATTTGTTTTGGAACTTAACAAACTTATCTCCAATTGTTTGGTGCGGCAGCAATGCAGGAGAAATTTTGTCGGTACCCTCAGTACCGGGTACTCCTGCACACAAGAGAAAAACCGCCTAAGGACCTCGCATCTCCGCAGTGGTGAGCTCCGGAGGTGCCACGTGTCCAGCGGGGGCCGGTCCTTGCTTCTCCTCAGAGGCGAGCTCCAGACCTGCCATGTGGCCACTGCCAGGGTGAGCTCCGAAGGCACCATGTGTCCAGCAGGGTCAGGCCTCCCCTCTCCTCAAAGGCGAGCTCCGAGGATGCCACGCGACCAGTAGAGCCGGGCCTCGCCCCCCTCCGTAGGGGTGAGCTCCGAGGACGCCACACGTCCAGCGGGGTCGGACTTCCCTTCTCCTCAGTGGCGAGCCCTGGGCCTGCCATGTGTCCGGCGGGGCCGGGCCTCCCTCCTCTCCTCAGTGGAGAGCTCCGAGGGCGCCACGTGTTCAGCGGTGCCGGACCTCCCCTCTCCTCAGAGGCGAGCTCCGGTGGCGACACATGTCCAGCGGGCCGGGGCCTCTCCTCTCCTCAGAGGCGAGCTCCGGTGGCGACACGTGTCCAGCGGGCCGGGGCCTCTCCTCTCCTCAGAGGTGAGCTCCGGTGGTGACACGTGTCCAGCAGGGCCGGACCTCCCTCCTCCTCAGAGGTGAGCTCCGAGAGCGACACGTGTCCAGCGGTGCCGGACCTCACCCCCTCCGCGGAGGTGAGCTCCGCAGGCGACATGTGTCCCGTGGAGCCAGACCTCATCCCTTCTACAGGGGTGAGCTCCGAAGGCGCCACGTGTCCCGTGGGGCCGGACCTCATCCCTTCCACAGGGGTGAGCTCCGAAGGCGCCACGTGTCCCGTTGGGCCGGACCTCATCCCTTCCGCAAGGGTGAGCTCCAAAGGCGCCATGTGTCCCGCTGGGGCCGGAACTCATCCGTTCCGCAGGAGTGAGCTCCGCGGGCGCCACGTGTCCCGCGCCCTGGGAAAGTGTTGACATCGCACTTCGACAAATTGGAATTGGCTCATTTCAGCTATCTTTTTCCCATTCCCCACCTGTTACACCCTCATTTTCGGTTTCTGCATATATTCATGTTCCATGAAGAGAAAAACATTTTAAAGAAAGTAGGAACAGAGAAAAATATAAAAAAGGTAGCCAATAAGAGCCGAATCCAGTTCACCGAGAGCGCCGAAGACAACTTACCGCGGCCCGCTGGCCACGTGGCGTGTTCGGAGCTCATCCCTGCAAAGTGGGAGAGGTCCGCCGCTAAACTGGCTACGTGGCAGGCTCGGGGCTCATCTACGCAAAGGGGGAGAGGTCCGACCCTGTAGGACACGTGTTGCCCCCGGAGCTAGCCTCTGCGGAAGAAGCAAAGGCATTTTCCGCCGGACGCATGTCACCTTTGTAAAATCCCCAAAATTGGTAGCAAGAAAATTCTGCTCATGTGCACTTATGAAAAATGAGGAGAATGAAAACTTTGAATTATAATGGGGTAAGTTCAAAGTGAGGGTTTAGAATTCCCAAAACTTTCAAACATGGAGATCTAAATTCATAACTTGGATCTTCATAGTCCAAATATTCACCCTTCCAAATTTCAGCTCATTTGGAGGAGTTTGAATATTTGTTTGGGATTAATAGAGGAAGCCCTCTAATCTGGATTTCAAATTCAGTTTCAAATTCCAATTCCCTCAATTTGCAAATTTGGTTCCACAAGTGTGTTCCTCACATTTGAATTAGCATCCATGCCAAAAATCAGAAATTTTGGGCCTGGTTTGCCATATTTTTGAGGCAATACAAAGTGGAGAATTCAAACTCCTTTTCAAATTCAAATGATCAAACCCCATTCAAATTCTACACCAGAATTCAAACTATTTGAATTCTGCAAATTCAAACCATGACTTTGGGAGGAAGCAAAGGATTTAATTTGGAGAAAAATATCAGAGCTATTAGGTGAGGTGGGACCCACATGGCAGTGACACATGAAATAACAGGGGCAATTTGCTTCTGTTCGAGTCCTTCTCGAGCTGCCACCGTGCTGTATTTCTCTCCACCGAGCTGCTTGGAAAACTTGCACCCGAAGTAGCAATTGCTGGCGTGGATTGCTACATGGTAAAGATCAGCAGCTGCCTAACTCAACCGTGGTTCTTCCTCTTCCTTGCACGAGCAAATCCCTGAGTACCGCTCCCTCTCAGCGCTCACGAGCAACACACCTCGTGGCCACCCCGTGTGTCTCTGCTCCTCATCCCGATCAGCCTACAGCCACTGTGGCGCCCAGCTGAGCTGACTAGGAGGTGCGCCTGCCTCCACTGGACGTCATCCACCCTTCCCCAGCTCGTCCCCGGCCTCCCCTCGCTGTGCCCGAGCCGTTCTTCGCCGGAAGAAAGCAGAGCACCGTCGCCCTCACTGCTCCTCGAGTTCCAGCCGCTCCAACGCCTCTACTGCACGTCCAGCACCTCCCTAAGGTGCGCCAAGGTGTGTAGATCATGCTACCGCAGTCCCCTTGCCCTTCCCCATCACTGTCTCGCCGGAATTTAGGTTTTGGCGTCTGTACACGTGAAGAACCGACCCACACCAAAACTGGAAATTCGTCCAACGTGGTTGATCATCGGTTCTACAATTCAAGACACAGAAACTAGTGACCCTAGTGCCCTCCCACGCCAAAGCACACATCAAACCGTCCACCACAGGCCCCGGGCGACGAGAAATCGCTGGCGGCGGCAAAAACGGGTCGGTCCTCCGGTGAACCCTATGTTCCGGCCATTTTCTGCAAGGTTTAACCTGCGTTCCATGTTCCCCGATCATTGGTGATGCTTTAGGGCAAGGTAGCTCGAGGGGAGAAGCTTCGGACGCGCCAGAACACGCTGATGCCGAGCTCCCGAGCCGTCCCACCGGTGCCGGCCTGTTTTCGGCCGTTTTCATGCGTGGAAACCTTGCCGGCAGCTGCGCCATGTTCCCAGGAGCATGTAGGGCGAAACCGGAGCTAATTTGGTGGAGAAATGAGGGAGAACGAGCTATGCCATGATTTGAACTGGTGTGCACGCGCGCCTCTGGCGGGAGGTTGAAGAAGGACCTGACCAGTGGGCCCCCTGTTAAGTCTCTGTGTAGATTTTAAACAGAGAGCTATCACAGTTTGAAAAATTCATAACTTTGTGTAGACAGCTCCAAAAACGGTGATACAAATTTTGTCTGAATCTTTAGGAGGATTACTTTACAGAGGAATAAATTGCATGCTATGAAAGTGCCCAGGAATTTCTGTAGAATTGTTTTTATTAAATCCTTTAGGGATTTATTACAGGAGCAATTCTTTATGAAATATTCCCAAATTTGGGAAGCTAGTCCTTTTCATAGTGTCTGACCTCCAGTAAAAAGTTTAGGATTTTTGGAGCTTATTTAGAGGGCTTAATCAGTAGATTATCTCAGGATTAAATAAATTAGCTAAAAATCATAGAATTGATTTCCAGAAAATTGGTTCAAACTTCATACCTCCATAACTTTCTGTAGGGATGTCCAAAATTTGTGAAACAAATTTTGTTCGATTTATCTCAGTCAGTACTCTGCAGAAATGCAAAGAAATTGATCTGAAGATCTCTGCATATTTCTCCAAGATTCATCAAAGTTAAATTTTTGGAAATTTAGTCCAGAATATATCTGTTATGGAATTTCTTCAAATTTGGCCAGGAAGTTCCTCATGACATTACTGATATCCAGTAAAAATTTGAGCTTCATTGGAGTTCATTTGCTAGGTCAAATTACCTTCCCAAATTCAGCCTTTATTTGGAAATTCAAATTTAAACAGAAATTGTTCAGCACTCCTGTCCAAACTTCAAAAATTCATATCTCTCTGATGGTAGCTCCAAAAAAGGGTGAAACAAATTTTGTTAGAACCATGGAGACTTACCCTAATCAGATCTTCCATTTCTAGCTATATCAAAGCTCCTGATTTGGGCTCGAAATTCAGATAAGCATTGTACTTGTAGGAATTTTAAAGACTACATTATGCAATGACATGTCTCCAAATTTGGATCAAATCATCCTTATAGGGCCTAGTATCCACTGTAAAATTCCCAAAGCCAATTAAGGATCCTAAATATAAATAGCTATGAATAGTAGTTCAATTCTTATAAATCCTTAATACTTATACATCTATTTTGCTACATTTCATTTAGTGACCGAAGTTGAGAACGCACCGGAGCCTTTGGACGTCCTGCCACCTGAAGTTGACTTCCCATCTAACTCGCAACCAGGCAAGCCCCGGTTTGCACTTAAGTACCTTTTATAAAATTCTTTATTTGTATCACTTATGTCTAGGGTGAATGTTTGCATTAGAGTTAAGGTGTTTGAAACCCCACTTGCATAACCTTTTAAATCCTATGAAGGGTTGGGTAGATTACAAAGCCGACGAGTAGACAAGTCCCCGCTAATATGCTTAGGACCTCAGTAGAAGTCGAGTAGTTGGAATCTACTCGCGAGGTAAGGTTTATCACATGGTTTGGTCAGAATAGAAAATGGCTTAAGAGTGGTGAAAATGAGACCCAGCAGGGGGGATAGGAAGCAGTGAGCAGAGGTCTCACGTGCGTAGCCCTGTTGGTGTCGATTGAGGACCGAGTCGTGTGCGGTCCTGCTGAACAAGTATCGAACAGTACCGGATGGCATACTGACATAAGCAGGAAACCGATGTAAATGGTTAACCTGGGTGCCGAGGCTTACCCAACCGTAAACAGGAGTGGGTTGAGGGTAGCAAGGTGTAAATCTGCCGGTGGGCACAGTCACGCTCCACGCGGGGACCTCCTACCCTTTACGGATGGACCGGTTCGGTGTTTGGGTTGCCTTTGAAAGGTGGTTGCATACAACAGAGTAGGAAGGGGTGTGGAATCACGCTTCTGAAAGTGGGTGTATGCAACGTGTTGTCCGGGTGTCTCCTGATTGCAATTACCATCCCTCGCGGTTATTTGAGTACCGCTTGTTCACTGTTTCGTGACGTAGTAAGAAGTGAAGTAAGCCAGTTGAATGATAATATGCTATGATGATATATTAATGTTTTGGAAACCATGTATGCTGTAGATGTAGAGCTAATTAAGTTTACTTTCCGCTTTGGGCATCACCACATCGGAGGAAAGCGTTTCTTGTTTGATTGTGGACTTCCGATGTGAGGGCTGCCTAAGGCACATGAATTTGACGCTATAAAACTGAAAGTAAGGATCAACTTATAGGTGTGTCTTTGTAGAAATTTTTTTTTTCCTATCATACACCTCCCTGCATGTAGAGTTCCATGCCTAGGTCAGACGGTTAAGCCTTGCTGAGCCATCGTGCTCACGGTTGCAATATTTGATCTGTATGCAGGTGAGAGCTATGAGGAGGGTTCCGAGATGAGGCGATGCCCCCGTCAGGGTACACGGCCGAGATGGAGCCCTGCACGCCACCGTGATTTCTCCGGTTCCATGCTGCTAGCGTGTAGCGTCCCCGGGCTGGACGGCTGCACTTTTGCATAGTTAGGATGAGAGGCTACTAATGTACATTACATCCGCTGTATAGTTATATTTTGTAAAAGACTTCCGCTGTTTTATATTAAATAAAAGTTTGTATGTTGTTCTTTATTCTTTTCTGGTGTGCTGTTGGGTGCCGCATCGTACGACACCACCCTATGCGATCCTGGAGTGGGTGAACCACAGGGTGGTCCCCACAGTAGGTGGTATCCGTTGGGTTGATAAAATTCCCAACCGTGACGACCCGTTCGCGCTCTACTCGGGTTCCCCGTCATGTGGTGTGAAAACACGACCATGTACCTTGAGACGTGGCTTGACTCAAGGACGATCCGTATGGCAATGATACGGACCGTATGTTTTTACTATGATATGGAACTGCCTGCAATGTTAAAACCTTTGTGTGCATCATTCTTGTGTGTTCTTCTGCAGGTACATTAACCACGTTAGTGCATGACGTGTAGAAACCGTTTGTGAGTGACGTGTTTAGTTCCACCATGTGACACGTATATGCCGGAATACCGGTTTAGGATTTTTCTTTGATGAGGAAACGTAATACCAACTGCATAAAAGTTTATTTTCAAAGAAAAGAATCACAATGAAGTATATGAATTCATTTAGGGGTTAGTAAACTCCTATATTGAACTAAGAGTCAATTGGGAGTATAGGTTCAATCCCAAAAGCATAGGAACAATCTCCCCTGTTTTTGGCAGAAATTTTTCTGAACTTGAACAGCGCATAACTTAAGATTGGTTGAACCAATGGAGGTGTGGGATACCATTCTGGAAAGGTTTAGAAGTCCTCTACAACCTTTCTGTAGAGATCCAGAAAAAAATCTCCCTCCAAAGAGATGAAAATCTCAGATGAGTAGGTACTGTACAGAAACAGGGCAGACCAAATGCTCTCTGGAATTTTCCGTATTTTGACCAAAACACATAGTTTCACCGTTCGACGTCCAGTGGCTGTTGTAAAACAGCGAGTTGGAGTCGAAGGGTTTATGCATTTGACACATCACTTCGAGTTAGTACATGTTTGGGTCCAATACAATAGCGAGGAATTACGCATGCTAACACACTTAACATCCCGTGGTGACCCCGATGGTCGAAATGAACTTTTAAACCCATAAAGTTCAATACTTTGGAACTCGATCGTGTGACACGGTCCAGGGATGTATATGTTGCATAAAGTTTATACTTTATCCATATGTGTGATTGTTATGCGCATTGTTTATCCCATTCTCGCACTACTATTGTATAGACTGGATGGAATAAACCAACATGCGCTGATCGTTTGAATGGTCTGAATGCAGAATGGTGCGGACACATTCAACGCAAGAGGAGGGAGGTCCGAGTCAAGTTCGTGGTGATGAGTCTCCACCTCCGGAGCAAACCACGACGCAGCAGCAACCACCTCCTCCACCACCAGAACTCCCAAGGAACCTGGCGGAGGTTCTCGCCGCAGTGCTCGGCTCGCGAGACGAGCAAACCGAGTTGCTGCGGATGCTAGTCCAGCAAAATGCGTCCCATCAGGGAGGACGCCAAGACAATGGGCAACTGTAACACCCCAAAATCATGTTAAGAGGGGAATTTAAAAATTTTTGGACGTGTTGCATGTTTTGCAACAATTTAAATTCAAACTGGAATTCAATTTAAACTCAAAACAGAAAAGAAATAGAAAAAGAAAAAGGAAAACAGAAAAAAAAACCGGCCAGTGGGCCGAAACCCACCAGCCGGCCCACCCAGCACCCACGCCAGCCCGCATCCGCGCGCGCCCTCTTCTTCCCACTGACAGGCGAGGCCCGCCAGCCCTTCTTCTACCTCGCGCCTGCGCCCGCGATCGGCCGGACTCTCTCTCACACCGAATCCAAACCGACCCGGATTTCTGCGTATCCCAGCCGAATTTTGCTCGTGGGCGACGCAAACTCGATCACAACCGAACGCCGCCCTTCCCCGTCTATAAAAACCCCGACCTCATCCCGTTTTTCTCACGCGATCTGCTGTTTTTACTCCGGTGAGAACCCGAGCCTTCTCCGGCGAATTCTGGCCGATCTACGCTCGGAAATTCCGATCTAACTCGCTAGTCTTGATTCACCGCCTCCGGGGAACCCTGCAGGTGCAGAAAACTCGATGACTTGCGGTTCAAACACAGCGCCGACGAGCCTCGCCGTGGTTTCGCTTCGGACCTCGTCGCCGATCGCTTTCCAGGACCTCCGAGCTCAAGAAAACCCCCGAGGTCAGATCCCCGACCTCCCCTCCACCGATCTATGCCATAAAATCACAGTTCTAGGAAGAATTCTCGAAGATCCGAAAATTTCCGGTGAGATCGCCGCCTCCCGCCGCCGTGCGCCGCCGGGCAGCGCCGCCCGCGCTCGATCAGAGCGACGTGGCCGCTTGTGCGCCGTTTATTTTAAATCGCACGGTAGAGTTTAAATCCCCGCGTACCGGTTCGATGTTATAATCTCAGCCGTCTGTTTTAAATCGGACGGTCCACATCAGCCCCGCCTTATAAAGACTAGAAATCTTACGTGCTACCCCCTGGGGTTCTCGGAAAATAAGAGCTAGCCCCGGAAACTTCTGATCTAGCCCCTGGAACTTCAGAAAATCATGTAAATTCATTTAAAAATCAGTTTTAGCCCCTGGACTTAATAAAAATTAGGAAAAACTCCTCTGTTGTGAGTAGCTAGACCCCTGAAAATTGTTAAAATAATATTATAGACCCTGTAGTGGGGTGAGTTTACCTTTTTAACCCTGTTTGATATTTAATTTAGGAAATTGAATAGGTGGCTAGTATTTAAAATTTAAAAAGTGGGACAAACATATTGTCAAAATTTAATTAAAAACTTTCTCAGTACTTAGAATACTTTGGAGTGAGATAAAAATATATTTTTGGGCTGAAATGAATCTGTTTAATTTATTATTCACATTTATTAGTTATAGGGACACATTTTTAAGTAAAGAATAGTTCTGAAAATAGGGAAAATAAATGTAAAATAGTTTACATCAGAGGAAAAGGTCAAAAATATATTATTAAATATTTTAGATCAGAACCTATTCTGTTTAGATGATGTGTCTTGTTATTTTCATAATAAAGTTCACATTTAGGCATAGGAAATAAATCTGAAAATATAGCAACTAGTAAATGATAAATGAAGTTTCTAAAATCCAAAGAATTCAGTTTAGGGTTGGTAGAAGTTCTGAAGACACATATGGAGTAGGAAAATACCTTTCATGCATACTTGGTAGCTAAAAGGTGTAGTAATTAAGTATAAGGAATTTATTTAAATTGGAAAGTCATATATATAGTATGTAAGCACAAATGTGAATACAAAAGTAGAAATCATATACACATGATTAAAAGTACATGTAAGCCAAAGATCAACACACATGGAGTAACCACAACATATATAATTGTGAATGACTTTCATAAATGTGAATGTGTGATTTGTTTGAAGTGGAAGTGTGAACTATGTCTTATGGATTGCTGCTTTTCTTTTGCTATGTGTGATGGTATGATGTAGAACCTGCTCCAGAGCAAGTTCTTCCTTTTCAAGATCAGGACTACCCATTTCAAGAGCAGCAGGAAGGAGGCAAGTGTCCTTGACCACTTTGATCCTATGCTAGGATGTGTAAATAGAATTATTTGCATTGTCAAATGAAATATGAAACCCATGCTAGTAAGTTTCCCTAGAATTGCATTACCTTGTTTCCTTGTAGCTTGGGTTGGGATTTATTTTATCATGTCATTTATTATTATGCATATGCTTAGCCATGCTTAGAATGGGTTATTTGGGATATGAGATCATCAGTTTATTTTACCATACTCTTGAATGAGATATTGTGAGTTATGTAGAGGTAGGGATCAAGGCAAGTTGGATGTTTTGGTTGTGTGCTGGGTGCACGAGACTCGGGTTTGTGTTTAGTACTTGCCTGTGTAAAATCCCCAAAAAGTGGTAGCAAGAATTTTCAGCTCATGTACACTTAGGAAAAATGAGGGGGAATTAAAACTTTGAATTATAACGGTGTGAGTTCAAAGTTGTGAATCAAACTTCCCAAAAACTTCCAAACATGGAGATCTAAATGCACAGCTTGGATCTTCATAGTCCAAATATTCACCCTTCCAAATTTCAGCTCATTTGGAGGGGTTTCAATATTTGTTTGGGATTAAAAGGAGAAGCCCTCTAATCTGAATTTCAAATTGAGTTTCAAATCCCAATTTCCCCAATTTGCAAATTTGGTTCCACAAATGTGATCTCCACATTTGAATTGGCAGCCACGCCAAAATTCAGAATTATTTGAGTTGGTTTGATATGCTTTTGGGACAATACAAATGGAGAATTCCAAACTCTATTTCAAATTCAAATAATCAAACCCAATTCAAACTTCACCCCTGAATTCAAACCATTTGAGTTCAGCAATTTCAAACCTTAAATTTGGGGTGAAGTAAGGTCTTTAATTCTGAGTTGCTGGATGGAAAATATCAGAGGAATTTTGAAGATTAAAAGGGAGAGGTGGGACCCACCTGTCTGTGAGCCACAAATGAACCGTGTTTCCCTCTGCTCTGGGATCGACAGGCAGCTGCTTTATTCATCATCGATGGTTACCGCCTCAATAGATTTTTACCCACGTGATTCCAGCTCATGTGTGTGATCTCTACTCCTCTGGAACTCCTTCTTATCTCTTGACACGAGCAGAGTTGAGTTTTGCTCCCCGTTCTTCCTTCCTTCGCGCAGGTCTTCCGTTCAGCCAGCAACTTCTCTGATTCCCGCCGAATCTTGCAAAACTACAGGTCTGATTTCTTTTCCTTGAACGTTGATCACTGTAAGTGTGTCGCACATCTCCCTGACAAGGTCTAGGATAGCTCAAGCCCTGACCAAAGAGGAATCAGCGTTGCCATGGCCGCCATGTGAACTGCTTCTCACCTTCCGGCCGCTCCAACGTCTCTCCCGCATGTCCAGCACCTCCCTAAGGTGTGCCAAGGTGTGTAGATCATGCTACCGCAGTCCCCTTGCCCTTCCCCATCACTGTCTCGCTGGAATTTGGATTTTGGCGCCGGTACACGTGAAGAACCGACCCACACCAAAACTGGAAATTCGTCCAACGCGGTTGATCATCGGTTCTACAATTCAAGCCACAGAAACTAGGGATCCTAGTGCCCTCCCACGCTAAATCACACATCAAACCGTCCACCACAGGCCCCGGGCGACGAGAAATCGCCGGCGGCGGCAAAAACGGGTCGGTCCTCCGGTGAACCCTATGTTCCGGCCATTTGCTGCAAGGTTTAGCCTGCGTTCCATGTTCCCCGATCATTGGTGATGCTTTAGGGCAAGGTAGCTCGCCGGGAGAAGCTTCGGACGCGCCAGAACGCGTTGATGCCGAGCTCCCGAGCCGCCCCACCGGTGCCGGCCTGTTTTCGGTCGTTTTCATGCGTGGAAACCTTGCCCGGCAGCTGCGCCATGTTCCCAGGAGCATGTAGGTCGAAACCGGAGCTAATTTGGTGGAGAAATGAGGGAGAACGGGCCATGCCACGATTTGAACTGGTGTGCACGCGCGCCTCTGGCGGGAGGTTGAAGAAGGACCTGACCAGTGGGCCCCCCTGTTAAGTCTCTGTGTAGATTTTAAACAGAGAGCTAGTCAAGTTTCAAAAATCCATAACTTTGTGTAGACAGCTCCAAAAAGGGTGAGACAAATTTTGTCGGAATCCTTAGGAGGAGTACTTTACATAGGAACAAATTGCATGCTATGAAAATGCACAGGAATTTCTGTAGAATTGTTTTTATTAAATCCTTTAGGGATTTATTACAGGAGCAATTCTTTATGAAATATTCCTAAATTTGGGCAGCTAGTCCTTTTCATAGTGCCTGACCTCCAGTAAAAATTTTAGGATTTTTGGAGCTTATTTGGAGGGCTTAATCAGTAGGTTATCTCAGGATTAAATAAATTAGCTAAAAATCATAGAATTGATTTCCAGAAAAATGTTTCAACCTTCATAGCTCCATAACTTTCTGTAGGGATGTACAAAATTTGTGAAACA
The DNA here is from genome assembly GCA_030760725.1 of Neostapfia colusana. Taxonomy (NCBI): domain Eukaryota; kingdom Viridiplantae; phylum Streptophyta; class Magnoliopsida; order Poales; family Poaceae; genus Neostapfia; species Neostapfia colusana. Next base: position 103,983,387 of record JASWHV010000004.1, read on the forward strand.
AATTTTTTTGGATTTCTCTCAGTCAGTACTTTACAGAAATGCAAAGAAATTGATCTGAAGATCTCTGGATATTTCTCCAAGATTCATCAAAGTTAAATCTTTGGGAATTTAGTCCAGAATGTCTCTATTATGGAATTTCTTCAAATTTGGCCAGGAAGTTCCTCATGACATTACTGATCTCCAGTAAAAATTTGAGCTTCATTGGAGTTCATTTGCTAGGTCCAATTACCTTCCAAAGTCCAGCCTTTATTTGGAAATTCAAATTTAAACAGAAACTTTTCAGAACTCCTGTCCAACTTCAAAAATTCATATCTCTCTGATGGTAGCTCCAAAAATGGTGAAACAAATTTTGTTAGAACCATGGAGACTTACCCTAATCAGATATTCCACTATTAGCTATGTCAAAGCTCCTGAATTGGGCTCAAAATTCAGAGAAGCATTGTACTTGTAGGAATTTTAAAGACTACATTGTGCAATGACATGTCTCCAAATTTGGCTCAAATCATCCTTAGAGAGTCTAGTATCTACTGTAAAAATCATAAAGCCAATTAAGGATCCTAAATAGCAATAGCTATGAATAGTAGTTTAATTCTTATAAATCCTTAATACTTACGCATGTATTTTATTACATTTCATAATAGTGACCGAAGTTGAGGACGCACCGGAGCCTTTGGACGTCCTCCCACCAGAAGCTCACTTCTTCTCTGACTCGCAACCAGGCAAGCCCCGGTTTACACTTAAGTACCTTTTATAAAATTCTTTATTTGTATCACTTATGTCTAGGGTGAATGGTTGCATTAGAGTTAAGGTGTTTGAAATCCCACTTGCATAACCTCTTAAATCCTATGAAGGGTTGGGTAGATTACAAAGCCGACGAGTAGACAAGGCCCCGCTAATATGCTTAGGACCTCGGTAGAAGTCGAGTAGTTGGAATCTACTCGCGAGGTAAGGTTTATCACACGGTTTGGTCAGAATAGAAAATGGCTTAAGAGTGGTAAAAATGAGACCCAGCAGGGGGGACAGGAAGCAGTGAGCAGAGGTCTCACGTGCGTAGCCCTGTTGGTGTCGATTGAGGACCGAGTCGTGTGCGGGCCTGCTGAACAAGTATCGAACAGTACCGGATGGCATACTGACATAAGAAGGAAACCGATGTAAATGGTTAACCTGGGCGCCGAGGCTTACCCAACCGTAAACAGGAGTGGGTTTAGGGTAGCAAGGTGTAAATCTGCCGCTGGGCACAGTCACGCTCGACGCGGGGACCTCCTACCCGTTACAGATGGACCGGTTCGGCATTTGGATTGCCTTTGAAAGGTTGTTGCATACAACAGAGTAGGAAGGGGTGTGGAATCACGCTTCTGAAAGTGGGTGTATGCAACGTGTTGTCCGGGTGTCTCCTGATTGCAATCACCGTCCCTCACGGTTATTTGAGTACCGCTTGTTCACTGTTTCGTGACGTAGTAAGAAGTGAAGTAAGCCAGTTAAATGATAATATGCTGTGATGATATATTAATGTTTTAGAAACCATGTATGCTGTAGATATAGAGCTAATTAAGTTTACTTTCCGCTTTGGGCATCACCACATCGGAGGAAAGCGTTTCTTGTTTGATTGTGGACTTCTGATGTGAGGGCTGCCTAAGGCACATGAATTTGACGCTATAAAACTGAAAGTAAGGATCAACTTATAGGCGTGTCTTTGTCGCAAATTCCTTTTCCTATCATACACCTCCCTGCATGTAGAGTTCCATGCCTAGGTCAGACGGTTAAGCCTTGCTGAGCCATTGTGCTCACGGTTGCAATATTTGAGCTGTATGCAGGTGAGAGCTATGAGGAGGGTTCCGAGGATGAGGCGATGCCCCCGTCAGGGTACACGGCCGAGATGGAGCCCTGCACGCCGCCGTGATCTCCGATTTCACGCTGCTAGCGTGTAGCGTCCCTGGGCTGGACGGCTGCACTTTTGCATAGTTAGGATGAGAGGCTGCTTTTGTACATTAGTTCCGCTGTATAGTTATATTTTGTAAAAGACTTCCGCTGTTTTATATCAAACAAAAGTTTGTATGTTGTTTTTTAATCTTTTCGTGGGTGCTGTTGGGTGCCGCATCGCATGGCACCACCCTATGCGATCCTGGAGTGGGTGAACCACGGGGTGGTCCCCACAATTGTGGTATCAGAGCCGCATTGGGAATAAGACGCTTGAAAAGAGCCTAATTTTGAAAACTTAGAAGTAGTCGAGTGAGGATTAGTCTTTAAGCCCGCATAAGGTCTATGATAGTAGTAGTTACTAAGGTGGAAAAGCTAACTTATGTGTTATACATTCTGTAACGACGCTCCGACGTCAGGTAAGAGGTAAGGTACGCCACCGCAGGCGGATCAATTGCGGTAACTCGCCATACGAGTAATTGTATGGAATGATATACCGTGGCTTGGCACGGTAGTGAATATGAGTCTCTGGACCTCTCTATGGTTCTGAGAGCATATGAAGACGCTGATCTCCAGCGTGCTTTAGCCAAAAGTGAGAATACCCCATCGTGTGGTAAGCAACACGATAGTATGCAACTCTTGAACGTTCAATGTTCAAAGGGCCATACGTAGCGCTCGCCATCGGCGTGCCTCAACGGTCATGAGGAAGTAGGTGGTATCCGTTGGGTTGATAAAAATTCCCAACCGTGACGACCCGTTCGCGCTCTACTCGGGTTCCCCGTCGTGTGGTGTGAAAACACGACCATGTACCTTGAGACGTGGCTTGACTCAAGGACGACCCGTATGGCAATGATACGGACCGTATGTTTTTAATATGATATGGAACTGCCTGTAATGTTAAAAACCTTTGTGTGCACCATTATTGTGTGTTCTTCTGCAGGTACATTAACCACGTTAGTGCATGACGTGTAGAAACCGTTTGTGAGTGACATCTTTAGTTCCACCATGTGACACGTATATGCCGGAATACCGATTTAGGATTTTTCTTTGGTGAGGAAACGTAGTACCGACTGCATAAAAGTTTATTTTCAAAGAAAAGAATAACAATGAAGTATAGGAATTCATTTAGGGGTTAGTAAACTCCTATATTGAACTAAGAGTCAATTGGGAGTATAAGTTCAATCTCAAAAGCTTAGGAACAATCTCCCCTGTTTTTGGCAGAAATTTTTCTGAACTTGAACAGGGCATAACTTAAGATTGGTTGAACCAATGGAGGTGTGGGATACCATTCTGGAAAGGTTTAGAAGTCCTCTACAACTTTTCTGTAGAGCTCCAGAACAAAATCTCCCTCCAAAGGGATGAAAATCTCAGATGAGTAGGTACTGTCCAGAAACAGGGCAGACCAAATGCTCTCTGGAATTTTCCGTATTTTGACCAAAACACTTAGTTTCACCGTTCGACGTGCAGTGGCTGTTGTAAAACAGCGAGTCGGGGTCGAAGGGTTTATGCATTTGACACATCACTTCGAGTTAGTACATGTTTGGGTCGAATACAATAGCGAGGAATTGCGCATGCTAACACACTTAACATCCCGTGGTGACCCCGATGGTCGAAATGAACTTTTAACCCATAAAGTTCAATACTTTGTAACTCGATCGTATGACACGGTCCAGGGATGTATATGGTGCATAAAGTTTATACTTTATCCATATGTGTGATTGTTATGCGCATTGTTTATCCCATTCTCGCATTACTATTGTATAGACTGGATGAGCTAAACCCACATGTGCTGATCGTTTGAATGGTATGAATGCAGAATGGTGCGGACACGTTCAACGCAAGAGGAGGGAGGTCCGAGTCAAGTTCGTGGTGATGAGTCTCCACCTCCGGAGCAGACCACGACGCAGCAGCAACCACCTCCTCCACCGCCAGAACTTCCAAGGAATCTTGCGGAGGTTCTCGCCGCAGTGCTCGGCTCGCGCGACGAGCAAACCGAGTTACTGCGGATGTTGGTGCAGCAGAATGCGTCCCATCAGGGAGGACGCCAAGACAATGGGCAACGCCAGCCCCAACAAAGCTCGTATTCAGAATTCATGGCGACCCATCCACCGGTCTTCACGGAGGCCGAAGAACCTTTGGAGGCGGACAGCTTTATCCGCACTCTGGAGGCAAAGTTCGGGCTTCTACGATGCACCGAACATCAGAAGGCGCTGTACGCAGCGCAACAGCTTCAAGGAGAAGCCGGTACCTGGTGGGCGAACTACACCGCCTCCTTACCGGTTGGCCATGCCGTCACATGGACTGAGTTTTGGGAGGCGTTCCGCGCCTATCACATAACTCCCGGCGTGATGGAAATGAAGCTCCAGGAGTTCCTGGCGCTACGACAAGGTGAGAGGAGTGCTCATGAGTACTCATATTCAATCGGCTGGCGCAGTATCCGCCAGGATTTGTGGGCACGGAAGACAACAAGCGCAATGCGTTCTTCTGGGGCCTGAACTCCAAGATGAAGGTCCATCTCGCCCAGAGCAATCGCGGCACATTCAACGACCTAGTTAATGCCACGATTCTACAGAAGAATGCTCAGCGCGAGCGCGGTTCTGACAAGAGGAAACGCAGCGCGCTGACGAGCAGCAGTGGTGGGACGCCACAGAAATACCGTGTGGTGTATCGTTCACCATCTGGTCAGAGATGGCAGCCACCGGCGCGGCCGCCTCAGTTCCGCGGTCGACAATATAATGCGCCGGGCTTTTGACCGACGTATCCACCACAGCAACAGCAGCAGCAAAGGATGGTCCCGCGTGCGCCTTAGTTTCAGCAGCGTGCACCGGGATTCCGTCCTCAAGTCGGCGGGACCCCGACACCTTACACGTGCTACACGTGTGGCCGTGTCGGGCACATTTCAAGAGACTGCCCCGAGCCGCGACAGGGCAGGGGTGCAGCATCATATCAGGGTGCTAATCAACCCCGTAACCAGCCCAAGAAACCAGCACCAAAACCCGGCAACGTCCACCACTTAGCCATCGAAGACGTCCCGGAAGGCGAACCCGTCCTCGCGGGTACGTTCTCTTACCTAGATCATCCCGTAGTCATACTTTTTGACTCCGGTGCCACCCATAATTTCATAAGTCAGTCTTATGTTATTAAATATCAACTGCCTATCATTCCCACAAATAATTCATATTTGATATGTTCTCCGGGTGGGAAAATAACAGCTGATAGAATGGTCTATAGAACACCATTACAGTTGGGTGGGAATCTATATCCGACTTCTCTAATCATGTTAGAGAGTCAAAAACTTGATGTCATTTTAGGAATGTCATGGCTACATCGCCATGGTGCTGTTCTTGACATCATTCCACGTGTGGTTCGTTTAAACTCTCCACTTCATGAACCACATGTTCTTATTCTTGACCGTTTGGTTCAAGAAACCCCAGCCACATATAACACGGAAGCCAAGAAACTTGAGGATATTCGTGTGGTCCGTGAATACCCGGATGTCTTTCCGGATGATCTTCCGGGCATGCCACCCGAAAGAGATGTCGAGTTCAAGATTGAACTCGTACCTGGGAAGACACCAATCTCACGGAGACCATATAAGATGGCTCCGAATGAGCTGGCTGAACTAAAGGAGCAGCTCAACGATTTGATGAAGAAGGGTTTCATTCGACCGAGTTCCTCGCCATGGGGATGCTCGGCGCTGTTTGTGAAGAAGAAGGATGAAACCTTGAGGTTGTGTGTGGACTACCGACCTCTCAACGCCGTCACCATCAAGAATAAATATCCACTGCCCCGCATCGATATTCTCTTCGATCAACTTGTGGGTGCGAGTGTATTTTCCAAGATGGATCTTCGCTCCGGATATCATCAAATCAAGATCCGAGCGGAGGATATCCCAAAGACGGCCTTCTCGATGAGATATGGGTTGTATGAATACCTCGTCATGTCTTTTGGTCTCACCAACGCCCCGGCACACTTCATGTATGTCATGAACTCAGTGTTCATGCCGGAGTTGGACAAGTTTGTGATGGTGTTCATAGACGACATCTTGGTTTACTCCAAGACTGAAGAAGAACACGCCAAACACTTGCATATCGTACTTCAGCGATTAAGAGACCATAAGCTTTATGCTAAGTTCAGCAAGTGCGAGTTTTGGATCAGCCAAGTGCCATTCCTTGGTCACATTATTTCTGCAGAAGGCATTGCAGTTGATCCAAGCAAAATTGAACAAGTGCTGAAATGGAAGTCCCCCACATCAGTCCATGAAGCCAGGAGTTTCCTCGGGTTAGCAGGATATTATCGGAGATTCATACCAAATTTCTCCAAGCTTGCTAAGCCGATGACTGAACTGTTGAAAAAGGGGATCAAATATGTTTGGAGCTCAGCATGTGAAGAAGCTTTCCAAGCATTAGTGAAGCATCTTACAACAGCCCCGGTGTTAGCTCAACTGGATACAACCAAGCCCTTTGACGTATATTGTGATGCGTCTGGCATCGGGCTTGGCTGTGTATTGATGCAAGGAGGAAGAGTGGTCGCCTATGGCTCACGTCAACTTCGTAACCACGAGCAGCACTATCCGACTCATGATCTCGAGCTCGCTGCTGTGGTATTGGCCTTGAAGATGTGGAGGCACTATTTGCTTGGGAACTTAGTGCACCTCTACACCGACCACAAAAGTCTGAAATATATATTCACTCAAAAGGAGTTGAATATGCGGCAACGGAGATGGCTAGAACTGATCAAAGACTATGAGATCGAGATTCACTACCATCCCGGGAAGGCAAACGTGGTTGCCGATGCCTTAAGCCGCAAATCCCATGTCAACAGTCTGTCCATCACCCCACTTGAAGAGGAGGAGCCGAGTCTGTACTTGGTTCCATATGGGGCATTGTATAATCTTGCTCTCGTCCCTACAATACGAGAGGAGATTATGGAAGCGCAGAAGAAAGATGTGGGAATGTCGCACATTCGGAGAAGGATGAAGAATGGCGAAATGAAATGCTTCCGAAGAGATGATAACGGTACACTATGGTTTAAAGACCGTATTGTGGTACCCTGCGACATGAAGCTTCGGAGGAAAATATTGGACGAAGCTCATTTGTCCAAGTATTCTATTCATCCGGGCAGCAACAAGATGTACCAAGATCTGAAAACAAGGTTTTGGTGGACGCGGATGAAAAGAGAAATCGCAAAGTACGTATCCGAATGTGATATGTGTCGGCGGGTGAAAGCCGACCATATGCGTAAAGCCGGACAGCTGCAACCGTTGAACATTCCGGCGTGGAAGTGGGAGGATATCAGCATGGACTTCATAGTCGGATTACCTCTCACGTCTCATAAACATGACTCGATTTGGGTGACAGTCGATCGACTAACCAAGTCGGCTCATTTCATTCCCGTACATACCAGTTACGTGGCCAAGCAATATGCGGAGCTTTATATTGCAAGAATCTTATGCTTGCACGGTGTTCCTTGCTCCATTATTTCACATCGCGGTGTGCTGTTTGTCTCTCGGTTTTGGGAACAGCTGCACGCATCATTGGGGACCAAACTGATCCGAAGCTCCGCGTATCACCCGCAGACAGATGGTCAAACTGAACGGGTGAATCAAGTGCTTGAAGACATGCTACGCGCTTGTGCCATCCACCACGGCAAGAATTGGGACGATCATTTGCCGTTGGCGGAGTTTTCTTACAACAATGGCTATCAAGCTAGCATCAAGATGGCGCCGTATGAAGCTCTCTACGGCCGGAAATGTCGCACACCTCTCAACTGGTGCGAGTCCGGCGAGCGAGTCATCTACGGCATTGAACTGGTGAATGAAGCTGAAGAACGAGTGCGAGTGATACAAGCCAACCTCAAGGCTGCTCAATCTCGTCAGAAAAGCTATGCGGATAAAAGACGCCGTCCTCTCCACTTTGACATCGGGGACCATGTGTATGTCCGTGTATCTCCGATGAAAGGAGTTCACCGTTTCGGTGTGAAGGGTAAACTTGCGCCGCGGTTCATTGGTCCGTTCACCGTTATTGAAAAATGCGGACCCGTGGCCTATCGCCTAGATTTACCGGCGTCGCTCGCAGGCATTCACAACGTCTTCCACATCTCTCAGCTGAGGAAATGCCTCAAACCCTCAGCTGAAATCCGCACTGAAGACATAGAAGTTCTTCAACCGGACCTAACGTACACGGAGTATCCAATCCGGATCATCGATGAAAAGACTCGTGCCACAAGAAACCGGACCTTATGGTTCTACAAGGTCTTGTGGAGTAACCATACCGCTGATGAGGCGACATGGGAAAGCGAGGATTATCTACGAGCGTATTATCCGGACTTGCTATCATCATATACCCGGTAAGGTTTTCCCCACTTTACTTTTCCTTTGGAATCTCGGGATGAGATTCTTTTTAAGGGGGGAGGGATGTAAAATCCCCAAAAAGTGGTAGCAAGAATTTTCAGCTCATGTACACTTAGGAAACATGAGGGGGAATTAAAACTTTGAATTATAACGGTGTGAGTTCAAAGTTGTGAATCAAACTTCCCAAAAACTTCCAAACATGGAGATCTAAATGCACAGCTTGGATCTTCATAGTCCAAATATTCACCCTTCCAAATTTCAGCTCATTTGGAGGAGTTTCAATATTTGTTTGGGATTAAAAGGAGAAGCCCTCTAATCTGAATTTCAAATTGAGTTTCAAATCCCAATTTCCCCAATTTGCAAATTTGGTTCCACAAATGTGATCTCCACATTTGAATTAGCAGCCACGCCAAAATTCAGAATTATTTGAGTTGGTTTGATATGCTTTTGGGACAATACAAATGGAGAATTCCAAACTCTATTTCAAATTCAAATAATCAAACCCAATTCAAACTTCACCCCTGAATTCAAACCATTTGAGTTCAGCAATTTCAAACCTTAAATTTGGGGTGAAGTAAGGTCTTTAATTCTGAGTTGCTGGATGGAAAATATCAGAGGAATTTTGAAGATTAAAAGGGAGAGGTGGGACCCACCTGTCTGTGAGCCACAAATGAACCGTGTTTCCCTCTGCTCTGGGATCGACAGGCAGCTGCTTTATTCATCATCGATGGTTACCGCCTCAATAGATTTTTACCCACGTGATTCCAGCTCATGTGTGTGATCTCTACTCCTCTGGAACTCCTTCTTATCTCTTGACACGAGCAGAGTTGAGTTTTGCTCCCCGTTCTTCCTTCCTTCGCGCAGGTCTTCCGTTCAGCCAGCAACTTCTCTGATTCCCGCCGAATCTTGCAAAACTACAGGTCTGATTTCTTTTCCTTGAACGTTGATCACTGTAAGTGTGTCGCACATCTCCCTGACAAGGTCTAGGATAGCTCAAGCCCTGACCAAAGAGGAATCAGCGTTGCCATGGCCGCCATGTGAACTGCTTCTCACCTTCCGGCCGCTCCAACGTCTCTCCCGCACGTCCAGCACCTCCCTAAGGTGCGCCAAGGTGTGTAGATCATGCTACCGCAGTCCCCTTGCCCCTTCCCATCACTGTCTCGCTGGAATTTGTATTTTGGTGCCGGTACACGTGAAGAACCGACCCACACCAAAACTGGAAATTCGTCCAACGCGGTTGATCATCGGTTCTACAATTCAAGCCACAGAAACTAGGGATCCTAGCGCCCTCCCACGCCAAAGCACACATCAAACCGTCCACCACAGGCCCCGGGCGACGAGAAATCGCCGGCGGCGGTAAAAACGGGTTGGTCCTCCGGTGAACCCTATGTTCCGGCCATTTGCTGCAAGGTTTAGCCTGCGTTCCATGTTTCCGGATCATTGGTGATGCTTTAGGGCAAGGTAGCTCACCGGGAGAAGCTTCGGACGCGCCAGAACGCGTTGATGCCGAGCTCCCGAGCCGCCCCACCGGTGCCGGCCTGTTTTCGGCCGTTTTCATGCGTGGAAACCTTGCCCGGCAGCTGCGCCATGTTCCCAGGAGCATGTAGGTCGAAACCGGAGCTAATTTGATGGAGAAATGAGGGAGAACGAGCCATGCCACGATTTGAACTGGTGTGCACGCGCGCCTCTGGCGGGAGGTTGAAGAAGGACCTGACCAGTGGGCCCCCCTGTTAAGTCTCTGTGTAGATTTTAAACAGAGAGCTAGTCAAGTTTCAAAAATCCATAACTTTGTGTAGACAGCTCCAAAAAGGGTGAGACAAATTTTGTCTGAATCCTTAGGAGGAGTACTTTACATAGGAACAAATTTCATGCTATGAAAATGCCCAGGAATTTCTGTAGAATTGTTTTTATTAAATCCTTTAAGGATTTATTACAGGAGCAATTCTTTATGAAATATTCCTAAATTTGGGCAGCTAGTCCTTTTCATAGTGCCTGACCTCCAGTAAAAATTTTAGGATTTTTGGAGCTTATTTGGAGGGCTTAATCAGTAGGTTATCTCAGGATTAAATAAATTAGCTAAAAATCATAGAATTGATTTCCAGAAAAATGTTTCAACCTTCATAGCTCCATAACTTTCTGTAGGGATGTACAAAATTTGTGAAACAAATTTTGTTGGATTTCTCTCAGTCAGTACTTTGCAGAAATGCAAAGAAATTGATCTGAAGATCTCTGGATATTTCTCCAAGGTTCATCAAAGTTAAAACTTTGGGAATTTAGTCCAGAATGTCTCTATTATGGAATTTCTTCAAATTTGGCCAGGAAGTTCCTCATGACATTACTGATCTCCAGTAAAAATTTGAGATTCATTGGAGTTCATTTGCTAGGTCCAATTACCTTCCAAAGTCCAGCCTTTATTTGGAAATTCAAATTTAAACAGAAACTTTTCAGAACCCCTGTCCAACTTCAAAAATTCATATCTCTCTGATGGTAGCTCCAAAAATGGTGAAACAAATTTTGTTAGAACCATGGAGACTTACCCTAATCAGATCTTCCACTATTAGCTATGTCAAAGCTTCTGAATTGGGCTCAAAATTCAGAGAAGCATTGTACTTGTAGGAATTTTAAAGACTACATTGTGCAATGACATGTCTCCAAATTTGGCTCAAATCATCCTTAGAGAGTCTAGTATCTACTGTAAAAATCACAAAGCCAATTAAGGATCCTAAATAGCAATAGCTATGAATAGTAGTTTAATTCTTATAAATCCTTAATACTTACGCATGTATTTTATTACATTTCATAATAGTGACCGAAGTTGAGGACGCACCGGAGCCTTTGGACGTCCTCCCACCAGAAGCTCACTTCTTCTCTGACTCGCAACCAGGCAAGCCCCGGTTTGCACTTAAGTACCTTTTATAAAATTCTTTATTTGTATCACTTATGTCTAGGGTGAATGGTTGCATTAGAGTTAAGGTGTTTGAAACCCCACTTGCATAACCTCTTAAATCCTATGAAGGGTTGGGTAGATTACAAAGCCGACGAGTAGACAAGGCCCCGCTAATATGCTTAGGACCTCGGTAGAAGTCGAGTAGTTGGAATCTACTCGCGAGGTAAGGTTTATCACACGGTTTGGTCAGAATAGAAAATGGCTTAAGAGTGGTAAAAATGAGACCCAGCAGGGGGGACAGGAAGCAGTGAGCAGAGGTCTCACGTGTGTAGCCCTGTTGGTGTCGATTGAGGACCGAGTCGTGTGCGGGCCTGCTGAACAAGTATCGAACAGTACCGGATGGCATACTGACATAAGCAGGAAACCGATGTAAATGGTTAACCTGGGCGCCGAGGCTTACCCAACCGTAAACAGGAGTGGGTTGAGGGTAGCAAGGTGTAAATCTGCCGCTGGGCACAGTCACGCTCCACGCGGGGACCTCCTACCCGTTACGGATGGACCGGTTCGGCATTTGGATTGCCTTTGAAAGGTTGTTGCATACAACAGAGTAGGAAGGGGTGTGGAATCACGCTTCTGAAAGTGGGTGTATGCAACGTGTTGTCCGGGTGTTTCCTGATTGCAATCACCGTCCCTCGCGGTTATTTGAGTACCGCTTGTTCACTGTTTCGTGACGTAGTAAGAAGTGAAGTAAGCCAGTTGAATGATAATATGCTGTGATGATATATTAATGTTTTAGAAACCATGTATGCTGTAGATGTAGAGCTAATTAAGTTTACTTTCCGCTTTGGGCATCACCACATCGGAGGAAAGCGTTTCTTGTTTGATTGTGGACTTCTGATGTGAGGGCTGCCTAAGGCACATGAATTTGACGCTATAAAACTGAAAGTAAGGATCAACTTATAGGCGTGTCTTTGTCACAAATTCCTTTTCCTATCATACACCTCCCTGCATGTAGAGTTCCATGCCAAGGTCAGACGGTTAAGCCTTGCTGAGCCATTGTGCTCACGGTTGCAATATTTGAGCTGTATGCAGGTGAGAGCTATGAGGAGGGTTCCGAGGATGAGGCGATGCCCCCGTCAGGGTACACGGCCGAGATGGAGCCCTGCACGCTGCCGTGATCTCCGATTTCATGCTGCTAGCGTGTAGCGTCCCCAGGCTGGACGGCTGCACTTTTGCATAGTTAGGATGAGAGGCTGCTTTTGTACATTAGTTCTGCTGTATAGTATATTTTGTAAAAGACTTCCGCTGTTTTATATCAAATAAAAGTTTGTATGTTGTTTTTTAATCTTTTCGTGGGTGCTGTTGGGTGCCGTATCGCACGACACCACCCTATGCGATCCTGGAGTGGGTGAACCACGGGGTGGTCCCCACAGCCTGGATCCTAAGGACCGGTTCATGGAGCATGTAACCTGGCTTTACCGTGCCAACCACATGCTGAGATGGGACAGCTTGGCCAATTAATTAGGTGTATCCTCGGCGTAGTATGGGTGTGTTGGATAGTGCGGGGAATAGGTGTCAGCTGGACTACCATACGAACCGCAAGGCTCAAGAGGGGGCCACTGCAGCGGGGTTGGAGCCTCTTGTATGCTGTTAGGGGTGAAACCTCAGTGGGCCCACGCTCGTCGGGAATCCCTTTGTAAAGGCTTCGTAGTGATCTCCTGACTACACACCTGGGAAGTGTGAATGTGGTTCGTAGCCACTGGCATAATGGAGGTTCTTTTTGTCCACCTGGCAACGGGGGATGAAATCACTACATGTGGGTACAGTGGTACAAACTCTGCAGAGTCAAAACTATCAAGACAGCCGTGCTCACGGTCAAGAGCGGCTTGGACTTATTCATGATTAGAGGATGGTGGCTTTGGAAGTTGTGGATGTTAAGCGGGGAGCTTAACATTGGAAATGATGTTATGGTTATTTGATTATGATGATGGGATGGGAGATTGGGACCATTTCACCTGTGTAGTAATGTAGGTTCTTAATAAGCTAAGGTGATAGGTATGAATTGCGTAGTGCTTTAACCATGAGTTCAACCTCCCCTTGTTCTAAGCCATGCATGACATAACTTTCCCACACTTGCTGAGTACCATCGGTACTCAACCTTGCATATTTGTTGGTTTGTATTGCTGCTCAGGTCAAGATAATGAGGTGGTGCATAATGACCAAGACTTTGGACCCGAAGAAGGTTTCTAGGTTCATGGAGACCCCCGGGCAACGCCTGTGACGGAGCCCTCAAGAATAATATTCCGCTGCTAGTTTATTTACTTGTGATGAACTTATTATTGTCCATCGAGACATTTTCTATGCAAGATTTATTTATATTCGACACCTGGCTTGTAATAAATGATGCTTCACTATTTGTCATCACATGTATGAGAAAATGATCCTGGCATACATGTGATATTCACTTGGTTGTTCTTCGGAAAACCGGGTGTGACAGAAACACCAGCCCCAACAAAGTTCATATTCAGAATTCATGGCGACCCATCCACCAGTCTTCACGGAGGCCGAAGAACCTTTGGAGGCAGACAGCTTTATCCGCACTCTGGAGGCGAAGTTCGGGCTGCTACGATGTACCGAACACCAGAAGGCGCTGTACGCAGCGCAACAGCTTCAAGGAGAAGCCGGTACTTGGTGGGCGAACTACACCGCCTCTTTACCGGCTGGCCATGCCGTCACATGGACAGAGTTCCGGGAGGCGTTTCGCGCCTATCACATCCCTCCCGGTGTGATGGAAATGAAGCTCCAGAAGTTCCTGGCGTTACGGCAAGGCGAGAGGAGTGCTCATGAGTACTCCAGGTTATTCAACCGGCTGGCACAGTATGCGCCAGGGTTTGTGGGGACGGAAGAGAACAAGCGCAACGCGTTCTTCCGGGGCCTGAATTCAAAAATGAAGGTCCATCTCGCCCAGAGCAATCACGGCACATTCAACGATCTAGTTAATGCCGTGATTCTACAAGAGAATGCTCAGCGCGAGCGCGGTTCTGATAAGAGGAAACGCAGTGCGCTGACGAGCAGCAGTGGTGGGACGCCACAGAAATACCGTGTGGTGTATCGTTCACCATCTGGTCAGAGATGGCAGCCACCGGCGCGACCGCCTCAGTTCCGCGGTCGACAATATAATGCGCCGGGCTTTCAACCGACGTATCCACCACAGCAACAGCAGCAGCAAAGGATGGTCCCGCGTGCGCCTCAGTTTCAACAGCGTGCACCGGGATTCCGTCCTCAAGTCGGCGGGACCCCGACACCTTACACGTGCTACACGTGTGGCCGTGTCGGGCACATTTCAAGAGACTGCCCCGAGCCGCGACAGGGCAGGGGTGCAGCACCATATCAGGGTGCTAATCAACCCTGCAACCAGCCCAAGAAACCAGCACCAAAACCCGGCAACGTCCACCACTTAGCCATCGAAGACGTGCCGGAAGGCGAACCCGTCCTCGCGGGTACGTTCTCTTACCTAGATCATCCCGTAGTCATACTTTTTGACTCCGGTGCCACCCATAATTTCATAAGTCAGTCTTATGTTATTAAATATCAACTGCCTATCATTCCCACAAATAATTCATATTTGATATGTTCTCCGGGTGGGAAAATAACAGCTGATAAAATGGTCTATAGAGCACCATTACAATTGGGTGGGAACCTATATCCGACTTCTCTAATTATGTTAGAGAGTCAGAAACTTGATGTCATTTTAGGAATTTCATGGCTACATCGCCATGGTGCTGTTCTTGACATCATTCCACGTGTGGTTCATCTCAATTCCCCACTTCATGAACCACTTGTTCTTACTCTTGACCGATTGGTTCAAGAAGCTCCAGCCACATAAAATACGGAAGCCACAAAACTTGAGGATATTCGTGTGCTCCGTGAATACCCGGATGTCTTTCCGGATGATCTCCCGGGCATGCCACCCGAAAGGGATGTCAAGTTCAAAATTGAACTTGTACCTGGGACGACGCCAATATCACGGAGACCATACAAGATGGCTCCAAACGAGCTGGCTGAACTGAAGGAGCAGCTCAACGATCTAATGAAGAAGGGTTTCATTCGACCGAGTTCCTCGCCATGGGGATGCTCGGCGCTGTTTGTGAAGAAGAAGGATGAAATCTTGAGGTTGTGTGTGGACTACCAACCTCTCAACGCCGTCACCATCAAGAATAAATATCCACTACCCCACATCGATATATTATTCGATCAACTTGTGGGTGCAAGTGTATTTTCAAAGATGGATCTTCGCTCTGGATATCATCAAATTAAGATCCGGGCAGAAGATATTCCAAAGACGGCCTTCTCGACGAGATATGGGTTGTATGAATACCTCGTCATGTCCTTTGGTCTCACCAACGCCCTGGCACACTTCATGTATCTCATGAACTCAGTGTTCATGCTGGAGTTGGACAACTTTGTGGTGGTGTTCATAGACGACATCTTGGTTTACTCCAAGACTGAAGAAGAACACGCCAAACACTTGCATATCGTCCTTCAGCGATTAAGAGACCATAAGCTCTATGCTAAGTTCAGCAAGTGCGAGTTTTGGATCAGCCAAGTGCCATTCCTTGGTCACATTATTTCTGCATAAGGCATTGCAGTTGATCCAAGCAAAATTGAACAAGTGCTGAAATGGAAGTACCCCACATCAGTCCATGAAGTCAGGAGTTTCCTCGGGTTAGCAGGATATTATCGGAGATTCATACCAAATTTCTCCAAGCTTGCTAAGCCGATGACTGAACTGTTGAAAAAGGGGATCAAATATGTTTGGAGCTCAGCTTGTGAATAAGCTTTCCAAGCATTAGTGAAGCATCTTACAAAAGCCCCGGTGTTAGCTCAACCGGATACAACCAAGCCCTTTGACGTATATTGTGATGCGTCTGGCATCGGGCTTGGTTGTGTATTGATGCAAGGAGGAAGAGTGGTCGCCTATGGATCACGTCAACTTCGTAACCACGAGCAGCACTATACGACTCATGATCTTGAGCTCGCTGCTGTGGTATTGGCCTTGAAGATGTGGAGGCACTATTTGCTTGGGAACTTAGTGCACCTCTACACCGACCACAAAAGTCTGAAATATATATTCACTCAAAAGGAGTTGAATATGCGGCAACGGAGATGGCTAGAACTGATCAAAGACTATGAGATCGAGATTCACTACCATCCCGGGAAGGCAAACGTGGTTGCTGATGCCTTAAGCCGCAAATCCCATGTCAACAGTCTGTCCATCACCCCACTTGAAGAGGAGGAGCCGAGTCTGTACTTGGTTCCATATGGGGCATTGTATAATCTTGCTCTCGTCCCTACAATACGAGAGGAGATTATGGAAGCGCAGAAGAAAGACGTGGGAATGTCGCACATTCGGAGAAGGATGAAGAATGGCGAAATGAAATGCTTCCGAAGAGATGATAACGGTACACTATGGTTTAAAGACCGTATAGTGGTACGCCATGACATGAAGCTTCGGAGGAAAATATTGGACGAAGCTCATTTGTCCAAGTATTCTATTCATCCGGGCAGCAACAAGATGTACCAAGATCTGAAAACAAGGTTTTGGTGGACGCGGATGAAAAGAGAAATCGCAAAGTACGTATCCGAATGTGATACGTGTCGGCGGGTGAAAGCCGACCATATGCGTAAAGCCGGACAGCTGCAACCGTTGAACATTCCGGCGTGGAAGTGGGAGGATATCAGCATGGACTTCATAGTCGGATTACCTCTCACGTCTCACAAACATGACTCGATTTGGGTGATAGTCGATCGACTAACCAAGTCGGCTCATTTCATTCCCGTACATACCAGTTACGTGGCCAAGCAATATGCGGAGCTTTATATTGCAAGAATCTTATGCTTGCACGGTGTTCCCCGCTCCATTATTTCAGATCGCGGTGCGCTGTTTGTCTCTCGTTTTTTGGAACAGCTGCACGCATCATTGGGGACCAAACTGATCCGAAGCTCCGCGTATCACCCGCAGACAGATGGTCAAACTGAACGAGTGAATCAAGTGCTTGAAGACATGCTAAGCGCTTGTGCCATTCACCACGGCAAGAATTGGGATGATCATTTGCCATTGGCGGAGTTTTCTTACAACAATGGCTATCAAGCTAGCATCAAGATGGCGCCGTATGAAGCTCCCTACAGCCGGAAATGTCGCACACCTCTCAACTGGTGCGAGTCCAGCGAGCGAGTCATCTACGGCATTGAACTAGTGAATGAAGCTGAAGAACGAGTGCGAGTGATACAAGCCAACCTCAAGGCTGCTCAATCTCGTCAGAAAAGCTATGCGGATAAAAGACGCCGTCCTCTCCACTTCAACATCGGGGACCATGTGTATGTCCGTGTGTCTCTGATGAAAGGAGTTCACCGTTTCGGAGTGAAGGGTAAACTTGCGCCGCGGTTCATTGGTCCGTTCACCGTTACTGAAAAATGCGGACCCGTAGCCTATCGCCTAGATTTACCGGCGTCGCTCGCAGGCATTCACAACGCCTTCCACATCTCTCAGCTGAGGAAATGCCTCAAACCCTCAGCTGAAATCCGCACTGAAGACATAGAAATTATTCAACCGGACCTCACGTACACGGAGTATCCAATCCGGATCATCGATGAAAAGACTCGTGCCACAAGAAACCGGACCTTATGGTTCTACAAGGTCTTGTGGAGTAACCATACCGCTGATGAGGCGACATGGGAAAGCGAGGATTATCTACGAGCGTATTATCCGGACTTGCTATAATCATATACCCGGTAAGGTTTTCCCCACTTTACTTTTCCTTTGGAATCTCGGGACGAGATTCTTTTTAAGGGGGGAGGGATGTAAAATCCCCAAAAGTGGTAGCAAGAAAATTCTGCTCATGTGCACTTATGAAAAATGAGGAGAATTAAAACTTTGAATTATAATGGGGTAAGTTCAAAGTGAGGGTTTAGAATTCCCAAAACTTTCAAACATGGAGATCTAAATTCATAACTTGGATCTTCATAGTCCAAATATTAACCCTTCCAAATTTCAGCTCATGTGGAGGAGTTTCAATATTTGTTTGGGATTAAAAGAGGAAGCCCTCTAATCTGGATTTCAAATTCAGTTTCAAATTCCAATTCCCTCAATTTGCAAATTTGGTTCCACAAGTGTGTTCCTCACATTTGAATTAGCTTCCATGCCAAAAATCAGAAATTTTGGGCCTGGTTTGCCATATTTTTGAGGCAATACAAAGTGGAGAATTCAAACTCCTTTTCAAATTCAAATGATCAAACCCCATTCAAATTCTACATCAGAATTCAAACTATTTGAATTGTGCAAATTCAAACCATGACTTTGGGAGGAAGCAAAGGATTTAATTTGGAGAAAAATATCAGAGCTATTAGGTGAGGTGGGACCCACATGGCAGTGACACATGAAATAACAGGGGCAATTTGCTTCTGTTCGAGTCCTTCTCGAGCTGCCACCGTGCTGTATTTTCTCTCCACCGAGCTGCTTGGAAAACTTGCACCCGAAGTAGCAATTGCTGGCGTGGATTGCTACATGGTAAAGATCAGCAGCTGCCTAACTCAACCATGGTTCTTCCTCTTCCTTGCACGAGCAAATCCCTGAGTACCGCTCCCTCTCAGCGCTCACGAGCAACACACCTCGTGGCCACCCCGTGTGTCTCTGCTCCTCATCCCGATCAGCCTACAGCCACTGTGGCGCCCAGCTGAGCCGACTAGGAGGTGCGCCTGCCTCCACTGGACGTCATCCACCCTTCCCCAGCTCGTCCCCGGCCTCCCCTCGCTGTGCCCGAGCCGTTCTTCGCCGGAAGAAAGCAGAGCACCGTCGCCCTCACTGCTCCTCGAGTTCCAGCCGCTCCAACGCCTCTACTGCACGTCCAGCACCTCCCTAAGGTGCGCCAAGGTGTGTAGATCATGCTACCGCAGTCCCCTTGCCCTTCCCCATCACTGTCTCGCCGGAATTTAGGTTTTGGCGCCTGTACACGTGAAGAACCGAACCACACCAAAACTGGAAATTCGTCCAACGTGGTTGATCATCGGTTCTACAATTCAAGACACAGAAAATAGTGACCCTAGCGCTCTCCCACGCCAAAGCACACATCAAACCGTCCACCACAGGCCCCGGGCGACGAGAAATCGCCGGCGGCGGCAAAAACGGGTCGGTCCTCCGGTGAACCCTATGTTCCGGCCATTTGCTGCAAGGTTTAACCTGCGTTCCATGTTCCCCGATCATTGGTGATTCTTTAGGGCAAGGTAGCTCGACGGGAGAAGCTTCGGACGCGCCAGAATGCGTTGATGCCGAGCTCCCGAGCCGCCCCACCGGCGCCGGCCTGTTTTCGGCCGTTTTCATGCGTGGAAACCTTGCCCGGCAGCTGCGCCATGTTCCCAGGAGCATGTAGGGCGAAACCGGAGCTAATTTGGTGGAGAAATGAGGGAGAACGAGCCATGCCACGATTTGAACTGGTGTGCACGCGCGCCTCTGGCGGGAGGTTGAAGAAAGACCTGACCAGTGGGCCCCCCTGTTAAGTCTCTGTGTAGATTTTAAACAGAGAGCTATCGCAGTTTGAAAAATTCATAACTTTGTGTAGACAGCTCCAAAAAGGGTGAGACAAATTTTGTCTGAATCTTTAGGAGGATTACTTTACAGAGGAACAAATTTCATGCTATTAAAGTGCCTAGGAATTTCTGTAGAATTGTTTTTATTAAATCCTTTAGGGATTTATTACAGGAGCAATTCGTTATGAAATATTCCCAAATTTGGGCAGCTAGTCCTTTTCATAGTGCCTGCCCTCCAGTAAAAATTTTAGGATTTTTGGAGCTTATTTAGAGGGCTTAATCAGTAGATTATCGCAGGATTAAATAAATTAGCTAAAAATCATAGAATTGATTTCCAGAAAATTGGTTCAAACTTCATACCTCCATAACTTTCTGTAGGGATGTCCAAAATTTGTGAAACAAATTTTGTTGGATTTATCTCAGTCAGTACTCTGCAGAAATGCAAAGAAATTGATCTGAAGATCTCTGGATATTTCTCCAAGATTCATCAAAGTTAAATCTTTGGGATTTTAGTCCAGAATATATCTGTTATGGAATTTCTTCAAATTTGGCCAGGAAGTTCCTCATGACATTACTGATATCCAGTAAAAATTTGAGCTTCATTGGAGTTCATTTGCTAGGTCAAATTACCTTCCCAAATTCAGCCTTTATTTGGAAATTCAAATTTAAACAGAAATTGTTCAGCACTCCTGTCCAAACTTCAAAAATTCATATCTCTCTGATGGTAGCTCCAAAAAAGGGTGAAACAAATTTTGTTAGAACCATGGAGACTTACCCTAATCAGATCTTCCATTTCCAGCTATATCAAAGCTCCTGATTTGGGCTCGAAATTCAGATAAGCATTGTACTTGTAGGAATTTTAAAGACTACATTATGCAATGACATGTCTCCAAATTTGGCTCAAATCATCCTTATAGGGCCTAGTATCCACTGTAAAATTCCCAAAGCCAATTAAGGATCCTAAATAGCAATAGCTATGAATAGTAGTTCAATTCTTATAAATCCTTAATACTTATACATCTATTTTGCTACATTTCATTTAGTGACCGAAGTTGAGGACGCACCAGAGCCTTTGGACGTCCTTCCACCTGAAGTTGACTTCCCATCTAACTCGCAACCAGGCAAGCCCCGGTTTGCACTTAAGTACCTTTTATAAAATTCTTTATTTGTATCACTTATGTCTAGGGTGAATGTTTGCATTAGAGTTAAGGTGTTTGAAACCCCACTTGCATAACCTTTTAAATCCTATGAAGGGTTGGGTAGATTACAAAGCCGACGAGTAGACAAGTCCCCGCTAATATGCTTAGGACCTCAGTAGAAGTCGAGTAGTTGGAATCTACTCGCGAGGTAAGGTTTATCACACGGTTTGGTCAGAATAGAAAATGGCTTAAGAGTGGTGAAAATGAGACCCAGCAGGCGGGATAGGAAGCAGTGAGCGGAGGTCTCACGTGCGTAGCCCTGTTGGTGTCGATTGAGGACCGAGTCGTGTGCGGTCCTGCTGAACAAGTATCGAACAGTACTGGATGGCATACTGACATAAGCAGGAAACCGATGTAAATGGTTAACCTGGGTGCCGAGGCTTACCCAACCGTAAACAGGAGTGGGTTGAGGGTAGCAAGGTGTAAATCTGCCGGTGGGCACAGTCACGCTCCACGCGGGGACCTCCTACCCGTTACGGATGGACCGGTTCGGTGTTTGGGTTGCCTTTGAAAGGTGGTTGCATAAAACAGAGTAGGAAGGGGTGTGGAATCACGCTTCTGAAAGTGGGTGTATGCAACGTGTTGTCCGGGTGTCTCCTGATTGCAATTACCATCCCTCGCGGTTATTTGAGTACCGCTTGTTCACTGTTTCGTAACATAGTAAGAAGTGAAGTAAGCCAGTTGAATGATAATATGCTATGATGATATATTAATGTTTTGGAAACCATGTATGCTGTAGATGTAGAGCTAATTAAGTTTACTTTCCGCTTTGGGCATCACCACATCGGAGGAAAGCGTTGCTTGTTTGATTGTGGACTTCCGATGTGAGGGCTTCCTAAGGCACATGAATTTGACGCTATAAAACTGAAAGTAAGGATCAACTTATAGGCGTGTCTTTGTCGCAAATTCCTTTTCCTATCATACACCTCCCTGCATGTAGAGTTCCATGCCTAGGTCAGACGGTTAAGCCTTGCTGAGCCATCGTTCTCACGGTTGCAATATTTGAGCTGTATGCAGGTGAGAGCTATGAGGAGGGTTCCGAGATGAGGCGATGCCCCCGTCAGGGTACACGGCCGAGATGGAGCCCTGCACGCCACCGTGATTTCTCCGGTTCCATGCTGCTAGCATGTAGCGTCCCCGGGCTGGACGGCTGCACTTTTGCATAGTTAGGATGAGAGGCTACTAATGTACATTACATCCGTTGTATAGTTATATTTTGTAAAAGACTTCCGCTGTTTTATATTAAATAAAAGTTTGTATGTTGTTCTTTATTCTTTTCTGGTGTGCTGTTGGGTGCCGCATCGTACGGCACCACCCTATGCGATCCTGGAGTGGGTGAACCATGGGGTGGTCCCCATAACCTTCGGAGCTAGTCACCACGGAAATCAGAGGACCAGTCCCGCGGGATACGTGTAGATCTCGGAGCTCACCTCCGAGAGGTCCGGTTCTATAGGACATGTGTCGCCACCGGAGCTTATCTCCGGGAGGTCCATCACTGTTAGACACGTGTTAACCTCGGAGCTCATCTTTGAGAGGAAAGGAAGTCTGGCGCTGGAGCTACCTCCGGAGAGAGGAAAGGTCCGACACTGACACGTGGCGTGTGCGGAGCCACCTCCGAATAAGAGAGGAGGTCCGAACCGCCAGGATACGTGGCGCACGCGGAGCCCACCTCCGAAGGAGAGGGAGGTCTCACTCGCTTGACACGCGGCACCACCGGAGCTCGTCTCTGCGGAAAAAGGGGAGACCAGGCCCCGATAGGCACGTGGGGCTTCCGGAGCTCATCACCGAGGAGGTAACGAGTTCGGGAGCGGTTTTTTTACTCTTCTTCTCCCGATTATAAATAGAACCCAGAACCTCTGGCCAAAACCACGAACTTCTTTTCCAACTCCTAAGCCGACGACTTAGAGCCCTAGCCTCAACTCGCTGAGAAAGCCATCGCCGGAGTTCAGCAAGGAAGATCGCCAGAAGAGAGCCCACCGATCTAAGAAAGACCTGAGACCGAGAAGAACGTAAGGTTGGTCTCCAATACCACCTTACAACATCATTGTGTTTTCTTTGCATATGTTCTTCGATTCCTTTCGAAAAGAAGCTTTTTCGTAGACAGATCACTTGTTGATCGGGTTGATCTAAAGACAAGGTCATCACCACGTCCACATCTGATCCGAACACCCCTGTTCATCATAAAACCATACAAGCCATGCAAGAACACGTACAAAATCGATCTAATAAAAACTGATCATAGGATAGCATGCATATGCATCATCGCATCTAGTTTAAAGTTTGTGCATGGTATTGATCGTTATGAATCTTGTATGTGCGTGATTGCGTATAGAAGGACAAGCTCAAGGAGCGGTCTACGACGAGCTGCAACAACAAGGTTTCGAGATCCAAGAGCAACCGGAATCGCAAGAACAAGGCAAGTGCTCCTTGACCATATTGATCCTATATTTTGGGTAAAACTATTTTGATTTGCGAAAAGGTGTGCGTGCTGAGTCAAACATGATGGGAAACCCTTTTATAGGTGTTTACTAGCTTTGGTTAAACCACCCTTGTCACCAGGGATGTTTACGAGTCGGGTATGGTTTTTACTTTTATGCTTCGCTGAGTCCATGGGATTGGGAAGCGAGTTAGATGTGTCTAGCTAACTATACTCGTAATGACAATAAGAAATTGATGTTGTTAATGGACATGGATCGGAGGGAGATCTAGGCAAGACTGGGTTTGTGAATGAGGTAGCATGACATGGTGGTTTACTTGCCGTAGATCTAAGGACCGGTTCATGCATGCACATGCCATGATAACAGTGCCACCACAAGGCCAAGTATGGTAGCTGAGTAATTAGATAAGTTGCCAGAGTGTTATGGACTGTGGAAGGCGCGGGGAATGGGAGTCGAGTGAGGACTGCCCTGGAAACTGCATGGCACAAGACGGGGCCCGTGGGTGGGAGAATTGGAGATTCTATCCTGCCGGTGAAACCTTAGTGAGTCCATACGTCTAGTAGCCCCTTTGTAAAGGCTATTTTGTGATCTTGGTCATACACCGACGGTTGTGTACTTGTATAATGGAGGTTCTGCAGTCACCGACGGGTGACGAAATCACAAACTTGTCGGTAAAGAGGTGCAAACTCTGCAGAGTTCTTAAAACTATCATGATAGCCGAGCTTACGGTCACGAGCGCCTGGCCAACTGCCCAGATTAGTTGGGATGGTTATTGGTTATGGTTATTGGGATGGTCATTGGGTATGGTTTTGATTATGGTTTGGTTTTGGGACTGTTGAGCCCGGGTGATAAGGTGGGTTGCATGACTGTTGAGTCATGGCAACAAGATTGGTCTCGGTGTAAGACTCGGAGTTGTTTATGAGATGAAATGGTAGCGAATACAGGATGGTATTCATGAGATGGTAGCGAATACGAGGAGGTATTCGTGAGCGAGAATGAGATTGATTGATTGTGACATGGAAAGTAATGAGCATAACGGAGGTATGATTGGTATTTTAATACATGTTGGGATTACATTCACTTAAAGATAAGTCGCTGTTTTATCGTGCTTTTGATAAATAACTTTGCTTTTCTGCAACTGAGCCTTTTTATACCTACCTTGCTATGAGCTTCATATCATATTTTCCCGCACTTGCTGAGTACACCATTGTACTCAAACTTGCATTATTATTTCATCATCAGCAGCAGGAGAAGATTACTATGAAGAACAAATGGAGCATTAGGTGTGTGATCTGCTCTCAACCTTGCCTGTGGGAATGGAGTAGAGATGGAGCCATTGCTGCTTAGATTTGCTTCCGCATTAGTTAAATTGCTTCCGCATTAGAATAAAGACTTCCGCTGCATAGAAATAAAGACTTCCGCTGTGAGCATGAGTCCAAGACTTATGGGATATTGTAATAAACTCTGTTATTTATGGTAATATATAATCTGAATTCAGTTTGTGGAACATATGTGTATGTGTGATGAACAATCCTGGGCACACATATGCATTAGTTCTCGGTTCCGTGGTTTTCACAGAATTGAGGGCGTCACAGATTGGTATCAGAGCCACGGTTGACAATGGGTTACATGCCTAAATAGGAAACACAGATTGGTATCAAAGGCCACAGATAGGGGTAAGATACACACCTAGATACAATCACAAATTAGTATGAGACACAGATTGGTAGCTAAGCCATGCTGACCAAAGGAAGCACCCTAGGATGCTTAGATTGGCCTTGAAACTACCTTGACATAGGAAACCATCCTTGAATAGGAGTTGTGTGAGCCCTTGCAATGATTGTTTGTGATTATATGCTTAGTGTGAGTTGTTGGAGGTCTCAAAACGTTGTCGATATCCACACGTAAGTAGAAGGAGGTGTGAGATGTTTCGGCACTTGTTCACATCCTCATATGGGATAATATATATAGTCCAACTCACCTTGATGCATATAGTTGAGGGAATCTACCTAAACTTTCTAACCTTCTATTCTATTTCGATATCTCTCACAGATGGTGAGAGGAAACGCCGGCTGAAGGAACGTTCGTGACAACTAAGAGGATGGTCACGAGGAAGTTCCTGTTAACCCGGAGCTGGCGAGAACCACCTGGAACGGTTGATGGCCATGCAGAATCAACTTATGCATACTATGATCCAAACTTTGGGTCAGTTGCAGGCCAACAACAACAACCCTGTTCCGGCACCACCGCCACCACCACCACCGGTTCATAACAGGTTGGGAGAGTTCATGAGGACTCTACCACCCACCTTTGCTCAAGCCAACGACCCCATGGAGGCCGACGACTGGTTGAAATCCATGGAGAAGAAGCTTGCCATAGTGCAGTGCAATGACCGAGAGAAAGTGCTCTTTGCGTCGCACCAACTTATGGGAGCTGCCGCTGACTGGTGGGATGCCCTATGTAACGCTCATGTCGACCCAGAGACGATCACTTGGACTGAGTTCAAGGAGAGTTTCTGCTCTCATTACATCCCTGCTGGTGTAATGATGCTCAAGGGACAGGAGTTTGAAGGTCTCCGCGAAGGACAGAGAAGTGTGAATGAGTATCTCAACAAATTCACACAACTGTCCCGGTATGCCCCCGAAGATGTCAAATCAGACCAGAGGAAGCAATATCTGTTCATGAGAGGGTTGAACAATGAGATCCAGGTTCAGCTCCTCAACAATGACTGTGCAAGCTTTCAGAAGCTGGTTGACAAGGCTATAGTGGTTGAAAGTAAGATCCGAGAGATTGAGCGAGAGTGCAAGAGGAAGATGCCATACCAGCCCCAAGGGAGCAACGTACGACCTCGGTACATGCCCCCAGCTGCACCGCAGTATGGATCGACCACTCCTGCATACTGCCCTAGTCAGCCACCACAGCAACGACCCGTTGCACCAGCACCTCGTGTGCCCTTGCCTCCTGTGCCCCGACCTAACGTGGGAGCTCCTGTTCAAAACCCCCGCCCCAACGTACCTGCTGCCGTAAGCAACAGGGCATGCTTTGCATGCGGGGAAATATGACACTTCACGGACCAGTGCCTGAGGAGAGGCCCTGGACAGCAAGGCAACTTGCCCAAACAGAATCCGCGACCAAACGGAGGGGACAATCAAGGAAACCGAGGACAGCAGAACTATGCTCGCAGCAACGTGAACCATGTCTGCTGAGGAAGCAAAACAGGCTGAGGACGTCGTAATTGGTATGTTCCTTTCCAACTCAAACCCAGCCACCATCTTATTTGATTCTGGAGCATCACATTCCTTCATATCATCAAAGTATGTTGCCAAGCATAATCTACCCATATCACACCTAAAATGTGCTATGTTAGTTAATTCTCCCGGAGGAGAAATGAGGACTAATATAGTAGGTCCGAAAGTAAGCCTTAAAATAAGGGGGGTAGACTTCCTTGCCAACCTTATTGTCTTGGATTCCCAAGGGATTGACATAATACTCGGAATAGATTGGTTAAGCAAGCACAACGGGGTAATCCAATGTGCTGAAAGGAGCGTGCAGTTGACAAATGAGCACGATATTCGTGTCGAGTTTGAGTCAGCCCAACAAACAACCGAAAGGGCAATCTTGAACCACGTCGAAGGAACAACATTGGATAGCATTCCAGTGGTTCAAGAATTCTCGGACGTGTTTCCAGAGGAACTTCCAGGTATGCCCCCTGATCGGGACATTGAGTTTGCCATTGATTTGGTACCTGGAACTACACCCATAGCCAAGAGACCCTATAGGATGCCTGTTAATGAACTAGTAGAACTCAAGAAGCAAATTCGAGAGCAGTTGGAAAAGGGTTTTATACGTCCAAGCTCGTCGCCATGGGGAGCCCCCATGCTCTTCGTAGACAAGAAGGATGGAATCCAAAGTATGTGTGTGGACTATAGGTCTCTCAACGAGGTGACAATCAAGAACAAATACCCTCTGCCCCGTATAGAGGACCTATTCGACCCAATGAAAGGAGCCCGAGTGTTCTCAAAGATTGATCTTCGGTCGGGATATTTCCAGCTGAAGATTAAGCCCTCCGATATACCCAAGACTGCCTTCCGAACACGGTATGGTTCGTATGAATATACCATCATGTCTTTTGGGTTAACAAATGCACCCACATACTTCATGTACCTCATGAACAAGGTTTTCATGGAGTACTTGTATAAGTTCGTCGTGGTCTTCATCGACGACATTATGGTGTATTCAAAAAGTGAGGAGGAGCATGAAGAACATCTGAAATTGACCTTGCAGAAAATGCGTGAGCATCAATTGTATGCCAAGCTTAACAAGTGTCAATTTTGGCTAAAGGAAATATCGTTCCTAGGCCATATTATCTCCGAAGAAGGGGTGTCGGTTGATCCCGGTAAAGCGAGAGATGTTTTCAAGTGGGACCAACCGCAAAACGTGAGGGATATTCGGAGTTTTCTTGGGATGGATGGATACTACCAACGCTTCATTAAAGACTTTTCTAAGTTAGCAAAGCCTATGACGGAGTTGCTAACGAAGGGAAAAGCCTTTCGATGGACACCAGCATGCCATGAAAGTTTTGAGAAGCTCAAGAAAAGGCTAACCACAGCGCCGGTTTTGATATTGCCGGACGTAAGCAAGAGCTTTGACATATATTGTGACGCATCCAGACAGGGGCTCGGATGTGTGCTCATGCAAGAAGGACAAGTGGTAGCCTATGCCTCACGACAATTAAAGAAGCATGAGCTCAATTATCCTACACATGACTTGGAGCTAGCAGCAGTAGTGCATGCATTGAAGATTTGGAGACATGATATCCTTGGTCATCGATGTGAGATCTATACGGATAATAAATGCCTCAAGTACATATTTACCCAAACGGACTTGAATTTGAGGCAACGTCGATGGTTGGAACTCATCAAGGATTACGATGTTGGAATCAACTATTACCCTGGGAAGGCCAATATAGTAGCTGATGCATTGAGCCGAAAGGGAGCATGTCACCAACTCACGATTCGGGAGCTACCACCCGAACTACGTAAGGAGTTCGAACGGTTACACCTTGGATTTTTGAACAACATGGAAATGATGGAGATCCACTCTTCATTGGAGCAAGAGATAAGAGATGGTCAAGCAACGGATGAGGGGATCAAGGAGATCAAGGAAAGGATCCGACAAGGAATAGAGAAGGATTTCAAAGAAGTTGAGAAGGGTACGCTTTGGCTAGGAAAAAGGATTTGTGTGCCTAACGTGAAGCACCTCCGCGACATGATATTGAAGGAGGCACATGATTCACCCTATTCCATACATCCCGGAAGTACCAAAATGTACAAGGACTTGAAGACTTGTTATTGGTGGGATGGTATGAAAAGGGACATAGCCGAATACGTTGCCCTATGCGACACATGCCAATGGGTAAAGGCTGAACATCAAAGACCCGCTGGATTGTTGCAAACTTTGAAAGTACCCGAGTGGAAATGGGAAGACATCAACATGGATTTTATCGTCGAATTGCCACGTACCCAGTCGGGTTATGACTCCATCTGGGTAATCGTGGACCGATTGACGAAAACCGCCCATTTTCTCCCTGTAAGGGCCAAGTACAACGTTGCACAACTAGCCGAGTTGTACATGGAGCAGATCGTGTGCCGTCATGGAGTCCCGAAGAGGATAGTCTCAGATCGAGGTTCTCAGTTTACCTCTAGATTCTGGAGGAAACTGCAGAAAGTTATGGGTACACGACTCGATTTTAGCTCCGCCTATCACCCCCAGACCGATGGGCAAACCGAAAGGACAAACCAAATTTTGGAAGACATGTTGAGAGCTTGCGCCTTGAAACGTGGGCGTAGTTGGGATAGGGGTTTACCGTACGCCGAATTCTCCTATAACAACAGCTATCAAGCTAGCTTGAAGATGTCACCTTTCGAAGCGTTGTACGGTAGAAGGTGTAGAACACCGTTGTTTTGGAGCGAGACCGGAGAGAACCAGGTGTTTGTACCCGAAGTGCTACAAGAAGCTGAAAAGCAAGTCCAAACGATACGGGAGAACTTAAAGGCTGCTCAGTCACGACAGAAAGGCTATGCGGACAATAGGCGAAGGAAGTTGACCTTCGATGTAGGAGACTTCGTATACCTTAAGGTATCGCCTATCCAAGGTCAATGACGTTTCAACGTCAAAGGCAAGCTAGCACCTCGCTACATCGGACCATTAAAGATTTTGGACAAGCGAGGAGAAGTAGCCTATCAACTAGAGCTCCCAACATATCTCTCCGACGTACATGATGTGTTTCATGTATCCCAGCTCAAGAAGTGCTTGAGAGTACCAGAGGAACAAATACCAATGGAAGACCTTGAACTTCAAGAAAACCTGACCTATATGGAGCACCCTGTCCGAATTTTGGACGTAAAGGAAAGGGTCACTAGGAACAAAGTGATCCGATGGTGCAAGGTACAATGGAGCCATCACACCGAAGCTGAAGCCACATGGGAGCGTGAAGAAGACATCAAGGCAGAATTTCCTCGTCTATTCCCTATTAACGAATCTCGAGGGCGAGATTCAATTTAAGGGGGGTAGATTTGTAACACCCTCATTTTCGGTTTCTGCATATATTCACGTTCCATGAAGAGAAAAACATTTTAAAGGAAGTAGGAACAGAGAAAAATATAAAAAAGGTAGCCAATAAGAGACGAATCCAGTTCACCGAGAGCGTCGAAGACAACTTACCACGGCCCGCTGGCCACGTGGCGTGTTCTGAGCTCATCCCTGCGCAGTGGGGAGAGGTCCGCCGCTAAACTGGCTACGTGGCAGGATCGGGGCTCATCTCCGCAAAGGGGGAGAGGTCCGACCCTGTGGGACACGTGTTGCCCCTGGAGCTAGCCTCTGCGGAAGAAGCAAAGGCATTTTCCGCCGGACGCATGTCACCTTCGGAGCTAGTCACCACGGAAATTAGAGGACTAGTCCCACGGGATACGTGTAGATCTCGGAGCTCACCTCCGAGAGGTCCGGTTCTATCGGACATGTGTCACCACCGGAGCTTATCTCCGGGAGGTCCATCACTGTTGGACACGTGTTAACCTCGGAGCTCGTCTCTGAGAGGAAAGGAAGTCTGGCGCTGGAGCTACCTTCGGAGAGAGGAAAGGTCCGGCACTGACACGTGGCGTGTGTGGAGCCACCTCCGAATAAGAGAGGAGGTCCCGACCGCCAGGATACGTGGCGCACGCGGAGCCCGCCTCCGAAGGAGAGGGAGGTCTCACTCGCTTGACACGTGGCACCACCGGAGCTCGTCTCAGCAGAAAAAGGGGAGACTAGGCCCCGATAGGCACGTGGGGCTTTCGGAGATCATCATCGAGGAGGTAACGAGTTCGGGAGCGGGTTTTTTTTTATTCTGTACGCGTAGAAATATCGGGATGGAGAAGAAACCGACCTGAATTCCACAATAATGCCACACCAAATCAACTCGAGATAAGTTTTTAAGATTCAACGACGATCTGAATAGGACTCTTATTTGGAATCCAATTAGAATAGGACTCTTCTTCTCCCGATTATAAATAGAACCCAGAACCTCTGGCCGAAACCACGAACTTCTTTTCCAACTCCTAAGCCGACGACTTAGAGCCCTAGCCTCAACTCGCCGAGAAAGCCATTGTCGGAGTTCAGCAAGGAAGATCGCCGGAAGAGAGCCCAACGATCTAAGAAAGACCCGAGACCAAGAAGAACGTAAGGTAGGTCTCCAATACCACCTTACAACATCGGTGTGTTTCCTTTGCATCTGTTCTTCGATTCCTTTTGAACAGAAGCTTTTAAGTGGACAGATCACTTGTTGATCGGGTTGATCTAAAGACAAGGTCATCACCACGTCCACATCTGATCCGAACACCCCTGTTCATCATAAAACCATACAAGCCATGCAAGAACACGTACAAAACCGATCTAATAAAAACTGATCATAGGATAGCATGCATATGCATCATCACATCTAGTTTAAAGTTTGTGCATGGTATTGATTGTTATGAATCTTGTATGTGCGTGATTATGTATAGAAGGACAAGCTCAGGGAGCTGTCTACGACGAGATGCAACAACAAGGTTTCGAGATCCAAGAGCAACCGGAACCGCTAGAACAAGGCAAGTGCTCCTTGACCATATTGATCCTATATTTTGGGTAAAACTGTTTTGATTTGCGAAAAGGTGTGCGTGCTTAGTCAAACATGATGGAAAACCCTTTTATAGGTGTTTACTAGCTTTGGTTAAACCACCCTTGTCGCCAGGGATGTTTACGAGTCGGGTATGGTTTTTACTTTTATGCTTCGCTGAGTCCATGGGATTGGGAAGCGAGTTAGATGTGTCTAGCTAACTGCACTCGTAATGACAATAAGAAATTGATGTTGTTAATGGACATGGATCGGAGGGAGATCTAGGCAAGACTGGGTTTGTGAATGAGGTAGCATGAGATGGTCGTTTACTTGCCGTAGATCTAAGGACCGGTTCATGCATGCACATGCAAGGATAACAGTGCCACCACAAGGCCAAGTATGGGTGCGGCTTAGCTGAGTAATTAGGTAAGTTGCTATAGTGTTATGGAATGTGGAAGGCGCGGGGAATGGGAGTCGAGTGAGGACTGCCCTGGGAACTGCATGGCCCAAGAGGGGGCCCGTGGGTGGGACAATAGGAGATTCTAGCCTGCCGGTGAAACCTTAGTGAGTCAATACGTCTAGTATCCCCTTTGTAAAGGCTATTTTGTGATCTCTTGGCTATACACCGACGGTTGTGTACTGGTATAATGGAGGTTTTGCAGTCACCGACGGGTGACGAAATCACAAACTTGTGGGTAAAGAGGTGCAAACTCTGCAGAGTTCTTAAAACTATCATGATAGCCGAGCTTACGGTCACGAGCGCCAGGCCAACTGCCATGATTAGTTGGGATGGTTACTGGGATGGTTATTGGTTATGGTTATTGGGATGGTCATTGGGTATGGTTTTGGATGGTTTTGGTTATGGTTTGGTTTTGGGACTGTTGAGTCCGGGTGATAAGGTGGGTTGCATGACTTTGAGTCATGGCAACAAGATTGGTCTCGATGTAAGACTCGGAGTTGTTTTTGAGATGAAATGGTAGCAAATACAGGATGCTATTCGTGAGATGGTAGCGAATACGAGGAGGTATTCGTGAGCGAGAATGAGGTTGATTGATTGTGACATGGAAAGTAATGAGCATAACGGAGGTATGATTGGTATTTTAATACATGTTGGGATTACATTCACTTAAAGATAAGTCGCTGTTTTATCGTGCTTTTGATAAATAACTTTGCTTTTCTGCAAATGAGCCTTTTTATACCTACCTTGCTATGAGCTTCATATCATATTTTCCCGCACTTGCTGAGTACACCATTGTACTCAAACTTGCATTATTATTTCATCATCAGCAGCAGGAGAAGATTACTATGAAGAACAAATGGAGCATTAGGCGTGTGATATGCTCTCAACCTTGCCTGTGGGAATGGAGTAGAGATGGAGTCATTGCTGCTTAGATTTGCTTCCGCATTAGTTAAATTGCTTCCGCATTAGAATAAAGACTTCTGCTGCATAGAAATAAAGACTTCCGCTGTGAGCATGAGCCCAAGACTCATGAGATATTGTAATAAACTCTGTTATTCGTGGTAATATATAATCTGAATTCAGTTTGTGGAACATATGTGTATGTGTGATGAACAATCCTAGGCACACATATGCATTAGTTCTCGGTTCCGTGGTTTTCCACAGAATTGAGGGCGTCACACCACCATTTTTATGATTATTTCTCCATTTCTACTTCTTTTAAAATGTTTCTCTATGAAAAATGTATGCAATGCAAGGAAGTGAATTTGAGGGTGTTACAAACCTACCCCCCCTTATACTGAATCTCACCCTCGAGATTCGATAGAGTAGAGAATAAGTGAGGGAATTCTGCCTTGAGGTCTTCCTCACGCTCCCATGTAGTTTCG
Source organism: Neostapfia colusana (assembly GCA_030760725.1). NCBI lineage: Eukaryota > Viridiplantae > Streptophyta > Magnoliopsida > Poales > Poaceae > Neostapfia > Neostapfia colusana. The sequence goes on from JASWHV010000004.1 coordinate 104,016,739, forward strand.
GCTTCCGTGTGATGGCTCCACTGTACCTTGCACCAACGGATCACTTTGTTCCTCGTGACCCTTTCCTTCACGCCCAAAATTTTAACGGGGTGCTCCGCATAGGTCAGATCCTCTTGAAGCTCAAGCTCATCCATCGGTACTTGTTCTTCCGTGAAAGTGCATCTAGGGTATCCCTTGTGGGTTTTGGAGAATTGATGACAAGCATGTAAGATCCTAACGAAATGATTGCAGGACAAACAAAGTGAACTAGCTCGGTGCACACAAAAAGGTGAAAAATAGAGTGATGCCCGAAAAGCAAGACTTTAGTGGAATTTAGAAGAGCAAAGTAGATGTAAATGTATAGGGTGTGTGTGAGAGACACATCCCAAGAGCTCATGACTTTTCGTAAGGGTAAGGGGTTTAAAAATCAACTAAAATCCACTAGACACCGAACTAGTCCGTTCATGGACCGGACTAGTCCGGTCAGCCTACTGGAATGCAACCGGACAAGTCCGGTTTTAGACCGGACTAGTCCGCTCATGTTTCTGTTGTTCTCTTTAGAGGACTGCGGACTAGTCCATCCATGCGACAGGACTAGTCCGCTAAACTTTCTGGAACCCCACTTCACATAGCACCGGACAAGTTCGGTTTTAGACCGGACTAGTCCGGTTAACCCACTGGAAGTAGACCGGACAAGTCCGATCATATATCGGACTAGTCTGGTATTAGGTTTTACAACGATAACTTTTTGGAAACCATATAAATTGGTGATCCACGGCCTTCCAACAAGACAACACGACTCATACTGCTGGAAAAAAACCCTAGCGCCGCCACCTGTCCCAAGAGCCCAAAAACATATCTCCCCACACATCTAAAGTGCAAAAAGGTGAAAATCAATCAAATACTTGGATTTGGGATTGGGAGATCGTCGTTCCTTCGTTGTGAGCTCTTGGGGTTTGATCTCTCTACACTCATATTCTGCATTGTAATCTTTTTGAGTGTATTTTGATCGCTTTCTCATTGTAATTCTTGTGGGAGCCCTCAACGTGTGAGGTTGCCCCACAAACTCGGTGATTACCCGTGCTAGTGGAGTCAAGTCGGCCTTGTGTGGTGACTTGAAGAGGGAAAGGGTTAGAGACCCGGCTCTGTGTGAGCCTCCTCAACGAGGACGTAGATCTCTTGGTGAGATCGAACCTCGGTAAAATTTGTGTCTCGCATGCCTCCTTGTTTTTTGTTGATTATAACATCTAGTTGCTAAACTTCATAATTTGAGTTGCTAAGTCTCATTCACGGGCATAATCACACTTCACATTGTAAAATCAAAATAGAATAATTGTTGTTCTTATTTCCGCTGCTAAATAAGTTAATTCTCCTGCACAACACTTATACAATCTACACACTTTAGGCACACCGGACAAGTCCGCTCACACAACCGGACTAGTCCGGTCAATCAAGTTTTTGACAACTACTTTAAGTGTGCAGGAAACTCTATAAGGCCTATTCACCCCCCCCTCTAGGCCACATTCAATTGGTATCAGAGCCAAGTTCTCCATCAACGAGACTCACATCTCGGAGAGATCAATGGCCTCTGAGAAGAACAACGATATCCCGAAGACGAACAACAACGATGAGGAGCAAGAAGCCAAAGCCTTCGATGTGCTGAAAGAAAGTCCAAATGATGATGAAGAAGTGAGACAGCTAAAGGCACTACTGAGAAATAAATTAATGGCACAAAAGGGAAAAGAGGAAGAAAAGACGATGGGGAGTGGTCATCACGACTACTCCCGATATCCTTACAACTACAACCGTATCAATTCAAATAATCATTATCTCTCCATTCCTATGGGAAGGCCCCCGCAGTTTGACGGAAGTGACTATACCATGTGGAAGTACAACATGAAAATGCATCTAATATCCTTGAATCCCAGCCTTTGGCATATTGTCTGCACAGGAATAGATATCCCAGACACGGATGAAGAACTCACTCCGGAACAAGAACAAGATATTCACATAAATGCACAAGCCGTTGTAGTAATCACATCGTCACTGAGCAGAGAAGAATTCACCAAGATCGATGGACTAGAGAGTGCAAAAGAAATCTGGGATACACTCAAAACAGCTCATGAAGGAAATAGGTCTGTACGTGAAGCCAAAATTGAGATGCTTGAAGGAGAATTGGGGAGATTTGCTATTGAAGAAGGCGAATCACCTCAAGACATGTACAACCGGATGAAGGCACTCATCAACAGAATCTGTGCCTATGGAAGTAAGAAATGGACTGATCACGAGGTGGTCAAAAGGATGATAAGAGCCTTCATGCCAAGAAACATCACACTTTGCTCAATGATTAGAGAAAGCCCCGGGTTTCACAAAATGACTCCCGATGAGTTATTGGGGAAGATCATAAATCATGAAATGATGGAGAAGGAGGCTCAATACGTCAAAGACTTAGCCGAGCTCACCTCTTCCAAAAAGAAAGAAGTTGCTCTCAAAGCAATGTGCAGACCCAAACTCAAAGAAACCTGTGAAGACCAAGATGACGGAGATACAAGCGACATGAGTACTGACCTAGATGATGAGGAAATGGTACTCTTTATCAAAAAGTTCAAGCGCATGATGAGAAGACATGGCAACAACTCAAATGAAGGGAAAAGCAAGGATAAAGGAAAATCCAAGGCTCGACATACTTGCTATAATTGTGGAGAGTACGGTCACTTTATGGTGGATTGTACTTATGAAGAAAACAAGAAGAAGAAGGAAACAAAAGCACATGAGAAGAAAAATTTTACAAAAAGGGGACAAGCTCATTAGGCTCACATTGTCAAGGAGTGGGACTCAAACGATGAGTCCTCCTCCAATGAAGAATAGGAGATGGCCACCATTGTCGTTAAGAAACCCACCATGAGAGCTACACTCTTCCCAAACATGGGAGGACGGGATATGAACAACCATACTTGCCTTATGGCTAAAGAAGGCAATAAAAAGGTTCAACTTACTTCTCCTGCGTTAAATACCTCTATTGATGACTTTGATAGCTCTAGTGATAATGAAGAAATGTTTAGAGGATTAAGTAAAATTGCTTTAAATAAAATGGAAATGTTTGTCAAACGAAATCTTTGAAAAGGAGGAACTTGTCAACCGACAAGAAGATATGCTCATCCGTGAAAGGAAGAGATATCAAGAGGTTGAAAAACTTCTTGAGCTTGAAAGAGAGAAGAACAAGTCACTTGAGGTTGAGCTAGCCTTGAGTAAGGAGACTTACTCAAAGCTAGAGGATTCACATATTGCAATCAAGGATGAGCTTGCTAACTTGTCAAGAGTTAACAAGATCCTAGAGGTGCAAGTTGAGTCGCTAAAGCAAAGTGACTCATCTTCCTCCAAGAGCTCTTCCTCCAAAGATATGAGTTCGACAACAGTTGGAACCTGCACAAGCTCTAGTAAGAAAAATATCATTTCTAATACTTCAACTTCTCATGATGTGCATTCTTCCCAAATCGGCATCTTTGATAAGGAGAAAATCAAATATGCACGTAGCGCATATATGGTCACTAGACCTCCCAACATCAAAGATGGCCTTGGGTTTGACAGGAACAAACACATATCCACTCTTAATCATGCAAAGAAAAGAATCACCTTTGTTAAGGAAAAATCACATGAACCTAATTTACAAATATTGTTTCGTGCATTTGATGTTTCCTATGTTCTTATGAAAAACAAATATGGAAAAGTTATTGCTAAATACACAGGGCCACGCCACAGGAACTCGAAAACTTGTGTGTGGGTGCCCAAGACTCTTGTGACTAACCTGAGAGGACCCAAGCAAGCTTGGGTACCTAAAACCAAGGAATAATTCTGTTTTGCAGGCTTACTCCTCCGGTGGATCTAAGTGGGTGCTAGATAGCGGATGCACAAACCACATGACCGGAGAGAGAGATATGTTTGTGGAGTACGAGTACAACGAGGATCCAAGTGAAGGCATATACTTTGGAGACAACAGCCAAGGAAAGGTCCTTGGCAGCGGTAACATTGAAATATCTCCTCAACACACTTTATCTAATGTTTTACATGTAGACTCCCTAGATTATAACCTTTTGTCAATATCTCAACTATGCGACAAAGGTTATAACTGTTTATTCACTAATGAGGGTGTGACCGTTTTTAGAAGAAGCGATGGCTCGATTGCATTCAAGGGAGTATTGAAGGGAAAACTTTATCTTGTTGATTTCAACAAAGATAAAGCCGAACTCAACACTTGCTTGGTTGCTAAAACCAACATGGGATGGCTGTGGCATAGACGGCTAGCCCATCTTGGGATAAGAAATCTGCAGAAACTTCTAAAAGGAGGTCACATCCGAGGTCTAAAGGATGTGGTTTTTGAGAAAGACAGGCCGAGCAGCGCTTGCCAGGTGGGAAAACAAGTCGGAGCACCACACCCCGCCGAGAACATAATGACCACTACAAGACCACTGGAACTTCTTCATATGGATCTGTTTGGTCCAATTGCTTACATAAGTATCGGCGGTAATAAATACGGTTTAGTAATTGTTGATGATTTTTCAAGATTTACCTGGGTATTTTTCTTGTATGATAAATCAAAAACTCAGGGAATCCTCAAGAAGTTCCTGAAAAGAGCCCAGAACTAATTCTCATCAACCGTGAAGAACATCAGAAGTGACAACGGGACAGAATTCAACAATACACAAGTTGAAGAGTATCTCGATGAAGAAGGGATAAAGCATGAGTTCTCGGCACCCTACTCTCCTCTACAAAATGGGGTGGCCGAAAGGAAGAACAGAACATTGATTGAAATGGCAAGAACAATGTTGGACGAATACAAAACATCAGATCGATTTTGGGCAGAAGTGGTGAACACTGCTTGTCATGCCACAAATCGGCTGTACCTTCACCGACTACTGAAGAAAACTCCATATGAGCTCCTTACCGGTAAAAAGCCTAATGTTTCTTATTTCAAAGTTTTTGGTTGTAAATGTTTTATTCTGAACAAGAAACCGAGGGCTTCGAAGTTTGCTTCGAAGTCCGATGAAGGGTTCTTGCTCGGCTATGAATCGAATGCCTACGCCTATCGTGTCTTCAACAAGGTGTCGGGCCTTGTTGAAGTAGCACGTGACGTAGTGTTCGATGAAACTAACGGCTCACAAGTGGAGCAAGTCGATAAGTGTATGCTAGATAAAGAGGAACCTCCATGTGAAGCACTGAAGAAAATGGCACTTGATGATATTCTACCACAAGAGCAAATGCAAGACTCAAATGCACAAGGTGAACCTCAACGAGGAAGCAATGATCAAGGGGGAGCTTTCACACAAGATCAAGTGGAGGAAGATCAAGAAGATCAAGATAATCATGGAAGCAATGATCTAGGGGGAGACAATGAACATGAAGATGATGAAGAACAAGCAGCTACACAAGTTCCTCACCCAAGAGTACATCAGAGTGTACAAAGAGACCATCCTGTCAACAATATCATTGGTGATATTGCTAAGGGAGTAACTACTAGATCTCGCGTTGCAAATTTTTGTGAATACTATTCTTTTGTCTCTTTTCTGGAACCATACAGGGTAGACGAAGCCTTAAGGGATCTAGACTGGGTGATGGCAATGCAAGAAGAATTGAACAACTTCAAAAGAAATGAAGTGTAGGAGCTGGTGGAAAGACCAAGGGTAAACATCGTTGGAACCAAATGGGTCTTTCGGAACAAGCAAGATGAACATGGAGTAGTAACAAGAAATAAAGCGAGGCTGGTGGCCAAAGGTTATTCTCAGGTCGAAGGTTTGGACTACGACGAAACTTTCGCTCCCGTAGCTAGACTTGAGTCCATTCGTATTTTATTGGCATATGCTACTCACCATAATTTCAAGTTGTATCAAATGGACGTCAAAAGTGCCTTCCTCAACAGTCCGATAAAGGAGGAAGTTTATGTGGAGCAGCCACCAGGATTCGAAGACCAAGAGTATCCTAACCACGTCTATAAACTGCGTAAGGCTCTCTATGGCCTCAAACAAGCTCCTCGAGCTTGGTACGAGTGCCTTAGAGATTTTCTAACTCAAAATGGATTCAAAATTGGTAAAGCTGACTATACACTCTTCACTAAACATTTTGATGATCATCTATTTGTATGTCAAATTTATGTTGATGATATTATTTTTGGATCCACTAACAAGTCTTTCTGTGAGGAATTTAGCAAAATTATGACAGATAGGTTCGAGATGTCGATGATGGGCGAATTGAAGTTCTTCTTGGGATTCCAAGTGAAGCAACTGAGAGAAGGCACATTTATAAGCCAAACCAAATACACACAGGACATCCTCAAGAAATTCAATATGGACAAAGCCAAGCCCATCAAGACACCCATGGCAATCAACGGACATCTCGATCTCAATGAAGAAGGTCCAAATGTGGACCAAAAGGTATATAGGTCAATGATCGGCTCCTTACTTTACTTATGTGCATCTAGGCCAGATATTATGCTTAGCGTATGCATGTGTGCAAGGTTTCAAGCTGCACCTAAAGAGTGTCACTTAATTGCTGTAAAAAGAATCCTAAGGTATCTTGTGCACACACCAAACTTGGGCCTTTGGTATCCCAAAGGATCCAAGTTTAACTTGATAGGTTATTCCGATGCCGACTATGCAGGATGCAAAGTCGATAGAAAGAGCACTTCAGGGACCTGTCAATTTCTTGGCAGATCCCTAGTTTCTTGGTCATCTAAAAAGCAAAACTATTGCTCTTTCAACAGCAGAAGCAGAGTATGTTGCAGCAGGAAGTTGTTGTGCACAACTACTTTGGATGCGACAGACTCTTAGAGACTACGGCTACAATTTAAATCATGTCCCGCTTCTATGTGATAATGAAAGCGCGATAAAAATTGCACACAACCCAGTAGAGCACTCAAGAACTAAGCACATAGATATTCGTCATCACTTTCTTAGAGATCACTCATTAAAAGGTGACATTGAAATTTCACATGTTAGAACTGAAAAACAACTAGCAGATATTTTTACCAAACCATTAGATGAGAAATGGTTTTATGAGCTAAGAAATGAACTTAATATTCTTGACTCTCGAAATGTGGCTTGAAACGTTGCATACCTGATTGCAACCTCAAATGTTACATTTTATTGTAAAAACCGCTCCTCATCTCTTTTTCTTCTAAGAAAACAATTTTAATGAAGAAATCTTGCGAAATATGACCAATTTTTGATTGTTGCTTGCCTACTGGTCGTAGATTATTTGCAAAATTAGTGTCCTTGGATCTAAACTCTACTATCTGCATCAAGTCTGCTGGAACCGGACTTGTCCGGTTGTCGACCGGACTAGTCCGGACAGCCGACAATTAGGTTAATTCAGGGGCACTGGACTAGTCCGCTACTATGACCGGACTAGTCCGGTCAGTCGCATATAGAAGCAGTTGGCCGGACCAAACCCATCCCTCTCCACTCATAAGCACTTTGTCTCACCCCCTTGTCACACCCGGTTTTTCCGAAGAAACAACCAAGTGAATATCACATGTATGCCAGGATCATTTTCTCATACATGTGATGACAAATAGTGAAGCATCATTTATTACAAGCCAGGTGTCGAATATAAGTAAGTCTTACATAGTAAATGTCTCGATGGACAATAATAAGTTCATCACAAGTAAATAAACTAGCAGCGGAATATTATTCTTTAGGGCTCCATCACAGGCGTTGCCCGGGGGTCTTCATGAACCTAAAAACCTTCCTCGGGTCCAAAATCTTGGTCATTATACACCACCTCATTATCTTGACCTGAGCAGCAATATAAACCAACAAATATGCAAGGTTGAGTACCAATGGTACTCAACAAGTGTGGGAAAATTATATCATGCATGGCTAGAACAAGGAGAGGTTGAACTCATGGTTAAAGCACTACGCAATTAATACCTATCACCTTAGCTTATTAAGCACCTAATTACTACACAGGTGAAATGGTCCCAATCTCCCATCCCATCATCATAATCCAATAACCATAACATCATTTCCAATGTTAAGCTCCCCGCTTAACTTTCAAAACCATCAATTCCTCTAATCATGAATAAGTCCAGGCCGCTCTTAACCGTGAGCACGGCTGTCAAGACAGTTTTAACTCTGCAGAGTTTGTACCACTGTACCCACAAGTAGTGATTTCATCCCCCGTTGCTGGGTGGACTAAAAGAACCTCCATTATGCCAGTGGCTACGATCCACATTCACACTTCCCAGGTGTGCGGCCAAGAGATCACTACGAAGCCTTTACAAAGGGATTCCCGACGAGCGTGGGCCCACTGAGGTTTCACCCCTAACAGCATACAAGAGGCTCCAACCCCGCTGCAGTGGCCCCCTCTTGAGCCTTGCGGTTCATATGGTAGTCCAGCTGACACCTACTCCCCGCACCATCCAACACACCCATACTACGCCGGGGATACACCTAATTAATTGGCCAAGCTGCCCCATCTCAGCATGTGGTTGGCACTGTAAAGCCGGGTTACATGCTCCATGAACCGGTCCTTAGGATCCAGGCAAGTACTAAACACAAACCCAAGTCTCGTGCACCCAACACACAACCAAAACATCCAACTTGCCTTGATCCCTACCTCTACATAACTCACAATAGCTCATTCAAGAGTATGGTAAAATAAACTGATGATCTCATATCCCAAATATCCCATTCTAAGCATGGCTAAGCATATGCATGTAAATAAATGACATGACAAAATAAATCCCAACCCAAGCTACAAGGAAACAAGGTAATGCAATTCTAGGGAAACTTTCTAACATGGGTTTCATATTTAACTTGACAATGCAAATAATTCTATCTACACATCCTAGCATAGGATCAAAGTGGTCAAGGACACTTGCCTCCTTCTTGCTGCTCTTGAAATGGGTAGTCCTGATCTTGGAAAGGGATAACTTGCTCTTGAACAGGTTCTACTTCATACCATCACACATAGCAAAAGAAAAACACAATCCATAAGACATAGTTCACACTTCTTACTTCATACAAACCACACATTCATATTTATGAAATTTCTTTACCATTATATGTGTTGTGGTTACTTTATGTGTGTTAAGTTGTGGCTTGCATGCACTTTTAACCATGTATATATGATTCCTACTTTTGTGTCCACATTTATACTTACATACTATTTATATGGGTTTCCAATAAATTTCTTATATTCAACTACTACACCTTTTTACTACCAAGTGTGTATGAAAAGTATTTTTCTTCCCCATATGTGCCTTCATAATTTCTACCAACCCTAAACTGAACCCTTTGGATTTTAAAAACTCCATTTATCATTTTTTTATACTCCTATGCATAATTGTGTATTTTATTATGAAATTAGTAATACACATCACCTAAACAGTATAGGTTCTGGTCCTAAATAATTTAATAACATATTTTGACCTTGGCTTCTGATGTATACTATTTCATAATTATTTTCCCTATTTTTCTATAGCTATTCTTTACTTAAAAATGTGTCCCTATACTAATAAATGTGAATAATAGATGAAACAGATTTATTTCAGCCCAAAAATATATTTTTATCTCACTCCAAAGTTTTCTAAGTACTGAGAAAGTTTTTAATTAATTTTGACAATTATGTTTGTCCCCCTTTTTAATTTTTAAACACTAGTTACATATTCAATTTTCTAAATTAAATACTAAACAGGGCTAAAATAATGAATTCACCCCATTACAGGGTCTATAATATTATTTTCATAATTTCCAGGGGTCTAGCTACACTTATCAGAGGTGTTTTCCTAATTTTTATTAAGTCCAGGGGCTAAAACTGATTTTTAAATGAATTTACATGATTTTCTGGAGTTCCAGGGGCTAGATCTGAAATTTCCGGGGCTAGCTCTCAATTCCAGAGAACCCCAGGGGGTAGCACGTAAGAATTCCAGTCTTTATAATGCGGGGCTGACGTGGACCGTCCGATTTTAAACCGACGGCTGAGATTATAACATCGAACCGGTACGTAGGGTTTTAAAGTCTACCGTGTGATTTAAAATAAACGGCGCACAAGCGGCCACGTCGCTTCGATCGAGCGCGGGCGGCGCTGCCGGCGGCGCACGGCGGCGGGAAGCGGCGATCTCGCCGGAAAGTTTCGGATCCTCGGGAATTCTGCCTAGAACTGTGATCTTATGGCCTAGATCGGTAGAGGGGAGGTCAGGGATCTCACCTCGGGGGTTTTCTCGAGTTCGGGGGTCCTGGAAAGTGATCGGCGGCGAGGTCCGAGGCAAAACCACGGCGAAGCTCGTCGGCGCTGGATTTACACCGTAAGTCTTCGGGTTTTCTGCACCTGCAAAGTTCCCCGGAGGCGGTGGATCAAGACCAGCGAGTTAGATCAGAGTTTCCGAGCTTAGATCGGCCAGAATTCACCGGCGAAGTCTCGGTGCTCACCGGAGCAAAAATCGGCGATCGCGTGAGAAAACTGATCGGAGCTGGGGTTTTTATAGCCGGGGGAGGGCGGTGGGTCAGTTGTGATCGAGTTGGATTCTTCTGGGACCGGAATTCGGGCTGCGGGACGGGTTTTCCGATCGGTTAAGATCGCGCGCGCTCGGGGAAAAGTCCGGGGTCGCGGGGTTAGGGATGACAGGCGGGTCCCACCCATCTGTGAGAGGCAGCGCGGCGCGCGCGGGGACGGGCTGGCGCGGGGAAGCTGGGCCGGCTGGCGGGTTTCGGCCCACTGGCCGGTTTTTTTCCCGTTTCTCTTTTTCTTTTTCCATTTCTTTTCTGTTTTGAGTATAATTTGAATTCCAGTTTGAATTTTTGCAAAACATGCAACACGTCCAAAAATTTTTAAATTCCCCTCTGAACATGGTTTAGTGTTTTGAATCAAAATTTTGGGGTGTTACAGCTCTACCCCCCTTAAAAGAAATCTCGTCCTCGAGATTGGTGTTTCTAAGAAAACAATTCCGGAAATTGTGCCTTGAGCTCATCTTCCCGTTCCCAGGTGGCTTCCTCTTCTGAGTGATGCTTCCACTGCACCTTGCACATCCGGATTCTCTTGTTTCTGGTGAGGCGTTCCATCGTCTCCAAAATCTTGTATGGTTGCTCGGCATAAGACAAATCCTCAGCTACATCCACTTCATTCATGGGTAACACCTCTTCAGGCGTCCTCAGGCATTTCTTGAGTTGTGACACATGGAATACATCGTGCACGTCCGATAGATGAACCGGTAACTCTAGTTGGTACGCCACTTCGCCTTTTCTTTCCAAAACTTGAAAGGGTCCGATGTATCGAGGTGACAACTTCCCTTTCACCTTGAACCGACGAAGTCCTCTGATAGGGGACACCTTGAGATAAACATAGTCTCCCACGTTGAAAACGAGTTCTCTTCTTCGTACATCAGCATAACTCTTCTGGCGTGTTTGTGCTATCCTCAAGTTGTTGCGAATCTCCCTCACCTTCGCCTCGGCTTCTTGTAGCACTTCTGGACCAAACACTTTACTTTCTCCTGTTTGGTTCCAGAATAGAGGAGTTCTGCACTTCCTTCCATACAAAGCTTCAAACGGTGACATTTTCATACTAGCTTGATAGCTGTTGTTATAGGAAAACTCCGCATACGGTAAGTTCTTGTCCCAACTCCTATTGTTTTTGAGTGCACATTCCCTTAACATATCTTCAAGGATTTGATTGGTTCTCTCCGTTTGCCCGTCAGTTTGGGGATGATAGGCAGAGCTGAAGTTCAAATGGGTTCCCATGGTTTCATGCAACTTTTGCCAAAACCTCGAGGTGAACTGTGTCCCTCGGTCCGACACTATCTTCTTTGGCACTCCATGGTAACACAAAATCCTTGACATGTACAATTCTACCAATTTGGATCCGCTGTAGCTTTCTTTCACAGGGATGAAATGAGCTACCTTGGTTAGCCTATCAATAATGACCCATATTGAATCATACCCGGATTGGGTCCTAGGCAATCCCACGACAAAATCCATGCTGATTTCTTCCCACTTCCATTCAGGCACTTTGAGTGGTTGCAATAATCCCGCGGGTCGTTGATGTTCTGCTTTCACCAACTGACATGTGTCACATAGGGCAACATGTTCCGCGACATCTCGCTTCATGCCATACCACCAATACCTGCTCTTGAGGTCCTGATACATCTTCGTACTCCCAGGATGAATGGAATAGTCAGAATCGTGAGCCTCCTTCAAAATTAATTCACGAATCTCCTTTACTTCTGGCACACAGATCCTTTTCCCGTGCCACACCGTTCCATGTTCATCCTCTCTAAAACCAGGAGCTTTATTTTCCTTAATGAGCTGTCTGATCTCTTGTATCTTCTCATCATTCTTTTGGCCCTCGCGTATGTCTTGCTCGAGTGTGGAGTCCACTTCCATGGCGATGGCTTCACCACTATTTACTAGACATAGATTGAGCCTTATAACCTCATCCTTCAATTCTGCGGGCATGTCCTTCAAGCTCAACTTATTGACCTGCACTTTCCGACTCAAAGCATCGGCCACGACGTTTGCTTTCCCGGGATGATAGTTGATGCCTATATCAAAGTCATTGATTAGCTCTAACCATCTCCTTTGTCTGAGGTTGAGATCTGGCTGTGTGAATATGTACTTCAAACTCTTATGATCCGTATATATCTCTGTCCTCTTCCCCATCAAATAGTGCCACCAAATTTTCAACGCGTGTACCACTGCAGCTAGTTCTAGGTCATGTGTAGGATAGTTCTTCTCGTGCTTCCGAAGCTGCCGGGATGCATATGCCACGACATGTCCTTCTTGCATGAGAACACATCCCAACCCATTTCCAGAGGCATCGCAGTACACTGTGAAATTCTTCTGCATATCTGGCATAACCAACACTGGGGCTGTTGTCAATCTCTTCTTTAACTCCTGAAAGCTCGTCTCGCACTGTGGCGTCCAGGTGAATGTGATTCCCTTCTCCAACAGTTTGGTGAGAGGTCTCGAGATCTTGGAGAATCCCTCAATAAACCGTCGATAGTATCCAGCCAATCCCAAAAAGCTTCGAACTTCCCCGACATTTTCAGGGGTTTTCCACTTCTAGATATCCTCGATTTTGGCGGGATCTACGGAGATTCCTCCCTCCGAGATTATATGTCCTAAAAAGGGAACTCTCTTCAGCCAAAACTCACACTTGCTCAACTTGGCATATAGTTGGTGTTCTCTCAGCCTCTGTAACACCAACCTTAGATGTTTCTCATGTTCTTCTTCATATTTGGAGAAGACGAGAATATCATCTATGAAAACCACCACAAATTTGTCCAGATATTCCATGAATACCTTGTTCATGAGGTACATGAAATATGCCGGGGCATTGGTTAGCCCGAAAGGCATGACAGTGTATTCATACAGTCCGTACCGAGATACGAAAGCTGTCTTGGGAATATCATATTGCCTTATCTTGAGTTGGTGGTACCCCGACCTGAGATCAATTTTTGAGAACACACAAGCTCCCCTCAACTGATCGAACAAGTCTTCAATGCGAGGCAATGGATACTTGTTCTTGACGGTTACCTCATTCAAAGCACGGTAATCCACGCATAACCTTTGGGTTCCATCTTTCTTGGGCACAAATATCACCGGAGCTCCCCATGGTGAGGAACTAGGGCGAATATACCCCTTCTCCGTCAATTCTCTCAAATGATCCTTGAGCTCTTCTAGCTGCTTGGAGTCCATTCGATAAGGTCTCTTGTATATCGGGGCTGTTCCCGGTACTAGCTCAATTGCAAATTCCACGTCACGGTCGGGAGGCATACCTGGCAATTCCTCCGGAAAAACATCTGGATATTCCCTGATAGTCCTGATTTCCTCAACTTTCACCTCCACTTGATTTAATTTAATGTCCCTCCTAGGCTCGTGTATCGTTATGAACTTTACTCTTGTGCCATTGGGGTGAGTTAGTTCCACCGTTCTGGTCGAACAATGAATGATTCCTTTATGTTTGGTCAACCAATCCATACCCAAAATAATATCTATCCCTTGCGAATCTATCACTATGAGGTTAGCAGTAAATACTACCCCATTAATGTCTAGGCTCACTTTGGGACACACTTGTCTTGTCCTTATTTCTCCACCTGGAGAGTTTACCGCTAGCATATGGTTCATTTGTGTGGTTGCTAGGTCATGTTTCTTAACAAACCCTTGAGCAATGAACGAGTGGGTAGCACCAGAATCAAACAGCAGAGTTGCAAGGTGTAAATTGGCAGGAAACTTACCAACTACCACGTCGAGTGCCTCTTGTGCTTCCTCCATAGTGACGTGGTTCACCCGTCCTCTCATTACATTCTGCTGTTGTGGCGGCGCAGGCTTCTTCTTTGGGCATTTATGGGCGAAGTGCCCCACTTCACCACAGCTGAAACATTGCACCCCAATCTTAGATGCCTGGCCCTTGTTGTCTTGGGGTTGGTTTGGGGGTCCTTGCACTGCTGGTCGAGGTGGATATGCGGGGCGAGGCTGCTGCACAAACTGACGTTGCGGCTGCACTGGTGCTGCGGGAGGCCTGTAGTTTGGGTTGTACCCTCTTGGTGCTGAATAGGGTACCGCAGCACGGCTCGTCTGCCCCGTAGGTTGCTGCATCATACGTGGGCGGGTGTTGCTCCCTGAGGCTTGATGTGACCACCCAGCCTTCCTCTTATTCTCATTTTCCAGGGCCTTTAGCTTCCTTTCTACCACAAACGCTCTGTCCACCATCTTTTGAAAACTTTCATACTCATTGGAGGACATGGCACACTGCATCTCTGCGGTAAGTCCTTCCACGAAACAATCTTGTTTCTGCTCATCAGTCTCTATGTCTCGTGGAGCATAACGGGATAGTTGAGTAAATTTAGTGAGGTATTCCCTCACCGTCATGTTTCCCTGCTGCAGTCCCAAAAACTCCTTCCTCTTGTTTTTGAGTTCACCTCTTGGGATGTAATGGTTGCGGAAGCTACGCTTGAACTCTTCCCAAGTGATGTTCTCAGGGTCATGATGGGCGGCCACGTAGGCGGTCCACCAATCAGCAGCAGGTCCATGCAATTGATGAGAAGCAAACAGCACCCTCTCATACCCTTGGCATTGGATTATCCTCATCTTACTTTCAATGGTCCTCAGCCAATCATCTGCCTCCAGAGGTTCAGCAGCACTTGCAAACTTTGGAGGTTGAGTTCCTAGAAACTCACTCAACCTTGGTTGGCGTGGTGCAGCTTGTGGAGGTGGAACTTGATGCAAGTTGGCCACCACTTGAGTCAAGTTCTGGATAAGCTGATTTTGATTCTCCAGCATTTGGTGGAGAGGATCAACTTCTTCACGGCGACCACCCCTGTCCTGGCCTCCAGAAAGATGAGGGTTGCATGCCTCATCATTGTTGTTGGCGGGGTTGGCAGCACGTCCTTTTCCTCTTCCGGCCATCTGGCAGAATCAACAAATGTTAATTTGATATCATTTGGTATCATCTTACTACTTTCATTTGTTGGTGCTTTGAGGTTTTGAGGCTTTGTTAAAAATTTTACGAGGGTTTATATCTCACACCAAATAAATGCACTATTATTTCCTGTGGGTTCACACACCAAAGCAAAACAATCTGAAGACGAGGCTGTGGACAATTGCTCATGGCTTCCACATCTCACGTCACACACCAAGCATTATCACACCATTAACTATGTAACGACTCGACTACTCGACCTCTTGCTAGCTAAGGGAAAAACTCTACCCTATTCGTCCTCTTGAGATGGCTCCTCGGGATCTTCCTCCTCATTTCGGCTACCTTCTGACTCTGCTTTGGGTGGGGAGGCTGCTGGTGGAGAAGTGCGACGACGCCTGATTGCTCGGCGATCCGGGGAGTCAGGAGTCCATGGATCACTCACGGTGACACACAGTTCATTCCCATCTCCTCTTTCTCTCGCCTTTAAGCAAGCTCGCAGCAACGCCTCCGTTTCCTTCAGGGTGTCTCGGACATCCTGAAGCTCTTGTTGACACTCCTGCAATCGAGTGCTGAGCATAGCAGCATCCTCCAAGCACAAGTCCATGTGCTCATGGGAAGTCCCTTGCTGCACTGGTGGGTACTTGTACTCCGTGGTACCACTCTCACGTTGGAGGACATACATGTACTCAGTTTTGTCCAAGTGGCGACGATAGATGTGACTCTGGCAGGTGATGGCCTCCCAGGTGACATCTTTCTCCGCATCAACTTGTGTTGCTCGACAAGCTGGAGAGTGGTGAATCTTAAGCAGCTGATTCTCGTGTATAATCCTCATCTCCGAACTCCATTGTTCCCTCTTCTCACGGATGGTCCTGGTGGAGTTATAGTGGATGATTAGCTTGCCCGTATTGCCAGCGGCTTCGAGCATACGCCGAAGACGGCGCAACAAGTCTCCTACTGCCAATCCGTAGGAAAGGTACGTCACTGGACGACTCTCCTCTCTTTCGGCAAGGGCAACCACGGGAACTCTCCCTTCTGTGGACTTGCGAGCGGTGCGAATCATGCGAACCATCTAAAACAAAAAGGATTTAAAATTAGGTTAGATAAAATCTCAAACAAAAATCCTATTTTGAATGAAAGTTGGGGTAAGATGAAGAAAATAACTCCTTTAATAACACTTTTCCACCCACACCTTGGAAAATAGTTTTTAAGAAAATAGGGCCCTTAAATACGTCCATTTCTACCTAGGTCCATGTTCCTACGGGCAACCTTGGCTCTGATACCACCTCTGTCACACCCGGTTTTTCCGAAGAAACAACCAAGTGAATATCACATGTATGCCAGGATCATTTTCTCATACATGTGATGACAAATAGTGAAGCATCATTTATTACAAGCCAGGTGTCGAATATAAGTAAGTCTTACATAGTAAATGTCTCGATGGACAATAATAAGTTCATCACAAGTAAATAAACTAGCAGCGGAATATTATTCTTTAGGGCTCCATCACAGGCGTTGCCCGGGGGTCTTCATGAACCTAAAAACCTTCCTCGGGTCCAAAATCTTGGTCATTATACACCACCTCATTATCTTGACCTGAGCAGCAATATAAACCAACAAATATGCAAGGTTGAGTACCAATGGTACTCAGCAAGTGTGGGAAAATTATATCATGCATGGCTAGAACAAGGAGAGGTTGAACTCATGGTTAAAGCACTACGCAATTAATACCTATCACCTTAACTTATTAAGCACCTACATTACTACACAGGTGAAATGGTCCCAATCTCCCATCCCATCATCATAATCCAATAACCATAACATCATTTCCAATGTTAAGCTCCCCGCTTAACTTTCAAAACCATCAATTCCTCTAATCATGAATAAGTCCAGGCCGCTCTTAACCGTGAGCACGGCTGTCAAGACAGTTTTAACTCTGCAGAGTTTGTACCACTGTACCCACAAGTAGTGATTTCATCCCCCGTTGCCGGGTGGACTAAAAGAACCTCCATTATGCCAGTGGCTACGATCCACATTCACACTTCCCAGGTGTGCGGCCAAGAGATCACTACGAAGCCTTTACAAAGGGATTCCCGACGAGCGTGGGCCCACTGAGGTTTCACCCCTAACAGCATACAAGAGGCTCCAACCCCGCTGCAGTGGCCCCCTCTTGAGCCTTGCGGTTCATATGGTAGTCCAGCTGACACCTACTCCCCGCACCATCCAACACACCCATACTACGCCGGGGATACACCTAATTAATTGGCCAAGCTGCCCCATCTCAGCATGTGGTTGGCACTGTAAAGCCGGGTTACATGCTCCATGAACCGGTCCTTAGGATCCAGGCAAGTACTAAACACAAACCCAAGTCTCGTGCACCCAGCACACAACCAAAACATCCAACTTGCCTTGATCCCTACCTCTACATAACTCACAATAGCTCATTCAAGAGTATGGTAAAATAAACTGATGATCTCATATCCCAAATATCCCATTCTAAGCATGGCTAAGCAGATGCATGTAAATAAATGACATGACAAAATAAATCCCAACCCAAGCTACAAGGAAACAAGGTAATGCAATTCTAGGGAAACTTCCTAACATGGGTTTCATATTTAACTTGACAATGCAAATAATTCTATCTACACATCCTAGCATAGGATCAAAGTGGTCAAGGACACTTGCCTCCTTCTTGCTGCTCTTGAAATGGGTAGTCCTGATCTTGGAAAGGGATAACTTGCTCTTGAACAGGTTCTACTTCATACCATCACACATAGCAAAAGAAAAACACAATCCATAAGACATAGTTCACACTTCTTACTTCATACAAACCACACATTCATATTTATGAAATTTCTTTACCATTATATGTGTTGTGGTTACTTTATGTGTGTTAAGTTGTGGCTTGCATGCACTTTTAACCATGTATATATGATTCCTACTTTTGTGTCCACATTTATACTTACATACTATTTATATGGGTTTCCAATAAATTTCTTATATTCAACTACTACACCTTTTTACTACCAAGTGTGTATGAAAAGTATTTTTCTTCCCCATATGTGCCTTCATAATTTCTACCAACCCTAAACTGAACCCTTTGGATTTTAAAAACTCCATTTATCATTTTTTTATACTCCTACGCATAATTGTGTATTTTATTATGAAATTAGTAATACACATCACCTAAACAGTATAGGTTCTGGTCCTAAATAATTTAATAACATATTTTGACCTTGGCTTCTGATGTATACTATTTCATAATTATTTTCCCTATTTTTCTATAGCTATTCTTTACTTAAAAATGTGTCCCTATACTAATAAATGTGAATAATAGATGAAACAGATTTATTTCAGCCCAAAAATATATTTTTATCTCACTCCAAAGTTTTCTAAGTACTGAGAAAGTTTTTAATTAATTTTGACAATTATGTTTGTCCCCCTTTTTAATTTTTAAACACTAGTTACATATTCAATTTTCTAAATTAAATACTAAACAGGGCTAAAATAATGAATTCACCCCATTACAGGGTCTATAATATTATTTTCATAATTCCCAGGGGTCTAGCTACACTTATCAGAGGTGTTTTTCCTAATTTTTATTAAGTCCAGGGGCTAAAACTGATTTTTAAATGAATTTACATGATTTTCTGGAGTTCCAGGGGCTAGATCTGAAATTTCCGGGGCTAGCTCTCAATTCCAGAGAACCCCAGGGGGTAGCACGTAAGAATTCCAGTCTTTATAATGCGGGGCTGACGTGGACCGTCCGATTTTAAACCGACGGCTGAGATTATAACATCGAACCGGTACGCAGGGTTTTAAAGTCTACCGTGCGATTTAAAATAAACGGCGCACAAGCGGCCACGTCGCTTCGATCGAGCGTGGGCGGCGCTGCCGGCGGCGCACGGCGGCGGGAAGCGGCGATCTCGCCGGAAAGTTTCGGATCCTCGGGAATTCTGCCTAGAACTGTGATCTTATGGCCTAGATCGGTAGAGGGGAGGTCAGGGATCTCACCTCGGGGGTTTTCTCGAGTTCGGGGGTCCTGGAAAGTGATCGGCGGCGAGGTCCGAGGCAAAACCACGACGAAGCTCGTCGGCGCTGGATTTACACCGTAAGTCTTCGGGTTTTCTGCACCTGCAAAGTTCCCCGGAGGCGGTGGATCAAGACCAGCGAGTTAGATCAGAGTTTCCGAGCTTAGATCGGCCAGAATTCACCGGCGAAGTCTCGGTGCTCACCGGAGCGAAAATCGGCGATCGCGTGAGAAAACTGATCGGAGCTGGGGTTTTTATAGCCGGGGGAGGGCGGTGGGTCAGTTGTGATCGAGTTGGATTCTTCTGGGACCGGAATTCGGGCTGTGGGACGGGTTTTCCGATCGGTTAAGATCGCGCGCGCTCGGGGAAAAGTCCGGGGTCGCGGGGTTAGGGATGACAGGCGGGTCCCACCCGTCTGTGAGAGGCAGCGCGGCGCGCGCGGGGGCGGGCTGGCGCGGGGAAGCTGGGCCGGCTGGCGGGTTTCGGCCCACTGGCCGGTTTTTTTCCCGTTTCTCTTTTTCTTTTTCCATTTCTTTTCTGTTTTGAGTATAATTTGAATTCCAGTTTGAATTTGAATTTTTGCAAAACATGCAACACGTCCAAAAATTTTTAAATTCCCCTCTGAACATGGTTTAGTGTTTTGAATCAAAATTTTGGGGTGTTACACCCCTCTCCTAAACCCTAGCTCCCAAAGTGATTTTCGAGTTGAGCCCTCAAACTCGGAGTTTTCTCCGTGAAAAAGCCTCTTCTCGACGAGGGGATTCTACTCTCCAGACTCATCCGGATAGACGCTTGCTCCTTCGACGTGAATCTTCAAATCTTGGTAAATTCCCCCCCCCTAAACCAAAATCTCAACTTTTCTAGTTCTAGTTAGTTTCCTTTGATTTCAAAAGGATGTACATTGCCTCAATAGATGTATTCCTACCACTTTCCTGCCCTTGTGTCCTTAGATAGGAGATTTGATTCAAATGAAACATTAGGGTTCTTATGCCAGGCCGGACTAGTCCAGCGCACAGATGCGGACAAGTCCGGTCCACCGGACAAGTCCACACTCTGAAACCGGACAAGTCCGGTCTCTGACAGTTGAACCCCTACATTCCCATTTGAAGTCGATAATGAGTCCATTTGCATCTAATCCTTGAACTCCTTATCAGGCACCATGTCTTCAGGCTCAGATGACGGCTCTTTTCACCTTGACGAAGAAGTTCAACGTGAAAGAGTGAGGAGAGCTAAGGAGGGAATGATGAAGAAAAGACATGATGTCAATGTCCACTCTTCACCTTCCGACGAAAATTTGCCTAAGAAGAGGAAAGTAATTGTGAAGAAGCCTCGAGGGAAGGCTATGGCTGAGAGCTCCTCATGAGCTAAGAGGACTCTCAATAAAGGAAAAGGGCTTGCTAGTGGCCCCATTGGGCCTCTGAAAATGAAAAATCCCGTTCATCGCAACAGGCAACCTTCAGATAATGATTACACTGGAAAAGTGGGTGAACTAGCTGACAAGTTCAGAAAAGCAGAAGTGTATAATCAGCCCAGAGAGTCAGCTGACCCCAGATTTTGGAGTAATTTTCATGCTGATTACTATGAACATGTGTATCGGAAGATGAAGCATCCCGTTGTCGAAAGTCAGTGGGTTGATATTGATTATCTTCAGTCCAAGAGATGTCAAGCTTATCAGGAGGTTGTGACAGCCCTCGAGCTTCATGGGCTAAAAGAACTATTCTCTTTCCAGTGTGACTGGAATGATGAAGTCATCATGCAATTCTACTCCACTCTCTACTTCGCTCGTGATGACAACGACAGGATGATCTGGATGACACATGGGTCTCAGTACAGTGTCACATATGAAGAATTTGCAAGGATCCTTCATCTTGAGCATACTTTGGACAATGAACTTGTGATTCACAACCTGAAACCACTGGAGAAGGATCAGCTGGACTTTTTCTATGATACAAGAATGCCATTCAGGCCTCCAACCACAAAATACATGAAGCCCTTCTTTGTAGTCCTCAATCGGATATTGAGGAAGACTATAGCTCCCAAAGAGGGAGATGCAGGGACTGTTCAAGGCACCCTCAGAACATTAATGAAGGTCATAAGCAAGAAGAGGAAATTCAATGTGTTTGAGTACATCTACAATGACATTGTCAATATCTCTATCAATCCCATCCGGTCTTGCGGCTATGCACCCTACATAATGTTCATGATTGAGAAAGTGACAGGATTGGAGTTCGTAAAGGATGTGGCTCACACTAGACTTAGGCCCCAAAAGCATACTATATATTCTGCCCCTTCTGCTCCTGCCTCACCCGGAGAAGAAAGAAGATCCAAGAGAGCTCAAGAGGAGCCAAGATCTGAGGCTGCAGCTACCACTCATGCAACCTCCTCTACTCGGGAATCCTCAAGTGGCATCTTCAAGATGCTATCTTCTATCTTTGCCTCTTGCCGCAAAATTGAAGTTAAGCAACATGAAGAGAGATTGGCCAGGAAGAAGCATCAAAGATATGTAAAAGCCAACATCCAAGCCATCTGTGCCAAACTGGAAATTGAGCCACAAGGGTCACTTGAGGTTTCTGAGGACGCAGCTGAAGACTTCACTGAAATGCCAACCTTCACTGACCAAGAGTTGAGCTCCCTTGGGTTTGGTGGTTGTTCAACTGCTAACCCTCTACATAGTCAAGATGATGAAGATCAAGGTGAAGAGGAAGATGAAGATAGGACTGAGAGTGAAAGTGGGAACGACGATGAGTGATTCCACTCGATTTTCCTTTTTTTTGGTGCCTTGATGCCAAAGGGGGAG
Organism: Neostapfia colusana; assembly: GCA_030760725.1. NCBI lineage: Eukaryota > Viridiplantae > Streptophyta > Magnoliopsida > Poales > Poaceae > Neostapfia > Neostapfia colusana. Next base: position 104,038,951 of record JASWHV010000004.1, read on the forward strand.
AGATTATCTAGGATAAGTTATTAAGGACTTGTGATCGAGGACTTATGATCGAGGACTTGTACTTATTTTTAAAACTATTGTAATATGACTATTTACCCTATGTGTGATGCTTACATCTATGGTTGTTATCTTTTATCCTCGTTCATCACATTTTTGTTGATCGCACATTTGTTAGGCACCCCACCATAAGGTGTGTGTATATGAGAGAAGTTTTTTCTTGTTAGCTATTCATTATTCTCATATATGCACACGTTATGAAAAATCAATTTTCTCTTAATTGTGATATCTCAAATGGTTGTCATCAATCACCAAAAAGGGGGAGACTGAAAGTGCATCTAGGGTATCCCTTGTGAGTTTTGGAGAATTGATGACAAGCATGTGAGATCCTAACGAAATGATTGCAGGACAAACAAAGTGAACTAGCTCGGTGCACACAAAAAGGTGAAAAATAGAGTGATGCCCGAAAAGCAAGACTTTAGTGGAATTTAGAAGAGCAAAGTAGATGTAAATGTATAGGGTGTGTGTGAGAGACACATCCCAAGAGCTCATGACTTTTCGTAAGGGTAAGGGGTTTAAAAATCAGCTAAAATCCACTGGACACCGGACTAGTCCGTTCATGGACCGGACTAGTCCGGTCAGCCTACTAGAATGCAACAGGACAAGTCCGGTTTTAGACCGGACTAGTCCGCTCATGTTTTTGTTGTTCTCTTTGGAGGATTGCGGACTAGTCCATCCATGCAACAGGACCAGTCCGCTAAACTTTCTGGAACCCCACTTCTCATAGCACCGGACAAGTCCGGTTTTAGACCGGACTAGTCCGGTTAACCCACTGGAAGTAGACCGGACAAGTCCGATCATATACCGGACTAGTCCGGTATTAGGTCTTACAACGATAACTTTTTGGAAACCATATAAATTGGTGATCCACGGCCTTCCAACAAGACAACACGACTCATACTGCTGGAAAAAAACCCTAGCGCCGCCACCTGTCCCAAGAGCCCAAAAACACATCTCCCCACACATCTAAGGTGCAAAAAGGTGAAAATCAATCAAATACTTGGATTTGGGATTGGGAGATCGTCGTTCCTTCGTTGTGAGCTCTTGGGGTTTGATCTCTCTACACTCATATTCTGCATTGTAATCTTTTTGAGTGTATTTTGATCGCTTTCTCATTGTAATTCTTGTGGGAGCCCTCAACTTGTGAGGTTGCCCCACAAACTCGGTGATTACCCGTGCTAGTGGAGTCAAGTCGGCCTTGTGTGGTGACTTGAAGAGGGAAAGGGTTAGAGACCCGGCTCTGTGTGAGCCTCCTCAACGAGGACGTAGATCTCTTGGTGAGATCGAACCTCGGTAAAATTTGTGTCTCGCATGCCTCCTTGTTTTTTGTTGATTATAACATCTAGTTGCTAAACTTCATAATTTGAGTTGCTAAGTCTCATTCACGGGCATAATTACACTTCACATTGTAAAATAAAAATAGAATAATTGTTGTTCTTATTTCCGCTGCTAAACAAGTTAATTCTCCTGCACAACACTTATACAATCTACACACTTCAGGCACACCGGACTAGTCCGCTCACACAACCGGACTATTCCGGTCAATCAAGTTTTTGACAACTACTTTAAGTGTGCAGGAAACTCTATAAGGCCTATTCACCCCCCCTCTAGGCCACATTCATTCCGGTACTCTTAAGCACTTTTTGAGTTGGAATACGTGAAACACGTCGTGTACATTGGAGAGGTGCGTTGGCAGCTCTAGTTGATAGGCTACTTCTCCTCGCTTGCCCAAAATCTTAAATGGGCCGATGTAGTGAGGTGCTAATTTGCCCTTGACGTTGAACCGTCGTTGGCCTCGGATAGGCGATGCCTTAAGGTACACGAAGTCTCCTACTTCGAAGGTCAATCTTTTTCGCCTATTGTCCGCATAACCTTTTTGTCGTGACTGAGCAGCCTTCAAATTTTCTCGTATCATTTGGACTTGCTTTTCGGCGTCTTGCATCACTTTGGGTCCAAACACTTGGCTCTCTCCGGTCTCATTCCAGAACAGCGGCATTCTACACCGCCTACCATACAATGCTTCAAAAAGTGACATCTTAAAGCTGGCTTGATAGCTGTTGTTGTATGAGAATTCAGCATACGGCAAGCTCCTATCCCAACTGTGCCCATGTTTCAAGGCGCAAGCTCTCAAATGTCCTCCAAAATTTGATTTGTCCTCTCAGTTTGCCCGTCAGTTTGCAGGTGGTAAGCGGAGCTGAAATTCAACCGTGTACCCATGGCTTCATGCAGCTTCTTCCAAAACCTAGAGGTAAATTGGGTACCCCGATCTGAAACTATCCTCTTCGGAACTCCATGGTGACACACGATTTGCTCCATGTATAGCTCGGCTAGTTCTGCGACGCGGTACGTGGTTCTAACAGGAAGGAAATGGGCTGTTTTTGTTAATCGGTCCACAATAACCCAAATGGAGTCGTAACCCGACCGAGTACGTGGCAATCCGATAATGAAATCCATGCTGATGTCTTCCCACTTCCACTCGGGTACTTTCAATGGCTGCAACAGTCCAGCGGGTCTTTGATGTTCGGCCTTCACCCGTTGGCACGTGTCGCATAAGGCAACATATTCAGCAATGTCCCTTTTCATACCATCCAACCAATAGCAATTTTTCAGGTCCTTGTACATCTTTGTACAGCCAGGATGTATGGAATAGGGTGAGTCATGTGCCTCCTTTAATATCGTGTCGCGGATGTGCTTCACATTAGGCACACAAATCCTTTTCCCTAACCAAAGCGTGCCCTTCTCATCTTCCTTGAAATCCTTTTCTATTCCTTGTCGGATCCTTTCCTTGATTTCCTTGATTTCCTCATCTGTTGCTTGGCCATCTCGTATCTCTTGTTCCATCGAAGAGTTGAGTTCTATAACTTCCATCTCGTTCAAGAACCCGAGATGTAACCATTCGAACTCCTTGCGCAGCTCAGGTGGTAGCTCCCGAACCGTGAGTTGGTGACATGCTCCCTTTTGGCTCAACGCATCAGCTACTACATTGGCCTTTCCAGGGTGATAGTTGATTCCAACATCATAATCCTTGATGAGTTCCAACCATCGACGTTGCCTCAAATTCAGATCCGTTTGCGTGAATATATACTTGAGGCTTTTGTGAGCCATATAGATCTCACATTGGTGGCCAAGGATATAATGCCTCCAAATCTTCAAGGCATGTACCACGGCTGCAAGTTCCAAGTCATGTGTGGGGTAATTCAGCTCATGTTTCTTTAGTTGTCTCGACGCATAGGCTACCACTTGTCCATCTTGCATGAGCACACATCCAAGCCCTTGTCTTGATGCGTCACAATATATATCGAAACTCTTGCTCACGTCTGGCAATACCAAAACCAGCGCTGTGGTTAGTCTTTTCTTGAGCTCCTCAAAGCTTTCTTGGCACACTGGTGTCCACTGAAATGCTTTTCCCTTCATTAGCAATTCAGTCATAGGCTTCGCTATTTTGGAGAAATCCTTGATGAACCATCGGCAGTATCCAGCCATCCCAAGGAAACTCCAAATATCTCTCATGTTATGTGGTTGGTTCCACTTCAGAACATATCCCACTTTTCCGGGATCAACCGATACTCCTTTCTCGGAGATGATGTGGCCTAGGAACGATATCTCCTTTAGCCAAAATTGACACTTTCTGAACTTGGCATACAATTGATGCCCTCGCAGTTTCTGAAATGTCAATCTCAAATGTTCTTCATGTTCTTCCTCGCTTTTCGAATACACCATGATATCGTCGCACGATGAACTTGTCCAAGTACTCTGTGAAGACCTTATTCATGAGGTACATAAAATATGCGGGTGAATTCGTTAACCCAAAAGACATAAAGGTATATTCATACGAACCATACCGTGTTCGAAATGCAGCCTTGGGTATGTTGGAGGGCTTAATCTTCAGCTGGAAGTATCCCGACCGAAGATCAATCTTGGAGAAAATTCGGGCACCTTTCATTTGGTCGAATAGGTCCTCTATACGGGGCAGCGGGTATTTATTCTTGATTGTCACCTCATTGAGAGACCTATAATCCACACACATCCTTTGGGTCCCATCCTTCTTGTCTACGAAGAGCACGGGCGATCCCCATGGTGACGAGCTTGGGCGTATAAAACCCTTTTCTAGCTGCTCCTGAATTTGCTTCTTAAATTCCACTAGTTCATTTACGGGCATCCTATATGGCCTTTTTGCTATAGGTTCAGTTCCAGGTACTAAATCAATGGCAAATTCAATGTCCCAGTCAGGTGGCATACCAGGAAGTTCTTCCGGGAACACATCTGAAAATTCTTGAACCACCGGAATACTTTCCAATGTTGCTTCTTCGACGTGGTTCAACGCTGCCTTCTCGGTTGCCGGTTGGGCTGACTCGAATTCAATACGAGTACCGTGCTCATTTGTTAACTGCACACTCCTCTCAGCACATTAAATTACTCCATTGTGCTTGCTTAACCAATCCATTCCAAGTATTATATCAATCCTTTGGGAATCCAAGACAATTAGGTTGGCAAGAAAGTCTACCCCCCTTATTTTAAGGTTTACCTTCAGACATACTATATTAGTCCTCATCTCTCCTCCGGGAGAATTAACTAACATAGTGTGTTTCATGTGTGATATGGGCAGATTATACTTGGAAACATACTTGGATGATATGAATGAATGCGATGCTACGGAATCAAATAAAACAATGGCGGTGTTGGAGTTGGCAAGGAACATACCAATCACGACGTCCTCAGCTTGTTGCGCTTCCTCAGCGGAGACATGGTTCACGTTGCCACGAGCGTAGTTCTGCTGCCCACGGTTACCTTGCGTAGCTCCTCCATTTGGCCATGGGTTCTGTCTTGGCGCGTTGGTCGGCTGTCCAAGGCCTTTATTCGGGCATTGACTTGCAAAGTGTCCCGCCTCTCCGCATGCAAAGCATGCTTTGTTGCCCAAAACAGAAGGAACGTTGGGGCGAGGCTGGTTTTGAGCATAGGCGCCCATGTTAGGATGGGGCGCAGGAGGCAAAGGCACACGAGGTGCTTGCATGACAGGACGTTGCTGTGGTGGCTGATTAGGGCGAGGTGGATTTGCAGGGCGGAAAGTAGAAGCGGACGAGCCAGCTAGGGGCATGAAACGGGGACGTACATTGCTCTCTTGTGGCTGGTATGGCATCTTCCTCTTGACCTCTTGCTCGATCTCATGGATCTGGCTGTCAACCACTATAGCTTTGTCAACAAGCTTCTTGAAGTTTGTATAGTCATTGTTGAGCAGCTGAACTTGGATCTCATTGTTCAATCCTATCATGAACAAGTATTGTTTCCTTAGATCCGAGTTGACGTCTTCGGGAGCATACCTTGACAGCTGCGTGAACTTGTTGAGGTACTCATTCACGCTCTTCCTTCCTTGGCGGAGACCTTCAAACTCTTGCCTTTTAAGCATCATGACTCCAGTAGAGACGTAATTAGAGCGGAAACTCTCCTTGAATTCAGCCTAAGTGATAGTCTCCTGGTTGTCATGAGCATTGCAAAGAGCGTCCCACCAGTCAGCGGCTGCTCCCATAAGTTGGTGCGATGCAAAGAGAACTTTCCCCCGATCATTGCACTGAACAATAGCAAGCTTCTTTTCCATGGATTTCAACCAATCATCAGCCTCCATGGGATCATTAGCTTGTGCAAAAGTAGGCGGTCGAGTCCTCATGAACTCTCCCAATCTGTTGTGAACCGGCGGTGGTGGCGGCGGCGGTGGTGGTGGTGCAGGAACGGGGTTAGGATTGTTGTTGTTGTTGGCTTGCAGCTGTCCCAAAGTTTGTATCAAGGTTTGCATGAGCTGGTTCTGCATAGCCATCAACTGTTCAAGGTTGTTTGCATCAGCCCCGTGATTAGCATTTTCGGGAACTTCAACGTTGCCATCCTCTTGTGGTTCAGGGTGGCCACGAACGTTCCTCCTTTGGCGGCTGGCATTTTCCCTCACCATCTGTGAGAGAGAGTTGGTTAGAATAGAAAAGAGAAGTTTGGATTGATTCCCCCAACTATATGAATCAAGGGGTATGAACTAAATATCTTCTTTTATTAATTTCAGCCTATATGAGGATGTGAACTCATGCCAAAGCATCTCACATCTCTCTACTATGTGTGGATGTGGACTTTCGCAGAAGCGTCCCACAACTCACACTATCACACAAACACAAGCAATCATCACAAAAGTTCAACACACCACTCCCATTCAAGCTACTACGATCTAAGCGTCCTTATTACAGCTTATTCAATGGGAATCCTAAACTTAATCATGTGAACTGGTGCTGTTCCCACTGTGTGACGGGGGTGGTCCATCGGACACCTTAATGGGGTTAAGTGCACTCCCACGTGGTGGTGAACGAGTACTTATGCGTGTCATGTTCCGGATCGCCGACATCTATAAATAGGACATGAGAAACTTTAGAGAAGGAAGAAAATACTTCAAAACTTCAGAAGCTATGAAGCAAGGAAGCGAAAATGTTGTTTTCCAAGGAAGAGAAAAGAGGGGCTGAAAATAGCACATTGCGGTGGCTGAATTGACAAGAAAAGTGCAGCAACAAGCAATTTTCAAAAATAGCAGTTTAGAGGGGTGTGCCTATGTGTTTTAGAGTGTCCATTCTACCTAGTCTTGCATCCTACGGTCAACATGGCTCTGATACCAATATGTGGCACCCGGTCACGAAAAATACGGAACCGAGCTAATGCATATGTGTGCCCAGGATGTTCATCACACATACACATGTAATCCACAAACTGAATTCAGAATATAACCACGAATAAATAGTGTTTAAGTACTTTATTACATCAACTAATTGTCTCACTCATGAATCTCTAACTTATTCTTGCAGCGGAAGTCTCTAAACGACAGCGGAAATAACTAAATAGCAGCGGCTCCATCTTCAACTCCACAGGCATGCTGACGGTAGTCCGCATGCCTAGTACTCCGCATGGTCTTCGTAGTGCTCTTTTCCTGTTACTGATGTTTATGTGATAATGCAAGGGTGAGTACATGTCGTACTCAGCAAGTGCAGAAAAAATATGACATGTAGCTTTCGACAAGGTATGGAATAAAAAGGCTCATTGCAGCAAGAAAATTTTATTTCACAAACATGATAAAAACAGCAACTATTTCTAAGTGACATTTATCCCAATATAACCAAGTAAAACAGCAACATTCCTCCATCGTGATTCACCATTTACTGAGTCTCAACCAACCATTAATCTTTCTCAAGTTCATCTCATGCTCATAAATATGCATATCCGTCTCATATTCATATAACCAAACCAAGCTCATTTTCATGACTCAACAGTCCCAAAACCAATCCCAATAACCATACCAAATAACCATACCATAACCATACCGAATAACCATCCCAAGTTTTCCCTCTAATCATGTGAGTTGGCTAGGTGCTTGTGACCGTAAGCATGGCTATCATGATAGTTTTACACTCTGCAGAGGTGGCACCACCTTACCCACAAGTTTGTGATTTTGTCACCCATCGGCGACTGCAGAACCTCCATTCTACCAGTACACAACCGTCGGTGTATGGTCAAAATATCACAAAAAAGCCTTTACAAAGGGGCTACTAGATGTATGGACTCACTAAGTGTTTCATCGGCAGGCTCGAATCACCATTCTCCCACCCACGGCCCCCCTCTTGTGCCATGCAGTTCCCAGGACACTCCTCTCTCGACTCCCATTCCCCGCGCCATCCACGGTCCATAACAATCTAGCAACACACCTAATTAGTCAGCTAAGCCGCACCCATATTTGGCCTTGTGGTGGCACTGTTTTCCTAGCATGTGCTAGCATGAACCGGTCCTTAGATCTACGGCAAGTAAACCACCATCTCATTCAGCAACATCCACGAACCAAGCTTGCCTAGATCACCCCTGATTCCATGCTCATTAACATCATCAAGTTCTCATCATCATTATTCATATGAGTGCAGTAGCTAACCATGTTTTAATTCAGCTTCCCGTATCCCGTGGATTAAGCGAAGCAAAAAGGAAAAAACGACCATACCCGACTCATAAACTTTCCCGGCGACTAGGATGGTTAACAAAACTAGTAAACTCCTATAAAAGGATGTCCCATCAAGTTGACTCAAGCAGACACATTTTCGCAAACAAAATAATTTCAAAACATGGGATCAATATGGTCAAGGGGCACTTGCCTTGCTCTCGTGGCTCTTGTTGTTCGAGTGTCTCGAAGTCTTGATGCTGTAGTTCTTCGTAGATAGCCTCTTGAGCTTGTCCTTCTACTCATGATCACACACATACAAAATTTACAGCAATCAAACATCATGCACAACTCTACTAAAGATGCAATGATGTAGATGAATGCAAATCCTTTCGTGTTGTTTTATTAAACCAGTTTGTACGTGTTCTTGCATGTTTTAATGGGCTTTCATGGGGTTTTATGATGAACAAGGGTGTAGGGATAAAGTGTGGACGTGGTGATGATCTTGACTCAAGTTCTAGATCAATTCCACCATCAAAAACCCGATTAAAACACGATCTGTCCACATGTAAAAGTTTCTGCTTGAAGGAAGTGAAGAAAACGGATGCGCAGAAACAGCGACAATGTCATAAGATGGTAACGAAGACCTATCTTACTTCCTTTTGGTGGCAGGGCCTTCCTCCTAACAATGGCAGCAGCGGGGGCTCACCGGCGACTGAACTCCGGCGAGGGGGGGTGTGTGTCCAACTCAGCGAGTTTGGGCTAGGGCCTCCAAGTCGTCGACTCGGGAGGGTGAAAAAGAAAAGGGGTTACGGCCAAGGAGGTAGTTTTGGGTTCTATTTATAAGGGGAAAAGAGGATTCCTACTCCGATTGGAGTTCAAATAAGATTCCTATTCAATTTGTTTTGGATCTTAACAAAATTATCTCCAATTGACTTGGTGCGGCAGCAATGCGGGAGAAATTGTGTCGGTACCCTCAGTACCGGGTACTCCCACGCACAAGAGAAAAACCGCCTAAGGACCTCTCATCTCCGCAGTGGTGAGCTCCAGAGGTGCCAAGTGTCCAGCGGGGGCATCCTTGCTTCTCCTCAGAGGCGAGCTCCGGACCTACCACGTGGCCATTGCCAGGGTGAGCTCCGAAGGCACCACGTGTCCAGCGGGGCCGGGCCTCCCCTCTCCTAAGAGGCGAGCTCCGAGGCTGCCACGCGGCCAGTAGAGCCGGGCCTCGCTCCCCTCCGCAGTGACGAGCTCTGAGGACGCCACGCGTCCAGCGGGGTCAGACCTCCCTTCTCCTCAGTGGCGAGCCCCAGGCCTGCCATGTGTCCGGCAGGGCTGGGGCTCCCTCCTCTCCTCAGAAGAGAGCTCCGAGGGCGCCACGTGTCCAGTGGTGCCGGACCTTCCCTCTCCTCAGAGGCGAGCTCCGGTGGCGACACGTGTCCAGCGGGCCGGTGCCTCTCCTCAGAGGCGAGCTCCGGTGGTGACATGTGTCCAGCCGGCGGGGCCTCTCCTCTCCTCAGAGGTGAGCTCCGGGGGCGACACGTGTCCAGCGGGGCCGGACCTCCCTCCTCCTCAGAGGTGAGCTCCGAGAGAGAAACGTGTGCAGCGGTGCCGGACCTCATCCCCTCCGCGGAGGTGAGGTCCGCGGGCAACACGTGTCCCGTGGACCCGGACCTCATCCCTTCCGCAGGGGTGAGCTCCGAAGGCGCCACGTGTCCCGCGGGGCCGGACCTCATCCCTTCTGCAGGGGTGAGCTCCGAAGGCGCCACGTGTCCCGTGGGGCCCGACCTCATCCCTTCCGCAGGAGTGAGCTCCGAAGGCGCCATGTGTTCCGCGGGGCCGGACCTCATCCCTTCCGCAGGGGTGAGCTCCGCGGGCGCCACTTGTCCCGCGCCCCAGGGAAGTGTCGACAACGCACTTCGACAAATTGGAATTGGCTCATTTCAGCTATCTTTTTCCCATTGCCTACCATTTTTATGATTCTTTCTCCATTTCTACTTCTTTTAAAATGTTTCTCTATGAAAAATGTGACGCCCGGTCCCGTAGAACACGGAACCCAGCTAATGCATATGTGTGCCTAGGATGTTCATCACACATACACATGTAATCCACAAACTGAATTCAGAATATAACCACAAATAATAGGGTTTAAGTACTTTATTACATCAATCTCTAACTTATTCTTGCAGCGGAAGTCTTCTAACTTATTCTAGCAGCGGAAGTCTCTAACGCTAGCGGAAGCAAACTAAACAGCAGCAGCGACTCCATCTCCAACTCCACAGACAAGTTGACGGTAGATCGCACGCCTAGTACTCCACATGATCTTCGAAGTACTCCTCTCCTGTTGCTGATTATCGTATGATAATGCAAGGGTGAGTGAATGTCGTACTCAACAAGTGCAGGAAATGTATGACATGTAGCTTCCAACAAGATAGGAACAAAAAGGCTCATTGCAGAAAGCAAAGTTTATTTCTCAAACATGATAAAAGCAGCAACTAACTTTAAGTGAATTTAATCCCAACATATATCCAATTAAAACATCAACATACCTCCTTTATGATTCACCACCTTTCATGTCTCAACCAACCATAAATCTTTCTCAACTTTCATCTCATGCTCATGATATCCATAACCATCTCATATTCATGATATCCATAACCATCTCATATTCATACCACCATCTCATATTCATGTCATATTCATATCTTCTGAAACCAAACTCATTGTTACGACTCAACAGTCTCAAAAACCAATCCCAAAGACCATACCATAACCAAACCAATAAACATCCATCCCAAACCTTCCCTCTAATCATGGAAGTTGGCCAGGTGCTTGTGACCGGAAGCACGGCTATCTGATAGTTTTACTCTCTACAGAGGTGGCACCACTTTACCCACAAGTTTGTGATTTCGTCACCTGTCGGTGACTGCAGAACCTCCATTATACCAGTACACAACCATCCGTGTATGGCCAAGAGATCACAAAATAGCCTTTACAAAGGGGATACTAGATGTATGGACTCACTAAGGTTTCACCAGCAGGCTCGAATCACCATTCTCCCACCTACGGGCCCCCTCTTGTGCCATGCAGTTCCCAGGGCAGTCCTCTGTCGACTCCCATTTCCCGCGCCTTCCACGGTCCATAACAATCTAGCAACATACCTAATTAGTCAGCTAAGCCGCACCCATACTTGGCCTTGTGGTGGCACTGTTTTCCTGGCATGTGCTCGCATGAACCGGTCCTTAGATCTACGGCAAGTAAACCACCATCTCATGCTACCACATCCACGAACCAAGCTTGCCTAGATCTCCCCCAATTCATGTTCATTATAAACATCAAGTTCTTATTACCATTGTTCATATGAGTGCAGTAGCTAGACACATTCTATCTCGCTTCCCATATCCCGTAGATTAGCGAAGCAAAAACAAAAAACGACCATACCCGACTCATTAACTTTCCCGATGACAAGGGTGGTTAACAAAACTAGTAAACCCCTATAAAAGGGTTTTCCATCAAGTTGACTCAAGCATATATGTTTTCACAAACAAAATAGTTTCCAAAACATGGGATCAATATGATCAAGGGGCACTTTCCTTGTTCCTGTGGCTTTTGTTGCTCTTGTGTCTCGAAGTCCTGGTGCTGTAGTCCTTCGTAGATGGCTTCCTGAGCTTGTCCTTCTACTCACGATCACACACATACAAGATCTACAGCAATCAAACATCATGCACAAACTCTACTCAATATGCAGTGGTGCAGATGCATGCTAACCTATGGTGCTGTTTCATTAGATCAGTTTGTACGTGTTCTTGCATGTTTTAATGGCTTTGCATGGGGTTTTACGATGAACAAGGGTGTAGGGATCAAGTGTGGACGTGGTGATGATCTTGACTCAAGATCTAGATCAATTCCACCGCCAAAAACCGATCAACACGCGATCTGTCCACTCGAAAAAAAACTTCTGTTCGAAGGGATCGAAGAAACAGATGCGAAGAAAACCGCGATGATGTGGTAAGGTGGTAATGAAGACCTACCTCACCTCTCCTTGGTGTCGGGGCCTTCCTCCTAGTGATGGCAGCAGCGGGGAGCTCGTCGGTGGCGCTCACCGGCGACTGAACTCCGGCTAAGGGGTTTAACTCGGCGATTTGGGAGCTAGGGCCTCCAAGTCGTCGACTCGGGAGGTGGAAAATAGGTACGTGGTTGCGGCCAGGGGTGTTTCGGGTTCTATTATAAGGGGATAAGGAAGAGTCCTACTCCGATTGGATTTCAAATAAGAGTCCTATTCAAATTGTTTTGGATCTTAACAACTTATCTCCAATCGATTTGGTTGCAGTATTCAACGTGGAAGAAATCGTGTCGGTTTCCTCAGTACCGAGTATTCGCGTACAGGGCAAACCGCTTAAGGATCTCGTCCTTCCGCAGTGGAGAGCTACGGAGACGCCACGTGTCCAGTGGGGGCCGGGCCTCCCTTTTCCTCAGGGGCGAGCTCCAGTTGCGCCGCGTGTCTGGCGGACGGGACCTCCCTCTCCCTCAGAGGCAAGCTCCGTGTGCGCCACGTGTCTGGCGGGCGGGACCTCCCCTCTCCTCAGAGGCGAGCTCCGCGTGTGCCACATGTATGGTGGGTCGGACCTCCCCTTTCTACAAAGGCGAGCTCTAGGGGCGCCACGTGTCAGTGCCGGACCTCCCCTCTCCCCGGAGGTGGGCTCCGAGAATGCCACGTGTCCAGCAGCACCGAACCTCCATTCTTCTCAGAGACGAGCTCCGAGGTCGACACGTGTCCAGCGGGGCGGACCTCTCGGAGGTGAGCTCCGAGAGCGACACGTGTCCAACAGCGTCGGACCTCCCTTCTCCTCGGAGGTGAGCTCCGAGGAATACACGTGTCTAGCAGTGTCAGACCTCCCGGAGGCGAGCTCCGAGGGTGACACGTGTACCGCAGTGTCGGACCTCCCAGAGGCGAGTTCTGAGGGTGACACGTGTCCAGCGGAATCAGACCTTTCGGAGGCGAGCTCCGAGCCTGCCACGTATCCCGTGGGGCGGACCTCATCCCTTCCGCAGGGGTGAGTTATGAAGTCGACACGTGTCCCGTGGGGCTGAGCCCCTCTTCTCCGCAGAGACTAGCTCCGATGGCGACACGTGTCCCATGGGGCTGGACCTCGCTTTTCCGCAGCGACAAGCCCCGAAGGCAACACGTGTCCAGTGGGCCGGACCTTGCCCCCTTCCGTAGAGGCGAGCTCCTAGCCTGCCATGTGGCCAACGGTGCCGGACCTCACCCCCTCCGCAGGGATGAGCTCCGAAGGCGCCACGTGGCCAGCGGGCCGCGGGAAGTGTCGACGGCGCTCCTCGGTGAACTGGATTTGGCTCTTTTTGGCTATCTTTCTGATTCTTTCTCCTGTTCTAATTCTTTTAAAATGTTTCTCTATGTGAATTATGTATGCATGCATGGATACGAAATTGAGGGTGTCACAAAAAATGTATGCAATGCAAGGAAGTGAATTTGAGGGTGTTACAAGTCCGAAAGGATTCTACACTCCAAAGAGGTAGTACGCTGTACCCACACGCACGGACCATCAAAGACAGCCCGTCATAGCCGACACCCAGTCCATACATCACCCAGACCAGTCGTCCCCAACCCAGTGTCACGACTTATCTTAATATCATCTCAGTTTTCACTCATAAATGCATATATATCTCTCCACCGTGGACGACTGTCGGGCTAGCCACCGGGGTTAGGCTAATCCCCGCCCATACAGGGTCATGTGGTCGTACTAAAGAAAGTTAGGTGAGATGTCAAAACAACTTGGTCCTTAAGGCTCACCAGGGCAGCCTCCATACTCAAACCATGAGCCTATCATCTTGATAGTGCTCGCCATAAATCTACCACCACGGTAGCGCTTACACCAACACTAACCCTTCTGCCCCGATCTTAACTCATGCTCTCCCCAACCATGCAACATACACAAGGCAACGTCATCATGCATAATCTCATCATATCAATATGGTGCAAAAGATAAACTAGTATGTTTACACTCTATCACTCAAAAAACTCATGCTCCACAATGCAAAGGCCTAATCTACTGGCCACAATGGATGAACCTCACATAGGAGCAATATGATCAAAAAGGGGTCGATGGAACTTGTCTTTGCTACCATCTGCAGCGCCGTGCTCTTGGTCACTTGGCTCCTCTGGGTTCTCTTCCAACATTGGTTCTACACCGCGCATAAGAAAACATACAACCAAAGCAAATATACATCATTTAGGCTTGCTTGCATTAACTATGTTATGATATTAGATGATTTTTAGAAGAAGAATCGGATTAAGTGGTCTTTGTGTGTGGGTGAGATCTGGTCTAAAGACTATCAAGTGGTTGCTTGGGGTTGGGCTCAAATCAGCGAGAGTAAATGGGGAGAGGTTGGCCAGAGAGTAAGAAATCGAATGCCGACGCTATGGCTCACTCGATTAAGCTGCCGATTTTGGATACATGATATAGGAAGTAGGGCAACTTCACAGAAGGGCGGCTATGTCGCAGGGTGGTCGCGGCCAAACCCGAGGATAGGGGGGAAGGGGGATGACTCGGGAAAAAGAGTGGAGGTCGGGGTGCTCACCTTGGCCGCGACTTGGCGGTGCTCCGCGGGGAGGGTTCCTCGTCGGAGATCGATGTTGGGGGAAGATGTGAACGCCGGTTCTCAATGGGGCGGGGGGGGGGGGGGGAAGGTGAGCTCCCGAGCCCCTTTTAAAGATGAAGGGGAAGGGATAGGGATGGAGGAAGGAGAGTTAAGTGAGGTGTAATTAATGCATGTTCCGGGAGCTTCTCATGGAGTGGATAAGGATGGGGGAGGAAAATATATGTGAGGGGTAGTTACGGAAGATTCTCGTGGAATGGATAAGGATGGAGGAGGAAGGGGTATGTGATAGGTGATTCCGGAAGCTTCTCGTGGAATGGATAAGGATAGAGAAAGGAGGGTTATGTGAGGGGTGATTCCGGAAGCTTCTCGTGGAATGTATAAGGGTAGAGGAGGGAGGGGTATGTAAGGGGTGATTCCAGAAGCTTTCTCGTGGAATGGATAAGGATAGAGGAGGGAGGAGTATGTGAGGGGTGGTTCCGAAAGTTTCTCAAGGAATGGATATGGATAGGGGAGGAAGGGGTATGTGAGGGGTGATTCCGAAAGCTTCTCGTGGAATGGATAAGAATAGAGGAGGAAAAGATGGGTGGTGTGTAGTTCTAGAAGTTTCTTGTAGAATGGATGAGGATGGGGGAGGAAGAGGAAAAGGGGTTTGCCATTAGGCAAAAGTAGAGGGGTGGCTGCACTAGTTTTGATTAAAGACATATCTGAAATCGGCAAAGAGTGTGTGTAATATGCCTCGTGGTTAATTCTATAACCATGATTTATTAGCTTACCAAAAATGGGGCGTTACATATGCACCCAACTTAGAGTGTCTTGTTAGAATTGGCTGACTGAAATAAGCCAAGGGACCCTTTCCTTAATGTAGGACTGCTCCAAATCCTGTTCCAGAGGTGTCACATTTGATGATAAAGGAGGATGAAAAATCTGGCAGCTGTAGGACTGGAGTTGATGTCACCATATATTTTAAGGATAAGAAAGCTGACCCTGCTTCAGGAGACCACGTGAATCCTTGTTTAGAAAGTAATTTAGTGAGTGGAGCTGCAATAGATCCAAAGTTTTTTATAAACTTTCGGTAATATCCTGCAAGGCCCAGAAATCCTTGTAGTGCTCGGACGGACTTTGGGATAGGCCACCGCTGAACTGCCTCTACCTTTGATGTGTCCATGGAGACACCTTGTTTAGAGAAGACATGTTCTGAATAAGCAACTGATTCCACACCGAAAGCACATATAGATCGTTTCAGGAAGAGCTGATGATGGCGTAGCAAAAGAAAGACCATATGGATATGTTGCAGATGTTCGAACCATGTTTTGCTGTAAACCAATATATCCTCAAAGAAGACGAGTACAAAACGTCTTAAGTAAGGTTGAAAAATTGAGTTCATTAACCCCTGAAATGTAGCCAGGGCGTTAGTCAAGCCGAAGGGCATTACTACAAACTCAAATAACCCTTCATGTGTTCGGAAGGCTGTTTTTTTGCAATATCATCTGCGAACATACGCACTTGATAATATCTTGAGTGTAAGTCAAGTTCACTGAAGAAACAACTCCCATTAAGTTCATCTAATAATTCATCGACAACAGGAATTGTAAACTTATCTTTGACCGTTTTGTCGTTAAGGGCTCGGTAGTCAATGCACAATCTCCAAGTGCCGTCATGCTTCTTAGCAAGGAGTACTGGTGAAGAATATGCAGATGTGCTTCTGCGAATGAACCCTTGTGCCAAAAGCTCTGCACACTGGCGTTCCAATTCATCCTTTTGTGTTGGTGGATATCTGTATGGTTTTACGACAATAAGAGTTGACCTAGGGAGCAGGTGTATCCTGTGGTCGCACTCACATTTTGGAGGTAAGCCTGTAGGGGTTTCAAAAATATCAGTAAACTCTTCTAACAGAGAGATCAGAAGCAGGCGTACCGAGCATGACTGGTGGTTATTTTTGAATAATTTATGGGCTGGTAGTCCTTCCGAGATGATCTTCTGATTTTGTTGCCAAAAGGACATTGTCATGGTGTCAAAAATCCACAGGATTGGACCCGATGTTCAGAGCCATTGCACTCCTAATACGACATCATGATCTCCTAGTAGTATGGCAAGAAAATCAATATGAAAGATAATATCCTTGATCTGGGTTGTCACATTGCAGCAAGAACCAGGACTGTCCACTTTGTCGCCATTAGCAACTGTAACTTTTAACCCTTGTTGAGATGAGAGCTGCAACCCAGCCTTCCTAGCTGCTTCTTCTGATATAAAATTATGTGTTGATCCTGAATCAATGAGAGCAATGAGGTGTTGCCCGCTGTCGGTACCCTGTAGACTAGGTAACCCCGTGTGGAGGGTTGAAAACAGCCCAGACCTCGCCTCCCTGCTGAGGCGGGCGCTGGCGTAGCCACGTGTCCTTGGCCCCGGAATTGGCCTCTCTGCTGAGGCCGGGCCCGACTGTCGGAGTGTGAGCTGCGACACTCCTCCCGGCCTGCTCGAAAGCAGCCCGTGAGGTTCTTTTTTTTCAGAGGGGGTTGGGTCCCTTCGCGACCTAGGCTCGAGGGAGTGGATGAACACAAGGATTTACGTGGTTCGGGCCACCGGGGCGTAATACCCTACGTTCACGGGTGTGCTTGTTCTATTGCTTGAGCGTGAGAGCTTGTGCGTTGTGTGATCTAGAGGGCGTGAAATCGGAACCCTTTGCCGGGTGGTCACCCCAGTCCTTTTATAGTTCAAGGCCGGGATGGTTACAATGAGGCATGGGGCCCGACACGTGTCTCTCCGTCCGGCGCTCCGAGCGCCCCTGACCACATGTCATGTGATGATGAAGACGTCGTCTTGTCGCCGCGTCTCTTCATCCTGTTTGATCAGCTTAGTGCCGTTGGGCGGCACCGTACTGCTGTCACGCCCCACCATCCCGTCTTGTCACCATAATGGCGAACGGTCATGGGACAAAGGCATGCATAGTGTGCCGAGCTTCTGGGGAAGGCGCGAGTCTTAAATGCTAAGCCTTACAACACACTTCCTTCTTGACTTCGTCGACCCATGGCCCACGAAGGATCGTGGGATACGTGGCGGATATGGAGCCCTTGCCGATGGGCTAGGTGTCTGGGGACACGTGGTGGCTCCGGACCTCACCTCAATGGGAAGAGTCGGACCGGAGCCCAGGGCATGTGTCAGCACCGGAGCTGTCCACAGCGAGGAGGCAGCTCGGAGACGGAGGACAAGTGTCAGCTCTGGACCTCTCCTCAGCGGGGAGGCTCGGACCGGAGCCCGAGGCACATGTCAGCACCGGAGCTGTCCTCAGCGAGGAGGCGGCTCGGAGCCGGAGGACACGTGGGGGGAGGGGCTCAGGTCGGAGCCTAGGGCACGTGTGATCTTCGGAGCTCAAGCGCACGCGATAGCCCCAGGGCTGACCATGGAGCCCAGGGTATGTGGCTTATGCTGGGGCCCGCCTCAGCAAAGAGGCGGGGCCCAGCCTGTCTTTTACCCACTATGAGGGGGTACCCGGTCTGCAGAGCACCAACAGTGGCCCCCGGACCCATCTTGGGGGAGGCACTGAGCCCGCAGGTGGGGCCCCCATCTCTCCCCCGTGATGGTTTTGAACCTGCGCTTTGGAAACCGAAGTGGTGGTGTGATTCTCGCGTAGAGGCCGAGTGGTTGTACCTGGGAGACGAAAAGGCCGCACGTCCCTGGCGTAATGGGCGTACTTACCAGTCAAAGTGGCAGCACATCATCAGTGTAGTGGAGGCGTGCTCACCCTCTGACTGGTGGGTCGTGGCGATGTGCTCGAGGGGTCACCGCGGGGCAGTTACTGCGGCAGCCTTTGGGTCGGTCACTGCAGCTCCACCACGCCGCTTTTCCCGAGAACCGTCGGACGCTCCCGAGAAGTTACCCGCCTGGCTCCCAGTGTCTGATGGGTGGACCTGGGTCCTACTCATCGTTGGGGGAGGCAGGTAACCCGCAGCGTAACACGATGGAAACCCAAACATTACACCTATTGCTCTGCCAGAGGTTGTGGGCGTATAAAGGGAATCCTTCCGGAGAAGGACGGTTCCCTTCTATCCTATGCAATCATCGCCTCCCTCCTGCGTGCTCGAAGCCTCTGCTCCCCAGCGCTCTCAACATTTCTTCACCACCATGTCTTCCGGCCTCCGTTAATCCAGACTTAGGAGAAATGGCGACATCACTATCGTGAGGCGCCTGCTCGGTTGGCAATCAGCCACGTTTGACGGATATATCCGTCGCGGGAGGGTCCCGCTAATCCGACATGCGACCCGGCGAGGTGGTACTCTTTACCTCGTATGTGTTGTCCGGGTTCGCGCTCTCAGCATCGTCCTTCCTCCTCGCTCTGCTGGAGGTGTATGGGCTCCAGCTGCAGCACCTCACGTCGCACGCTCTCGCACTAGTGGTCGTCTTTATCCACTTCTGCAAGATGTTCGTGTGTGTACGGCCTTCGATGCGGCTCTTCAGGGTGTTCTTCTCCTTTAGGGGCTCAGGGAGAAGCACAAGCCAGCTGGGGGCTTATTACTTCCAACACCGCGGGAGGCACTCCGCGCCCTACATCGCGCCCTTCACTCCTGGGATGTGGGAGCACTGGAGGGAAAAGTGGGTAATTGCCCAAACTGACGTCCATGATCGCCTCGAGCTGTCGGATGGCCCGCCAATGACCAAGGTGGCCATTGGGGATGAGATCCCCGGCCTGTTGGACTCCTACACGCTGGTGCTAGAGAGGATCAAGTACATGGCGGAGGAAGGCCTAACCTCGCTTATGGTCGTGGCTGACTTCCTGTCCCCCCCCGGATCGCTCCTCTCCAGCAGCGTGTCTGGGCTGCTTGGCAGTACACCGGGAGGGCGACATGACCCGGTCGGAGCGCGGAGCAGGGTCGTCGCCGAACCGGGAGATGTTGGAGGTGATGCTGTGGAAGCTCTCCTGTGACCCAGTTACCGAAGACTCCATCACCCTGCCGGCGAGCTGCCAGCCCATCTACCTCAACCCGTAGGTGCGGTCGAGGCTGCTGAGGGAACTTCCGACAGTGGACGACATTGATGTTGCAGTGCGGAAGATTGGGGATCCCTCGCGGGGCATCGAGATCCCCAGAAAAGATGGCGCCGGTGGTCCATCAGGGCCGGCGCCGTACTCATTCCCAGGCAGGGGGAAGGAGTCAGCAAGGAGGCCTGAGTCTGCAGCGTGCCCCCGTTCGCCACCCAAGGATGCCCCAGAGACAAGTAGGGCGTCGAAGAGGAAGCTGGTCCATCCTGACAGAAGCTTCGACTCCGGCCCCCAGGCGAGGGGTTCCTAGACTTCCCGTGGTCCCACACCGGGCCCGGCGGCCGGCGCCGGGGGCAGCTCTGGAGCCGCCGCTGCCGAGCAGTACCGGCAGCCACGGGAAGGGCGTCTGGTTCTGCCAGGGCTCCAAGGCGGACCTCAGCAACGTCATCGACTTCTTAGCCATCGAGGGCCGCCCCAGCTCAGGGCGCATCTTTGACGTCGGGGTCCTCGGCAGGGAAGGCTCCTGACGTGGTGTCTTCATTGACAAAGACCCCCGAGGCCGCCAGCTCCAAAGCCCGCGGAGGTGATCCTGACGCCGGCGGGGGCGAGTGGCTCAAGCCCCCCCGCGTAAGAAGTTCCGCGCGGAGTGGAACTTCCAAACCTCCAGGTACAGCTCAACCTTATGAGGCTGTGTACTGAGCCACTGGATGTCGTAGTTGATGCTTGGTGCTCCTTTTTGTAGGGCTTCCCAGCAGAGCACCTCTGCTCCTCCTCCACCACAGTCCGGGGGCCGGAGCTCCCTGCCCACCGAAGCTCCAACACCGGTGGCGGTGCCAGAGCCTGTGCCTGAGGCCGCTCCGGATGTCGACACCCGGGCCCCCAAGGCCAGCCAACCGGCAGGCGCGGACACCTCTGGTAGCAGTGCGGCTGCTACTGGGCAGGCTGCTAGCCCTCCTCCTCTCCCTTCGCAAGTTGCCTTGATGGAAACCCCGCCAGTGGATGAGGAGCCGGAAGGAGTCGAGGCAGTCCCTCGCCTGATGATGCCGAAGGCTGTCCCGGTTCCCAGGGCCGCAAGAGTTATCCGCTCTAGTCTGGACAAGATGCAGGACCCACTGGAGCAAGAATGGGCCGAGCTGAGGTCGGAGAAGTAGCGCCTCCAGGACTGGGACGACCTACTGAAGGCGCAGGTCCAGTCCGCCAGGGCAAAGGCTCGGGCTCAGGAGGAGCGGCTCAAGGCTCGAGAGGAGGTGCTTGCGAAGGTAGAGGCTGTCATCATGGCCCTCTAGAGGAATGCAGAGAAGACCCCCACTGAGGCCGTGAGGCTCTGCAGATGCGTCTGGAGGAGCGGCTTCAGGGCATCCATAGCCGGGAGGTATCCGTTGCGTTCAGAGAGTCTGACCTAGAGGAGCGGTCTGCACAGCTGGAGCAGGGGCTAGCCGCTCTAGAACGGGAGCTGGTGAGGAGGAATTCGACGGGGGAGCTGGCTTCTTCCATCAAGGAGGTCGAAGATCTCTGGGCTTCTTGCGCCGCTGAGGCAGAGAAGGTCTGGGACTTCCTCGGCCACGCTGAGGAGGCCCTGGAACCCTTTGGCTTCGGCCTCTTGCGCCCCGGAGGGCCAGTCCAGGAGGGGAGCCAGGTGCTCCCTGCCCTGGACTCAGCCGGAGAGAAGCTCCTGACGTTGGAGAATTTTGTGGGGGAGCATTTGGAGGCCGAAGGCAAAGCTTTGGCTCATATGGTGGCTGGGCATGTGCTCACCTGCCTTCGGAGCTCTGACCCCGACATCTCCCTGGAACGTGTAGCGCAGGGCCACAGTGCAGAGCTATCGGAGGTGGCGAATTCTTTCGTGGAGGAAGCCGCTCGACTTGTAGCTGCTAGGTTCCAGCGCGGGTAGCTCCTAGGTCCCCCGCTTTCTTTGTATCCTCGTGTGTATGCCGGAGCTCTACTGTTATCAAAGACTTTATGTTTCAAGTCTTATATTACCTTAAGTTGTTGATGTAGACTTTGGACCCTTGGCAACGCAAAGGTCTGGAATAACTTAGCCAACTTGGGTAGCTCTTTGCCGATGCTCCGAGCTTGTTTCTATGGGTCCTTAGCAGTGTAAAGATCCAGTGTGCTCCGGTAGTGTGGCTACCACTCCTTCCGAGTCCTTGGCGACGCAAGGACCCGACGGGAGTTCGGCCCCTGTATTCAGCTTGCCGTAGCTAGTGCTCCGAGTTTTCTGCTTGCTGCTACAGTGGTCCTACGTCCTGCCCGCGTGGTTCACCGTGATGGCCCCCTGGTAGATGTGGCCCTTGTGTTGGGGCGCACCTACCACTGGGTGAGGCAAGACATCAACATCGGGCCCCCTGGGAGGTCCGAATTGCCAAGGACCTGTGCGGACCTGCAATCATGGCAGGAAAATGGAGTAGTTGTGCTCTCTGATCACTCTTCCTTGTTTGGTAGCTTTGCTGTGGCTTACTGTCCTTAGTTAAGCTGCGGGGCTTGGGTAATACGATGTGGATCACCCGGGTTATGGTTAACGCCTTGCCGAGAGGTATGAGCCATTTGGTTCCCCGGTACCGAGCTGTAGCGCTGGAGAGGCAAGGTACACACACTAAGGGTACGGAACCAGGCATAGCAGGCTACACCCCTGGACCTCCCTCGTGCGTAAGCTTTTCGGGAAAGGGCCGTTAGGCTCCATAGGGCCCCCAGGCGATAAAATAACCAAAGACCCCTTAAGCTACGGTCAAGACTTTTCTCAGGGGTATAAGCCGTTCGGCTCCCCGGTACCGAGCTGTAGCGCTGGAGAGGCAGGGTATGCACGCTAAGGGTACGGAACCAGGCATAGCAGGCTACGCCCCTGTACCTCCCACTGGCATAAGCTTTTCGGGGGAGGGACCATTCGGCGCCATAAGGCCCCCGAGCAACGAGAAAACCGCATGATCCTCGGGTACACCACAGGTACATCAAGCAGACCCGCCAGTACAAGGATAGCACAACTCATGCTACGGTTGGACACAAGAAAAAGTGACTGGCCACACGACTGGAGCGGTATGGAAAGAAAGCACGAAAGGTATGGGGGCAATGTCCGGGTTCGGTTACTTCTCTTGTCCGTAGGCGTGTTTTTTCTGGCCCCCATGTACTCAATTGTAGCTACTGGGGAGGCAGGATGTGCACGCTAAGGGTACGGAACCAGGCATAGCAGACTACACATCCTGGACCTCCCGCGGGTGTTAACCTTTCAGCGAGGAGACCTTGCAGTGACACGGGACCTAGGAAAAGTGTGTAGGACAGGCTCCGGACATGCCGTTTACAGTTGATATGCATGAGCTAGCATAAACTGAATAAAGTAAGCAGGTAGGATAAATTTTTCTTATTTCTGGCTTCCTTCGGATAAAAGGAGGTAACAGGCCGTGTAAGAAGGCAGCGACCCACCCCGGATGACAAGAGTAGCTGGACCCCTCCGGGACTTAGCTGTTCAAAGCGCTGTTCCTAGGCACTATGACACCCTTACAAGAAAGAGAAAAAGAAAAAAATATCCTACCATTGAGCTAAGGGTAGAACTTACAGAGGTGTTCTATGTCCTGTGGTCTGGGTAGAGATACCCATACCCTGCAACCAGGCGGGCGCTCCTGGAGCGGCATACTTGTACTGGTCGGGAGGGACTCTCCCAGCTGGGGGGAGGGTTTGTCACCTCTCCTCGAGAAAGCATTGGCCGAGACACCAGGTGGCCCTACCTTGGGTTGCCTACTCTGCACGTACCATTGCCGGAGCGTTTTGCGGTGTAGCACATTTCGAGCAGCCTCTAGACATGTTGCCTCGTCGACGAGGTCGATTTCTTCACGCAAAAGTTGAGCCTGCGTGGCTTCGTCGTATGTCTGAATGTCGAGTGAGCCCTTAGTGTTTCCTGGGGGGAGGGCGGCCTCGACCCCCTACACCAGTGTAAGAGGGCTTTTTTCCTTGTCGTACGACGGAAGGGGGGGGGAACGCCTGGTTAGGCATGGATCATCTTGCGTTGCTCGCTGTGATCGCTGGAGTCGGAGTCGGAGTGGCCGTAGACAGCTTTCAACGCCCTCTTGTCGTCCTGATACTCCATACCCTTCTCAGCGTCGGCATCAGGTTTGGCCTTTTGTTTGCCCTCACGTTGGCGGGAGGGTGCACCGTCTTGGCGCGGCCGCTGCTGTTGCAGCTCGCGGAAGCGTTCTGCGAGCTTCTTGATCTCGCGGCAGTTGTTAGCGCCGTAGCTGCCGGTGTTGTGCACCGGGCACCAATGGCCATCATCGCCTGCAGATGACAGTCGCGGGCGCTTGTCTGGGCGCGGGGCTCGGCCCCCCACCGCTCGCTGCCAGAGCAGCTGTGGGTGCCCCGGACAGCGGATTGTTCCTGCCTCCGGTCTTGTTCTTCTTGCTGCCACGTGAAGCAGCAGCCTCTCCGGCACTCCCCGCCGCGAAAGCGGGTCATGAGTGCCAGTCTCCGCCTTCCGCTGCCCTGGCACATTTTTCGGCTAGGCTGAAGAGCTCGGAGACGTCTTGCACGTCATGCGTGGCTAACTTCTCGAGCATATTCTTGACGCGGACGCCTTGCCGGAAGGCGACGATGATGGATGTGACACCCGGTCCTGTAGAACACGAAACCCAACTAATGCATATGTGTGCCCAGGATGTTTAACACACATACACAAGTAATCCACAAACTGAATTCAGAATATAACCACAGTAATAGGGTTTAAGTACTTTATTACATCAATCTCTAGCTCATTCTTGTAGCGGAAGTCTCTAACTTATTCTAGCAGCGGAAGTCTCTAAACGATAGCGGAGCAACTAAACACGGCAGCAGCTCCATCTCCAACTCCACAGGCAAGTTGACGGTAGTTCACACGCCTAGTACTCCACGTGATCTTCGAAGTACTCCTCTCCTGTTGCTGATGTTTGTATGATAATGCAAGGGTGAGTACATGTCGTACTCAGAAAGTGCGGAAAAAGTATGACATGTAGCTTACAGCAAGGTAGGGAATAAAAAGGCTCATTGCAGAAAGCAAAGTTTATTTCCAAACATGATAAAAACAGCAACTATCTTTAAGTGAATTTAATCCCAACATATATCAATTAAAACAGTAACATACCTCCATCATAATTTACCACTTATCACGTCTCATCCAGCCGTTTATCTTTCTCAATATCATCTCATGCTCATAATAACCTTCTCATGTTCATATTCATCTCATGACCAAAACTCATTGTCATGACTCAACAGTCCCGAAACCAATCTCATTACCAAGACTCAACAGTCCCGACACCAATTTCCAATGACCATACCATAACCAAACCAATAACCATCCCATCTAATCATGTGAGTTGGCCAGGCGCTTGTGACCGTAAGCACGGCTATCATGATGGTTTTACACTCTTAAGAGTTTGCACCACTTTACCCACAAGTTTATGATTTCGTCACCCGTCGGCGACTGCAGAACCTCCATTATACCAGTACACAACCGTCGGCGTATGGCCAAGAGATCACAAAATAGCCTTTACAAAGGGGCTACTAGATGTATGGACTCACTAAGGTTTCACCAGCAGGCTCGAATCACCATTCTACCACCTACGGGCTGCCTCTTGTGCCATGCAGTTCCCAGGGCAGTCCTCTCTCGACTCCCATTCCCCGCGCCTTCCACGGTCCATAACAATCTAGCAACTTACCTAATTAGTCAGCTAAGCCGCACCTATATTTGGTGTGGTGGCACTGTTTTCCTGGCATGTGCTGGCATGAACCGGTCCTTAGATCTACGGCAAGTAAACCACCATCTCATTCTACCACATCCACGAACCAAGCTTGCCTAGATCTCCCCCGATTCATGTTCATTATAAAAATCAAGTTATTATTATCATTGTTCATATGAGTGCAGTAGCTAGACACATTCTATCTCGCTTCCCATATCCCGTAAATTAGCGAAGCAAAAAGCAAAAACGACCATACCCGACTCATTAACTTTCCCAGCGACAAGGATGGTTAACAAAACTAGTAAACTCCTATAAAAGGGTTTTCCCATCAAGTTGACTCAAGCACACACGTTTTCACAAACAAAACAGTTTCCAAAACATGGGATCAATATGGTCAAGGGGCACTTGCATTGTTCCTGTGGCTTTTGTTGCTCACGTGCTTCGAAGTCTTGGTGCTGTAGTCCCTCGTAGATAGCTTCCTGAGCTTTTCCTTCTACTTACGATCACGCACATACAAGATTCACAGCAATCAATCATCATGCACAAACTTTACTTAACATGCAATGGTGTAGTTGCATGCTAATCCTATGGTGCAGTTTCATTAATTCAGTTTCTACGTGTTCTTGCATGTTTTAATGGCTTTTGCATGGGGTTTTACGATGAACAAGGGTGTAGGGATCAAGTGTGGACGTGGTGATGATCTTGACTCAAGATCTAGATCAATACCACCGTCAAAAACCGATCAACACGTGATCTGTCCACACGAAAAAAACTTATGTTCGAAGAAACAGATGTGTAGAAACCGCGATGATGTCGTAAGGTGGTAACGAAGACCTACCTCAGCCTTCCTCCTAGCAATGGAAGCAGGACAGATCGTTGGCTCTCTTCCGGCGACGGCGAGCGTGACGGGGCTCGTTGGCGGTCTCACCGGTGGCTGAACTCCGGCGAAGGGGTGGAACTCGGCAAGTTGGAAGCTAGGGTCTCCAAGTCGTCGACTCGGGAGGTGGAAAATAGGTATGTGGTTGCGGCCAGGGGGTATTGGGTTCTATTTATAAGGGATGAAAGAAGAGTCCTACTCCGATGGGATTTCAAATAAGAGTCCTATTCAATTTGTTTTTGATCTTAGCAACTTATCTCCAATTGATTTGGTGCGGTAGCAACGTTGAAATCGTATCGGTCTCCTCAGTACCGGGTATTCCCGCACACACAGGAGAAAAACCGCTTAAGAATCTCGTATCTCCGCAATGGTGAGCTCCGGAGATGCCACGTGTCCAATGGGGGCCGGGCCTCCATTTTCCTCAGGGACGAGCTCCGGTTGCGCCGCGTGTCTGGCGGGTGGCACCTCCCTCTCCCTCAGAGACGAGCTCCGCGTGCGCCACGTGTCTAGCGGGCGGGACCTCCCCTCTCCTCAGAGGTGAGCTCTGCGTGCGCCATGTGTCAGGCGGGTCAGATCTCCCCTTTTTACATAGGTGAGTACTGGGGGCGCCAAGTATCAGTGCCGGACCTCCCCTCTCCTCGGAGGTGGGCTCTGAGAATACCACGTGTCCAGTAGCACCGGACTTCCTTTCTCCTCAGAGACGAGCTCCGAGGTCGACACGTGTTCAGCGGGGCGGACCTCTCGGAGGCGAGCTCCGAGAGAGACACGTGTCCAACAGCGTCGGACCTCCCTTCTCCTCGGAGGTGAGCTCCGAGGACGACACGTGTCATGCAGTGTCAGACCTCCCGGAGGTGTGCTCCGAGGGTGACACGTGTCCAGCAGTGTCGGTCCTCCTGGAGGCGAGCTCCGAGGGTGACACATGTCCCGCGGGATCGGACCTCTCGGAGGCGAGGTCCGAGCCTGCCACGTGTCCCGTGGGGTGGACCTCATCCCTTCCGCAGGGGTGAGTTCCAAAGTCGACACGTGTCCCGCGGGGCTGATCCTCACTTCTCCGCAGCGACTAGCTCCGTAGTCAATACGTGTCCCGCAGGGCTGGGCCTCGCTTCTTCCGTAGATACTAGCTCCGTAGTCAACACGTGTCCCGCAGGGCTGGGCCTCGCTTCTTCCGAAGAGACTAGCTCCGAAGGCAACACGTGTCCAGCGGGCTGGACCTCGCCCCTTCCATAGAGGCGAGCTCCTAGCCTGCCACGTGGCCAACAGAGACGGACCTCACCCCCTCCGCAGGGATGAGCTCCGAAGGCGCCACGTGGCCAGCAGGCCGCGGGAAGTGTTGACAGCGCTCTTCGGCGAATTGAAATTGGCTCTTTTCAGCTATCTTACTCCCATTTTTAGGATTCTTTCCCATTTCTATTTCTTTTATAATGTTTTCTATATACAATGCATGAATATGAATATGAGGGTGTTACAACAGAAGCGTTGGAGATGCGGGGGATGGTGTTCCAGACCTGGGAGAACTGTTGGATGAAGGATTGCAGAGACTCCCCATCGCGCTGACGCACGGCATGGAGGTCGAGCTCGGTGCCGGGGCGAGCGTAGGAACTCCCAAAGTTGGCTGTAAACCTCCAACACAACTCTCCCTAGGACATGATGGATCTTGGGGGAAGGTTCATGAGCCATGATAGGGTTGTGCCGGTCAAATCCACGGGGAAGTAGTTGGCTATGACAGCCTCATCCCCTCCTGCAACTAGGATGGAGGTGGAGTAGATCTGCAGGAACTCGGCGGGATTGACTGTCCCGTCATATTTTTCCGGCAAATGGGGCCAGAACTTGGGTGGCTAGATCACCATACGAAGATGCGGGGTGAGCGCCATGTAGCCTCCTACTGCCCCCGGGGAGGCCGGGCCAGGGGGAGCACATCCCGTCGGTACCGCGCTCGGAGAGCGGTACCCTTCTTCGAGGTTGTGACGCCTCTCGCAGCGTCGCTCGATGGTGGTGCGACCATCCTCGCTCGCGAGACGGCGGTTCAGCTCGACCCTGAGGTCGAGCGTGGCTGTCGCGCGCAAGGCTTCTACCCTAAGGGCCACCGTTGGCGTACGTGACTGGGCCAGCGAGAGTTCAGCCGGCTGTCTCTTGTGGGTAGGAGAGTTCATGGCGGCGGCGATGAGATGGTCAATGTCGTGCCACCACTGCTCCGCCGCCTTGGGGGAGGCGCCCTCACCCGGAGGGTTGTGGAGTAGAGCACGTGCTGCAGCCAGCACACTCTACGGACTCGGCCGTGGCAGTGCTGTAGCCACTGTCGGGGAAGAGGGTGGCCGAGAGGAAGCGACCACTGGCGATGTGAACACCAACGGTGCACCATCCGCGCGGTTGTCGGTCCGCCCTGACCTGGGTGCCAGGGACGCCTCAGGGGCTCCAGCGTTCTGGTCGCCGGTTCGACTGGATTTGGGCGCCGGGACCGCCGGTGGCATGCTGGTCATGTGACCGCCGGCCTGACCAGAACTACCCGCCCTAGAGAGGGAGGTAGCTTCGTCGTCTGAGACGACGGCGAGGTGGGCGAGAAGGCTTGCTATGAGAAGTGATGTTCACCATGGTCACGAGGAGAGCGCGGAAAGCCCCCCTACCTGGCGCGCCAAATGTCAGAGTGTGACCTGTGACACTCCTCCCGGCCTGCCCGGAAGTAGCCCGCGAGGTTCTTTTATTCTGGAGGTGGCATGGCGCCCATTCCGAACTGGGTTCGAGGGAGCGGATGAACACAGGAATTTATGTGGTTTGGGCAGCCGGAGCCTAATACCCTATGTCCATGGGCGTGCTTGTTCTATTGCTTGAGCGTGAGAGCTTGTGCGTTGTGTGATCTAGAGGGCGTGAAATCAGAACCCTTTGCCGGGTGGTCACCCCGGTCCTTTTATAGTTCAAGGCCGGGGTGGTTACAATGAGGCCTGGGGCCCGACAGGTGGCCACAATTCTTTTAGTATCCTATACACGATCTAGATCTTCGTCCTCTGAGTAGAGTGGCCTGCGGGGGAGTTAAGTCCCTCCGTCCGGTGCGCTGAGCGCCCCTGACCGCATGTCAGGTGATGATGAAGACGCCGTCTTGTCGCCGCGTCTCCTCGCCATGTTTGGTTGGCTTAGTGCCGTTGGGTGGCACTGTACTGCTGTCACGCCCCGCCGTCCCGTCTTGACACCGTAATGGCGAACAGTCGAGGGACGGAGGCGTGCGTAGTGCGCCGAGCTTCTAGGGAAGGTGCGAGCCTTAAATGCCAAGCCTGACAGCACACTTCCTTCTTGACTTCGTCGACCCACGGCCCATGAAGGATCGTGGGATACGTGGCGGCTTTGGAGCCCTTACCGACGGGCTAGGTGTCTAGGGACACATGGCGGCTCCGGACCTCACCTCAGCGGGAAGACTCGGACCGGAGCCCAGGGAACGTGTCAGCACCGGAGCTGTCCTCAGCGCGGAGGAGGCTCAGAGCCGGAGGACACGTGTCAACTCCGGACCTCTCCTCAGCGGGGAGGCTTGGACCGGAGCCCGGGGAACGTGTCAGCGCCGAAGCTGTCCTCAGCGGGGAGGCGGCTCAGAGCCGGAGGACACGTGTCATCTCCGAACCCCTCCTCAGCGGGGGGGGGGGGGCTCAGGTCGGAGCTCATGGCACGTGTGAGCTTCAAAGCTCAAGCGCACGCAGTAGCCCCAGGGCTGACCATGGGGCCCAGGGTACGTGGCTTATGCTGGGGCCCGCCTCAGTAGGGAGGCGGGGCCGAGGCTGTCTTTTACCCACTAGTACCCGGTCCGCAGAGCACCGACACCGACGCTGCCACGTGTATCTGGGCTCTGAGCCTCCTCCCTGCTAAGGAGGGCTCCGGAGCCGCCACATGCCCCATGATCTGTCGTGGCCCGTGGGTCTTCAAAGTAAAGGAAGAACTGTGCTGTCAGATTGCTCATTCAAGACTCCCGCCTTCCCCAAAAGCATGGCGCACGGCGCACGCCTTCGTCTGTTCCCCATTACGGTGACAAGACAGGGCGGTGAGGCATGACAGTGGCACAGTGCCTCCAAAGGCACAGTGCCGCCCAGCAGAGCGAGAGGACATGATGACAAGACAGCGTCTTCATCATCATCTTGCTCGGTCGGAGGCGCTCAGCGCGCCAGGCGGCGAGTCATAACTCCACTACCAACCGCCCTGTACATAGCTATAATTACCCTAGACAATGTATAGGGTTCAAACAGCCACGGGGCCACCTGTCGGGCCCCGGGCCACATTGTAACCACCCCGTTCTTGGACTATAAAAGGACAAGGTTTTCCACCCGACAAAGGGTTCGTGATCTAGCCAACTCACACACACACATACGCGCAAGCAATACAACAATCAACCCCGTGGACGTAGGGTTTTACGCTCCGGCGGCCTGAACCACGTAAATCCCCGAGTCCACCGTGTTCATCAGCAACGATCGACCTAGCGGTGTTAGCCCCTCCAAACAACGAACCTCCGCGGACTGCTCCAGTAGCGGTACCAGGGGAAGTGTCGCAAGAAACACTTCGACACCCACCAATTCGGATGGGGATGCACATGGAGTCTCTGTTCTAAATCCCAGTGATGGCATACAGGGAAATTTCAGGATTTTGTTCAAGATCATCCTGAGCATAGAGGTCACGTAACACCCTCAATTTCATATTCATGCATTGCATATAGAAAAACATTATAAAAGAAATAGAAATGGGAAAGAATCATAAAATGGGAGTGTCGGTACCTGAGATATGGGGTACCCCCGCGCACAGGGTAAAATGCCTAAGGAACTCGCCCTTCTCCGCAGGGAGAGCTCCGAAGGCGCCACGCGTCCGGCGGGGCCGGACCTCCCTCTCCTCAGAGGAGAGCTCCGGGCCCACCACGTGGCATACAGAAGCCGGACCTCCCCCTCCGCGGGAGAGAGGTCCGAAGGCGCCGCGTGTCCAGCGGGGCCGGACCTCCCTCTCCTCAGAGGAGAGCTCCGGGCCCGCCACATGGCCAACAGAAGCCGAGCCTCTCCCTCCGCGGGGAGAGGTCCGGAGGCTCCACGTGCCCCGCGGGACTGACCCTTCTCTTCTCTGAGAAGGGCTCCGGGCCCGCCACGTGGCAGCAGAGCGACGCTGCCTGCCCCAAGCGATAGGCAGCGGGCGTAAATACGGCCCATACCTTGCCCGTACAAGGTATTCAAGGCCCGCGTCTTCCCAAGACGCGGAGACGCGGAGCACGCTTCTGTCAGGTGCCGTTGCGCCCAGTCGCATCACAGACTGGCGCGCGGTGTCAGAACCTGTCAGCCAATAAACACCGCGACAAGACATCCCATGCCGCCTGCGCCGTCATCAACCACTACGACTAGCATGCGGCATGGGCAGGGCGGCAAGATGAAGACTCAGAAGCCTTCGGTCAGAGACAACTACCGGCATAACTGCAGATACGGTAGATAATAGACAATCTTCTCGGGACCACCTGTCGGGTCCCGGCTCCCCTTGTAAGCCGCCCGAGTCTTGGACTATAAAAGGCTCGGGTAGGCGTCGATAGCAAGGGTTCACACTTTGCAACTCATACGCTAGCCATACACTCTCAAGCTGTAACTCACCCCCAAGCTCAGGCCTCCGGTCCTGAGCAGCAAGCAATACAACGAGCTCCATAGCTCGCCGTGGACGTAGGGTTTTACGCTCCGGCATCCTGAACCACGTAAAACTCGCCGTGTCAAGCTCTTACTAACTCGTCCATCTGCGCAAGCTCTCCGCTAGGGACTAGCCCCACCGAAAAAAGAACCTCCGCGGGCTGCCCAGTGCAGGCCCGGGGGAAGTGTCGACCGAACACTTCGACATTTGGCGCGCCAGGTAGGGGGCTTTTCTCCTAGCGCGACGAGTTTCCGCCAACGAAGATGACCAAGCTTCCTTCAGCGGCAAACTCTCCCCCTCCGTGTTCACGGCGAACCGTGACCACTGGGGAGTACATGTCGACACACTCAGGACGGAGTGTGTCGGCACAAGCGGATAGCCAGCAGCCGACTCCGGCAACGCCGACTCCGGCTATGCAGGCCCCGACCAGTGTGAGATCTTCTGCAGCGCTGAGCGTACACCATGGAGGTGCGCTAGCTGCAGCAAGAGCGCTTCTGCGCAACTCACCTGCGGGGGATGCGCCCCATTCAGCGACCCAGCAATGGGTCCGCGAGGTGGACCGCCTCGTCGTCGCCGCCGCGAACCCTCGGTTTCGGCGAGGACGGCGCCCAGGACAACTGGCTGTGTCGCTGACGCGCACACCCACGGTTGATGGGCTAACGGCGGATTCCAGCTCCTCCAGGCTCCTGTTGACGGACCTGCGAAGGAACTGGAACGGTGCCACTTGGGCCAGGACGCCCGGGTGTACCTCAAGCGACGCCGAGAAAGGCGTCGCAACCATGAGGCTGGCAACAGCATGTCGTCGGCCTCGACACAACCAGAAGGGCAGGCCTTCGCCACGCGAGCCCTGCCTCAGGCATATGCTGCGCAACATATGCCACAACTATATGCGCCGCAAGCAGCAGCCCCGGTCTATGGTGCAGCCTTGCCCATGCCGGGATACGCGGTGCCGAGTGCGAACCAAGCGTTCGCAGCGCCAGTACCTTCAGCAGCAGGTGCAGGATGTGCGGCCCTTGCACCCCACCTTCGCTTCGCAAGGTGGCCACGCAAGTTTCGCCCGCACCTGCCCGAGAAGTACGACGGCAGCGTCAACCCAGCGGAGTTTCTCCAGATCTACTCCACCGCCGTACTTGCCGCAGGAGGGGACGAGGCTGTCATGGCCAACTACTTCCCCGTCGCCTTGACCGGCCCAGCTCGGTCTTGGCTCATGAATCTACCTCAGGGGTCCATAACCTCCTGGGGAGAGCTCTGCAGGCAGTTCGTCGCCAACTTCGGCAGCTCCTACACCCGTCCCGGCACGGAGCTTGACCTCCACGCCGTCAAGCAACAACCTGGGGAGTCGCTGCGCTCTTTCATCCAGCGGTTCTCTCAGGTACGCAACACCATCCCGCATATTCAGAACGCTTCGGTGGTGGTGGCGTTCCGGCAAGGCGTTCGGGACAGGAAGATGCTCGAGAAGCTCTCGACCAGGGAGGTCCGCGATGCCTCAGAACTCTTCAACCTGGCGGACAAGTGTGCCAGAGTAGCCGAAGGGCGGAACTGGCACTCTCTGCCGGCCCCCAAGCCAGGGGGTCAGCCAGGATCCGGCGGCGCTTCGTACGGAAGTAGCGTAAAAACATCAGCCGCGGTCCCTGTTGTCGCAACGGCGGCGCCCAGTGGAGCTCGGGGGCCCCGCCCTGACAAGAGGCCGCGACAACCACCGGCCCCAGACGAGAGCCAGGACGAATTATGCCCTGTGCATGGCACCAGCTATCATACCGCTACCGAATGCTGGGAAATCCAGAAGCTCGCGGAGAGCTTCCGGAAAGGGAAGCAGCCTCTAACTGATGCCCCACCCAATGATCAAAGGGGCGTCAAGCAGAAGGTCGAGGCCCGAGACGGCGTCGACCGCCGGGTGGAGTTCCAGGAGCTTCAGCACGCCGTAAAGGCAGTGCGCAGTCATGGGAGCTCCAGTTCCAGTGATGACGAGCACCGGAAGATGCTCTATGTCATCTTCGGCGGGTCCGCTGACCCCCCGTCCCGGAGCACGGCTAAGGCCTTGCGTCGAGCGGTAGCGTCGGTAGCTCCCCTCCCAGGTGCAGCACCGCACCTCAGGTGGATGGGAACCCCCATCAGCTTCGATGACACCGACTGCCCCAGGAACATGGCTGGGGCCGGCCAACTGCCTCTCGTGGTGGTCCCCACCATCGCCAACATGAAGATGTATCACGTTTTGGTGGATGGCGGGGCTGGGCTGAACCTCATCAGTCGCGCAGCCTTCCAGAAGCTGCAGATCCCGATGGCCAAGCTCGCCCCATCGAGCCCGTTCTCAGGGGTGGGACCGGGACAGGTCGTTCCCTACGGCCACATCAGCCTCCCGGTGACCTTTGGGGCACCGGACAGCTACCGGACAGAGTACATTCTGTTCGACGTGGCCGAGATTGACCTCCCCTTCAACGCCATAATCGGCAGGCCAGCCCTGTACCGATTCATGGCAGTAGCCCACTACGGCTACCTTGTCTTGAAGATGCCTACACCAACAGGCATCCTCAAGATTTGTGGAGACCGTGCTGCCGCAGTGTTAGCCTTGGAAAAGCTTCAGGCGCTTACAGCGACTAGAGCGCCAACCCTCGGCAGCGCAGAACCAAACCAGCTCCACCCGAGTGCACGCCACCGTGCCTCTACCACGGCACCCCATGTGCAACCCCTCGATGAGGACGACGTCCCCACAAGGCTCGTCCGAATCAGCGCCGATGCCACCCAGACCACCCAGGTAGCCGGGGGCCTGGATAGCAAATAGGAAGGCGCGCTCGTTGCCCCCCTCCGGCACAAGGTCGATGTGCTGCATGACAGCCGTCGCCGAGGCCAGAGATCCCTAGGGAGGTGATTGAGCACTACTTAAAGGTCTTTCCCGACGTCCAGCTGTCCGACAAGACGGAGAGTCCGCCGCTCCTGGCGCTTGGCAAACCGTGTTGTTATCCCGAAGGCCAGCGAGAAGCTCTGGAAGCGCATCCACTACACCAGTCTCAATAAGGCATGCCCTAAAGACCTATTTTATCTCCCTATGATAGACCAAATAGTAGACTCGATGCCAGGCTGTGATATGCTGCGCTTCCCAAATGCTTGCTAGGGCTCCCATCAGACCCCTCGCCTGGAGTAGTTGAAGGGCACCCTTTACCTGCTAATCCCGGCATAAACCGACTCTGCATAGCTAGGGGTCCCGCGAATTTCTGGTCTTCACGCCAATGGCTTTAACCCCATACCACCGTAACCTGTTTCGCTACCAAGAAGCAAGCACCAAAAAAAAAACCCCCGGAGGCCCAAACCGGACCTCGGGTCCCCGACACAACCTCCCGGAGGACCAGCAGGACCTCCCGGAGGTGCAATGGGACCCCTCCCCGGAGCTCCCGGGACATCAGCGGAGCTTCCCGGAAGGTCCAAAGCAGCCTGGGGACATCAAAGTATCGAGCACCCGGCAGTCTCCCCAGGCTAAAAGCTATCCTCCACAGCCCCCACGCGGCGGACAATGCCGCCAAATGGGCGGCGGAGCTACTGAAGTTTGACCTAGGCTCCCTTTCCCGTCATGCAGACATTAACCGAGCACTAGTTGACTTGTGGCTGAAGTAGACGCACGCTCAGGGGGCCACGAAGACGATGAAACAGGACCCTGAGTCCTGACCTTCACCAGGCCTTACCGAATGATGTTCGTCGACGGCTCCTTGCGAAGGCAGGGGCCGATGCTAGCGTACTGTTCCTCACGCCATCGGGGGAGCAGTCTGGGTATGTGGCGCGTTTCAATTCCAAGGCAGCCAACAACATAGCAAAGTATGAAGTGCTCATCCTCCTTGCTAGTCGTTGGCTCAGGGCAACTCCCAGTCTGGTTATCAACCAAGACGGTGGAGACAGACCTCCTCGCCTTGGACCTGCACCATGTACCGCGCGCTAGCAAGGCCGCAGCTGACGACCTTTCAACGAAGACCCCCACCGGAGCCACTGTGCCTGAAGGGGGCCTCGAGAGGACGTTGCCGCGGCCCACAGCCCGGCCCACCGAGCCGGGCGAAGGGGGCTAGACCAGCACCTCGAAGCTGGCAGTCCCGGCGGCCATGGACGCCGCCAAGGATCATAAGCGTCACTGGGGACTCCGTGCAACCCAGCGCTCAAGATCCAGATGCTCAAGTCAGACCCGATGCATGGATCACGGAGGTCCGGGACTACTTGAAAGACAATATCCTCCCTGATGAACGTGTATCCGCTGAACGGATTGTGCGTATGGCTAAGAGACACATGGCGGTAGAGGGGGATCTCTACCGACGTGGCGCCAACCACATCCTATTGCGGTGCACAACCCAGGGGGAAGGCTGCGACTTGTTCGCTGAGATCCATGGAGGCGAATGTGGGAGTCACTCTTCCTCACGCACGCTTGTCAGTAAAGCCTTTCGGCATGGCTTCTACTAGCCGGCAACACTCCAGGATGCCGTCGAGCTGGTCGAGAGCTGCTAGGCGTGCCTGTTCCACGCCAAGCAGATCCATACACCGGCTTGGACGGTACAGATGATCCAGCCCACATGGGTATTTGCCATACTGGGGCTGGACATCCCGGGCCTGGGACCATTCCCCATAACCGAGGAAGGGGACCCGCTCCCGAACCTTCGGAACACGGAACACCGCTGTAAGTTATACCCCTAGAGCAACAATAGGACAGACCCTTCTTTTTATAATAAATTCCATAAAAGTCCAAGAACAGGGCTTGGAGCAACTAAGCCTCAGGGGACGGTCCAGGACTACGTTCAGCTTCGCCTGGTTCCGACCCCAAGCGCGTAGAGTCTTGCTTCCCTTGAGGTGGGTCGTGGCCTACATATTCGGCCCGCCTTCCCCCGTATGGAAATTTATATGAAAAGAAACCTACCCTACGTTGCTCTTCTTTGGTACTCATTTAATTTACTTATTAAATTTTTATGATTACCCTACTAACGCGTGCTCACTATGCGTTCAACTCCCCCTTCTCATTCTCATCTTTAGTCGGAATTTGCTGCCCTGCCAAAGGCGGTTGCGCGGGAGGTACCGGCCGAAAGACAGGGGGGCCCCAAGCCCCCGGCACTTCGCGCACGGTAGTTCCCAAGCACCATATAAGTGGACGGGGACCGTAAGCCAGATAAGACTAAGAGATAGAGGGGGGGAGCCCCCAAGGAGAATTACTTTTTCCTTACTTGTGTGCTGGACCTCTCAGCCTCAGCTCCCCGCAGGAGTATGGTAGGCGCATCCATCCAATAGAACGCACCTACCAGGGGGCCGCTACGGGATCGCGCAAGGCCAAAAAACCCCAAGGTAAGAGAAAAGAGCTAGACCTCACAGGGGCGAGGCCCGAAGGCCCCACGTGTCCAGCAGGGCCAGACCTCCCACCTCCTTGAGAGTGGGAGCTCCGGGACCGCCGCGTGGTCTACAGAAGTTGGACCTCCCCCCTCTGCGGGGAGAGGCCCGAGGACTCCACGTGCCCTGCAAGCCCGGACCTCCCCTCAGGCGGGAGCTCCAGGCCCGCCACGTGACCAACAGGCCCGGACCCCCCTCCGATCTCGTGAGGCGGGTCCTGGAGACCTCCGGAACCCTTAGTATACAGTGAGGACCCGAAGAAGGTGTCTATGCAGAGCTTCGAGATTGGTCAAGGCCTCCGAGTCCTTGCGGAGCTAAGGACTCGGTCAGGAAAGGCCAAGAAGAAGACTAGGACATGCAGACACAGAAAGAAACAGAAGTCTGTCCATACGAAGGCTCCACGAGCTGGGCTACAGACTCAACAAAAATAAAAAAGGAAGTACAGGGCCTTGTGTACACGAGGGCAGATGCCTAGGGGTCCCCGGACTCCCGATGAAACCTAGAGGCCACGAGGGCAGCTAAGTCCTCGACTTCGGCCCTGGCAGCTTCCTCCCGATCGGCGACGGGTCCTAGACGAACCGGCCCCAGAGAAAAGGAAGGGTCTCGGCTAACGAAGCACGACAGAACGTGCATCACAACCTCCTTCGCGAGGCCCCGACCTTCCGCTTCCAGCTCGTCGGCGATCACTGATTCGAGCCGACCTAGCTCGTCGCCAAGAGACTCAAGGGCCGGGGCCGCTTCGGACATCGGCCGTGCTGGGGTCTACACCTGCACAGGGCTGAAACCAAGAGGAGCCAAGGCGGATCCCGCCTTGGCAATGAAGCACCAGAACGCCTGGGCCTCGGCAGTCCGGAAGGACTGGAGCCTCTCTACCTCCAGGCGAGCCGCTAGCTCGCGATCCATCGCCGCCTGACGCTCCTTGGAGAACTGCTCCTCCCTCACGGCGACAGCCGACTCACGGAGCCCCAGCTCCTCGGACCGAGCCCTTAGCTCCTCCACCTTGGCCCTCAGCCGGGCGGTGGTCTTCTCCTCCTCGGCGGCAACGGCGCGTTCCCGATCAGCGACGGCGTGCTCCCGACGGGCTACCTGCAGCTGCAACTCCTCCGCGGCGGCGGAACACTCCTTGGCTTTGGCTTCAGCTTGGGCCAGAGCCTCGCGGTAGGTGACACGAACCCGCTGGGCCTCTGACTCCAAGCGGCTAATGGCCTTCTTCTGAGTGCCAAGCAGAGCACTCATGGCCTCAAGCCTTGACTGCCTTGAGTCAAGGTCCGCCCGGGCCCGCTGCTGCCAGCTGAGAAGGCGTTCCCTCTCGCCGGCCAATGCCTTCCGCTCCTGCTCAAAGGCAGATTGGAGCTGCCGGGCGCTGGTCTGGACACGCCCCAGGGCGTCCCACACGGGCGCCGGAGCAGGGGGGATAGGAGTTGCGCCGCTGGACCCCCCTGACGAGTCTAAGACCGGCGGGGGCGCCGGCGCCTCAGCAGCCACGGTGGGGCGCTGTCCTAAGCAGGCCAGGGGGCCAGCAGGCGCACCTACAGCAGCCCTCCCGGTCTCAAGACCTGGCTTCTGGACTGGTGAAGGAGGGCAGATGTGGCCACCGCGGAAAATGAACCCGCTGGTGCAGAGGGTGCCCCCGTTGATTTGGGAGCCATGGGAGCCGCCACGGTCCCCAGGTGCTGAGGCGCGGAGCTTCCGCTGGTTGAAGGCGGCCGGATAAGAGGCCCGCCCCTGGTAGCCGGTTGGTCCCTGCAAAGAAGAAGAAGCCCTCAGAATAAGAGAAGAGGCAAGAGCTCTGCTCCTATAAGCCAGAAAGAATAACACTTACTGGGCGGCATGAGTGCTCCAGCGAGCTTGCAGCACTGGCCTCTGGGATGTAGCTGAACCGCCAGGACCAGCGGCTGGAACGGTCGCGGAATGGAACGCCTGGATCCCCGGCGCACTCGCCGGTGTCGCCCCACCAACATCCGTCCTGGGAGCCCCTCCGCTTGAGGAAGGATGGCGAGGTACTTGGGCTGATTCGGACGGCTGCTGTCTGGGGAGAGACCCGCCGGGGAGGGACACTCGGGACCTCTTCGGGTCGCCACCCGATGGACCAGCACCTCCGGGAGATGGGAGCAAAGTAGCTCCGGCACCCTGACTCGGCACAGGCGGCACCCTCGGAGGAGATTGGGCACGTTTCTTCTCTAGATGCCCGGGGGCCGGCTCTTTTCCTTTCCCTTTGTCGGCAGCTTGGGTTCCGTCGGCTCTGGGGGAGGGTTTGACAGCAGCGGATGCCTCATGCCCTGACCCAGGGTGCTCGTTTCCTGGAATGGTTATACCCCGGAAGGCATCCCCGACCTGTCGGACGGCGATCCTGATATCATCAAGGTTCGGCATCTTCCGCAGGAGCTCTGACCTCCTCTGAGGCTCCAAGAAGAGGGGGGTGGCAGAGGGCGGAAGGGCAGGGTCGCCACTGGGAATGTAGTCACCGCTCACCTTGCTCACCATCTCGTTCAGCTCCTCGTCGGAAGGGTCAGAGCCGGGGCCTCTCTCCAGCCTGGTACAGTCCTGCTCGCCGGTGTAGTACCATGCTGGGCGGCTACGCTGCTGCAAGGGAGCAATACGGCGCGACACAAAGTCCATCAGCACCATTAGAGACGTCAGCCCCTCGTTGGCCAAGAACCGGATCCGCTCCAAGACCGGGGTGTACTCCTGCTCCAGCTAAGGGATCTCCTCCCAGAAGCGGCGATCGGTGGTTAGGCTGGCGGTTGGGAGTTGTAGGCGATCGTGCTCGTCGGTCTGCACTACCACCCAGCTCTCCCTCCAGTTTTCCCACCTTGATGCGCTGAAGGGCAGGAGGTATCCGGAGATCTTGGGGTCTTTGCAGCGATGCTGGAAGTAGTATGCCCCCATCTGAGTCTTTGAGCCGCGCCCAGTCGTCCACAGCACAAAGAAGTGGCGGAAGAGCATCACGGAGGCGTGCACCCCCACGAACATCTCGCAGAAGTGGACAAAAACAGCAGCCATTGCGAAGGAATTGGGGGAAAGATGGTGAAGCTGGAGACCGTATGTCTCCACCAGGGTGACAAAGAAGGAAGAAATCGGCGGAACGAACCCCGCCAGAGCATAAGCGGTGAAGAAGACTATCTCCCCCTTTTCCAGGACCAGGGGGAGAGATCCTCGGCGAAGCCGATGTTTCTGCTCTTCTGAGCACCAGCCCAGCAGCCTGCGCACTGGCCCGAGCTCGGAAGAGCGGGCGAGGCGCGTCGGGAGCAAGTTGGAAGCCATGGCGAAAGAGGGCGCAAGGGCAGGAGAGCCGGGGCGCAAGAGTTCAAGGGAAGTACGAGCGCAATGCGAAGGGAAGCCGCGATGCGGGTGAGATCCCCTTTTAAAACTTTCCAGGGATGGTTCGGGGTAATTCGAAAACCTCCGGAAACATCGCGTCGGCGACCTCGTTGGCTCCAAGACCGGGCGCCGATGAAAGGTGGACCCTAGCCGCCCAACTGAAGTGGTGGGTCAAGGAGTCAGTCTCCTGAGAAGATGAGCCGGCAAGGCACTTCGGCGGTTCCCGAAGAAAGCGCCGCAACGTGTAGAAGTGGCAGTCTTGGGAACCGCCGCAGTAAAAGCAACCATCAATTGAGCGCACGCTCCCACGATCCCGTGGCCGTTCGTGCTCCGGCAGCGGTCAATTCGGGACTTAGAGGAAGTGCGCGGATCGGAAGAGACGGAGGTCCCACCTCGGGCTCGCTATATCCCCCGAGATGGGCCCGGGGGCCACTGTCGGTACCTGAGATATGGGGTACCCCCGCGCACAGGGTAAAATGCCTAAGGAACTCACCCTTCTCTGCAGGGAGAGCTCCGAAGGCGCCACGCGTCCGGCGGGGCCGGACCTCCCTCTCCTCAGAGGAGAGCTCTGGGCCCGCCACATGGCATACAGAAGCCGGACCTCCCCCTCCGCGGGAGAGAGGTCCGAAGGCGCCGTGTGTCCAGCGGGGCCGGACCTCCCTCTCCTCAGAGGAGAGCTCCGGGCCAACCACGTGGCCAACAGAAGCCGAGCCTCTCCCTCCGTGGGGAGAGGTCCGGAGGCTCCACGTGCCCCGCGGGACTGACCCTTCTCTTCTCTGAGAAGGGCTCCGGGCCCGCCACGTGGCAGCAGAGCGACGCTGCCTGCCCCGAGCGATAGGCAGCGGGCGTAAATACGCCCCATACCTTGCCCGTACAAGGTATTCAAGGCCCGTGTCTTCCAAGACG
This sequence comes from Neostapfia colusana, assembly GCA_030760725.1. Lineage (NCBI taxonomy): Eukaryota > Viridiplantae > Streptophyta > Magnoliopsida > Poales > Poaceae > Neostapfia > Neostapfia colusana. The sequence goes on from JASWHV010000004.1 coordinate 104,080,308, forward strand.
CGGAGACACGGAGCACGCTTCTGTCAGGTGCCGTTGCGCCCAGTCGCATCACAGACTGGCGCGCGGTGTCAGAACCTGTCAGCCAATAAACACCGCGACAAGACATCCCATGCCGCCTGCGCCGTCATCAACCACTACGACTAGCATGCGGCATGGGCAGGGCGGCAAGATGAAGACTCATAAGCCTTCGGCCAGAGACAACTACCGGCATAACTGCAGATACGGTAGATAATAGACAATCTTCCCGGGACCACCTGTCGGGTCCCGGCTCCCCTTGTAAGCCGCCCGAGTCTTGGACTATAAAAGGCTCGGGTAGGCGTCGATAGCAAGGGTTCGCACTTTGCAACTCATACGCTAGCCATACACTCTCAACCTGTAACTCACCCCCAAGCTCAGGCCTCTGGTCCTGAGCAGCAAGCAATACAGCGAGCTCCATTGCTCGCCGTGGACGTAAGGTTTTATGCTCCGGCGGCCTGAACCACGTAAAACTCGTCGTGTCAAGCTCTTACTAACTCGTCCATCTGCGCAAGCTCTCCGCTAGGGACTAGCCCCACCGAAAAAAGAACCTCCGCGGGCTTCCCAGTGCAGGCCCGGGGGAAGTGTCAACCGAACACTTCGACAGGGAGAAAGATAGCTGAAAAGAGCCAATTCCAATTCGCCGAGGAGCGCCGTCGACACTTCCCACGGCCTGCTGGCCAAGTGGCAGGCTCGGAGCTCGCCTCAGGAGAAGGGGCGAGGTCCGACCCCGCCGGACACATGTTTCCTTCGGAGCTAGTCTCTGCGAAAAAAAAGGCTTAGCCCTGCGGGACACGTGTTGACTACGGAGCTAGCCCCTGCGGAGGGAGCGAGGTCCAGCACCGCGAGACACGTGTCGACTTCAGAACTCACCCCTGTGGAAGGGATGAGGTCCGCCCCATGGGACACGTGTCGTTCTCGGAGCTCGCCTCCGAGAGGTCCGATCCCGAGGGACACGTGTCACCCTCGGAGCTCGCCTCCGGGAGGACCGACACTGCTGGACACGTGTCACCCTCGGAGCTCGCCTCCGGGAGGTCTGACACTGCTGGACATGTGTCATCCTCGGAGCACACCTCCGAGGAGAAGGGAGGTCCGACGCTGTTGGACAACTGTCGCTCTCGGAGCTCACCTCCGAGAGGTCCGCCCCGCTGGACACGTGTCGACCTCGGAGCTCGTCTCTGAGGAGAAAGGAGGTCCGGCGCTGCTGGACACGTGGCATTCTCGGAGCCCATCTCCGAGGAGAGGGGAGGTCTAGCACTGACATGTGGCGCACGCGGAGCTCGCCTCTGAGGAGAGGGGAGGTCCCGCCCGCCAGACACGTTGCGCACGTGGAGCTTGCCTCTGAGGGACAGGGAGGTCCCGCTCGCCAGACACGCGGCGCAACCGGAGCTCGCCCCTGAGGAAAAGGAGGCCTGGTCCCCGCTGGACACATGGCGCCTTCGGAGCTCACCCTACGGAGGTGACGTGATCCTTAGGCAGTTTTTCTCCTGTGCGCGCGGGGATACTCGGTACTGAGGAAACCGACAAGATTTCCACGTTGCTACCGCACCAAATCAATTGGAGATAAGTTGTTAAGATCCAAAACAAATTGAATAGGACTCTTATTCGAAATCCAATTGGAGTAGGACTCTTCTTTCGCCCCTTATAAATCAAACTCAAAACCCCCTGCCCGCAACCACGTACCGATTTTCCACCTCTCGATTCGACGACTTGGAGGCCCTAGTTTCCAAACTCGCCGAGTTCCACCCTTTGCCGGAGTTCAGTCGACGGTGAGCCGCCAACGAGCTCCGTCGAGTTCGCCGTCGCCGGAAATGAGCCGACAACCATAAGAGAAGTGAGGTAGGTCTTCGTACCCATCTTACGACCTCATCGCGATTTCTTCGCATCTGTTTTCTTTGTTCCCTTCGAACAGAAGCTGTTTCGTGTGGACAGATCACGTGTTATTCGGTTTTTGATGGTGGAATTGATCTAGATATTTAGTCAAGATCATTACCACGTCCACACTTGATCCTTACACTGTAACACCCCAAATTTTTAGTAAAAAAAAAAAACTCAAATTTTGATTTAGAACCATAAACCATGTTCAGAGGGGAATTTAGAAATTTTTGGACGTATTGCATGTTTTGCAAAAATTCAAATTCAAACTGGAATTCAAATTATACTCAAAACAGAAAAGAAATGAAAAAGAAAAAGGAAAACCAGAAAAAAACTGGCCAGTGGGCCGAAACCCCAGCCGGCCCAGCAAACCCCGCGCAGCCCGCCCCCGCGCGCGCCGCGCTGCCCCTCGCTGACGGGTGGGACCCGCCTGTCATCCCTAACCCCGCGACCCCGGACTTCTCCCGCGCGCGCGATCGCAACCGATCGGGAAAACCGCGTCCCCGCAGCCGAATTCTGGACCCAGCGGACTCCAACTCGATCACAACAGAACCACCGCCCTCCCCCGGCTATAAAAGCAACCGATCCGATCAGTTTTTCGCACGCGATCGCCGAATTTCACTCCGGTGAGCACCGAGACTTCGCCGGTGAATTCTGGCCGATCTAAGCTCGGAAACTCTGATCTAACTCGTTGGTCTTGATCCACCGCCTCCGGGGAACTTTGCAGGTGCAGAAAACCCAAAGACTTACGGTGCAAATCCAGCTCCGACGAGCTTCGCCGTGGTTTTGCCTCGGACCTCGCCGCCGAGCACTTTCCAGGACCCCCGAGCTCGAGAAAACCCCCGAGGTGAGATCCCTGACCTCCCCTCTACCGATCTAGACCATAAGATCACAGTTCTCGGCAGAATTCTCGAGGATCCGAAAGTTTCCGGCGAGATCGCCGCTTCCCGCCACCGTGCGCCGCCGGCAGCGCCGCCCGCGCTCGATCAGAGCGACGTGGCCGCTTGTGCGCCGTTTATTTTAAATCGCACGGTAGACTTTAAAACCCCGCGTACCGGTTCGATGTTATAATCTCAGCCGTCGGTTTAAAATCAGACGGTCCACGTCAGCCCCGCGTTATAAAGACTGGAATTCTTACGTGCTACCCCCTGGGGTTCTCTGGAATTGAGAGCTAGCCCCGGAAACTTCAGATCTAGCCCCTGGAACTCCAGAAAATCATGTAAATTCATTTAAAAATCAGTTTTAGCCCCTGGACTTGATAGAAATTAAGAAAAACACCTCTGAAAAGTGTAGCTAGACCCCTGGAAATTATGAAAATGATATTATAGACCCTGTAGTGGGGTGAATTCATGATTTTAGCCCTGTTTAGTATTTAATTGAGAAGATTGGATATGTAACTAGTGTTAAATATTAAAAAGGGGGACAAACCTAATTGCCAAAATTATTAAAAACTTTCTCAGTACTTAGAAAACTTTGGAGTGAGATAAAAATATATTTTTGGGGCTGAAATAAATCTGTTTCATCTATTATTCACATTTAATAGTATAGGGACACATTTTAAGTAAAGAATAGTTAAAGAAAAATAGGGAAAATAAATATGAAATAATATACATCAGAAGCCAAGGTCAAAATATGATCCTAAATTATTTAGGACCAGAACCTAATCTGTTTAGGTAGTGTGTATTACTAATTTAATAATAAAATGCACAATTATGCATAAGAATATAAATCTGAAAATATAGAAACTAGTAAAGGATAAATGGAGTTTCTAAAATACAAAGAATTCAGTTTAGGGTTGATAGAAATTATGAAGGCATATATGGAGAAGAAAAATACTTTTCATACATACTTGGTAGTTTAATATATAAGAAATTTATTTAAAACTGAAACACACATAAATACATATATATATATAGTATGTGAGTATAAATATGAACACCAAAGTAGGAAACATACACATGTAAATAAAAGTGTATGCAAGCCCCAAATCAACACACATAGAGTATTCACAACACATAAAATGGTAAAGAAACTTTCATAAATGTGAATGTGTGGTTTATATGAAGTGGAAATGTGAACTATGTCTTATGATTGTTGTTTTTCTTTTGCTATGTGTGATGGTATGAAGTAGAACCTGCTCAAGAACAAGTTATTCAATTCCAAGACCAAGACTACCCATTTCAGGAGCAGCAAGAAGGAGGCAAGTGTCCTTGACCACTTTGATCCTATGCTAGGATGTGTAGATAGAATTATTTGCATTGTCAAGTTAAATATGAAACCCATGCTAGGAAAGTTTCCCTAGAATTGCATTACCTTATTTCCTTGAAGCTTGGGTTGGGATTTATTTTGTCATTGTCATTTATATACATGCATATGCTTAGCCATGCTTAGAATGGGATAATTGGGACATGAGATCATCAGTTTACATTACCATACTCTTGAATGAGATATTATGAGTTATGTAGAGGTAGGGATCAAGGCAAGTTGGATGTTTTGGTTGTGTGCTGGGTGCACGAGACTTGGGTTTGTGTTTAGTACTTGCCTGGATCCTAAGGACCGGTTCATGGAGCATGTAACCCGGCTTTACAGTGCCAACCACATGCTGAGATGGGGCAGCTTGGCCAATTAATTAGGTGTATCCCCGGCGTAGTATGGGTGTGTTGGATGGTGCGGGGAATAGGGGTCAGCTGGACTGCCATATGAACCGCAAGGCTCAAGAGGGGGCCACTGCAGCGGGGTTGGAGCCTCTTGTATGCTGTTAGGGGTGAAACCTCAGTGGGCCCACGCTCGTCGGGAATCCCTTTGTAAAGGCTTCGTAGTGATCTCCTGGCCACACACCTGGGAAGTGTGAATGTGGTTCGTAGCCACTGGCATAATGGAGGTTCTTTTAGTCCACCCGGCAACGGGGGATGAAATCACTACTTGTGGGTACAGTGGTACAAACTCTGCAGAGTCAAAACTGTCTTGACAGCCGTGCTCACGGTTAAGAGCGGCCTGGACTTATTCATGATTAGAGAATTGATGGTTTTGGAAGTTGTGGATGTTAAGCGGGGAGCCTAACATTGGAAATGATGTTATGGTTATTTGGATTATGATGATGGGATGGGAGATTGTGACCATTTCACCTGTGTAGTAATGTAGGTGCTTAATAAGCTAAGGTGATAGGTATTAATTGCGTAGTGCTTTAACCATGAGTTCAACCTCTCCTTGTTCTAGCCATGCATGATATAATTTTCCCACACTTGCTGAGTACCATTGGTACTCAACCTTGCATATTTGTTGGTTTATATTGTTGCTCAGGTCAAGATAATGAGGTGGTGTATAATGACCAAGACTTTGGACCCGAGGAAGGTTTTTAGGTTCATGAAGACCCCCGGGCAACACCTGTGATGGAGCCCTAAAGAATAAAATTCCGCTGCTAGTTTATTTACTTGTGATTGAAGCATTAGTGTCCATTGAGACATTTGAGATGTAAGACTTATTTATATTCGACACCTGGCTTGTAATAAATGATGCTTCACTATTTGTCATCACATGTATGAGAAAATGATCCTGGCATACATGTGATATTCACTTGGTTGTTTCTTCGGAAAAACCGGGTGTGACAGAGGTGGTATCAGAGCCAGGTTGCCCGTAGGAACGTGGACCTAGGTAGAAATGGACGTATTTAAGGGCCCTATTTTCTTAAAAACTATTTTCCAAGGTGTGGGTGAAAAAGTGTTATCAAAAGAGTCATTTTCTTCATCTTACCCCAACTTTCATTCAAAAATAGGATTTTTGTTTGAAATTTTATCTAACCTAATTTTAAATTCCTTTGTTTTAGATGGTTCGCATGATTCGCACCGCTCGTAAATCCACGGGAGGGAGAGTTCCCGTAGTTGCCCTTGCTGAAAGAGAGGAGAGTCGTCCAGTGACGTACCTTTCCTATGGATTGGCAGTGGGAGATTTGTTGCGCCGTCTTCGACGTATGCTCGAAGCCGCCGGCAATACGGGCAAGCTCATCATCCACTATAACTCCACCAGGACCATCCGTGAGAAGAGGGAAGAATGGAGTTCGGAGATGAGGATTATACACGAGAATCAGCTGCTTAAGATCCACCACTCTCCAGCTTGTCGAGCAACACAAGTTGACGCGGAGAGAGATGTCACTTGGGAGGCCATCACCTGCCAGAGCCACATCTATCGTCGCCACTTGGACAAAACTGAGTACATGTATGTCCTCCAACGTGAGAGTGGTACCACGGAGTACAAGTACCCACCGGTGCAGCAAGGGACTTCCCATGAGCACATGGACTTGTGCTTGGAGGATGCTGCTATGCTCAGCACTCGACTGCAGGAGTGTCAACAAGAGCTTCAGGATGTCCGAGATACTCTGAAGGAGACGGAGGCATTGCTGCGAGCTTGCTTAAAGGCGAGAGAAAGAGGAGATGGGAATGAACTGTGTGTCACCGTAAGTGATCCATGGACCCCTGACTCCCCGGATCGCCGAGCGATCAGGCGTCGTCGCACTTCTCCACCAGCAGCCTCCCCACCCAAAGCAGAGTCAGAAGGTAGCCGAAATGAGGAGGAAGATCCCGAGGAGCCAGCTCAAGAGGACGAGTAGTGTAGAGTCTTTCCCCTAACTAGCAAGAGGTCGAGTAGTCGAGTCGTTACGTAGTTAATGGTGTGATAATGCTTGGTGTGTGACGTGAGTTGTGGAAGCCATGAGCAATTGTCCACAGCCTCGTCTTCAGATTGTTTGCTTTGGTGTGTAAACCCACAGGAAATAATAGTGCATTTATTGGGTATGAGATATAAAACCCTCGTAAGATTTAACAAAACTTCAACACTTCAAAGTACAAACAAGTGAAAGTTGTAAGATGATACCAAATGCTTTCAAATTAACATTTGTGATTCTGCCAGATGGCCGGAAGAGGAAGAGGACGTGCTGCCAACCCCGCCAACAACAATGATGAGGCATGCAACTCTCATCTTTCTGGAGGCCAGAACCGGGGTGGTCGCCGTGAAGAAGTTGATCCTCTCCACCAAATGCTGGAGAATCAAAATCAGCTCATCCAGAACTTGACTCAAGTAGTGGCCAACTTGCATCAAGTTCCACCTCCACAAGCTGCACCACGCCAACCAAGGTTGAGTGAGTTTCTAGGAACTCAACCTCCAAAGTTTGCAAGTGCTGCTGAACCTCTGGAGGCAGATGATTGGCTGAAGACCATTGAAAGTAAGATGAGGATCATACAGTGCCAAGGGTATGAGAGGGTGCTGTTTGCCTCTCATCAATTGCATGGACCTGCTGCTGATTGGTGGACTGCCTACGTGGCCGCCCATCATGACCCTGAAAGCATCACTTGGGAAGAGTTCAAGCGTAGCTTCCGCAACCATTACATCCCAAGAGGTGAACTCAAAAACAAGAGGAAGGAGTTTTTGGGACTGCAGCAGGGAAACATGACGGTGAGGGAATACCTCACTAAATTTACTCAACTATCCCGTTATGCTCCACGAGACATAGAGACTGATGAGCAGAAGCAAGATTGTTTCGTGGAAGGACTTACCGCAGAGATGCAGTGTGCAATGTCCTCAAATGAGTATGAGAGCTTTCAAAAGATGGTGGACAGAGCATTTGTGGTGGAAAGGAAGCTAAAGGCCCTTGAAAATGAGAATAAGAGGAAGGCTGGGTGGTCACATCAAGCCTCAGGAAGCAACACCCGGCCACGTATGATGCAGCAACCTATGGGGCAGACGAGCCGTGCTGCGGTACCCTATTCAGCACCAAGAGGGTACAACCCAAACTACAGGCCTCCCGCAGCACCGGCACAGCCGCAACGTCAGTTTATGCAGCAGCCTCGCCCCGCATATCCATCTCGACCAGCAGTGCAAGGACCTCCTAACCAACCCCAAGACAACAAGGGCCAAGCATCTAAGATTGGGGTGCAATGTTTCAGCTGTGGTGAAGTGGGGCACTACGCCCATAAGTGTCCAAAGAAGAAGCCCACGCAGCCACAGCAGCAGAACGTAATGAGAGGACGGGTGAACCACGTCACTATGGAGGAAGCACAAGAGGCACCCGACGTGGTAGTTGGTAAGTTTCCTGCCAATTTACACCTTGCAACTCTGCTGTTTGATTCTGGTGCTACCCATTCGTTCATAGCTCAAGGGTTTGTTAAGAAGCATGACCTAGCCACCACCCAAATGAACCATATGCTAGCGGTAAATTCTCCAGGTGGAGAAATAAGGACAAGACAAGTGTGTCCCAAAGTGAACCTAGACATTAATGGGGTAGTATTTACCGCTAACCTCATAGTGATCGATTCACAAGGGATAGATATTATTTTGGGTATGGATTGGTTGACCAAACATAAAGGAATCATCCATTGTTCGACCAGAACGGTGGAACTAACTCACCCTAGTGGCACAAGAGTAAAGTTCATAACGATACACGAGCCTAGGAGGGACATTAAATTAAATCAAGTGGAGGTGAAAGTTGAGGAAATCAGGACTATCAGGGAATACCCAGATGTCTTTCCGGAGGAGTTGCCAGGAATGCCTCCCGACCGTGACGTGGAATTCGCGATTGAGCTAGTACCGGGAACAGCCCCGATATACAAGAGACCTTATCGAATGGACTCCAAGCAGCTAGAAGAGCTCAAGGATCATTTGAGAGAATTGACGGAGAAGGGGTATGTTCGCCCTAGTTCCTCACCATGGGGAGCTCCGGTAATATTTGTGCCTAAGAAAGATGGAACTCAAAGGTTATGCGTGGATTACCGTGCCTTGAATGAGGTGACCATCAAGAACAAGTACCCATTACCCCGCATTGAAGACTTGTTTGATCAGTTGAGGGGAGCTTGTGTGTTCTCTAAAATTGATCTCAGGTCGGGATACCACCAACTCAAGATAAGGCAATCTGATATTCCCAAGACAGCTTTCGTATCTCGGTACGGACTGTATGAATACACTGTCATGCCTTTCGGGCTAACCAATGCCCCGGCATATTTCATGTACCTCATGAACAAGGTATTCATGGAATATCTGGACAAATTTGTGGTGGTTTTCATAGATGATATTCTCGTCTTCTCCAAAGATGAAGAAGAACATGAGAAACATCTAAGGTTGGTGTTACAGAGGCTGAGAGAACACCAACTATATGCCAAGTTGAGCAAGTGTGAGTTTTGGCTAAAGAGAGTTCCCTTTTTAGGACATATCATCTCGGAGGGAGGAATCTCCGTAGATCCCGCCAAGATCGAGGATATCCAGGAGTGGAAGACCCCTGAAAATGTCGGGGAAGTTCGAAGCTTTTTGGGATTGGCTGGATACTATCGACGGTTTATTGAGGGATTCTCCAAGATCTCGAGACCTCTCACCAAACTGTTGGAAAAGGGAATCACATTCACCTGGACGCCACAGTGCGATACGAGCTTTCAGGAGCTAAAGAAGAGATTGACAACAGCCCCAGTGTTGGTTATGCCAGATATGCAGAAGAATTTCACGGTGTACTGCGATGCCTCTGGAAACGGGTTGGGATGTGTTCTCATGCAAGAGGGACATGTCGTGGCATATGCATCCCGGCAGCTTCGGAAGCACGAGAAGAACTATCCTACACATGACTTAGAACTAGCTGCAGTGGTACACGCATTGAAAATTTGGCGGCACTATTTGATGGGGAAGAGGACAGAGATATATACGGATCATAAGAGTTTGAAGTACATATTCACACAGCCAGATCTCAACCTTAGACAAAGGAGATGGTTAGAGCTAATCAATGACTTTGATGTAGGCATCAACTATCATCCCGGGAAAGCAAACGTCGTGGCCGATGCCTTGAGTCGGAAAGTGCAGGTCAATAAGTTGAGCTTGAAGGATATGCCTGCAGAATTGAAGGACGAGGTTATAAGGCTCAATCTATGTCTAGTAGATAGTGGTGAAGCCATCGCCATGGAAGTGGACTCCACACTTGAGCGAGACATACGCGAGGGACAAAAGAATGATGAGAAGATACAAGAGATCAGACAGCTCATCAAGGAAAATAAAGCTCCTGGTTTTAGAGAGGATGAACAAGGAACGGTGTGGCACGGGAAAAGGGTCTGTGTGTCAGAAGTAAAGGAGATTCGTAAATTAATTTTGAAGGAGGCTCACGATTCCGACTATTCCATTCATCCTGGGAGTACGAAGATGTATCAGGACCTCAAAAGCAGGTATTGGTGGTATGGCATGAAGCGAGATGTCGCGGAACATGTTGCCCTATGTGACACATGTCAGTTGGTGAAAGCAGAACATCAACGACCCGCGGGATTGCTGCAACCACTCAAAGTGCCTGAATGGAAGTGGGAAGAAATCAGCATGGATTTTGTCGTGGGATTGCCTAGGACCCAATCCGGGTATGATTCAATATGGGTCATTATTGATAGGCTAACCAAGGTAGCTCATTTCATTCCGGTGAAAGAAAGCTATAGCGGAACCAAATTGGCAGAATTGTACATGTCAAGGATTGTGTGTTACCATGGAGTGCCGAAGAAGATAGTGTCGGATCGAGGGACGCAGTTCACCTCGAGGTTTTGGCAAAAGTTGCATGAAACCATGGGAACCCATCTGAATTTCAGCTCTGCCTATCATCCCCAAACTGACGGGCAGACGGAGAGAACCAATCAGATCCTAGAAGATATGTTAAGGGCGTGTGCACTCAAAAACAATAGGAGTTGGGACAAGAACTTACCGTATGCGGAGTTTTCCTATAACAACAGTTATCAAGCTAGTATGAAGATGTCACCGTTTGAAGCTTTGTATGGAAGGAAATGCAGAACTCCCCTATTTTGGAACCAAACAGGAGAAAGTAAAGTGTTTGGTCCCGAAGTGCTACAAGAAGCCGAGGCAAAGGTGAGGGAGATTCGCAACAACTTGAGGATAGCACAAACACGCCAGAAGAGTTATGCTGATGTACGAAGAAGAGAACTCGTTTTCAACGTGGGAGACTATGTTTATCTCAAGGTGTCCCCTATCAGAGGACTTCGTCGGTTCAAGGTGAAAGGGAAGTTGTCACCTCGATACATCGGACCCTTTCAAGTTTTGGAAAGAAAAGGCGAAGTGGCGTACCAACTAGAGTTGCCGGTTCATCTGTCGGACGTGCACGACGTATTCCATGTGTCGCAACTCAAGAAATGTCTGAGGACGCCTGAGGAGGTGTTACCCATGAATGAAGTGGATGTAGCTGAGGATTTGTCTTATGCCGAGCAACCATACAAGATTTTGGAGACAATGGAACGCCTCACCAGAAATAAGAGAATCAGGATGTGCAAGGTGCAGTGGAAGCATCACTCAGAAGAGGAAGCCACCTGGGAACGGGAAGATGAGCTTAAGGCACAATTTCCGGAATTGTTTTCTTAGAAACACCAATCTCGAGGACGAGATTTCTTTTAAGGGGGGTAGAGCTGTAACACCCCAAATTTTTAGTAAAAAAAAAAAAACTCAAATTTTGATTTAGAACCATAAACCATGTTCAGAGGGGAATTTAGAAATTTTTGGACGTATTGCATGTTTTGCAAAAATTCAAATTCAAACTGGAATTCAAATTATACTCAAAACAGAAAAGAAATGAAAAAGAAAAAGGAAAACCAGAAAAAAACTGGCCAGTGGGCCGAAACCCCAGCCGGCCCAGCAAACCCCGCGCAGCCCGCCCCCGCGCGCGCCGCGCTGCCCCTCGCTGACGGGTGGGACCCGCCTGTCATCCCTAACCCCGCGACCCCGGACTTCTCCCGCGCGCGCGATCGCAACCGATCGGGAAAACCGCGTCCCCGCAGCCGAATTCTGGACCCAGCGGACTCCAACTCGATCACAACAGAACCACCGCCCTCCCCCGGCTATAAAAGCAACCGATCCGATCAGTTTTTCGCACGCGATCGCCGAATTTCACTCCGGTGAGCACCGAGACTTCGCCGGTGAATTCTGGCCGATCTAAGCTCGGAAACTCTGATCTAACTCGTTGGTCTTGATCCACCGCCTCCGGGGAACTTTGCAGGTGCAGAAAACCCAAAGACTTACGGTGCAAATCCAGCTCCGACGAGCTTCGCCGTGGTTTTGCCTCGGACCTCGCCGCCGAGCACTTTCCAGGACCCCCGAGCTCGAGAAAACCCCCGAGGTGAGATCCCTGACCTCCCCTCTACCGATCTAGACCATAAGATCACAGTTCTCGGCAGAATTCTCGAGGATCCGAAAGTTTCCGGCGAGATCGCCGCTTCCCGCCACCGTGCGCCGCCGGCAGCGCCGCCCGCGCTCGATCAGAGCGACGTGGCCGCTTGTGCGCCGTTTATTTTAAATCGCACGGTAGACTTTAAAACCCCGCGTACCGGTTCGATGTTATAATCTCAGCCGTCGGTTTAAAATCAGACGGTCCACGTCAGCCCCGCGTTATAAAGACTGGAATTCTTACGTGCTACCCCCTGGGGTTCTCTGGAATTGAGAGCTAGCCCCGGAAACTTCAGATCTAGCCCCTGGAACTCCAGAAAATCATGTAAATTCATTTAAAAATCAGTTTTAGCCCCTGGACTTGATAGAAATTAAGAAAAACACCTCTGAAAAGTGTAGCTAGACCCCTGGAAATTATGAAAATGATATTATAGACCCTGTAGTGGGGTGAATTCATGATTTTAGCCCTGTTTAGTATTTAATTGAGAAGATTGGATATGTAACTAGTGTTAAATATTAAAAAGGGGGACAAACCTAATTGCCAAAATTATTAAAAACTTTCTCAGTACTTAGAAAACTTTGGAGTGAGATAAAAATATATTTTTGGGGCTGAAATAAATCTGTTTCATCTATTATTCACATTTAATAGTATAGGGACACATTTTAAGTAAAGAATAGTTAAAGAAAAATAGGGAAAATAAATATGAAATAATATACATCAGAAGCCAAGGTCAAAATATGATCCTAAATTATTTAGGACCAGAACCTAATCTGTTTAGGTAGTGTGTATTACTAATTTAATAATAAAATGCACAATTATGCATAAGAATATAAATCTGAAAATATAGAAACTAGTAAAGGATAAATGGAGTTTCTAAAATACAAAGAATTCAGTTTAGGGTTGATAGAAATTATGAAGGCATATATGGAGAAGAAAAATACTTTTCATACATACTTGGTAGTTTAATATATAAGAAATTTATTTAAAACTGAAACACACATAAATACATATATATATATAGTATGTGAGTATAAATATGAACACCAAAGTAGGAAACATACACATGTAAATAAAAGTGTATGCAAGCCCCAAATCAACACACATAGAGTATTCACAACACATAAAATGGTAAAGAAACTTTCATAAATGTGAATGTGTGGTTTATATGAAGTGGAAATGTGAACTATGTCTTATGATTGTTGTTTTTCTTTTGCTATGTGTGATGGTATGAAGTAGAACCTGCTCAAGAACAAGTTATTCAATTCCAAGACCAAGACTACCCATTTCAGGAGCAGCAAGAAGGAGGCAAGTGTCCTTGACCACTTTGATCCTATGCTAGGATGTGTAGATAGAATTATTTGCATTGTCAAGTTAAATATGAAACCCATGCTAGGAAAGTTTCCCTAGAATTGCATTACCTTATTTCCTTGAAGCTTGGGTTGGGATTTATTTTGTCATTGTCATTTATATACATGCATATGCTTAGCCATGCTTAGAATGGGATAATTGGGACATGAGATCATCAGTTTACATTACCATACTCTTGAATGAGATATTATGAGTTATGTAGAGGTAGGGATCAAGGCAAGTTGGATGTTTTGGTTGTGTGCTGGGTGCACGAGACTTGGGTTTGTGTTTAGTACTTGCCTGGATCCTAAGGACCGGTTCATGGAGCATGTAACCCGGCTTTACAGTGCCAACCACATGCTGAGATGGGGCAGCTTGGCCAATTAATTAGGTGTATCCCCGGCGTAGTATGGGTGTGTTGGATGGTGCGGGGAATAGGGGTCAGCTGGACTGCCATATGAACCGCAAGGCTCAAGAGGGGGCCACTGCAGCGGGGTTGGAGCCTCTTGTATGCTGTTAGGGGTGAAACCTCAGTGGGCCCACGCTCGTCGGGAATCCCTTTGTAAAGGCTTCGTAGTGATCTCCTGGCCACACACCTGGGAAGTGTGAATGTGGTTCGTAGCCACTGGCATAATGGAGGTTCTTTTAGTCCACCCGGCAACGGGGGATGAAATCACTACTTGTGGGTACAGTGGTACAAACTCTGCAGAGTCAAAACTGTCTTGACAGCCGTGCTCACGGTTAAGAGCGGCCTGGACTTATTCATGATTAGAGAATTGATGGTTTTGGAAGTTGTGGATGTTAAGCGGGGAGCCTAACATTGGAAATGATGTTATGGTTATTTGGATTATGATGATGGGATGGGAGATTGTGACCATTTCACCTGTGTAGTAATGTAGGTGCTTAATAAGCTAAGGTGATAGGTATTAATTGCGTAGTGCTTTAACCATGAGTTCAACCTCTCCTTGTTCTAGCCATGCATGATATAATTTTCCCACACTTGCTGAGTACCATTGGTACTCAACCTTGCATATTTGTTGGTTTATATTGTTGCTCAGGTCAAGATAATGAGGTGGTGTATAATGACCAAGACTTTGGACCCGAGGAAGGTTTTTAGGTTCATGAAGACCCCCGGGCAACACCTGTGATGGAGCCCTAAAGAATAAAATTCCGCTGCTAGTTTATTTACTTGTGATTGAAGCATTAGTGTCCATTGAGACATTTGAGATGTAAGACTTATTTATATTCGACACCTGGCTTGTAATAAATGATGCTTCACTATTTGTCATCACATGTATGAGAAAATGATCCTGGCATACATGTGATATTCACTTGGTTGTTTCTTCGGAAAAACCGGGTGTGACATACACCCTTGTTCACCATAAAACCCCATGCAAGCCCAGTAAAACATGCAAGAACACGTACAAACTGGTCTCATAAAACAGCACCATAGGATTATCATGCACCTACACCATTGCATCTTAAGTAAAGTTTGTGCATGATGATTGATTGCTGTGAATCTTGTATGTGCATGGTCGTGAGTAGAAGGACAAGCTCAGGAAGCCATCTACGAAGAACTACAGCACCGAGACATCGAGACACGTGAACAACAAGAGCCACAGGAACAAGGCAAGTGCCCCTTGACCATATTGATCCCATGTTTTGGAAACTGTTTTGTTTGCGAAAACATGTATACTTGAGTCAACTTGATGAGAAACCCTTTTATAGGAGTTTACTAGTTTTGTTAACCATCCTTGTCGCCGGGAAAGTTAATGAGTCGGGTATGGACATTTTTCCTTTTTGCTTCGCTTAGCTTACGGGTTACGGAGGCGAAGTAGAACATGTCTAAGTACTGCACTCATATGAATAATGATAATAAGAACTTGATGATAATGAGCATAGAATTGGGAGAGATCTAGGCAAGCTTGGTTCATGGATGTGGTAGAATGAGATGGTGGTTTACTTGCCGTAGATCTAAGGACCAGTTCATGCCAGCACATGCCAGGAAAACAATGCCACCACAAGGCCAAATATGGGTGTGGCTTAGCTGACTAATTAGGTACGTTGCTAGATTTTTATGGACCGTGGAAGGCGCGGGGAATGGGAGTCGAGAGAGGACTACCCTGGGAACTGCATGGCACAAGAGGGAGCCCGTAGGTGGGAGAATGGTGATTCGAGCCTGCTGGTGAAACCTTAGTGAGTCCATACATCTAGTAGCCCCTTTGTAAAGGCTATTTTGTTATCTCTTGGCCATACACCGACGGTTGTGTACTGGTATAATAGAGGTTCTACAGTCGCCGACGGGTGATGAAATCACAAACTTGTGGGTAAAGTGGTGCCACCTCTTAAGAGTGTCAAACTATCATGATAGCCGTGCTTACAGTCACAAGCGCCTAGACAACTCACATGATTAGAGGGAAATTTGGGATGGTTATTTGAGATGGTCATTGATTTGGTTTTGGTTTCGGTTATGAGATGGATATGAATATGAGATGGTTATTATTAGCACGAGATGTTGTTGAGAAAGATTAATGGCTGGATGAGACGGGATAAGTGGTAAATTATGATGGAGGTATGTTACTGTTTTACTTAAATATATGTTGAGATTAAATTCACTTAAAGATAGTTGCTATTTTTATCATGTTTGTGAACTAAACTTTGCTTTCTGTAATGAGCCTTTTTATTCCCTACCTTGCTGTAAGCTACATGTCATACTTTTCCCGCACTTGCTGAGTACGACATGTACTCTCCCTTGCATTATCATACAAACATCAGCAACAGGAGAGGAGTACTTCGAAGATCATGTGGAGTACTAGGCGTGTGAACTACCATCAACTGGCCTGTGGAGTTGGAGATGGAGCCGCTGCTGTTTAGTTGCTTCCGCTGTCGTTTAGAGACTTCCGCTGCTAGAATAAGTTAGAGACTTCTGCTGCAAGAATGAGCTAGAGATTCATGTAATAAAGTACTTAAACACTATTTATTTGTGGTTATATTTTGAATTCAGTTTGTGTATTACATGTATATGTGTGATGAACATCCTGGGCACACATATGCATTAGCTGGGTTCCGTGTTTTACTGGACCAGGCGTCACAGATTGGTATCAGAGCCACGTTGACCGTAGGACGCAAGCCTAGGTAGAGTGCACAGATTGGTATCAGAGCCACGTTGACCGTAGGACGCAAGCCTAGGTAGAGTGCATAGATTGGCATCAGAGCCACATTGACCGTAGGATGCAAGCCTAGGAAGAATGAACACTCTAAAACACATAGGAACACTCCTCTAAACTGCTATTTTTGGAAATTGCTTGCTGCTGCACTTCCTTGTCAATTCAGCCACCGCAAAGTGTTATTTTCAGCCCCTCTTTTCTCTTCTTTGGACAGCAACACCTTTGCTTCCTACTCCATAGCTTCTGAAGTTTTGGAGTTATTTCTTCCTTCTCTAAAGTGTCTCATGTCCTATTTATAGATGCCGGTGACCCGGAGCACGAGTAGTTCACCACCACGTGAGAGTGCACTTAACCCCATTAAGGTGTCCGATGGATCACCCCCGTCACACGGCAGGAACAGCACCAGTTCACATGATTAAGTTTAGGACCCCCATTGAATAAGCTTGAATAGGAGTGGTGTGAACTTTTGTGATGATTGCTTGTGTTTGAGTGCTTAGTGTGAGTTGTGGGACGCTTCAGCGTTGTCCATATCCACACATAGTAGAGAGATGTGAGATGTTTCGGCACTTGTTCACATCCTCATATAGGCTGAAATTAATTAGTTCATCCACCTTGATGCATATAGTTGAGGGGATCTGCCGAAGCGTCTGCGGTCGACACTTCCCCTGGGTCTGCTCTGGGCAGCCCGCGGAGGTTCTTTTTCGGAGGGGCTAGTCCCCCTGCGTGGGTCTTGCTGGACTGGACTGGGCAGCCCGCGGAAGTTCGCAGTGAACTGTCGACAAAGCTCTCCCCAGGAGGTTATGGAACCCTGGGGGAGATTCATGAGCCAAGACCGGGTTGGGCCGGTAAAGGTGACGGGGAAGTAGTTGGCCATGACGGCCTCATCCCCTCCTGCAGCAAGAATGGCGGTGGAGTAGATCTGCAGGAACTCCGTCGGGTTGACGCTGCCGTCGTACTTCTTTGGCAGGTGTGGCCGGAACTTGCGCGGCCACTTTGCGAAGCGAAGGTGCTGCGCCAAGGCCACACACCCCGCTCCTGTTGCTGCAGGTCCTGGTGCCGCGAACGCTTGGTCCGCTATTGGCACGGTGAACCTAGATATGGGCAAAGGTGCACCATAGACCGGGGGCGCCATTTGCAGGGCATATGGCTTCTGCATATGCTGCGTGGCGTATGCCTGGGGCAGAGATCGCGTGGCGAACGTCTGCGGCCCAGAGTAAGTCGAGGCGGTCGACATGCTGTCGCTGACCTCGTGGTTGTGACACCTTTCTCGTCGTCGCTTGATGGTCACGCGGGCACCTTCACCCAGGTGACGTCGCTCTAGCTCTGACCTCAGGTCCGCCGTTGGGAGCCTGGTAGAGCAGGAGTCGGCCGTCTGCCCGTCAACCGTTGGCGTGCGCGACACATCCGGTTGACTGGGGCGTAGTCCCCGCCGGAGCGGAGGGTTGACGGCTGCGACGACGAGACGGTCGACGTCGCGAATCCACTGCTCGGTAGCCCCCTGGGGAGTGTCCCCAGCGGGTGGATTGTGTAGAAGCGCTCGTGCTGCAGCTAGTGTACCCTCATGGGTGACACTCGGCACTGCAGCAGATCTTGGGCTTGCTGGAGTCCGCGTTGTTAGAGTTCGCTGCAGACTCCCATCTTGTCTCAACACACTCCTCCCTGAGTGCGTCGAGACGTAAGCCTCGCTGATCATCGTTTGCCAGGAACGAGGGCGAGGAGAGCTTGCCGCGGACGGAAGCTTGGTCATCTTCGTGAGCGAAGACTCGACGCAAGAGGAAAAAGCCTTCTTCCTAGTGTGTCAAATGTCGAAGTGTCTGCGGTCGACACTTTCCCTGGGCCTGCTCTGGGCAGCCCGTAGAGGTTCTTTCTCGGAGGGGCTAGTCCCCCTGCGTGGGTCTTGCTGGACTGGACGAAGAAAGGAGATGAACACAAGGGTTTTTTACGTGGTTCAGGCCGCCGGAGCGTAAAACACTATGTCCACGGTGAGCGGAGGTGCTCGTTGTATTGCTTGAGGCTTAGAACTGGAGTTCTAAGCTCGAGGGTGAAGTGCGTATGTCTACTGAGTGCTAGAGAGCTGAACTCGCTGGAGTCCGAACCCTTTGCAACGTTGCCTACTCGAGCCTTTTATAGTCCAAGGCTCGGGCGGCTTACAAAGGGGGCCCCGGGACCCGACAGGTGGTCCCAGGAAGATCTCTGCCATCTACCGTATCTGCATTAACGCCGGTAGTTGTCTCTGGCGAGGGCTTCTGAGTCTTCGGCCTGCCGCCCTGCCCACGCCGCAAGCTAGGCGTAGTGGTTGATGATGGCAGGGGCAGCAGGGGATGTCTTGTCGCTGTGTTTATTGGTGTACAGCCCCTGACATTGCGTGCATGTCTTCACGTCTTGGGAAGACGCGTCCTTTCTTGACCGTGACTGGCCACAGTGGCACTTGGCAGACATGCGCCGCATCTCCACGTCTTGGGAAGGTGCGGGTATTGAATACCTTGTACGGACAGGGCATGGTGCGGCTTTACTCTTGCTGCCTACCGCGCTCGGTAGGCAGCGCTGCTTCGCTGCCACGTGCGGGCCTGAAGCTCTCGTCTGAGGAGAGGGAGGTCCGGCCCCGCTGGACACGTGGAGCCTTCGGAGCTCTCCCCGCGGAGGGGGGAGGTCCGGCTCTGCTGGCCACGTGGCGGGCCCGGAGCTCTCGTCTGAGGAGAGGGAGGTCCGGCCCTGCTGGACACGTGGAGCCTTTGGAGCTCTCCCCACGGAGGGGGGAGGTCCAGCTCTTCTGGCCACATGGCGGGCCCGGAGCTCTCCTCTGATGGGAGGGAGGTCCGGCCCCGCTGGACACGTGGAACCTTCGGAGCTCTCCTCGCGGAGAGGGGAGGTCCGACTCAGGTGCCCTCGGAGTTTGCCCCTACGGAGGGGGCAATGTCCTTAGACGATTTTGTCCTGTGCGCGGGGGTACCTGTGACGCCCTCAATTCTGTGGAAAACCACGGAACCGAGAACTGATGCATATGTGTGCCCAGGATGTTCATCACAGATACACATATGTTCCACAAACTGAATTCAGAATATATATAACCACGAATAACAGAGTTTATTACAATGTTTCATGAGTATTGGACTCATGCCCACACCGGAAGTCTTTATTTTTATATTCAGCGGAAGTCTTTATTCTAATGCGGAAGCAATCTAACTAATGCGGAAGCAATTTTAGGCAGCAGTGGCTCCATCTCTACTCCATCCCCACAGGCAAGGTTGAGAACAGATTACACGCCTAATGCTCCATTTGGTCTTCATAGTAATCTTCTCCTGTTGTTGAGGATGAAATAATAATGCAAGTTTGAGTAAAATGATGTACTCAGCAAGTGCGGGAAAATATGATATGTAGCTCATAACAAGGTAGGTATAAAAAGGCTCATTGCAGAAAGCAAAGTTATTTATCAAAACCATGATAAAACAACAACTCATCTTTAAGTGAATGTAATCCCAACATGTATTAAAATACCAATCATACCTCCATTATGTTCATTACCTTCCATGTCACAACCAGTCATCAATCAACCTCATTCTTGCTCACGAATACCTCCTCGTATTTGCTACCATCTCACGAATACCATCTCGTATTCGCTACCATTTCATCTCATAAACAACTTCGTCTCCCACCGAGACCAACCTTGTTGCCATGACTCAACAGTCATGCAACCCATCTTATTACCCGGACTCAACAGTCCTGTAAACCAAAAACCAAAACCAAACCATAACCATAACCAATAACCATATCCAATAACCATCCCAACTAATCATGGAAGTTGGCCAGGCACTCGTGACCGTAAGCTCGGCTATCATGATAGTTTTAGACTCTACAGAGTTTGCACCTCTTTACCCACAAGTTTGTGATTTCGTCACCCGTCGGCGACTGCAGAACCTCCATTATACCAGTACACAACCATCGGTGTATGGCCAAGAGATTACAAAATAGCCTTTACAAAGGGGCTACTAGATGTATGGACTCACTAAGGTTTTACCGCCAGGCTAGAATCTCCAATTCTCCTACCCACGGGCCCCCTCTTATGCCATGTAGTTCCCAGGGCAGTCCTCACTCGACTTCCATTCCCCGTTCCACGGTCCATAACAATCTAGCAACTTACCTAATTAGCCAGCTAAGCCGCACCCATACTTGTCCTTGTGGTGGCACTGTTATCCTGGCATGTGCTCGCATGAACCGGTCCTTCGATCTACGGCAAGTAACCACCATCTCAGGCTACCTCATTCACAAACCCGGCTTGCCTAGATATCCCTCTGATCCATGTTCATTAACAGCATCAGTTTTCTCATTATCGTTACGAGTGCAGTTAGCTAGACTCATCTATCTCGCTTCCCAATCCCATGGACTCAGTGAAGCATAAAAGTAAAAACCATATCCGACTCACCAACATCCCTGGTGACAAGGGTGGATTAACCAAAGCTAGTAAACTTCTATAAAAGGGTTTCCCATCATGTTTGACTCAGCACACACACCTTTTCACAAAACAAAACAGTTTTCCCAAAACATAGGATCAATATGGTCAAGGGGCACCTGCCTTGTTCTTGTGGTTCTGGTTGCTCTTGGATCTCGAAACCTTGTTGTGGCAGCTCATCGTAGACAACTCCCTGAGCTTGTCCTGCTATACAGGATCACACACATACAAGATCCACAGCAATCAATATCATGCACAAACTTTAACTAGATGCGATGTGCATATGCATGCTATCCTATAATCAGTTTTATTAGATCGGTTTGTACGTGTTCTTGCATGGTTTTATGACGAACAGAGGAGTTCAGATCAAATGTGGACGTGGCGATGATCTTTCTTTTAGATCAACCCGATCAACAAGTGATCTGTCCACGAGAAAGCTTCTGTTCGAAAGGAATCAGAGAACAGATGCAAAGAAAGCTCGACAATATCATAAGGTGGTATTGGAGACCTACCTTACGTTCTTCTTGGTCTCTGGGTCCTTCTCTTAGCAAGACAGATCGTTGGGGCGCTCTTTCGGCGATCTTCCTTGACCAAACTCCGGCGATAGGTTTACTCGGCGAGTTGGGGCTAGGGCTCTAAGTCGTCGGCTCAGGAGTTGGAAAAAGAAGTTTGTGGTTTCGGCCAAAGGTTCTGGGTTCTATTTATAATTGGGAGAAGAAGATTCCTAATCTGATTGGACTTCGAATAAGAGTTCTATTCAGATTGTCGTTGAATCTTTACGACTTATCTTTAGTTGATTTGGTGCGGTAACATTGTGGAATTCAGGTCGGTTTCTTCTCCGTACCGATATTTCTATGCGTACAGAATCCAAAAACCGCTCAAGAACTCATTACCTCCGCGGTGATGAGCTCCGGAAGCTCCATGTGTCCACCGGGCCTGGTCTCCCCCTTTCCGCAAAGACGAGCTCCGGTTGTGCCGCATGTCAAGCGAGCGAGACCTCCCTCTCCTTCGGAGGTGAGCTTCCCGTGTGCCACGTATCCTGGCGGTCGGGACCTCCTCTCGATTCAGAGGTGGCTCCGCGCATGCCACGTGTCAATGTCGAACCATCCCTCTCTCTGGAGGTAGCTCTGGGTGCGCCACGTATTCATTTCGGACCTCCCTCTCTTCGGAGGCGAGCTCCGTGAATGCCACGCGTCAAGTAGCGCCGGACTCCCTTTTTTTCTCAGAGACGAGCTCCGAGGTAGACACGTGTCCAACAGTGACGGACCTCCCAGAGATAAGCTCTGGTGGCGACATGTGTCCAATAGAACCGGACCTCTCGGAGGTGAGCTCCGAGATCGACACGTATCCCACGCGACTGGTCCTCTGATTTCCGTGGTGACTAGCTCCGAAGGTGACATGTGTCATGCGGAACTGCCTTCGCTTCTCCGCAGAGGCTAGCTCCGGGGGCAACACGTGTCCCACAGGGTCGGACCTCTCCCCCTTTGCGGAGATGAGCCCCGAGCCTGCCACGTAGCCAGTTTAGCGGCGGACCTCTCCCCACTTTGCCGAGATGAGTTCCGAACACGCCACGTGGCCAGTGGGCCGCGGAAGTTGTCTACGGCGCTCTCTGTGAACTGGATTATTGTTCCTTTTGACTATCCTTTTAATTATTTTTCTGTTCCCACTTCCTTTAAAATGGTTTTCTCTTCATGAAACATGAATACATGCAGAATCCAAAGATAAGGGTGTCACAGTACTCGGTATTGAGGGTGCCGACAGTGGCCCCCGGGCCCATCTCGGGGGAGGTAAGGAGCCCAAGGTGGGGCCTTCACCTTTTCTACCCCACGCACCTTCTCGGAGACTCCCTTTGACCGTTGCTGGAGCACGAATAGTCATGGGGTCTCTGCTGGCCACGTGGCGGGCCCGGACCTATCCTCTAAGGAGAGGGGAGCTCCGGCCCCGCTGGACACGTGGAGCCTTCGGAGCACGCCTCTGCGGAGGGGGCGAGGTCCGACCCTTCTTGTCTTTGGTTGGAGTCAGGAGCTCCGGTCTTCAGAAGACCTGGGACTCTAGTACCGCCGGGTGCTCCGGTCCTCCCTTGTGCAGTCCCCGTAGTGGCCCCTTGGTAGGTGTGGCCAATTGTTTGGGCGCACCTACCACTTTCCTGCGGAGGATGTAACACCCCAAAATCTGTTAAGAGGGGAATTTAAAAATTTTTGGACGTGTTGCATGTGGTGCAGAAATTCAAATTCAAATTGGAATTCAAATTTAAATCAAACCAGAAAAGAAAAGGAAAAAGAAAAAGAAAACCCCCCGGCCAGTGGGCCGAAACCCACCAGCCGGCCCAACATTTCCCGGGCCAGCCCACAGCCGCGCGCTCCTCTCTCCCTCTCACTGACATGCAGGACCCGCGTGTCATCCCCCACCTCTCGCTCGCGCCAACTACCCGGACTCCTCCGCGAGCTCGAATCCAAACTACCCCAGAAACCCGCGTCCCCCAGCCGAATTCTGGTCCCGGACGACTCCGGCTCGATCCCAACAGGCACGCCGCCCTCCCCCGTCTATATAAACGCCGGCATCGCCGTTTTTTCTCCCCCGATCGGCTGTTTTTCCTCCCGGTGAGAACCAGAGCTTCTCCGGCCGTTTTCTCTCGATCATTGCTCAGGTTTTCTGATCTAACGCGTCGATCGTGTCCCACCGCCTCCGGGGAGTCACACAGGTGCAGAAAACTCGGTGGTTTGCGCTCTAGGCACAGCTCCGACGAGCACCGCAGTGGTTCCACCTCGGACCTCGACGCCGACCGCCTTCCAGGGCCTCCGAGCTCAAGAAAAACCCCGAGGTGAGATCCCCGACCTCCCCTCTACCGTTCTAGGCCATAAAATCCCAGATTTAGAAAGTATAGACGAAGATCCGAAGTTTTCCGGCGAGATCGCCGCCTCCCGCCGCCGCGCGCCGCCGGGCAGCGCCGCCCGCGCACGGTCAGGGCAACGTGGCCGCTTGTGCGCCGTCTATTTTAAATCGCACGGTAGAAATAAAACCCCCGCGTACCGGTTTGGCGATCTAATCTCAGCCGTCTATTTTAAATCGGACGGTCCACATCAGCCCCGCATTATAAAGGCCGGGATTCTTACGTGCTACCCCCTGGGGATCTCGGAAAACACGAGCTAGCCCCGGAAACTTCTGATCTAGCCCCTGGAACTTCAGAAATTCGTGTAAATTCAATTAAAAATCAGTTTTAGCCCCTGGACTTAATAAAAATTAGGAAAACCCTTCCGTTATGTGTAGTTAGACCCCTGGAAATTTATGAAATAATAAACTAGACCCTGTAGTAGGGTGGATTTACCTTTTTGACCCTATATGATATTAAATTCAGAAAATTGAATATGTGATTAGGATTTAAATTTAAAAAGGTGAGGCAAACACATTGTAAATTCAAATTTAAACTCTCCTAGCACTTGGAAAACTTTAGAATGAGTTAAAAGTAGATTTTAAGCTGAAATGAATCTGTCTAATTGATTGTTCACATTTATTAGTTATAGGGACACATTTTTTAGGTTAGGAAATAATTCTGAAAATTGGTAAAATAAATTTAAATTAGTTCACATCAGAGGAGAAGTTCAAAAATATATTATTTAATATTTTAGATCAGAACCTATTCTGTTTAGATGATGTGTCTTACTATTTTCATAATAAAGTTCACATTTAGGCATAGAAAATAAATCTGAAAATATAGGAAAATAGGTATGCATAACTAGAAAATGATAAATGAAGTTTCCAAATCCAAAGATTTCAGTTTAGGATTTGGTAGAAGATCTGAAAACCCATTTGGAGTAGGAAAGGAAAACACCTTCCATGCAAACTTGGTAGTTAAGAAGTATATTAATTAAATATAAAGAATTTATTCAAACTGAAAATTCATATATAGTGTGCAAACAGAAATCTGAAATACAAAAGTTAGAAATCATATACATATGTTTAAAAGTGCATGAAGGCTAAAAATCAACACAGCTAGAGTAAACACAACACTTAGAAATGTGAATGACTATCATATGTATGTATGTGTGGAGTGAAAGTGTGAACTATGTATTATGGATTGTTGTTTTCTTTTGCTATGTGTGTTGGCATGAGTAGAACCTGCCCCAGAGCAAGTTCTTCCCTTCCAAGATCAGGACTATCCATTCCCAGAGCAGCAGGAAGAAGGCAAGTGTCCTTGACCACTTTGATCCTATACTAGGATGTGTAGATAGAATTATTTGCATTGTCAATTGAAATATGAAACCCATGCTAGGCAGTTTCCCTAGAATTGCATTATCTTGTTTCCTTGTAGCTTGGGTTGGGGTTTGTTTTATTATGTCATTCATTCATATTACTTATGCTTAGCCATGCTTAGAATGGGATAAGTGGGATATGATATCATCAACTTGTTTACCTTACTCTTGAATGAGACATTATGAGTTATGTAGAGGTAGGGATCGAGGCAAGTTGGATGATTTGGTTGGTGCTGGGTGCACGAGACTCGGGTTTGTGTTTAGTGCTTGCCTGGATCCTAAGGACCGGTTCATGGAGCATGTAACCTAGCTTTACCGTGCCAACCACATGCTGAGATGGGGCAGCTTGGCCAATTAATTAGGTGTATCCCCGGCGTAGTATGGGTGTGTTGGAAGGTGCGGGGAGTAGGTGTCAGCTGGACTACCATATGAACCGCAAGGCTCAAGAGGGGGCCACTGCAGCGGGGTTGGAGCCTCTTGTATGCTGTTAGG
Source organism: Neostapfia colusana (assembly GCA_030760725.1). Classification (NCBI taxonomy): domain Eukaryota; kingdom Viridiplantae; phylum Streptophyta; class Magnoliopsida; order Poales; family Poaceae; genus Neostapfia; species Neostapfia colusana. The sequence continues at coordinate 104,106,072 of JASWHV010000004.1, forward strand.
GGTGAAACCTCAGTGGGCCCACGCTCGTTGGGAATCCCTTTGTAAAGGCTTCGTAGTGATCTCCTGGCTACACACCTGGGAAGTGTGAATGTGGTTCGCGGCCACTGGCATGATGGAGGTTCTTTTAGTCAACCCAGCAACGGGGGATGAAATCACTACATGTGGGTACAGTGGTGCAAACTCTGCAGAGTCAAAACTGTCATGACAGCCGTGCTCACGGTCAAGAGCGGCTTGGACTTATTCATGATTAGAGGATGATGAATTTGGAAGATGTGGATGTTAAGCGGGGAGCTTAACATTGGAAATAATGTTATGGTTATTTGATTATGATGATGGGATGGGAGATTGGGACCATTTCACCTGTGTAGTAATGTAGGTGCTTAATAAGCTAAGGTGGTAGGTAATAATTGCGTAGTGCTTTAACCATGAGTTCAACCTCTCCTTGCTCTAGCCATGCATGACATAACTTTCCCACACTTGCTGAGTACCCACGGTACTCAAACTTGCATATTTGTTGGTTTAAATTGCTGCTCAGGTCAAGGGGACGATGTGGTGTTTAATGATAAAGACTTTGGACCCGAAGAAGGATTCTAGGTTCATGGAGTCCCCCGGGCAACGCCTGTGACGAAGCCCACAAGAATAATATTCCGCTGCTAGTTTATTTACATGTTATGAACTTATTATCGTCCATCGAGACGTATGCTTTGTAAGACATATTTATATTCGACACCTGGCTTGTAATAAATGATGCTTCACTATTTGTCATCACATGTATGAGAAAATGATCCTAGCATACATGTGATATTCACTCGGTTGTTCTTCGGAGAAACCGGGTGTGACAGAAGGGGTATCAGAGCCAAGGTTGCCCGTAGGAACATGGACCTAGGCAGAAATGGACGTATTTAAGGACACTATTTTCTTAAAAACTATTTTACAAAGGTGTGGGTTGAAAAGTGTTATTTAATGGGGTCACTCTATTCATCTTACCCCAACTTTTATTCAAAATAGGATTTTTGTTTAAAATATTATCTAACTTAGTTTTAAATGCTTTATGTTTTAGATGGTTCGTATGATCCGCACCGCCCGCAAGTCCACTGGAGGGAGAGTTCCCATAGTTGCCCTTGCCCTGAGAGAGGAGAACCGTCCGGTGACGTATCTCTCCTACGGATTGGCAGTAGGAGGCTTGTTGCGCCGTCTTCGACGTATGCTCCACGCCGCCGGCAATACGGGCAAGCTAATCATACACTACAGCTCCACCCGGACCATCCATGAGAAGCGGGAAGAATGGAGTTCAGAAATGAGGATTATCCATGAAAATCAGCTGCTTAAGATCCACCGCTCTCCAGCTTGTCGAGCGACACAGGTCGATGCGGAGAAGGATGTCACCTGGGAGGCCATCACCTGCCAGAGTCACATCTACCGTCGCCACCTAGACAGGACTGACTACATGTATATCCTCTAGCGTGAGAGTGGTACAACGGAGTACAAGTACCCGCCAGTGCAGCAGGGGACTTCCCATGAGCACATGGACCTGTGCTTGGAGGATGCTGCTATGCTCAGCACTCGACTGCAGGAGTGCCAGCAGGAGCTTCAGGATGTTTGTGACGCCCTGAAGGAGACTGAGGCGTTGCTTCGAGCCAGCTTGAGGGCGAGAGAAAGAGGAGATGGGAATGAACTGTGTGTCACCGTGAATGACACATGGACTCCTGAGTCCCCAGATCGCCGGGCGAGTAGGCGTCGCCGCACTTCTCCACCAGCAGCCTCCCCACTTAAAGCGGAGTCAGAGGGCAGCCGCAATAATGAGGAAGATCCCGAGGAGCCAGCTCAGTGATACGAGTCGTGTAGAGTCCTTTCCCGTAGTTCAGTAGGTTATCGAGTAGTCGAGTCAATATCTTAGTTAATGGTGTGTTAATGTTTGGTGTGTGACGTGAGTTGTGGAAGCCATGGGCATTTGTCCACAACCTCGTCTTCAGGTTGTTTTGCTTTGATGTGTGAACCCCTATGAATTAAGAGTGCATTTATTTTCACGTGAGACGTGAAACCCTCATAAAATGTAAATATAATAAGGGCTCAAAAGTTTAAGTTTAAACAAGCAAATTGGGAAGTTAATTCATAATGCTTTAAATTAACATCTGGTTGATCATGATAGATGGCCGGAAGAGGAAAGGGTCGTGGTGCCAACCCTGCTAACAACAACGATGAGGCCGGCAACCCTCATCTTTCTGGAGGACAAGACAGGGGTGGTCGCCGTGAAGGAGCTGATCCCATCCACCAAATGCTTGAAAATCAGAATCAGCTCATCCAGAGCCTAACTCAAGTGGTGGCCAACTTACACCAAGCTCCACCCCCACAAGCTGCACCACGCCAACCAAGGTTGAGTGAGTTTCTAGGGACTCAACCTCCAAAGTTTACAAGTGCTGCTGAACCTCTGGAGGCAGATGACTGGCTAAAGACCATTGAGAGCAAGATGAGGATCATACAATGCCAAGGGTATGAGAGGGTGCTGTTTGTCTCTCACCAATTGTATGGACCTGCTGCTGATTGGTGGACCGCTTACGTAGCAGCCCATCATGACCTTGAGAACATCACTTGGGAAGAGTTCAAGCGCAGTTTCCGCAACCATTACATACCAAGGGGTGAACTCAAAAACAAGAGGAAGGAGTTCTTGGGGCTGCAGCAAGGAAACATGACTGTGAGGGAATACCTCACTAAATTCACCCAACTATCCCGTTATGCACCACGGGACACCGAGACTGATGAGCAGAAACAGGACTGCTTTGTGGAAGGACTTACAGCGGAAATGCAGTGTGCAATGTCCTCCAACGAGTATGAAAGCTTCCAAAAGATGGTGGACATAGCATTTGTTGTGGAGAGGAAGCTGAAGGCCTTGGAAAATGAAAACAAGAGGAAGGCGGGATGGTCACACCAAGCCTCGGGTAGCAACACACGCCCACGACTGATGCAGCCACCCGCAGGGCAGACGAGCCGTGCTGCAGTACCCTACTCAGCACCGAGAGGGTACAACCCGAATTTCAGGCCTCCGTCAGCACCAGCACAGCCACAATGTCAATTTGTACAGCAGCCTCGCCCCACATATCAACCTCGACCAGCAGTACAAGGACCACCGAACCAACCCCAAGACAACAAAGGCCAGGCACCTAAGGTTGGGGTGCAATGCTTCAATTGTGGTGAAGTGGGGCACTACGCCCATAAGTTCCCAAATAAGAAGCCCATGCAGCCGCAACAGCAGAGTGTGATACGAGGACGGGTGAACCACGTCACCATGGAGGAGGCGCAAGAGGCACCCGACGTGGTAGTTGGTAAGTTTCCTGCCAATTTACACATTGCAACCCTGTTGTTTGATTCTGGTGCTACCCACTCGTTCATTGCTCAAGGGTTTGTTAAGAAGCATGATCTAGCAACCACACAAATGAACCATATGCTAGCAGTGAACTCTCCAGGTGGAGAAATAAGGACAAGACAAGTGTGTCCCAAGGTGAATCTAGACCTTAAATGGGGTAGTATTTACTGCCAACCTCGTAGTGATAGATTCACAAGGGATAGATATTATTTTGGGTATGGATTAGTTGGCCAAACATAAAGGAATCATCCATTGTTCGACAAGAACGGTGGAACTAACTCACCCTAGTGGCACAAGAGTAAAGTTCATAACTATACAAGAGCCTAGGAGGGACATTAAACTCAATCAAGTTGAGGTGAAAGTGGAGGAGATCAGGATCATCAGGGAATATCCAGATGTTTTTCCGGAGGAGTTGCTAGGTATGCCCCCCGATCGTGAAGTGGAATTCGCGATTGAGCTAGTGCCTGGAACAGCTCTGATATACAAGAGACCATATCGTATGGACTCCAAACAGTTGGAAGAACTCAAGGAACATTTAAGAGAATTGACAGAAAAGGGGTACATTTGTCCTAGTTCCTCACCATGGGGAGCTCCAGTGATATTTGTGCCCAAGAAGGATGGGACCCAAAGGCTATGCGTGGACTACCGTGCGTTGAATGAAGTAACCATCAAGAACAAGTACCCATTACCCCGCATTGAAGACTTGTTTGATCAGTTGAGGGGAGCTTGTGTGTTCTCGAAAATTGATCTCAGGTCGGGATACCACCAACTTAAGATAAGGCAAACTGATATTCCAAAGACAGCTTTCGTATCTCGGTACGGACTGTATGAATACACCGTCATGCCTTTCGGGCTAACCAATGCCCCGGCATACTTCATGTATCTCATAAACAAGGTATTCATGGAATATCTGGACAAATTTGTGGTGGTTTTCATAGATGACATTCTCGCCTTCTCGAAAGATGAAGAAGAACATGAGAAACATCTAAGGTTGGTGTTGCAAAAGCTGAGAGAACACCAACTATATGCCAAGTTGAGCAAGTGTGAGTTTTGGCTAAAGAGAGTTCCCTTCTTAGGACATATAATCTCGGAGGGAGGAATCTCTGTAGATCCCGCCAAGATCGAGGATGTACAGAAGTGGAAGACCCCTGAGAATGTCGGGGAAGTTCGAAGCTTCTTAGGATTGGCTGGATACTATCGACGGTTTATCGAGGGTTTCTCCAAGATTTCGAGACCCCTCACCAAACTGTTGGAGAGAGGAATCACATTCACATGGACACGACAGTGCGAGACGAGTTTTCAGGAACTGAAGAAAAGATTGACAACAGCCCCAGTGCTAGTTATGCCAGATATGCAGAAGAACTTTTCGGTATACTGCGATGCCTCTGGAAACGGGTTGGGATGTGTTCTCATGCAAGAGGGGCATGTCGTGGCTTATGCGTCCCGGCAGCTCTAGAAACACGAGAAGAACTATCCTACACATGACCTAGAGCTAGCTGCAGTGGTACACACGTTGAAGATTTGGCGGCATTACTTGATGGGGAAGAGGACAGAGATATATACGGATCATAAGAGCTTAAAGTACATTTTCACACAGCCAGATCTCAACCTCAGACAAAGGAGATGGTTAGAGCTAATCAACGACTTTGATGTGGGCATCAACTATCATCCTGGGAAAGCGAACATCGTGGCAGATGCTTCAAGCCGGAAGGTGCAGGTCAATAGGTTGAGCTTGAAGGACATGCCTACAGAATTGAAGGAAGAGGTTATAAAACTCAATCTATGTCTGGTGAATAGTGGTGAAGCCATCGCCATGGAAGTGGACTCCACATTAGAGCAAGATATACGCAACGGTCAAAAGACTGATGAGAAGATACAAGAAATCAGAGAACTCATCAAGAATAATAAAGCCCCTGAGTTCAGAGAGGATGGACAAGGTACGTGTGGCACGGGAAAAGAATTTGTGTGCCTGAAGTGAAGGAGATCCGTGAATTAATTTTGAAGGAGGCTCATGATTCCGACTATTCCATTCATCCTGGGTGTACGAAGATGTACCATGACCTCAAGAGCAGGTATTGGTGGTATGGCATGAAGCGAGATGTCGCGGAACATGTTGCCCTATGTGACACATGTCAGTTGGTGAAAGAAGAACATCAACGACCCGCGGGATTATTGCAACCACTCAAAGTGCCTGAATGGAAATGGGAAGAAATCGGTATGGATTTCATAGTGGGACTACCTAGGACCCAATCAGGATATGATTCGATATGGGTCATCATCGACAGGCTAACCAAGGTAGCTCATTTCATCCCCGTGAAAGAAATCTATAGTGGATCCAAATTGGTAGAATTGTACATGTCAAGGATCGTGTGTTTCCATGGAGTACCAAAGAAGATAGTGTCAGATCGAGGGACGCAGTTCACCTCAAGGTTCTGGCAGAAGTTGCATGAAACCATGGGAACTAATCTGAATTTTAGTTCTGCCTATCATCCCCAAACCGACGGGCAGACGGAAAGAACCAATCAGATCCTTGAGGATATGCTGAGAGCGTGTGCACTCAAGAACAATAGGAGTTGGGATAAGAACTTACCGTATGCGGAGTTCTCCTATAACAACAGCTATCAGGCTAGCATGAAGATGTCACCATTTGAGGCTTTGTACGGGAGGAAGTGCAGAACTCCCCTATTTTGGAACCAAACGGGGGAAAGTAAAGTGTTTGGGCCCGAAGTACTACAAGAAGACGAGGCGAAAGTGAGGGAAATCCACAACAACTTGAGTATAGCACAGACACGACAAAAGAGCCATGCCGATGTACGAAGAAGAGAGCTCGTTTTCAACGTGGGGGACTATGTCTACCTCAAGGTGTCCCCTATCCGAGGACTTCGTCGGTTCAAGGTGAAAGGGAAGTTATCACCTCGATACATCGGACCCTTTCAAGTTCTGGAGAGGAAAGGCAAAGTGGCATATCAACTAGAACTGCCGGCTCGCCTATCAGATGTGCATGAAGTATTACATGTGTCACAGCTCAAGAAATGTCTGAGGACGCCTGAAGAGATGTTACCCATGAATGAGGTTGACGTAGCTGAGGATCTGTCTTATGCCGAGCAACCATTCAAGATTTTGGAGACAATGGAACGCCTCACAAGAAATAAAAGAATCTGGATGTGCAAGATGCAGTGGAAGCATCACTCGGAAGAGGAAGCCACATGGGAGCGAGAACACGAGCTTAAGACACAGTTTCCGGAATTGTTTTCCTAGAACCACCAATCTCGAGGACGAGATTTCTTTTAAGGGGGGTAGAGCTGTAACACCCCAAAATCTGTTAAGAGGGGAATTTAAAATTTTTTGGACGTGTTGCATGTGGTGCAGAAATTTAAATTCAAATTAGAATTCAAATTTAAATCAAACCAGAAAAGAAAAGGAAAAAGAAAAAGAAAAAGAAACCCCCCCGGCCAGTGGGCCGAAACCCACCAGCCGACCCAACATTTCCCGCGCCAGCCCACAGCCGCGCGCTCCTCTCTCCCTCTCACTGACACGCGGGACCTACGTGTCATCCCCCACCTCTCGCTCCCGCCAACTACCCGGACTCCTCCGCGCGCCCGAATCCAAACTACCCCGGAAACCCGCGTCCCCCAGCCGAATTCTTGTCCCGGACGACTCCGGCTCGATCCCAACAGACACGCCACCCTCCCCCGTCTATATAAACGCCGACATCGCCGTTTTTTCTCCCTCGATCAGCTGTTTTTCCTCCTGGTGAGAACCAGAGCTTCTCCGGCCGTTTTCTCTTGATCTTTGCTCTGGTTTTCTGATCTAACGCGTCGATCGTGTGCCACCGCCTCCGGGGAGTCACACAGGTGCAGAAAACTCGGTGGTTTGCGCTCTAGGCACAGCTCCGATTAGCACCGCAGCGGTTCCACCTCGGACCTCGACGCCGACCGCCTTCCAGGGCCTCCGAGCTCAAGAAAAACCCCGAGGTGAGATCCCCGACCTCCCCTCTACCGTTCTGTGCCATGAAATCCCAGTTTTAGGAAGTATAGACGAAGATCCGAAGTTTTCCGGCGAGATCGCCGCCTCCCACCGCCGCGCGCCGCCGGGCAGCGCCGCCCGGGTCAGGGCAACGTGGCCGCTTGTGCGTCGTCTATTTTAAATTGCACGGTAGAAATAAAACCCCCGCGTACCGGTTCGGCGATCTAATCTCAGCCGTCTATTTTAAATCGGACGGTCCACATCAGCCCCGCATTATAAAGGCTGGGATTCTTACGCGCTACCAACTGGGGATCTCGAAAAACACGAGCTAGCCCCAGAAACTTCTGATCTAGCCCCTGGAACTTCAGAAATTCGTGTAAATTCAATTAAAAATCAGTTTTAGCCCCTGGACTTAATAAAAATTAGGAAAACCCTTCCGTTATGTGTAGTTAGACCCCTGGAAATTTATGACATAATAAACTAGACCCTGTAGTAGGGTGGATTTACCTTTTTGACCCTATATGATATTAAATTCAGAAAATTGAATATGTGATTAGGATTTAAATTTAAAAAGGTGAGGCAAACACATTGTAAATTCAAATTTAAACTCTCCTAGCACATGGAAAACTTTAGAATGAGTTAAAAGTAGATTTTAAGCTGAAATGAATCTGTCTAATTGATTGTTCACATTTATTAGTTATAGGGACACATTTTTTAGGTTAGGAAATAATTCTGAAAATTGGTAAAATAAATTTAAATTAGTTCACATCAGAGGAGAAGTTCAAAAATATATTATTTAATATTTTAGATCAGAACCTATTCTGTTTAGATGATGTGTCTTACTATTTTCATAATAAAGTTCACATTTAGGCATAGAAAATAAATCTGAAAATATAGGAAAATAGGTATGCATAACTAGAAAATGATAAATGAAGTTTCCAAATCCAAAGATTTCAGTTTAGGATTTGGTAGAAGATCTGAAAACCCATTTGGAGTAGGAAAATACCTTCCATGCAAACTTGGTAGTTAAGAAGTATATTAATTAAATATAAAGAATTTATTCAAATTGAAAATTCATATATAGTGTGCAAACAGAAATCTGAAATACAAAAGTTAGAAATCATATACATATGTTTAAAAGTGCATGAAGGCTAAAAATCAACACAGCTAGAGTAAACACAACACTTAGAAATGTGAATGACTATCATATGTATGTATGTGTGGAGTGAAAGTGTGAACTATGTCTTATGGATTGTTGTTTTCTTTTGCTATGTGTGTTGGCATGAGTAGAACCTGCCCCAGAGCAAGTTCTTCCCTTCCAAGATCAGGACTATCCATTCCCAGAGCAGCAGGAAGAAGGCAAGTGTCCTTGACCACTTTGATCCTATACTAGGATGTGTAGGTAGAATTATTTGCATTGTCAATTGAAATATGAAACCCATGCTAGGCAGTTTCCCTAGAATTGCATTATCTTGTTTCTTTGTAGCTTGGGTTGGGATTTGTTTTATTATGTCATTCATTCATATTACTTATGCTTAGCCATGCTTAGAATGGGATAAGTGGGATATGATATCATCAACTTGTTTACCTTACTCTTGAATGAGACATCATGAGTTATGTAGAGGTAGGGATCGAGACAAGTTGGATGATTTGGTTGGTGCTAGGTGCACGAGACTCGGGTTTGTGTTTAGTGCTTGCCTGGATCCTAAGGACCGGTTCATGGAGCATGTAACCTGGCTTTACCGTGCCAACCACATGCTGAGATGGGGCAGCTTGGCCAATTAATTAGGTGTATCCCCGGCGTAGTATGGGTGTGTTGGATGGTGCGGGGAGTAGGTGTCAGCTGGACTACCATATGAACCGCAAGGCTCAAGAGGGGGCCACTGCAGCGGGGTTGGAGCCTCTTGTATGCTGTTAGGGGTGAAACCTCAGTGGGCCCACGCTCATCGGGAATCCCTTTGTAAAGGCTTCGTAGTGATCTCCTGGCTACATACCTGGGAAGTGTGAATGTGGTTCGCGGCCACTGGCATGATGGAGGTTCTTTTAGACCACCCAGCAACGGGAGATGAAATCACTACATGTGGGTACAGTGGTGCAAACTCTGCAGAGTCAAAACTGTCATGACAGCCGTGCTCACGGTCAAGAGCGGCTTGGACTTATTCATGATTAGAGGATGATGACTTTGGAAGTTGTGGATGTTAAGCGGGGAGCATAACATTGGAAATGATGTTATGGTTATTTGATTATGATGATGGGATGGGAGATTGGGACCATTTCACCTGTGTAGTAATGTAGGTGCTTAATAAGCTAAGGTGGTAGGTAATAATTGCGTAGTGCTTTAACCATGAGTTCAACCTCTCCTTGCTCTAGCCATGCATGACATAACTTTCCCACACTTGCTGAGTACCCACGGTACTCAAACTTGCATATTTGTTGGTTTAAATTGCTGCTCAGGTGTGACGCCCTCAGTTCTGTGGAAAAACCACAGAACCAAGAACTAATGCATATGTGTGCCCAGGATGTTCATCACACATACACATACGTTCCACAAACTGAAGTCAGATCATATATTACCACGAATAACAGGGTTTATTACAATATCTCATGAGTCTTGGACTCATGCTCACAGCGGAAGTCTTATTTCTATGCAGCGGAAGTCTTATTTCTATACGGAAGCAAAAACTAATGCGGAAGCAAAACTAAGCAGTAGTGGCTCCATCTCTACTCCCTCCACAGGCAAGGTTGAGAACAGATCACACGCCATAATGCTCCACTTGATCTTCATAGTAGGCTTCTCCTGCTGCTGATGATGAAGTAATAATGCAAGTTTGAGTACAATGATGTACTCAGCAAGTGCGGGAAAAACGCATGATATGCAGATCATAAACAAGGTAGGTATAAAAGGCTTGTTTGCAGAAAAGCAGACTTGTAAAACCATGATAAAATAGCAACTTAACTTTAGATGTAATCCCAGCATGTATTAAATTACCAACATACCTCCATCACTTCCCGTGTTCCATCCGAACATTAACCAATCCTTTATTCATACTCACGAATACCTCCTCGTATTCGATACCATCTCACCTCGTCTCACACCGAGACCAATCTCATGTCATGTCCCAACAGTCATGCAATCATCTCATTACCCAGACTCAACAGTCCCAAACCAAACCATAACCAAACCAATAATCATAACCAAGAACCTTCCCAATAACCATCCCAATATCCATCCCAACTAATCATGGCAGTTTAGCCAGGTGCTCGTGACCGTAATCTCGGCTATCATGATAGTTTTAGACTCTGCAGAGTTTGCACCTCTTTACCTACAAGTTTGTGATTTCGTCACCCGTCGGCGACTGCAGAACCTCCATTTTACTAGTACACAACCGTCGGTGTATGGTCAAGAGATCACAAAATAGCCTTTACAAAGGGGTTACTAGATGTATGGACTCACTAAGGTTTCACCGGCAGGCTAGAATCTCTAATTCTCCCACCCACGGGCCCCCTCTTGTGCCATGCAGTTCCCAGGGCAGTCCTCACTCGACTCCCATTCCCCGCGCCTTCCACAGTCCATAACACTCTAGCAACTTACCTAATTACTCAGCTAAGCCGCACCCATACCTGGCCTTATGGTGGCACTGTTATCCTGGCATGTGCATGCATGAACCGGTCCTTAGATCTATGGCAAGTACACCACCGTCTCATGCTACCTCATTCACAAACCCAGTCTTGCCTAGATCTCCCTTCGACCCATGTTCATCAACATCATCAGTTTCTCATTATCCTTTACAAGTGCAGTTAGCTAGACACATCTATCTCGCTTCCCAATCCCATAGACTCAGCAAATCATAAAGCAAAAACCATACCCGACTCATAAACTTCCCAGGCGACAAGGGTGGTTCAACCAAAACTAGTAAACTCCTATAAAAAGGATTTCCCATCATGTTTGACTCAGCACACACACACCTTTTCGCAAAACAAAATAGTTTTACCCAAAACATAGGATCAACATGGTCAAGGAGCACTTGCCTTGTTCTTGCGGTTCTGGTTGTTCTTGATTCTCAAAACCTGGTTGCTGCAGTTCTTGATTCTCAAAACCTGGTTGCTGCGGTTCGTTTTATTAGATTGATATGTACGTGTTCTTGCACGGCCTTGTATGGACAGATGTGTTCGGATCAAAGGTGGGCGTGGCGATGATCTTGTCTTTAGATCAAACTGATCATCAAGTGATCTGCCCACGAGAAGGCTTCTGTTCGAAAGGAATTGAAGAACAGATGCAAAGAGATGAACACAATGATATTGAAGTCCTACCTCACGTTCTTCTTGACTTCGAGGTCCTCCTCAGACCGCTCGGTTCATCTCCGATGATCTCCCTTGTTGTGCTTCGGCGATGGTTTGCTCGGCGAGTTAGGGCTAGGGCTCTAAGTCGTCGGCTCAGGAGTTGAAAGAGAAGTTTGTGGTTCTGGCCAGAGGTTTTGGGTTCTATTTATAATCGGGAAGAGAAGAGTCCTAATCTGATTGTATCCGAATAAGAGTCTTATTCTTTGTTGGATCCTAACGTCTTATCTTTAGTAACATCATGGAATTTAGATCGGTTTCTGTTGCGTTCCGGTATCTTTACGCGAAAATACCGCTCCAGAACTTGTTACCTTCGCGGTGATGAGCTCTGGAGGCTCCACGTGTCCTCCGGGGCCTGGTGTCTCCTTTCCTGCAGAGACGAGCTCCGGTTGTGCCACGTGTCAAACGAGCGAGACCTCCCTCTTCTTCGGAGATGAGCTCTGCGCACGCCACGTGTTGGCGTCGGTCTTCCCTCTCTTCTTTCCTCAGGGACGGCTCCGAGGTCGACACGTGTCCAGCAGCGATAGACCTCCCGGAGATAAGCTCCGGTGGCGACACGTGTTCGATAGATCCGGACTTCTCGGAGATGAGCTCCGAGATCGACACGTATCCCGCGCGACTGGTCCTCTGATTTCCGTGAGGACTATCTCCGAGGATGACACGTGTCTTGTGGAAATGCCTTTGCTTCTTCCGCAGAGGCTAGCTCTGTGGGCAACACGTGTCCCACAGGATCGGACCTCTCCCTTTTTGCGGAGACGAGCCCCTGCTATGTAGCCAGCTTGGCGACGGCCTCTCCCCGCTTTGCAGGGATGAGCTCCGAACACGCCACGTGGCCTGCTGGCCGCGGAAGTTGCCTTCGGTGCTCTCTGAGGGCTTTATTGGTTATTCTTTTGATAATTCTCTCTGTTCCTATTTTTCATTAAAATGTTTCCTCTTCATAGAACATGAACATATGCTGACACCCGAGGCGAGGGTGTCACAAATCTACCCCGCTTAAATTGAATCTCGCCCTCGAGATTCATTAGTAGGAAATAGATGGGGGAATTCCGCCTTGATATCCTCTTCACGCTCCCATGTGGCCTCCGCTTCGGTGTGATGGCTCCATTGTACCTTGCACCATCGAATCACCTTGTTTCGGGTGACCCTTTCCTTTACGTCCAAGATTCGGACAGGGTGTTCTGCGTAAGTCAGGTCCTCTCGAAGTTCAATCTCTCCCATTGACACTTGTTCCTCTGGTATTCTCAAGCACTTCTTGAGCTGGGATACATGAAACACGTCATGTACGTCGGAGAGGTGGTTTGGGAGCTCTAGTTGATAGGCTACTTCTCCTCGCTTGTCCAAAATCTTAAATGGTCCGATGTAGCGAGGTGCTAGCTTGCCTTTGACATTGAAACGTCGTTGGCTTCGGATAGGCGATACTTTAAGGTATACGAAGTCTCCTACTTCAAAGGTCAACTTCCTACGTCTATTGTCCGCATAGCCTTTCTGTCGTGACTGAGCAGCCTTTAAGTTCTCCCGTATCGTTTGGACCTGCTTTTCAGCTTCTTGTAGTACTTCAGGTCCAAACACCTGGTTCTCTCCAGTCTCGTTCCAGAACAGTGGCGCTCTACACCGTCTACCATATAAGGCTTCGAAAGGCGACATCTTTAAGCTAGCTTGATAGCTGTTGTTATAGGAGAATTCAGCATAAGGTAAACTCCTATCCCAACTACGCCCACGTTTCAGGGCGCAAGCTCTCAACATGTCCTCCAAAATTTGGTTTGTCCATTCGGTTTGTCCATCTATTTGTGGGTGATAGGCAGAGCTAAAATTCAGTCGTGTACCCATGGCTTTCTGCAGCTTCCTCCAGAATCTAGAGGTAAACTGAGAACCTCGATCTGAGACTATCCTCCTCGGAACTCCGTGACGGCACACGATTTGCTCCATGTACAACTCTGCCAATTGTGCAACATTGTAACTGGTCTTTACAGGGAGAAAATGGGCGGTTTTCGTCAATCGGTCCACAATGACCCAGATGGAGTCGTATCCCGACTGAGTACGTGGCAATCCGACGATGAAATCCATACTGATGTCCTCCCACTTCCATTCGGGTATTTTCAAAGGTTGCAACAGTCCAGCGGGTTTTTGATGTTCGGCCTTCACCCGTTGGCATGTGTCGCATAGGGCAACTATTCCGCTATATCCCTCTTCATACCATCCCACCAGTAACAAGTTTTCAAGTCCTTGTACATTTTGGTGCTTCCTGGATGTATGGAATAGGGTGAATCATGTACCTCCTTTAATATCATGTCGCGGAGGTGTCTTATGTTTGGCACACAAATCCTTTTTCCTAGCCAAAGCGTACCCTTTTCATTCTCCTTGAAGTCTTTTTCTATTCCTTGTCGGATTCTTTCCTTGATCTCCTCGTCCGTTGCTTGGCCCTCTCTTATTTCTTGCTCCAATGGGGAGTGGATCTCCCTTATCTCCACGTTATTCAAGAATCCGAGGTGTAACCGTTCGAACTCCTTCCGTAGTTCGGGTGGTAGCTCCCGAACTGTGAGTTGGTGACATGCTCCTTTTCGGCTCAATGCATCAGCTACTACATTGGCCCTCCCGGGGTGGTAGTTGATTCCCACATCATAATCCTTGATGAGTTCTAACCATCGACGTTGCCTCAAATTTAAATCCGTTTGGGTAAATATGTACTTGAGGCTTTTATGATCCGTATAGATCTCACATCGATGGCCAAGGATATAATGTCTCCAAATCTTCAATGCATGCACTACTGCTGCTAACTCCAAGTCATGTGTAGGATAATTAAGCTCGTGCTTCTTTAATTGCCATGAGGCATAGGCTACCACTTGTCCTTCCTGCATGAGCACACATCCGAGCCCCTGTCTGGATGCGTCACAATATATGTCAAAGCTCTTGCTTACGTCTGGCAATACCAGAACCGGTGCTGTGGTTAGCCTTTTCTTGAGTTCCTCAAAACTTTCTTGGCAGGCTGGTGTCCATTGAAAGACCTTTCCCTTCATTAGCAACTCCGTCATAGGTTTTGCTATCTTAGAGAAGTCTTTAATGAAGCGCCGATAGTATCCTGCCATCCCAAAGAAACTTTGAATATCCCTCACGCTTTTCGGTTGGTCCCACTTCAGAATATCTCTCACCTTTCCAGGATCAACCGATACCCCTTCCTCAGAGATAATGTGGCCTAGGAAAGATATTTCCTTTAGCCAAAATTGACACTTGTTGAGCTTGGCATACAATTGATGCTCACGCAACTTCTGCAAGGTCATTCTCAGATGTTCTTCATGCCCCTCCTCGCTTTTTGAATACACCATAATGTCATCGATGAAAACCACGACGAACTTGTCCAAGTACTCCATGAAAACCTTGTTCATAAGGTACATGAAGTATGCGGGTGCATTTGTCAACCCAAAACACATAACGGTATATTCATACGAACCATACCGTGTCCGAAAGGCTGTCTTAGGTATATCGGAGGGCTTAATCTTCAGCTGGAAGTATCCCGACCGTAGATCAATCTTGGAGAACACTCGGGCTCCTTTCATTTGGTCGAACAGGTCCTCTATACGGGGCAGAGGGTATTTTTTCTTGATTGTTACCTCGTTGAGAGACCTATAGTCCACGCACATCCTTTGGGTTCCATCCTTCTTGTCTATGAAGAGCACCGGAGCTCCCCATGGTGACGAGCTTGGACGGATAAAACCCTTTTCCAACTGTTCTTGAATTTGCTTCTTGAGTTCAACGAGCTCGTTGACGGGCATCCTATAGGGTCTCTTGGCTATGGGTGCAGTTCCGGGTTCCAAATCTATGGAAAACTCGATGTCCCGGTCAGGTGGCATTCCTGGAAGCTCTTTCGGGAACACGTCCGAAAATTCCTGAACCACTGGAATGTTGTCCAATGTTGTTCCTTCGACGTGGTTCAAATTTGCCCGTTCGGTTGTTTGCTGGGCTGACTCAAACTCGACACGAATACCGTGTTCGTTTGTCAACTGCACGCTCCTTTCAGCACATTGGATTACTCCATTGTGCTTGCTTAACCAATCCATTCCGAGTATGATGTCAATCCCGTGGGAGTCCAAGACGATAAGGTTGGCAAGAAAGTCTACCCCCTTATTTTAAGTCTTACTTTAGGACATACTATATTAGTCCTCATTTCTCTTCTGGGAGAATTAACTAACATAGCACATTCTAAGTGGGATACGGGTAGATGATGTTTGGCAACATATTTGGATGATATGAAGGAATGCGATGCTCCGGAATCAAATAAAATGGTGGCTGGGTTGGAGTTGGCAAGGAACATACCAATTGCGACGTCCTCAGCCTGTTGTGCTTCCTCAGCAGTGACATGGTTTATGTGGCCATGAGCATAGTTCTGCGGTCCACGGTTCCCTTGGTTGTCCCCTCCGTTTGGTCGCTGGTTCTGTTTGGGCACGTTACCTTGCTGTCTAGGGCCTCTCCTCGGGCACTGGTTAGCGAAGTGGCCTACTTCCCCGCATGCAAAGCATGCCCTGTTGCCTATGGCAGCAGGTACGTTGGGGCGGGGGTTTTGAACAGGGGCGCCATTGTTAGGCCGGGGCGCAGGAGGCATGGGCACACGAGGTGCCGGTGCAACGAATTGTTGCTGTGGTGGCTGACCAGGGCGGTATGCAGGAGTGGTCGATCCATACTGCGGTGCAGGGGGCATGTACCTAGGTCGTACGTTGCTCCCTTGGGCCTGGTATGGCATCTTCCTCTTGCACTCTCGCTCGATCTCTCAGATCTTGTTTTCAACCACTATGACCTTGTCAACCAGCTTCTGGAAGCTTACGTAGTCATTGTTGAGGAGCTGAACCTGGATCTCATTGTTCAACCCTCTCATGAACAGGTACTGCTTCCTCTGGTCTGAGTTGATATCTTCGGGAGCGTACCGGGATAGTTGTATGAACTTGATGAGATACTCGTTCACACTTTTCTGTCCTTGGCGGAGACCTTCAAACTCCTGCCTCTTGAGCATCATTACACCAGCAGGGATGTAGTGAGAGCGGAAACTTTCCTTGAACTCAGTCCAAGTGATTGTCTCCGGGTTGGCATGAGCGTTGCTCAAGGCATCCCACCAGTCAGCAGCGGCTCCCGTAAGTTGGTGCGATGCGAAGAGAACCTTCTCTCGGTCGTTGCACTGAACAATGGCGAGCTTCTTCTCCATGGATTTCAACCAATCATCGGCCTCCATGGGATTGCTTGCTTGAGCAAAGGTGGGTGGTCGAGTCCTCATGAACTCTCCCAACCTGTTATGAGTCGGCGGTGGTGCCGGAACGGGGTTTTGGTTGATCTGCAACTGACCCAAAGTTTGGATCATGGTTTGCATATGCTGGTTTTGCATGGCCATCAACCTCTCCAGATGGTTTTCACCAGCTCCTGGATTAGCAGGAACTTCATCATGGTCATCCTCTTGGACGTTCCTTCGGCTGGCGTTTCCTCTCACCATCTGCGAGAGAGAACGAAATAGAATAGAAGGTTAGGTAGGTTCCTTCAACTATATGCATCAAGGTGAGTTGGACTATATATATTAGCCCTTATGAGGATGTGATCAAGTGCCGAAGCATTTCACACCTCTTTCTTCTTACGTATGGATATGGACAACGTTTTTGAGACGTCTCACAACTCACACTAAGCACACAATCACAAATAATCATTACCAGGGCTCACACAACTCCTATTCAAGGATGGTTTCCTATGTCAAGGTGGGTTTAAAGGCCAATCTAAGCTATTCACCTTAGGATGCTTCCTTTGGTCAGCGTGGCTTAGCTACCTGTGACTCCTAATTAGGGGTGTAACTTGCTGTTAACCCGTGGCTCTAATATCAATCTAAGGTTAGACATGTAACCTACTGTCAACCCGTGGCTCTGATACCAATCTGTGACGCCCTCAGTTCTGTGGAAAAACCACGGAACCAAGAACTAATGCATATGTGTGCCCAGGATGTTCATCACACATACACATACGTTCCACAATCTGAATTCAGATCATATATTACCACGAATAACAGTGTTTATTACAATATCTCATGAGTCTTGGACTCATGCTCACAGCGGAAGTCTTATTTCTATGCAGCGGAAGTCTTATTTCTATACGGAAGCAAAAACTAATGCGGAAGCAAAACTAAGCAGTAGTGGCTCCATCTCTACTCCCTCCACAGGCAAGGTTGAGAACAGATCACACGCCATAATGCTCCACTTGATCTTCATAGTAGGCTTCTCCTGCTGCTGATGATGAAGTAATAATGCAAGTTTGAGTACAATGATGTACTCAGCAAGTGTGGTAAAAACACATGATATGCAGCTCATAAACAAGGTAGGTATAAAAGGCTTATTTGCAGAAAAGCAGACTTGTAAAACCATGATAAAACAGCAACTTAACTTTAGATGTAATCTCAGCATGTATTAAATTACCAACATACCTCCATCACTTCCTGTGTTCCATCCGAACATTAACCAATCCTTTATTCATACTCACGAATACCTCCTCGTATTCGCTACCATCTCACCTCGTAAAACAACCTCGTCTCACACCGAGACCAATCTCATGTCATGTCCCAACAGTCATGCAATCATCTCATCACCCAGACTCAACAGTCCCAAACCAAACCATAACCAAACCAATAATCATAACCAAGAACCTTCCCAATAACCATCCCAATATCCATCCCAACTAATCATGGCAGTTTAGCCAGGTGCTCGTGACCGTAAGCTCGGCTATCATGATAGTTTTAGACTCTGCAGAGTTTGCACCTCTTTACCCACAAGTTTGTGATTTCGTCACCCGTCGGCGACTGCAGAACCTCCATTTTACTAGTACACAACCGTCGGTGTATGGTCAAGAGATCACAAAATAGCCTTTACAAAGGGGTTACTAGATGTATGGACTCACTAAGGTTTCACCGACAGGCTAGAATCTCCAATTCTCCCACCCACGGGACCCCTCTTGTGCCATGCAGTTCCCAGGACAGTCCTCACTCGACTCCCATTCCCCGCGCCTTCCACAGTCCATAACACTCTAGCAACTTACCTAATTACTCAGCTAAGCCGCACCCATACTTGGCCTTGTGGTGGCACTGTTATCCTGGCATGTGCATGCATGAACCGGTCCTTAGATCTATGGCAAGTACACCACCGTCTCATGCTACCTCATTCACAAACCCAGTCTTGCCTAGATCTCCCTTCGACCCATGTTCATTAACATCATCAGTTTCTCATTATCATTTACAAGTGCAGTTAGCTAGACACATCTATCTTGCTTCCCAATCCCATAGACTCAGCGAAGCATAAAGCAAAAACCATACCCGACTCATAAACTTCCCAGGCGACAAGGGTGGTTCAACCAAAACTAGTAAACTCCTATAAAAAGGGTTTCCCATCATGTTTGACTCAGCACACACACACCTTTTCACAAAACAAAATAGTTTTACCTAAAACATATGATCAACATGGTCAAGGAGCACTTGCCTTGTTCTTGCGGTTCTGGTTGTTCTTGATTCTCAAAACCTGGTTGCTGCAGTTCGTCGTAGACAGCTCCCTGAGCTTGTCCTGCTAGGTAGGACCACGTGCATACAGGATTCACAGCAATCAATATCTATGCACAAACCTTAAACTAGATGCGATGATGCATATGCATGCTATCTCATGATTAGTTTTATTTGATTGATCTGTACGTGTTCTTGCACGGCCTTGTATGGACAGAGGTGTTCGGATCAAAGGTGGACGTGGCGATGATCTTGTCTTTAGATCAAACTGATCATCAAGTGATCTGCTCACGAGAAGGCTTCTGTTCGAAAGGAATTGAAGAACATATGCAAAGAGATGAACACAATGATATTGAAGTCCTACCTCACGTTCTTCTTGACTTCGAGTTCCTCCTCAGACCGCTCGGTTCTTCTCCGATGATCTCCCTTGTTGTGCTTCGGCGATGGTTTGCTCGGCGAGTTAGGGCTAGGGCTCTAAGTCGTCGACTCACGAGTTGAAAGAGAAGTTTGTGGTTCTGGCCAGAGGTTTTAGGTTCTATTTATAATCAGGAAGAGAAGAGTCCTAATCTGATTGTATCCGAATAAGAGTCTTATTCTTCGTTGCATCCTAACGTCTTATCTTTAGTAACATCGTAGAATTTAGATCGGTTTCTGTTGTGTACCGGTATCTTTACGCGTAAAAACCGCTCCAGAACTCGTTACCTTCGCGGTGATGAGCTCCGGAGGCTCCACGTGTCCTCCGGGGCCTGGTGTCTCCTTTCCTGCAGAGACGAGCTCTGGTTGTGCCGTGTGTCAAACGAGCGAGACCTCCCTCTTCTTCGGAGGTGAGTTCCGCGCACGCCACGTGTTGGCGCCGGTCTTCCCTCTCTTCTTTCCTCAGGGATGGCTCCGAGGTCGACACGTGTCTAGCAGCGACAGACCTCCCGGAGATAAGCTCCGGTGGCGACACGTGTTCGATAGATCCGTACTTCTCGGAGATGAGCTCCGAGATCGACACGTATCCCGCGTGACTGGTCCTCTGATTTCCGCGAGGACTAGCTCCGAGGATGACACGTGTCTTGTGGAAATGCCTTTGCTTCTTCCGCAGAGGCTAGCTCTGTGGGCAATACGTGTCCCACAGGATCGGACCTCTCCCTTTTTGCGGAGACGAGCCCCTGCTACGTAGCCAGCTTGGTGACGGCCTCTCCCCGCTTTGCAGGGATGAGCTCCGAACACGCCACGTGGCCTGCTGGCCGCGGAAGTTGCCTTCGGCGCTCTCTGAGGGCTTTATTGGTTATTCTTTTGATAATTCTTTTTGTTCCTATTTTTCATTAAAATGTTTCCTCTTCATAGAACATGAACATATGCTGACACCCGAGGCGAGGGTGTCACATCAGGTCAAGGGGACGATGTGGTGTTTAATAATCAAGACTTCGGACCCGAAGAAGGATTCTAGGTTCATGGAGTCCCCCGGGCAACGCCTGTGACAGAGCCCACAAGAATAATATTCCGCTGCTAGTTTATTTACATGTTATGAACTTATTATCGTCCATCGAGACCTATGCTTTGTAAGACATATTTATATTCGACACCTGGCTTGTAATAAATGATGCTTCACTATTTGTCATCACATGTATGAGAAAATGATCCTGGCATACATGTGATATTCACTCGGTTGTTCTTCGGAGAAACCGGGTGTGACAGAGGAGCTAAGGCCAGGGCCCCCCTGTCCACCCGGAGCACGGCGGTGCTGAGACCCTGGCTTTGGAGGTCCGGGAGGCCTCTCAGGAGGTCTTGCACACAAGTAGGGGAACCGTAATTCTCCTCGGCGCTCTCCCTTCCCTGTCTCTTAGTCTTATTTGGCTTACGGTCCTAGACCGGTATACGGGGCTTGGGCAATTCAGTGCGCCCAGCACCGGAGGTCCGACTCCCTCCGAGGTCAGGGTACGACCGTCCGGCCCCTAGAACTGGACCGTAACGACGGGGAGGCAGAGTGCACACGCTTTGGGTACGGAACCAGGCAAAGCAGGCTGTACACCCTGGACCTCCGAAGGGTAGAGTGCGCACGCTTTGGGTACGGAACCAGGCAAAGCAGGCTACGCACCCTGGACCCCCCATGCACAGCGTAGGTTTTTCCTGGAGGTGACCAACTGGCGTCGCAGCACCTGACTGGGGGAGGTCCGAAAGGGCCCCTAGCCATCGGCAGTTACCTCAAGCACGACCACCTTCAGTAAGGATAGCAAATGCCAACTATAGATGAGAGTGGGAAAGGAGAGCTTAGTGTATATGAGCATACACTGTTATTGAGCAAGGAGAGGTGTGATCATAAAAATTAATGCGTAATCTAAATGAACACAAGAGTAAGAGCGTGGTAGGACAGGATTCTTTCTATATAATTATCCATAGGAGGAAGGCAGGCTACACATGGAGGCAACGACCCACCCCATTATTAGGGGGGGGGGGCAAGAGCCTACGCGCTTAGGGTACGGAACTAGGCCAAGCTGGACGTAGTCCTGGACCGCCCCCTGGGGCTTAGTTGCTCCGAGCGCTGTTCCTAGGCTCTATGGGATCTGTTACAGAAAGAAAAATAATTGTCCTACTAGTGCTCTAGGGATAGAACTTACGGAGATGTTCTATGTTCCAAGGGTTTGGCAGCGGGTTCCCGTCCTTGGTGGAAAGGTGCACGCACCCGGGGCGGCAAACTTTCGTGACTCGGAAGGGACCTTCCCAGCTGGGGGAGAGTTTGTTGGTCCCTTCACGAGAAAGTATGCGCCGCAGCACCAGGTCGCCTTCTTTGAGCTCCCGGGCACGCACGGACCTCTGGTGGTAGCGTCGGAGCGCTTGCCGGTACCGTGCGCTGCGGAGCGTTGCTTGTAGTCGAGCCTCGTTGTCACACCCGGTTTCTCCGAAGAACAACCGAGTGAATATCACATGTATGCCAGGATCATTTTCTCATACATGTGATGACAAATAGTGAAACATCATTTATTACAAGCCAGGTGTCGAATATAAATAAGTCTTACATAGCATGCGTCTCGATGGACGATAATAAGTTCATAATATGTAAACAAAACAGAAGCAGAATATAAATCTTGTGGGCTCCGTCACAGGCGTTGCCCGGGGGACTCCATGAACCTAGAATCCTTCTTCGGGTCCGAAGTCTTGGGTCATTGAACACCACATCATCCCCTTGACCTGAGCAGCAATTTAAACCAACAAATATGCAAGTTTGAGTACCGTTGGTACTCAGCAAGTGTGGGAAAGTTATGTCATGCATGGCTAGAGCAAGGAGAGGTTGAACTCATGGTTAAAGCACTACGCAATTAATACCTAGCACCTTAGCTTATTAAGCACCTACATTACTACATAGGTGAAATGGTCGCAATCTCCCAACCCATCATCAACATCAAATAACCATAACATCATTTCCAATGTTAAGCTCCCCGCTTAACATCCACAACTTCCAAAGTCATCATCCTCTAATCATGAATAAGTCCAAGCCGCTCTTGACCGTGAGCACAGCTGTCATGACAGTTTTGACTCTGCAGAGTTTGCACCACTGTACCCACATGTAGTGATTTCATCCCCCGTTGCCGGCTGGACTAAAAGAACCTCCATTATGCCAGTGGCTACGAACCACATTCACACTTCCCAGGTGTGTAGCCAGGAGATCACTACGAAGTCTTTACAAAGGGATTCCCGACGAGCGTGGGCCGACTGAGGTTTCACCCCTAACAGCATACAAGAGGCTCCAACCCCGCTGCAGTGGCCCCCTCTTGAGCCTTGCGGTTCATATGGTAGTCCAGCTGACACCTACTCCCCGCACCATCCAACACACCCATACTACGCCGGGGATACACCTAATTAATTGGCCAAGCTGCCCCATCTCAGCATGTGGTTGGCACGGTAAAGCCAGGTTACATGCTCCATGAACCGGTCCTTAGGATCCAGGCAAGTACTAAACACAAACCCGAGTCTCGTGCACCCAGCACCAACCAAATCATCCAACTTGCCTCGATCCCTACCTCTACATAACTCATAATATCTCATTCAAGAGTAAGGTAAATAAATTGATGATCCCATATCCCAATTATCCCATTCTAAGCATGGCTAAGCATAAGCATACGAAAAAATGACATGATAAAATAAATCCCAACCCAAGCTACAAGGAAACAAGGTAATGCAATTCTAGGGAAACTTCCTAGCATGGGTTTCATAATTCAATTGACAATGCAAATAATTCTATCTACACATCCTAGCATAGGATCAAAGTGGTCAAGGACACTTGCCTTCTTCCTGCTGCTCCGGGAATGGAAAGTATTGGTCTTGGAAGGGGAGAACTTGCTCTGGGGCAGGTTCTACTCATGCCAATACACATAGAAATAGAAAACAACAATCCATAAGACATAGTTCACACTTTCACTTCATACAAACCACACATACATACCCATGAAAGTCATCCACATTTCTAAGTGTTGTGGTTACTCTACATGTGTTGATTTTTGGCCTATTCACCTTTAAACATATGTATATTATTTCTAACTTCTATGTTCAGATTTCTACTTGCACACTATATATGAAGTTCCAATTTGAACAAATTCTTTATATTCAATTATTATACTTCTTAGCCACAAAGTTTGTATAAAAGGTATTTTCCTATTCCAAATAGGTTTTCAGATCTTCTACCAAATCCTAAACTGAAGTTTTTGAATTTGGAGACTTCATTTATCACTTTCTAATTATGCATACCTATTTTCCTATATTTTTCAGATTTATCTTCTATGCCTAAAAGTGAGTTTTAATATTAAATAGTAGGACGTATCGTCTAAACAGAATAGGTTCTGATCTAAAATGTGCAATAATATATCTTTGAACTTCCTCTCTGATGTGGAACAATTTAAATTTATTTTACTAGTTTTTAGAATTATTTCCTAGCCTAAAATATGTTTCTAGAACTAATAAATATGAATATCATTGAATTCATTTCAGCCTAAAATCTCTTTCTAACTCATTCTAAAGTTTTCCAAGTGCTAGTAGAGTTTAAATTTGAATTTACAATGTGTTTTCCTCACCTTTTAAATTTTAAATCCTAATCACATATTCAAATTTCTGAATTTAATATCATATAGGGTCAAAAAGGTAAATACACCATACTACATGGGCTAATTTATTATTTCATAAATTTCAAGGGGTCTAACTACACATAACAGAGGGGTTTTCCTAATTTTTATTAAGTCCAGGGGCTAAAACTGATTTTTAAATGAATTTACACGAATTTCTGAAGTTCCAGGGGCTAGATCAGAAGTTTCCTGGATAGCTCGTATTTTCCGAGATCGCCAGGGGGTAGCGCGTAAGAATCCTGGCCTTTATAACGTGGGGCTGATGTGGACCGTCCGATTTAAAATAGATGGCTGAGATTATAACGCGAAGCGGTACGAGTTAGATCTAATAGGAACCGCACGATTTAAAATGGACGGGCCTCAGGGGGCCACGTCGCCCTGGCCGTGCGCGGGCGGCGCTGCCCGGCGGCGCGCGGCGGCGGGAGGTGGCGATCTCGCCGGAGATCTTCGGATTTTCGTCTATACCTCCTAAAACTTGGATTTCATGGCACAGATCGGTAGAGGGGAGGTCGGGGATCTCACCTCGGGGTTTTTCTTGAGCTCGGAGGTCCTGGAAGGCGGTCGGCGGCGAGGTCCAAGATGAAATAGCGGCGGTGCTTGCCGGAGCTGCGTCTAGGGTGCAAAACACCGAGTTTTCTGCACCTGCGTGACTCCCCGGAGGCGGTGGAACATGATCGGCGCGTTAGATCAGAAAACCCGAGCAAGGATCGAGAGAAAACGGTGATCGGACTTCGGTTCTCACCGGAGA
This sequence comes from Neostapfia colusana, assembly GCA_030760725.1. Taxonomy (NCBI): domain Eukaryota; kingdom Viridiplantae; phylum Streptophyta; class Magnoliopsida; order Poales; family Poaceae; genus Neostapfia; species Neostapfia colusana. The sequence continues at coordinate 104,131,088 of JASWHV010000004.1, forward strand.
GAAAATTGGAGTGCGCTGGGGAATTCGGCGAGTTTCTGTGCAAGAATTTCACGAGGGGAGGCGGCGGAGGATCGACTTGGTTAAATAGCAGCGTCCGGGGCCAGAGATCGGGTTGTTGGCGCGGTTTTTCGGAGGTTGTTTGGATTCGGGAGAGAGGAGAGTCTCGGGGTCGGCCGAGCGCGCGGAGGTGGGGGATGACATGCGGGCCCCGCGTGTCAGTGAGAGGGAGAGAGGGGCGGGGGTTCGGGGCTGGCGCGGGGAGAGTGGGCGGCTGGTGGGTTTCGGCCCACTGGCGGGTGGGGTGTTTTTTCTTTTTCTTTTTCCATTTCTTTTCTGTTTTGGTTTGAATTTAAATTCCAATTTGAATTTGAATTTCTGCACCACATGCAATACGTCCAAAAATTTTTAAATTCCCCTCTTAACAGAATTTTGGGGTGTTACAGCTCTACCCCCCTTAAAAGAAATCTCGTCCTCGAGATTGGTGGTTCTAGGAAAACAATTCCAGAAACTGTGCCTTAAGCTCTTCATCTCGCTCCCATGTGGCTTCCTCTTCTGAGTGATGCTTCCACTGCACCTTGCATATCCGAATTCTTTTATTTCTTGTGAGGCGTTCCATTGTCTCCAAAACCTTGACCGGTTGCTCGACATAAGACAGATCCTCTCCTACATCAACCTCATTCATGGGTAACATCTCTTCAGGTGTCCTCAGACATTTCTTGAGCTGTGACACATGGAATACGTCGTGCACATCCTATAAGCGAGCCGGTAGTTCTAGTTGATATGCCACTTCGCCTTTCCTCTCCAGAACCTGAAAGGGTCCGATATATCGAGGTGATAACTTCCCTTTCACCTTGAACCAACGAAGTCCTCGGATAGGTGACACCTTGAGATAAACATAGTCTCCCACATTGAAAATAAACTCTCTTCTCCGCACATCGGCATAACTCTTTTGTCGGGTTTGTGCTATCCTCAGGTTGTTGCGAATTTCCCTCACTTTCGCCTCGGCTTCTTGTAGTACCTCGGGTCCAAACACTTTACTTTCCCCGGTTTGGTTCCAAAATAGTGGAGTTCTGCACTTTCTCCCATACAAAGCCTCAAATGGTAACATCTTCATACTAGCCTGATAGCTGTTGTTATAGGAGAACTCCGCATACGGTAAGTTCTTATCCCAACTCCTGTTGTTCTTGAGCGCACACGCTCTCAACATATCCTCAAGGATCTGATTAGTTCTTTCCGTCTGTCCGTCAGTCTGGGGATGATAGGCAGAACTAAAATTCAGATGAGTTCCCATGGTTTCATGCAACTTCTGCCAGAACCTTGAGGTGAACTGTGTCCCTCGATCTGACACTATCTTCTTTGGCACTCCATGGAAACACACGATCCTTGACATGTATAATTCTGCCAATTTGGATCCGCTGTAGCTTTCTTTCACGGGGATGAAATGAGCTACCTTGGTTATCCTGTCGATGATGACCCATATCGAATCATATCCTGATTGGGTCCTGGGTAGTCCCACTATGAAATCCATACCTATTTCTTCCCATTTCCATTCTGGCACTTTGAGTGGTTGCAATAATCCCGCGGGTCGTTGATGTTCTGCTTTCACCAACTGACATTTGTCACATAGGGAAACATGTTCCGCGACATCCCACTTCATGCCATACCACCAATACCTGCTCTTGAGGTCATGATACATCTTTGTACTCCTAGGATGAATGGAATAGTCGGAATCATGAGCCTCATTCAAAATCAATTCACGGATCTCCTTCACTTCAGGCACGCAGATTCTTTTCCCGTGCCACACCGTACCTTGTTCATCCTCTCTGAAACCAGGGGCTTTATTATCCTTGATGAGTTCTCTGATTTCTTGCATCTTCTCATCATTCTTTTGACCATCGCGTATGTCTTGCTCTAATGTGGAGTCCACTTCCATGGCGATGGCTTCACCACTATTCACCAGACATAGATTGAGTTTTATAACCTCTTCCTTCAATTCTGTAGGCATGTCCTTCAAGCTCAACCCATTGACCTGCACTTTCCGTCTTAGAGCACTCCACGACGTTCGCTTTCCCAGGATGATAGTTGATGCCCACATCAAAGTCGTTGATCAGCTCTAACCATCTCCTTTGTCTGAGGTTGAGATCTGGCTGTGTGAAATATACTTTAAGCTCTTTTGATCCGTATATATCTCTGTCCTCTTCCCCATCAAGTAATGTCGCCAAATCTTCAATGCGTGTACCACTGCAGCTAGCTCTAGGTCATGTGTGGGATAGTTCTTCTCATGTTTCCGGAGCTGCCGGGACGCATAAGCCACGACATGCCCCTTTTGCATGAGAACACATCCCAACCCGTTTCCAGAGGCATCACAGTACACCGAAAAGTTCTTCTGCATATCTGGCATAACTAGCACTGGGGCTGTTGTCAATCTTTTCTTCAGTTCCTGGAAACTCGTCTTGCACTGCGGCGTCCATGTCCCGTTGTCGGTGATGATTCTGTTTGGGACCCCGAACCTGCAGACGATCGACTTGATGAACTTGACTGCGGATTGCTTGTTGATGGTTATGACAGGTGTAGCTTCCGGCCACTTGGTGAACTTCTCGATGGCGACGTAGAGGTACCAGAATCCCTTGACGGCTTTTGGGAATGGCCCCAGGATGTCCAGCCCCCATACCGCGAACGGCCACGAGGGCGGGATCATCTGCAGCGTCTGAGCCGGTGTGTGGATCTGCTTGGCATGAAACTGGCAAGCCTTGCATCTCTTGACCAGTTTGACGGCATCCTGGAGTGCTGTCGGCCAGTAGAAGCCATGCCGGAAGGCTTTACCGACGAGCATGCAAGAGGAAGCGTGGTTCCCGCACTCGCCTCCATGGATCTCAGCGAGCCAGTCGCAACCTTCTTCCTGGGTTATGCACCGCAATAGGACATGGTTGGTGCCACGCCGGTAGAGATCCCCTTCTACCAGCGCATATCTCTTAGCCATGCGCACGATCCGTTCAGCGGATGCATGTTCATCAGGAATGATATTGTCTTTCAAGTAGTCCCGGATCTCCGTGATCCATGCATCGGGTCTGACTTGAGCTTCTGGATCTTGAGCGCTGGGTAGCACGGAGTCCCCAGTGACGCTTACGATCCTTGGCGGGCGCCATGGTTGCAGGGCCGCCGGGACCGCCAGCTTCGAGGTGCTGGTCTCGCCCCCTTCGCTCGGCTCGGCAGGCTGGGCTGTGGGCCGCGGCAAAGTCCTCTCGAAGGCTCCTTTGGGCACAGGGGCTCCGGTGGAGGCCTTCGTTGAGAGGTCGTCGGCCACGATGTTGTCGGCGCACGGTACATGGCGCAGGTCCAAGGCAACGAAGTCCTTCTCCAGCATCTGGACGTGGAGGAGGTAAGCTGCCAGTTGTTGGTCGTTGCAAGAGCACTCTCCCTTGACTTTCTTGATGAGGAGCTGGGAGTCGCACTTGACCCGCAACTGGCGGACGCCGAGGGATAGCGCCGTCTTCAGGCCAAAGATGAGAGCTTCATATTCGGCCATGTTGTTGGTTGCCTTGAAATTGAGACGCACCACGTACCAGAGCTGCTCCCCCGATGGCATGAGAAGCAGTAACCCGGCACCGGCCCCCTGCTTTCGCGAGGAGCCGTCGAAGAAGAGCATCCAGTGGGGCTCGGTGAAGACCGGAGCTCGGGGTTCCGGTTCACCGTCTTCGGGGCCCCCTGGGTTGGTTGTCGATGGCGTCCACTCGGCCACGAAGTCAGCCAGTGCTTGGCTCTTGACTGCGTGACGAGGGAGGAAGTCCAGCTCGAACTCCGCTAGCTCCGCTGCCCACTTGGCGACGTTGCCAGTCGCGTTGGGGCTGTGAAGCATGGTCTTCAGCGGGAAGGAGGTGACCACCGAGATTCGGTGGGCTTGGAAGTAGTGTCGGAGCTTCCTGTACGCCACGAGCACTGCATACATCAGCTTATGGACCTCCAGGTACATTGTCTTGGCATCGTGGAGGACTTCGCTGATGTAGTAGACGGGCCTCTGGATGGTCCGGGTCCTTCCTGGGGGACCCGGGGTGTCTTCCTCCATTGGCTCAGGCCGACAGGAGGAAGACAGGCCCTGGGCATCCTCCGGAGGCTGGGACCCGGAGGCTTCTTGGCTGTGTTGGACCTCCGGGAGGTCCCCTTGGACCCCCGGGAGGTCGTCTTGAACCTTTGGGAGGTCATCTTGAACTCCCGGGAGGTTGTCTTGGTCCTCCAGGAGGTCCCCTTGGACCTCCAAGAGGCCATCTGGGGCCACCGGGAGGTCCCCTTGGACCTCCGGGTGGTTGTCTTGGAGCGTCGGGAGGTCGTCTTGAGCCTCCGGGAGATCCCCTCGGACCTCCGGGGGGTCGTCTTGGACCTCCGAGACCTTCTGGCTGTCAGGGCCCCCCATGGGGCCCGGGTAGCCTTGGTGCTTGACTTCAGCTGCTGGAGCTGGTTGCGGTGATGAGGGGTCCGGCCGCTCTGCGACGAGGACCATGCTCACCACCTCTATTGTCACCGCGATGTAGAGCAGCAGGTGCTCTCTGGGCTCTGGGGCTACCATGATGGGTAGCGACGTCAGGAGCTGCTTCAACTCCTGGAATGCTTCCTCTACTTCCTTGGTCCAAGCGAATGGACCGGATTTGCGCAGGAGCTTGAATAAGGGGAGTGCCCGCTCCGCTAACCTCGGTATGAACCGACTCAGCGCAGCTAGGCATCCTGTGAGCTTCTGGACATCCTTGATGCAGGCCGGGGGCCACATCAGCTCGATGGCCTTAATCTTCTCTGGGTTGGCTTCGATCCCTCAGTGTGAGACCAGGAATCCTAGGAGCTTCCCAGAGGATACACCGAACACACACTTGTCCGGGTTTAGCTTAGTGCATGTGGTGCGCAGCTTGTCAAAGACTAGAGCTAGGATTTCTAACAAGGATGAGCTCTATCTGACTTTGACAACGATGTCATCGACATACACCTCAACTAAGTCCCTTATTAACCCTCCAAAGGTTTTGTGCATGGCACGTACAAAGGTAGGGAGAGCATTTTTAGACCATAAGGCATGGAGACATAACAGTTGTGACACCCTCTGTCGGTACCTGCGATATGGGGTACCCCCACTGTCGAAGTGTTCGGTCGACACTTCCCCCGGGCCTGCACTGGGCAGCCCGCGGAGGTTCTTTTTTTTCGGTGGGGCTAGTCCCTTGCGGAGAGCTTGCGTGGATGGACGAGTTAGTAAGAGCTTGACGTTGTGACTTTTACGTGGTTCAGGCCGCCGGAGCGTAAAACCCTACGTCCACGGCGAGCTATGGAGCTCGCTGTATTGCTTGCTGCTTAGGGCCGGAGTCCTGAGCTTGGGGGTGAGTTACAGCTTGGGTGTGAATGGATAGCGTATGAGTTGTGGAGGTGCGAACCCTTGCTAACGTCGCCTACCCGAGTCTTTTATAGTCCAAGACTCGGGTGGCTTACAAGGGGGGCCCGGGACCCGACAGGTGGTCCTGGGGAGATTGACTGTTATCTACCATATCTGCAGTTATGCCGGTAGTTGTCTCTGTCGAAGGCTTCTGAGTCTTCGTCTTGCATCCCTGCCCATGCAGCATGCTAGTCGTAGTGGATGATGACGGCGGGGGCGGCATGGGATGTCTTGTCGCTGCGTTTATTGGCTGGCAGGCTCTGACACCGCGCGCCAGTCTGTGATGCGACTGGGCGCAACGACACCTGACAGAGGCGTGCTCCGCGTCTTGGGAAGACGCGGGCCTTGAATACCTTGTACGGGCAAGGTATGGGGCGTCTTTACGCCCGCTGCCTATTGCTCGGGGGCAGGCAGCGTTCTTTTGCTGGCCACGTGGCGGGCCCGGAGCCCTCCTCAGAGGAGAGGGGGGGTCCGGCCCCGCGGGACACGTGGAGCCTTCGGACCTCTCCCCGCGGAGGGGGAGGTTCGGCTTCTGTCGTCCACGTGGCGGACCCGGAGCTCCTCTCCGAGGAGAGTGTGGTCCGGCCCCGCCGGATACGTGGCACCTTTGGACCTCTCTCCCGCAGAGGGGGAGGTCCGGCTTCTGTATGCCACGTGGCGGGCCCGGAGCTCTCCTCTGAGGAGAGGGAGGTCCGGCCCCGCCGGACGCGTGGCGCCTTCGGAGCTCTCTCCCGCGGAGGGGGAGGTCTGGCTTCTGCAGGCCACGTGGCGAGCCCGGAGCTCTCCTCTGAGGAGAGGGAGGTCTGGCCCCACCGAACGCGTGGCGCCTTCGGAGCTCTCCCTACGGAGAAGGGCAAGTTCCTTAGGCATTTCCTCCTGTACGCGGGGGTACCCCATATCGCGGATACCGACAGTCGCCCCCGGGCTCTCCTCGGGGGAGGTAACGAGCCCGAGGTGAGGCCTTCTCCTACCCGCGCACTTTCTTGTCTTGAGTACTCCCTGTGCTGGCAGGGTCTTGACGGCTTCGGAGTTCAGCCTCTTAGGAGAGGGTGAAGCCTGGCATCGGAGCTCGGCCCGGCTGTGGGGGCGGAGGTCCGGAAGTCATCGGAGCTCAGGCCAGCGACGGGCGTGAGGTCCGGCATCGGCGCTCGCCTCTGAAAGGAGGGCAAGGGCTGGCCTCGGAACTTGGCCCAGCTGCGGGGGCGAAGGTCCGGAAGTCATTGAAGCTCAGGCCAGCGAAGGGCGAGAGGTCCGGCATCAGCGCTCGCCTCTGAAAGGAGGGCGAGGGCTGGCCTCGGAGCTCGACCTGGCTGTGGAGGTGGAGTCCGGAAGTCATCGGAGCTCAGGCCAACGAAGGGCGTGAGGTCCGGCATCAGCGCTCGCCTCTGAAAGGAGGGCGAGGGCTGGCCTCGGAGCTCGGCCCAGCTGCGGGGGCGGAGGTCCGGAGCTGCTCAGTGGTCTCCCCTTTCCTGTCCCTTAGTCTCATTTGGCTTACTGTCCCAGGCCGGAATGCGGGGCTTGGGTAATCCAGTGCACTTGGTCCCGCAGGTCTGGCCCCATCCCCAGTCAGGGTGTAACCGTCTGGCCCCCTGGTACTCAGACCGTAGCGCCGGGAGGCAGAGTGCGCATGCTTTGGGTGCAAGACCGGGCAAAGCAAGGCTCCTGACCCCCCGGTCTAGCGTAGGTCTTTTCTCGGAGGAGACCAACTGGCGGTACAGTACCCTTATAGGGGGAGATCCAAAAGGCCACCGGGCCTCTGGCAGGTACCCCAAGCACAACCGCCTTTGGCAGGACGGCAAATACCGACTATGCATGAGAGCCGGAAAGAGGAGCCGAGTGTACAATGGACGCACACTGTCTAGAGCGTGGGGAGGTGTTCATATAAATTAATGCGTAATTTAAATAAACACCTAAGTAAGCATGGTGAACTTACTGGGCAGCGTCGGAGCGCCTGTCTTCACACAGAGTGGGTCATGCGTGGCTTCGTCGTACGCCGGACACGGGGGGACCCCCATGGCTATATCAGGGGGAAGCATGGCTTTGGCCCCGCATACCATGTGGAAGGGTAGTTCCCGTGACCCGGCCCTGGGAAGTCCGGCTGGCCCTCGACATGGAGGAGCCGGTATTCCCCGACGGCTCTGGGTGCGCGTCTGCACCGGTTGTGTGGGTCTGCTTGGCGTGGACCTGGCACGCATTGCATCCCTAACCGGTTTGACGGCGTCCGGGTGGCTCTCGGTCAGTAGGAGCCATGCCGGGTGGCTTAACCGACCAACATGCGGGACGATGAGCGTTCCCAGCACTCGCCTCCTTGGACTACTGCGAGCTAATCGCAGCCTTCCTCCTGGGTTATGCACCGCAATAGGATGTCGTGGCACCACGCCAGTAAAGATACCAGCGAGTAGCACTTAGCCATCCACACCACCCGTTCAGCAGATGCACGTTCATCAGGAAGGATGTCCTTCAAGGAGTCCCAGACCTCCGTGGTCCATGCATCGGGACTACTTGAGCTTCTGGATCTTGAGCGCTGGGTTGCACGGAGTCCCCAGTGACTCTTACGATCCTTTGGCGGCATACAGGGCCGCCGGGACTGCCTAGCTTTGAGGCACTGGTTCAGCCCCCTTCACCCGGTTCGGCGGGCCGGGCTGTGGACCGCAGCAATGTCCTCTCGAAGACTCCTTCGTGCGCAGGGGCTCTGATGGAGGCTTTCGTTGAGAGGTTTTCAGCTGCGGCCGTGCCAGCGCGCGGTACATGGCGCAGGTCCAAGGCGAGGAAGTCTTTCTCCAACATCCGCATGTGGAGCAGATAAGCAGCTAGCTGTGGGTCATTGCAGGGGCATTCACCCTTAACTTGCTTGATAACTAGCTGGGAGTCGCCCTGCGCCAACAACTGGCGAGCACCCAGAGACAGGACTGTCTTTTAGGCCAAAGATGAGTGCTTCATACTCTGCCAAGTTGTTGGTTGCCTTGGAATTGAGACGCACCATGTACCCAGACTGCTCCCCCGATGGCATGAGGAGCAGTACGCCGACACCGGCCCCCTGCTTTCGCGAGGAGCCGTCGAAGAAGAGCGTACAGTGAGGCCCGGTGAAGACCGGAGCTCGGTACTTTAGTTCACCGTCTTCGCGGCCCACTGGGTCAGCCTTCGTTGGCGTCCACTCAGCCACGAAGTCAGCCAGTGCTTGGCTCTTGGCTGTCTGACGTGGTCGGGAGCTCAGCTTGAACTCCGCCGTCTTCGGGCTGTCTTCCGGCTTCGGAAGCTGGCAGTGAGTGCCAACTCCACCCTCCGGCTGCTCTGGCGCACTTGTCCGCCAGGCTGAAGATCTCGGAGGCATCGCAGACCTCTCTGGTTGCAAGCCTCTCAAGCATCTTCTCGTCCCGGACACTGTCGAAGTGCCGCCACCACAGAAGCACTTTGAATATGCGAAATGGTGTCGCGTACCTGGGAGAACCGCTGGACGAAGGAGCACAGCGACTCCCTAGGTTGTTTCTTGATGGCGTGGAGGTCAGGCTCCGTGCCCAGACGGGTGTAGGAGCTGCCGAAGTTGGCGATGAACTGCCGGCAGAGCTCTCCCCAGGAAGTTATGGAACCCCGAGGGAGGTTCATTAGCCAAGACCGGGCTGGGCCGGTCAAGGCGACGGGGAAGTAGTTTGGCCATGACGGCCTCATCCCCTCCTGCGGCAAGTACGGCGGTGGAGTGGATCTGGAGGAACCCCGCCGGGTTGACGCTGCCGTCGTACTTCTCGGGCAGGTGCGGCCGAAACTTGCGCGGCCACCTCGTGAAGCGGAGGTGGGGCTCCAGGGCCGTACATCCTGCCCCTGTTGCTGCAGGCGTTGGTGCCGCGAACGCTTGGTTCGCTGCTGGCACAGTGTACCCTGGTATGGGCAAGGCTGCGCCATACACCGGGGGCGCCGTTTGCAGGACATATGGCTGTGGCATATGCTGCGTGGCGTATGTCTGGGGCAGAGTTCGCGTGGCGAAAGTCTGCGCCTCAGGCAGGGTTGAGGCAGTCGTCATGCTGACGCCGGCCTCTTGGCTGCGATGCCTTTCTCGTCGCCGCTCGAGGAACACTCGGGCGTCTTGGCCCAGGTAGCATCGTTCCAGCTCAGTCCTCAGGTCCGTCGACGGAAGCCTGGTGGAGCTGGAATCCGCCGTCTGTCCGTCAACCGTCGGCGTGCGCGTCAGCGACACAGCCGGTTGGCCGGAGCGTCGTCCCCGCCGAAGTCAAGGATTTGCGGCGGCGACGACAAGACGGTTGTCGGTACCTGAGATATGGGGTACCCCCGCGCACAGGGTAAAATGCCTAAGGAACTCTCCCTTCTCCGAAGGGAGAGCTCTGAAGGCGCCACACGTCCGGCGGGGCCGGACCTCCCTCTCCTCAGAGGAGAGCTCCGGGCCTGCCGCGTGGCATACAGAAGCCGGACCTCCCCCTCCGCGGGAGAGAGGTCCGAAGGCGCCGCGTGTCCAGCGGGGCCGGACCTCCCTCTCCTCAGAGGAGAGCTCCGGGCCCGCTACGTGGCCAGCAGAAGCCGGACCTCCCCCTTCGCGGGAGAGAGGTCCGAAGACGCCACGTGCCCCGCGGGACTGACCCTTCTCTTCTCTGAGAAGGGCTCCGGGCCCGCCATGTGGCAACAGAGCGACGCTGCCTGCCCCGAGTGATAGGCAGCGGTCGTAAATACGCCCCATACCTTGCCCGTACAAGGTATTCAAGGCCCGCGTCTTCCCAAGATGCGGAAACGTGGAGCACGCGTCTGTCAGGTGCCGTTGCGCCCAGTCGCATCACAGACTGGCGCGCGGTGTCAGAACCTGTCAGCCAATAAACACTGCGACAAGACAACCCATGCCACCTGCGCCATCATCAACCGCTACGACTGGCATGCGGCATGGGCAGGGCAGCAAGATGAAGACTCAGAAGCCTTCGACCAGAGACAACTACCGGCATAACTGCAGATACGGTAGATAATAGACAATCTTCCCAGGACCACCTGTCGGGTCCCGACTCCCCTTGTAAGCCGCCCGAGTCTTGGACTATAAAAGGCTCGGGTAGGCGTCGATAGCAAGGGTTCGCATTTTGCAACTCATACGCTAGCCATACACTCTCAAGCTGTAACTCACCCCCAAGCTCAGGCCTCCGGTCCTGAGCAGCAAGCAATACAGCGAGCTCCATAGCTCACCGTGGACGTAGGGTTTTACGCTCCGGCGGCCTGAACCACGTAAAACTCGCCGTGTCAAGCTCTTACTAACTCGTTCCATCCGCACAAGCTCTCCGCTAGGAACTAGCCCCTCCGAAAAAAGAACCTCCACGGGCTGCCCAGTGCAGGCCCGGGGAAAGTGTCGACCGCACACTTCGACATTTGGCGCGCCAGGAAGGGGGCTTTTCCCCTAGCGCGACGAGTTTTCGCCGACGAAGATGACCAAGCTTCCTTCAGCAGCAAACTCTCCCCCTCGCTTCTGCGGCAGACCGCGACCAGGGGGGAGTACATGTCGACACACTCGGGACGGAGTGTGTCGGTACGAGCTGGGAGCCAGCAACCGGCTCTGGCAGCGCCGACCCCGGCAATGCAGGCTCCAACCAGCTTCAAGTCTCCAGTAGCGCTCGGCGTGCCCAGTGGGGGCGCGTTAGCTGCGGCGAGAGCGCTACTGTACCATCCGCCCGCTGGGGACGCGCCTCAGGCAGCGACCCGGCAGTGGATCCGAGAGGTAGACCGTCTCGTCGTCGCCGCCGCAAGCCCTCGACCTCGGCAGGGACGACGCTCTGGCCAATCGGTCGTGTCGCTGATGCGCGCACCGTTGGATGGCGAGCAGACGGCAGACTCCAGCTCTACCAGCCCCCAGTCAACAGATCTGAGGACAGAGCTGGAATGGTGTCACCTGGGTCAAGATGCCCGGGTATACCTCGAGCGGCGCCGAGAAAGGCGTCGCCACCAAGAGGCTGACGACAGCATGACGTCGGCCTCGACCCAGCCTGAAGAGCAGACCGTCGCCACGCGATCTCTGCCCCAGGCCTGTGCCATGCAGAATATGCCACAGCCGTACGTCCTGCATATGGCGCCCCCGGCCTATGGTGCAGCCTTGCCCATGCCGGGGCATGCGGTGCACAGTGCGAACCAAGTGTTCGCGGCATCAGAACCTGCGGCGACAGAAGCAGGGTGTGCGGCCCTCGCGCCCCACCTTCGCTTCGCGAAATGGCCGCGCAAGTTTCGGCCGCTCCTGCCCGAGAAGTACGACGGCAGTGTCAACCCGGCGGAATTCCTCCAGGTCTATTCCACCGCCGTGCTTGCCGCAGGAGGGAATGAAGCCGTCATGGCCAATTACTTCCCTGTCGCCTTGACTGGCCCAGCTCGGTCTTGGCTCATGAACCTCCCCCAGGGTTCCGTAACTTCCTGGGGAGAGCTTTGCCGACAGTTCATAGCCAACTTCGGCAGTTCCTACACCCGGCCTGGCACGGAGCTTGACCTCCACGCCATCCAACAACAACCTGGGGAGTCGCTGCGCTCTTTCATCCAGCGGTTCTCCCAGGTGTGGAACACCATCCCACACATTCAAAATGCTTCTGTGGTGGTGGCGTTCCGACAAGGCGTCCGAGACAAGAAGATGCTTGAGAAACTCGCGACCAGGGAGGTCCGCGATGCCTCTGAGCTCTTCAGCCTGGCGGACAAGTGCGCCAGGGCAGCCGAGGGATGGAACTGGCACTCACAGCCATCCTCCGAGTCAGGAGGGCTGCCCGGATCTGGTCCCACTCCCTATGGAGGCAGCAGGAAGACCAAGAGCCGGGGCAGAAGCAAGATAAGACCGCCGGCCGTGACCCAAGCTGTCACTGCAGCGACGCTCAGTGGGGCTCGGGGGCCGCGCCCTGACAAGAGGCAGCGAAAGTCACCGACCCCGGAAGATAGCCAGGACAACATGTGCCCCGTGCACGGCAGCTGTCGCCACACTACTGCCGAGTGCCGGGAGATCCGGAGGCTCGCAGAGCGCTTCCGTGAAGGGAAGCGGCAGCGGGCTGATGCCCAGCCCTTCCGCCCAAAGGAAGATGGGCAGGGGGTGGATGTTCCAGACAACATCGACCACAAAGAGGAGATCAAGGAGCCTCAGCATGTCGTGAAGGTGGCATGCAATCGTGAGGACTCCGGCTCCAGCGACGACGAGCGTCGGAAGAAGCTCTACGTCATATACGGCGGGTCCGCCGACCCCTCGTCCCGAAGCGCAGTCAAGACTCTGCGCCGAGCGGTAGCGTCGGTGGCGCCACTCTCGAGTGCTGCACCGCACCTTAAGTGGATGGGGACCCCCATCAGCTTTGACGCCACCGACTGCCCCAGGAACATGGCTGGGGCTGGCCAACTACCGCTCCTGGTGGCCCCTACCATCGCCAACATGAGAATGTACCACGTTTTGGTAGATGGAGGGGCTGGGCTGAACCTCATCAGCCGTGCAGCTTTCCAAAAGCTGCAGGTCCCGATGGCCAAGCTCACCCCGTCGAGCCCGTTCTCAGGGGTAGGGCCGGGACAGGTTATCCCCTACGGCAACATTAGTCTCCCGGTGACCTTCGGGGCTCCGGACAGCTATCGAACAGAGTACATTCTGTTCGACGTAGCGGAGATAGACCTCCCCTTCAACGCCATAATCGGCAGGCCAGCCCTGTATCGGTTCATGGCTGTAGCCCACTACGGCTACCTCGTCCTGAAGATGCCAACTCCGACGGGCGTTCTCAGGATTCGTGGGGACCGCGCTGCTGCAGTGTCGGCCCTGGAGAAGCTCCAAGCACTCGCAACAGCTGGGGCATCAGCCCCCGGCAATACGGAGCCGGACCAGCTCCGCCCGAGCGCACGTCACCGTGCTTCCACCACAGCACCCCGAGTGCAACCTCTCGACAAGGGCGGCGTCCCCTTAAAGGTCGTCCAAGTCGGCGCCGAAGCTACCCAGACCACCCGGGTAGCCGGGGGCCTGGATAGCAAATAGGAAGGCGCTCTCGTCACCTTCCTCCGGCACAACGTTGACGTGTTTGCATGGCAGCCGTCTCAGATGCCGGGGATCCCCAGGGAGGTGATCGAGCACCACTTGAAAGTCTTCCCCGACGCCCGGCCGGTTCAACAGAAGCCCCGCAAGCAGTCCATCGAGCGGCAGAACTTCATCCGTGAAGAAGTCAAGAACCTGCTGGACGTTGGCTTCATACGGGAGGTCCACCACCCTCGATGGTTGGCGAACCCCGTCGTTGTCCCGAAGGCCGGCGGGAAGCTCCGGATGTGCATCGACTACACCAGTCTCAATAAGGCATGTCCTAAAGATCCATTCCCTCTCCCCAGAATAGATCAAATAGTAGACTCAACGTCAGGCTGTGATATGCTGTGCTTCCTAGACGCCTACTCGGGTTTCCATCAGATCCCCATGTCTAGGGAGGACGAGGAGCACACCTCCTTCATTACAGTAGACGGCCTTTATTGCTATGTGTCTATGCCTTACGGCCTAAAGAATGCACTCCCCACCTTTGTGCGGGCAATGCACAAAACCTTCGGGGAGTTAATAAGAGACCTGGTTGAGGTGTATGTCGATGACATAGTTGTCAAGGTCAAGCAGGGTTCATCCCTACTAGATAACCTAGCTTTAGTCTTTGACAAGTTGCGCTCTACGCGCACCAAGCTGAACCCAGATAAATGTGTGTTCGGCGTGTCCTCTGGGAAGCTCTTAGGGTTCCTGGTCTCGCACCGAGGGATTGAGGCCAACCCAGAGAAGATCAAGGCCATCGACTTGATGCGGCCCCTGCCCGCGTCAAGGATGTCTAGAAACTCACGGGATGTCTAGCCGCGCTGAGTCGGTTTATACCGAGGCTAGCAGAGCGGGCACTCCCTTTCTTTAAGCTCCTGCACAAGTCAGGCCCCTTTGCCTGGACTGACGAAGCAGAAGAGGCTTTCCAGGAGTTGAAGCGACTCCTGACAACCCTGCCTATCATGGTAGCTCCTGAGCCCGGAGAGCACCTGCTGCTCTACATCGCGGCGACAACTGAGGTGGTGAGTATGGTCCTCGTCGCAGAGCGGCCAGACCTCTCACCCTCGCAACCTGCTCCGCTAGCAGAAGACAGACACCAGGGGGGGCCCGCAGGGCCTAGACGGTCTCCCGGACCCCCTGAAGGTCCAAGACGACCTCCCGGAGGCCCAGGACGGCCTCCCGGACCCCCGAGATAAATCTCCAGGGTCCAATTGGGATCTCCCGGAGGTCCCTCGAGACCCCCCGGAGCTCCCGGATGATCAAGAAAGCTTGAGGGCCTCCGGGTCCCAGTTCCCGAAGGCCCCCGTGGGTCCACCCACCTCCAGCGGGCCGAGGCCAATGGACGAGGAGCTCCCAAGCCTAAGGGAGAGGGTCCGAACCATACAGAGGCCTGTCTATTACATCAGTGAAGTACTTCATGAGGCCATGACAAGGTACCTAGAAGTCCACAAGCTGCTGTATGCGGTGCTCGTGGCCTCCAGGAAGCTCCGCCACTACTTCCAGGCCCACCGGGTCTCAGTAGTCACCTCGTATCTGCTGAAGACAATTCTTCACAGCCCCCATGCGACTGGCAACGTTGCTAAATGGGCGGCGGAGCTGGCGGAGTTTGAGCTGGACTTCCTCCCATGTCATGCAGTTAAGAGCCAAGCACTGGCTGACTTTGTGGCGGAGTGGACACCAACGAAGACTGACCCAGGGGGCCATGAAGGCGGAGAGCTAGAGCCTAAAGCCCCGGTCTTCACCGAACCCCACTGGACACTCTTCTTCGACGGCTCCTCGCGAAAGCAGGGGGCCGGTGCCGGCGTACTGCTCCTCATGCCATCGGGGGAACAGTTTGGGTATATGGTGCGTCTCAATTTCGAGGCAACCAACAACATGGCGGAGTATGAGGCACTCATCTTTGGCCTGCAGACAGCCCTGTCTTTAGGCGCTCGCCAGTTGTTGGCACAAGGCGACTCCCAGCTGGTCATCAAGCAAGTCAAGGGTGAATGCTCCTGCAACGACCCACAGCTAGCTGCGTATCTGCTTCACGTGCAGATGTTGGAGAAAGAATTCCTCGCCTTGGACCTGCACCACGTACCGCGCGCTGGTAATGCCGCAGCCGACAACCTTTCAACGAAAGCTTCCACCGGAGCCCCTGCGCCTGAGGGAGTTTTCGAGAGGACGTTGCTGCGGCCCACAGCCCGGCCCGCCGAGCCGGGTGAAGGGAGCTTGACCAGCACCTCGAAGCTGGCGGTCCCGGCGGCCCTACAGCCATGGATGCCGCCAAGGATCGTAAGCGTCACTGGGGACTCCGTGGAACCCAGCGCTCAAGATCCAGAAGCTCAAGTCAGACCCGATGCATGGATCACAGAGATCCGGGACTACTTGAAGGACAATATCCTCCCTGATGAACATGCAACCGCTGAACGGATTGTGCGTATGGCTAAGAGGTACGCCAAGGACAGAGAAGCATGAATGAGTATCTCAACAAGTTCACACAACTGTCCCGGTATGCCCCCGAAGATGTCAACTCAGACCAGAGGAAGCAATACCTGTTCATGAGAGGGTTGAACAATGAGATCCAGGTTCAGCTCCTCAACAATGACTACGCGAGCTTCCAAAAGCTGGTTGACAAGGCTATAGTGGTTGAAAGCAAGATCCAAGAGATCCAGCGAGAGTGCAAGAGGAAGATGCCATACCAGCCACAAGGGAGCAAATACGACCTCGGTACATGCCCCCGGCCGCACCGCAGTATGGAACGACCGCTCCTGCATACCGCCCTAGTCAGCCACCACAGCAACGACCCGTTGCACAAGCACCTCGTGTGCCCTTGCCTCCTGTGCCCCGACCCAACATGGGCGCTCCTGTTCAAAACCACCGCCCCAACATAACTGCTGCCGTAGGCAACAGGGCATGCTTTGCATGCGGGGAAACATGACACTTCACGAGCCAGTGCCTGAGGAGAGGCCCTGGACAGCAAGGCAATGTGCCCAAGCAGAACCCGCGACCGAACGGAGGGGACAATCAAGGAAACCGTGGACAGCAGAACTATGTTCGCGGCAACGTGAACCATGTCTCTGCTGAGGAAGCACAACAGGCTGAGGACATCGTAACTGGTATGTTCCTTGCCAATTCCAACCCAGCCACCATTTTATTTGATTCTGGAGCATCGCATTCCTTCATATCATCCAAGTATGTTGCCAAGCATAATCTACCCATATCACACTTAAAATGTGCTATGTTAGTTCTCCCGGTGGAGAGATGAGGACTAATATAGTATGTCCGAAAGTAAGCCTTAAAATAAGGGGGTAGACTTCCTTGCCAACCTCATTGTCTTGGATTCCCAAGGCTTGACATAATACTCGGGATGGATTGGTTAAGCAAGCACAATGGAGTAATCCAATGTGCTGAAAGGAGCGTGCAGTTGACAAACGAGCACGGTATCCATGTCGAGTTTAAGTTAGCCCAACAAACAATCGAAAGGGCAGTTTTGTACCACGTCGAAGGAGCAACATTGGACAGCATTCCAGTGGTTCAGGAATTCTCGGACGTGTTTCCAGAAGAGCTTCCAGGTATGCCACCTGATCGGGACATTGAGTTTGCCATTGATTTGGTACCCGGAACTGCACCCATAGCAAAGAGACCCTATAGGATGCCCACCAACGAACTAGTGGAACTCAAGAAGCAAATTCAGGAGCAGTTGGAGAAGGGTTTTATACGTCCCAGCTCATCATCGTGGGGAGCCCCCGTGCTCTTCATAGACAAGAAGGATGGGACCCAAAGGATGTGCGTGGACTATAGGTCTCTCAACGAGGTGACGATCAAGAACAAATACCCTCTGCCCCGTATAGAAGACCTATTCGACCAAATGAAAGGAGCCCGAGTGTTCTACAATATTGATCTTCGGTCGGGATACTTCCAGCTGAAGATTAAGCCCTCCGATGTACCCCAGACTGCCTTTCAAACATGGTATGGTTCATATGATACCGTCATGTCTTTTGGGTTAACAAATGCACCCGCATACTTCATGTACCTTATGAACAAGGTTTTCATGGAGTACATGGATAAGTTCATCGTGGTTTTCATCGACGACATTATGGTGTAGTCAAAAAGTGAGGAGGAGCATGAAGAACATTTGAAATTGACCTTGCAGAAAATGCGTGAGCATCGATTGTATGCCAAGCTTAACTAGTGTCAATTTTGGCTAAAGGAGATATCGTTCCTAGGCCACATTATCTCCGAGGAAGGAGTATCGTTGATCCTGGGAAAGTGGGAGATGTTCTGAAATGGAACCAACCGCAAAACGTGAGGGATATTCGGAGTTTTCTTGGGATGGCTGGATACTACCGACTCTTCATCAAGGACTTCTCTAAGATAGCAAAGCCTATCACGGAGTTGCTAATGAAGGGAAAAGCCTTCCAATGGACACCAGCAAGCCAAGAAAGTTTTGAGGAACTCAAGAAAAGGCTAACCACAACGCCGGTTTTGGTATTGCCGGACGTGAGCAAGAGCTTTGACATATATTGTGACGCATCCAGACAAGGGCTTGGATGTGTGCTCATGCAAGAAGGACAAGTGGTAGCCTATGCCTCACGACAATTAAAGAAGCACGAGCTTAATATCCTACACATCACTTGGAGCTAGCAGCAGTAGCGCATGCATTGAAGATTTGGAGACATTATATCCTTGGTCACCGATGTGAGATCTATACGGATCATAAAAGCCTCAAGTACATATTTATACAAACGGACTTGAATTTGAGGCAACGTCGATGGTTGGAACTCATCAAGGATTACGATGTTGGAATCAACTACCACCCTGGGAGGGCCAATGTAGTAGCTGATGCATTGAGCCGAAAGGGAGCATGTCACCAACTCACGGTTCGGGAGCTACCACCCGAACTACGTAAGGAGTTCGAACGTTTACACCTCGGATTCTTGAACAAAATGGAAGTGATGGAGATCCACTCTTCATTGGAGCAAGAGATAAGAGATGGCCAAGCAACAGATGAGGAGATCAAGGAAATCAAGGAAAGGATCCGACATGGAATAGAGAAGGATTTCAACGAAGATGGAAAGGGTACGCTTTGGCTAGGAAAAAGGATTTGTGTGCTAACGAAAAGCACATCCGCGACATGATATTAAAAGAGGCACATGATTCACCCTATTCCATACATCCCGAAAGTACCAAAATGTACAAGGACTTGAAGACTTGTTATTGGTGGGATGGTATGAAAAGGGACATAGCCGAATGCGTTGCCCTATGCGACACATGCCAATGGGTGAAGGCCAAACATCAAAGACCCGCTGGATTGTTGCAACCCTTGAAGGTACCCGAGTGGAAGTGGGAGGACATCAGTATGGATTTCATCGTCGGATTGCCATGTACTCAGTCAGGTTATGACTCCATCTGGGTTATCGTGGACCAATTGACGAAAACAGCCCATTTCCTCCCTATAAGGGCCAAGTTCAACGTTGCACAATTAGCCGAGTTGTACATGGAGCAGATCGTGTGCCGTCATGGAGTCCCGAGGAGGATAGTATCAGATCGAGGTTCTCAGTTTACCTCTAGATTTTGGAGGAAGCTGCAGAAAGCTATGGGTACACGGCTAGATTTTAGCTCCGCCTATCACCCACAAACCGATGGACAAACCGAAAGGACAAACCAAATTTTAGAGGACATGTTGAGAGCTTGCGCCTTGAAACGTGGGCGTAGTTGGGATAGGAGTTTACTGTACGCTGAATTCTCCTATAACAACAGCTATCAAGCTAGTTTGAAGATGTCGCCTTTCGAAGCATTGTATGGTAGGCGGTGTAGAACGCCGCTGTTCTGGAACGAGACCGGAGAGAACCAGGTGTTTGGACCCAAAGTACTACAAGAAGCTGAAAAGCAAGTCCAAACGATACGGGAGAACTTAAAGGCTGCTCAGTCACGACAAAAAGGCTATGCGGACAATAGGCGAAGGAAGTTGACCTTCGAAGTAGGAGACTGCGTATACCTTAAGGTATCACCTATCCGTGGCCAACACGTTTCAACGTCAAAGGCAAGCTAGCACCTCGCTACATCGGACCATTTGAGATTTTGGACAAGCGAGGAGAAGTAGCCTATCAACTAGAGCTCCCAACATATCTCTCTGACGTACATGCGTGTTTCATGTATCCCAGCTCAAGAAGTGCTTGAGAGTACCAGAGGAGCAAGTACCAATGGAAGAGCTTGAATTTCAAGAGGATCTGACTTATGCGGAACACCCTGTCCGAATTTTGGACGTAAAGGAAAGGGTCACAAGGAACAAAGTGATCCGATGGTGCAAGGTACAATGGAGCCATCACACCGAAGCTGAAGCCACATGGGAGCGTGAAGAAGACATCAAGGCAGAATTCCCTCATCTATTCTCTACTAACGAATCTCGAGGGCGAGATTCAATTTAAGGGGAGTAGGTTTGTGACACCCTCATTTTTGGTTTCTGCATGTATTCATGTTTCATGTAGAGAAAACATTTTTAAAGAAGTGGGGACAGAGAAAAAATTAAAAAGATGGCCAAAAAGAGCAAAAATCCAGTTCACCAAGAGTGCCGAAGACAACTCTCACAGCCCGCTGGCCACGTGGCACCTTTGGAGCTCATCCCCGCAAAGGGGGAGAGGTCCGACCCCGTGGGACACGTGTTGCCCCCGGTGCTAGCCTCTGCGGAGAAGCAAGGCCAGCCGCAGGACACGTGTCACCTTCGGAGCTAGTCACCGCGGAAATCAGAGGACCAGTCGCGCGGGATATGTGTCGATCTCGGAGCTCACCTCCGAGAGGTCCGGTTCTATTGGACACGTGTCACCGCCGGAGCTTATCTCCGGGAGGTCCTTCACTGTTGGACACGTGTTAACCTCGGAGCTTGTCTCTGAGAAGAAAGGAAGTCGAGCGCTGTTAGGATACGTGGCACACCCGGAGCCACCTTCGAATAGAGAGGAGGTCCCGACCGCCAGGATACATGACGCACGTGGAGCTCACCTTCGAAGGAGAGGGAGGTCTCGCTCGCTTGACACGCGGCACAACCGGAGCTCGTCTCTGTGGAAAGGGGGAGACCAGGCCCCGGTGGACACGTGGAGCTTCTAGAGCTCATCACCGCAGAAGTAACGAGTTCTGGAGCGGTTTTGGATTCTGTACGCGTGGAAATACCGGTACGGAGAGGAAGCCGACATGAATTCCACAATGTTACCGCACCAAACCAACTAAAGATAAGTTGTTAAGATTCAACGACAATCTGAATAGGACTCTTATTCGAAATACAATCAGATTAGGACTCTTCTTCTCCCGATTATAAATAGAACCCAGAACCTTTGGCCGAAACCACAAACTTCTTTTCCAACTCCTGAGCCGACGACCTAGAGCCCTAGCCCCAACTCGTCGAATAAACCCTTCGTCGGAGTTTAGTCGAGGAAGATTGCCGGAAGAGAGCCCCAACGATCTGTCTTGCTAAGAGAAGGACCCTGAGACCAAGAAGAACGTAAGGTAGGTCTCAAATACTACCTTACGACATCATCGTGTTTTCTTTGCATCTGTTCTTCGATTCCTTTTGAACAGAAGCTTTTTCATGGACAGATCACTTGTTGATCGATTTAATCTAAAGTCAAGATCATCGCTACGTCCACAATTGATCTCTACAACTTTGTTCATCATAAAACCCATGCAGGCCATGCAAGAACGCGTACAAACTGAACTGCATCATAGGATTAACATGCATAAGCATCAGCGCATCTAGTTAAAGTTTGTGCATGATATTGATTGTTGTAAATCTTGTATGTGCGTGATCATGTATAGAAGGACAAGCTCAGGGAGCTATCTATGACGGACTACAACAATAAGATTTTAAGCAACCAGAACAGCCAGAACAAGGCAAGTGCCCCTTGACCATATTGATCCTATGTTTTGGGAAACTGTTTTGTTTTGCGAAAAGGTGTGTGTGCTGAGTCAAACATGATGGGAAACCCTTTTATAGGAGTTTACTAGTTTTGGTTAAACCACCCTTGTCGCCAGGGAAGTTTATGAGTCAGGTATGATTTTACTTTTAAGCTTCGCTGAGTCCATGGGATTGGAAAGCGAGATAGATGTGTCTAGCTAACTGCACTCGTAATGATAATGAGAAACTGATGTTGTTAATGAACATGGATCGGAGGGAGATCTAGGCAAGCCTGGGTTTGTGAATGAGGTAGAAAGAGATGGTGGTTTACTTGCCGTAGATCTAAGGACCGGTTCATGCGAGCACATGCCAGGATGACAGTGCCACCACAAGGCCAAGTATGGGTGCGGCTTAGCTGACTAACTAGGTAAGTTGCTAGATTGTTATGGACCGTGGAAGGCACGGGGAATGGGAGTCGAGTGAGGACTTCCCTGGGAACTGCATGGCACAAGAGGGGGCCCGTGGGTGGGGGAATTGGAGATTCTAGCCTGCCGGTGAAACCTTAGTGAGTCCATACGTCTAGTAGCCCCTTTGTAAAGGCTATTTTGTGATCTCTTGGTCATACACCGACGGTTGTGTACTGGTATAATGGAGGTTCTGCAGTCGTCGACGGGTGACGAAATCACAAACTTGTGAGTAAAGAGGTGCAAACTCTGCAGAGTCTAAAACTATCATGATAGCCGAGCTTACAGTCACAAGCGCCTGGCCAACTTCCATGATTAGTTGGGATGGTTATTGGATATGGTTATTGGGTATGGTTTTGGAAGGTTTGGTTTTGGTTTTGTTTTCGGGACTGTTGAGTCTGGGTGATAAGATGGGTTGCATGACTGTTGAGTCATGGCAACGAGGTTGGACGGTGTGAGATGAAATTGTTTATGAGATGAAATGATAGCGATTATGAGATGGTATTCGTGAGATGGTAGCGAATACGAGGAGGTATTCGTGAGCAAGAATGAGGTTGATTGATGTCTGGTTGGGACATGGAAGGAAATGAACATAATGGAGGTATGGTTGGTATTTTAGTACATGTTGGAATTACATTCGCTTAAAGATAAGTGTTGTTTTATCATGGTTTTGATAAATAACTTTGCTTTCTGCAATGAGCCTTTTTATACCTACCTTGTTGTGAGCTACATACCTTATTTTTCCGCACTTGCTGAGTACATCATTGTACTCAAACTTGCATTATTATTTCATCATCAGGAACAGGAGAAGATTACTATGAAGACCAAGTGGAGTATTAGGCGTGTAATCTGTCCTCAACCTTGCCTGTGGGGATGGAGTAGAGATGGAGCCGCTGCTGCTTAGATTGCTTCCGCATTAGTTAGAAGACTTCCACTATTAGACTAAGACTTCCACTGTGAGCATGAGTCCAAGACTCATGAAACCTTGTAATAAAACTCTGTTATTCGTGGTCATATATATTCTGAAATTCAGTTTGTGGATGATGTGTATATGTGTGATGAACATCCTGTGCACACATATGCATCAGTTCTCGGTTTCGTGGTTTTCCACAGAATTGAGGGCATCACAACAGTATAGGCCGTCTACTGTAATAAAAGTTGTATGTTCTTCATCTTCTCTAGACATGGGAATTTGATGAAAGCCTGAGTAGGCGTCTAGGAAGCATAACATATCACAGCCTGATGTAGAGTCTAGTATTTGATCTATTCTAGGGAGAGGGAATGGATCTTTGGGACATGCCTTATTGAGACTGGTGTAGTCGATGCACATCCGGAGCTTCCCGCCGGCCTTCGGGACGACAATAGGGTTTGCCAACCACCTGGGGTGGTGGACCTCCCGTATGAAGCCAGCATCCAGTAGCTTCTTGATTTCTTCACGGATGAAGTTCTACCGCTCGATGGACTGCTTCCGGGGCTTCTGCTGGATCGGCCGAGCGTCAGGGAAGATTTTCAGATGCTGCTCGATCACCTCCCTAGGGATCCCCGGCATCTGCGATGTTTGCCATGCAAACACGTCGACGTTGTGCCGGAGGAAGGTGATGAGCGCGCCTTCCTATTTGCTGTCCAGGCCCCCGGCTATCCGGGTGGTCTGGGCAGCGTCGGCACCGACTTCGACGACCTTCAGGGGGACGTCGCCCTCGTCGAGGGATTGCACTCGGGGTGCAAAGGTTGAGGCATGGTGGCGTGCACTCGGGTGGAGCTGTCCCGGTTCTGCACCGCCAGGGGCTGGTTCTCGGGCTGTCGCAAGTGCTTGGAGCTTCTCCAAGGCTTACACTACGGCAGTGCGGTCTCCACGGATCTTGAGGACACCTGTTGGTGTAGGCATATTCAAGACGAGGTAGCTGTAGTGGGCTACCGCCATGAACCGGTACAGGGCTGGCCTGCCAATGATGGCATTGAAGGGGAGGTCGACCTCCGCCACGTCAAACAGAATATACTTTGTTCGGTAATTTCCGGTGCTTCGAAGGTCACCGGAAGGCTGATGTTGCCGTACGGGACAACTTTTCCCGGCCCTACACCTGAGAACGGGCTCGAGGGGGAGAGCTTGGCCATCGGGATTTGCAGCTTCAGGAAAGTTGCGCGGCTGATGAGGTTGAGGCCGGCCCCGCCATCCACCAGGACTTAGTACATCTTCACGTTGGCGATGGTGGGAGCTACCAAGAGTGGTAGCTGTCCGGCTCCAGCCATGTTCTTGGGGCAGTCGGTGGCGTCAAAGCTGATGGGAGTCCCTACCCACTTGAGGTGCGGTGCTGCACTTGGTGTAGGGGCCACCAACGCCACTGCCCTGCGTAGGGTCTTGACCGCACTCCGGGATGAGGGGTCCGAAGACCCGCCGTAGATAACGTGGAGCGCCTTCCGGCGCTCGTCGTCGCTGGAGCTGGATCCCTCGCGGTGATGGACCGCCTTCAGAGTGCGCTGGGGCTCCTGAAACTCCATCTCCTGGTTGACGTTGTCCCGGGGGTCGACCTTCTGCTTGCCCTCCCTCTAGCGGAAGGGAGGAGCATCTGCGCGCGGCCGCCTCCTCTCGCGGAGGCGCTCCACGAGCTTCTGGATCTCCCGGCACTCACCGGTAGTGTGACTCCTGGTGTTGTGCACGGGGCACGGCTATCTTTGGTCACCACGGCTGGGTGACTGCCGTGGCCTCTTGTCGGGGTGTGGCCCCCGAGCTCCGCTGGGTGCTGCAGTTGCAGCAACGGGAGCTCCGGCTGGCGGCTTGATCTTGCCACCGCCCTTCTTCTTGATCTTCTTGCTGCTCCCATGGGAAGCAGCGCTAGCACCAGGCTGCCCTCCTGCTTCGGAGGCTGGATGTGAATGCCAATTGCGCCCTTCTGCTGCCCTGGCGCACTTGTCTGCCAGGCTGAAGAGCTCCGAGACGTCGCGCACCTCTCTGGTGGCCAACTTCTCGAGCATCTTCTTGTCTCTCACACCCTGTCAGAACGCCACCACCATTGAAGCATTTTGGATGTGT
Organism: Neostapfia colusana; assembly: GCA_030760725.1. Classification (NCBI taxonomy): domain Eukaryota; kingdom Viridiplantae; phylum Streptophyta; class Magnoliopsida; order Poales; family Poaceae; genus Neostapfia; species Neostapfia colusana. Next base: position 104,155,829 of record JASWHV010000004.1, read on the forward strand.
GGGATGGTGTTCCATACCTGGGAGAACCGCTGGATGAAGGAGCGCATCGACTCTCCAGGTTGTTGTCGGATGGTGTGGAGGTCGAGCTCCGTGCCGGGATGGGTGTAGCAGCTGCCGAAGTTCGCAGTGAACTGTCGGCAAAGCTCTCACCAGGAGGTTATGGAACCCTGGGGGAGGTTCATGAGCTAAGACCGGGCCAGGCCGGTCAAGGCGACGGGGAAGTAGTTGGCAATGACGGCCTCATCCCCTCCTGCAGCAAGAATGGCGGTGGAGTAGATCTGCAGGAACTCAGTCGGGTTGACGCTGCCGTCGTACTTCTCTGGCAGGTGTGGCCGGAACTTGTGCTGCCACTTTGCGTAGCGAAGGTGCGGCGCCAAGGCCGCACACCCCGCTCCTGTTGCTGCAGGTCCTGGTGTCGCGAACGTTTGGTCCGCTGTTGGCACGGTGAACCCCGGTATGGGCAAAGCTGCACCATAGACCGGGGGCGCCATTTGCAGGGCATATGGCTGCTGCATATGCTGCGTGGCGTATTCCTGGGGCAGAGATCGCGTGGCGAACGTCTGCGGCCCAGGGTAAGTCGAGGCAGTCGACATGCTGTCACTGACCTCGTGGTTGCGACGCCTTTCTCGTTGTCTGTGACACCCTCATTTCGGGTGTCAGCATATGTTCATGTTTTATGAAGAAAAACATTTTAAGAAAAGTAGGAACAGAGACACGTATCAAAAGGATAGCCAATAAAGCTCTCCGAGAGCACCGAAGGCAACTTCCACGGCCAGCAGATCACGTGGCGTGTTCGGAGCTCATCCCCGAGAAATTCGGGAGAGGTCCGCCGCTAAACTAGCTACGTGGCAGGCTCGGGGGTCACCTCCAAAATTGGAAAGAGGTCCGACCCTGTGGGACACGTGCTGCCGCGGAGCTAGCCTCTGCGGAAGAAGCAAAGGCATTTTTCAGAGGGCACGTGTCATCCTCGGAGCTAGTCCTCGCGGAAATAAGAGGACCAGTCACGCGGGATACGTGTCAATCTCGGAGCTCATCTCAGAGAAGTCCGGATCTATCGAACACGTGTCGCCACCGGAGCTTATCACCAGAAGGTCCGTCGCAGCTAAACACTGTCGACCTCGGGGCATGTCCCTGAGGAAAGGAGAGCGGAAAGACCGGCACCCACACGTGGCGTGCGCGGAGCTCATCTCCGAAGAAGAGGGAGGTCTCGATCGATTGACACGCGGCACAACCGGAGCTCGTCTCTGCGGATGAGGAGATACCAGGCCCGGAGGACACGTGGAGCTTCCGGAGCTCATCATCACGGAGGTAACGAGTTCTAGAGCAGCTGTTACGCGTAAGGACACCGGTACGCAACAGAAACCGATCTAAAATCCACGATGGTTACCGAAGATAAGACGTCAGGATCTAACAAAGATCTGAATAAGACTCTTATTCGGGATCCAATCAAATTAGGACTCTTCTCTTCCCGATTATAAATAGAACCCAAAACCTCTGGCCGGAACCACGAACTCTTCTTTCAACTCCTGAGCCGATGACTTAGAGCCCTAGCCCTAACTCGCCGAGCAAAACATCGCCGAAGCACAACAAGGGAGATCATCGGAGGAGAACCAAGTGGTCTGAGGAGGACCCCGAAGACAAGAAGAGCGTGAGGTAGGACTTCAATACCACCTTACGACATCATTGTGTTCATCTCTTTGCATCTGTTCTTCGATTCCTTTCGAACAGAAGCCTTTTCGTGGGCAGAACACTCGATGATCAGATTGATCTAAAGACAAGATCATCGCCACGTTCATCTTTGATCCGAACACCTCTGACCATGCAAGCCATGCAAGAACAACAGATCAATCTAATAAAACTAATCGTAGGATAGCATGCATGTGCATCATCGCATCTAGTTTAGGGTTTGTGCATGATATTGATTGCTGTGAATTTTGTATGCACGTGAATCCTACATAGCAGGACAAACTCAGGAAGCTGTCTACGACGAGCTGCAGCAACAAGGTTTTGAGAATCAAGAACAACCGGAACCGCAAGAACAAGGCAAGTGCTCCTTGACCATGTTGATCCTATGTTTTGGGTAAAACTATTTTGTTTTGCTAAAAGGTGTGTGTGCTGAGTCAAACATGATGGGAAACCCTTTTATAGGAGTTTACTAGTTTTGGTTGAACCACCCTTGTCGCCTGGGAAGTTATGAGTCGGGTATGGTTTTTGCTTTATGCTTCGCTGAGTCTATGGGATTGTGAAGCGAGATAGATGTGTCTAGCTAACTGCACTCATATTGATAATAAGAAACTGATGTTAACAATGGAAATGGATCGGAGGGAGATCTAGGCAAGCCCGGGTTTGTGAATGAGGTAGCTTGAGATGGTGGTTTACTTGCCATAGATCTAAGGACCGGTTCATGCATGCACATGCCAGGATAACAGTGCCACCACAAGGCCAAGTATGGGTGCGGCTTAGCTGAGTAATTAGGTAAGTTGCTAGGGTGTTATGGACTGTGGAAGGTGCGGGGAATGGGAGTCGAGTGAGGACTGCCCTGGGAACTGCATGGCACAAGAGGGGGCCCGTGGGTGGGAGAATTGGAGATTTTAGCCTGCCGGTGAAACCTTAGTGAGTCCATACATCTAGTAACCCCTTTGTAAAGGCTATTTTGTGATCTCTTGACCATACACCGATGGTTGTGTACTGGTAAAATGGAGGTTCTGCAGTCGCCGATGGGTGACGAAATCACAAACTTGTGGTTTAAGAGGTGCAAACTCTGTAGAGTTACTAAAACTATCATGATAGCCGAGCTACGGTCACGAGCACCTGGCTAAACTGCCATGATTAGATGGGATGGTTACTGGGATGGTTATTGGAATGGTTATTGGGAAGGTTCTTGGTTATGATTATTGGTTATGGTTTGGTTTGGGACTGTTGAGTCCGGGAGATGAGATGGTTGCATGACTGATGGGTCATGACATGAGATTGGTCTCGGTGCGAGACGTGGTTGTTTTATGAGGAGAGATGGTAGCGAATACGAGAGGTATTCGTGAGTATGAATAAAAGATTGGTTAATGTTCGGATGGAACACGGGAAGTGATGGAGGTATGTTGGTAATTTAATACATGTTGGGATTACATTTAAACTTAAGTTGTTGTTTTATCATGGTTTTACAGAACTGCTTTTCTGCAAATAAACCTTTTATGCCTACCTTGTTTAAAGAGCTGCATATCATGTGTTTTTCCCGCACTTGCTGAGTACATCATTGTACTCAAACTTGCATTATTATTTCTTCATCAACAGCAAGAGAAGACTACTATGAAGACCGAATAGAGCATTATGGCGTGTGATCTGTTCTCAACCTTGCCTGTGGAGGGAGTAGAGATGGAGTCACTTCTGCTTAGTTTTGCTTCCGCATTAGTTTTTGCTTCCGCATTTAAATAAGGACTTCCGCTGCATAGAATTAAGATTTCCGCTGTGAGCATGGGTCCAAGACTCATGAGGTGTTGTAATAAACTCTGTTATTCGTGGTAATATATAATCTGAATTCAGTTTGTGGAACGTATGTGTATGTGTGATGAACATCCTGGGCACACATATGCATTAGTTCTCGGTTCCGTGGCTTTCCACAGAATTGAGGGCGTCACAGATTGGTATCAGAGCCATGGGTTGACAGTAGGTTACACGCCTAGGTAGAAAGCCTTAGATAGATAATAGAACTACGGGTTAAACCCCAGGAAGGAGTTACAAGCACCCTAGGGTGAATAGCCTAGATTGGCCTTTAAAACCACCTTGACATAGGAAACCATCCTTGAATAGGAGTTGAGTGGTCCCTTGTGATGATTATTTGTGAATATGTGCTTAGTATGAGTTGTGGGACGTCTCAACAACGTTGCCCATATCAACACGTAAGAAGAAGGAGGTGTGAGATGTTTCGGCACTTGCTCACATCCTCATAAGGGCTAATATATATAGTCCAACTCACCTTGATGCATATAGTTGAAAGGACCTACCTAACTTTCTAACCTTCTATTCTATCTCGTTGTCTCTCACAGATGGTGAGAGGAAACGCCAGCCGAAGGAACGTCCAGGAAGATGACCACGAGGAAGTTCCTGCTAACCCCGGAGCTGGCGAAAACAACCTAGAAAGGTTGATGGCCATGCAAAACCAGCTTATGCAAACCATGATCCAAACTTTGGGTCAGTTGCAGGTCAACCAACACCCCGTTCCGGCACCACCGCTACCACCACCGCCGGCTCATAACAGGTTGGGAGAGTTCATGAGGACTCAGCCACCCACCTTTGCTCAAGCAAGCGACCCCATGGAGGCCGATGATTGGCTGAAATCCATGGAGAAGAAGCTTGCCATTGTTCAGTGCAACGACCGAGAGAAGGTTCTCTTTGCGTCGCACCAACTGATGGGAGCAACTGCTGACTGGTGGGATGCCTTGAGCAACGCCCATGCCGACCCGGAGACAATCACTTGGACTGAGTTCAAGGAAAGTTTCCGCTCCCACTACATCCCTGTTGGCGTAATGATGCTCAAGAGGCAGGAGTTTGAAGGTCTCCGCCAAGGGAAGAAAAGTGTGAATGAGTATCTCAACAAGTTCATACAACTGTCCCGGTATGCCCCCGAAGATGTCAACTCAGATCAGAGGAAGCAGTACCTGTTCATGAGAGGGTTGAACAATGAGATCCAAGTTCAGCTCCTCAACAATGACTACGTAAGTTTCCAGAAGCTAGTTGATAAGGCTATTGTGGTGGAAAACAAGATCCGAGAGATCGAGCGAGAGTGCAAAAGGAAGATTCCATACCAGCCCCAAGGGAGCAATGTACGACCTATGTACATGCCCCCTGCACCGCAGTATGGATCGACCACTCCTACGTACCGCCCTGGTCAGCCACCACAGCAACGGTTCGTTGCACCGGCACCTCGTGTGCCCATGCCTCCTGCGCCCCGGCCAAACAATGGCGCTCCTGTTCAAAACCCCCGCCCCAACGTACCTGCTGCCGTAGGCAACAGGGCATGCTTTGCATGCGGGGAAGTAGGCCACTTCGCTAACCAGTGCCCGAAGAGAGGCCCTGGACAGCAAGGAAACGTGCCCAAGCAGAACCAGCGCCCAAACGGAGGAGACAACCAAGGGAACCGTGGACCGCAGAACTATGCTCGTGGCCACATTAACCATGTCACTGCTGAGGAAGCACAACAGGCTGAGGATGTCGCAATTGGTATGTTCCTTGCCAACTCCAACCCAGCCACCATTTTATTTGATTCCGGAGCATCACATTCCTTCATATCATCCAAATATGTTGCCAAACATCATCTACCCGTATCCCACTTAGAATGTGCTATGATAGTTAATTCTCCCAGAGGAGAAATGAGGACTAGTATAGTATGTCCTAAGGTAAGCCTTAAAATAAGGGGGGTAGACTTCCTTGCCAACCTTATTGTCTTGGACTCCCACAGAATTGACATCATACTCGGAATGGACTGGCTAAGCAAGCACAATGGAGTAATCCAATGCGCTGAGAGAAGCGTGCAGTTGACAAACGAACACGGTGTCCGTGTCGAGTTTGAGTCAGCCCAGAAAGCAACCGAACGGGCGGATTTGAACCATGTTGAAGGAGTAGCATTGGACAACATTCCAGTGGTTCAGGAATTTTCGGACGTGTTCCCGGAAGAACTTCCAGGTATGCCACCTGAGCGGGACATCGAGTTTGCCATAGATTTGGTACCTGGAACTGCACCCATAGCTAAGAGACCATATAGAATGCCCGTCAACGAGTTAGTTGAACTCAAGAAGCAAATTCAAGAACAGTTGGAGAAGGGTTTTATCCATCCAAGTTCGTCACCATGGGGAGCCCCGGTACTTTTCGTGGACAAGAAGGACAGAACCCAAAGAATGTGCGTGGACTACAGGTCTCTCAACGAGGTGACAATCAAGAATAAATACCCTCTGCCCCGTATAGAGGACCTGTTCGATCAAATGAAAGGAGCCCAAGTATTCTCCAAGATTGATCTTCGGTCGGGATATTTCCAGCTGAAGATTAAGCCCTCCGATATACCTAAGACAGCCTTTCGGACACGGTATGGTTCATATGAATATACCGTTATGTCTTTTGGATTGACGAATGCACCCGCATACTTCATGTACCTTATGAACAAGGTTTTCATGGAGTACTTGGACAAGTTCGTCGTGGTTTTCATCGATGACATTATGGTGTATTCAAAAAGTAAGGAGGAGCATGAAGAACATCTGAGATTGACCTTGCAGAAGTTGCGCGAGCATCAGTTGTATGCCAAGCTCAACAAGTGTCAATTTTGGCTAAAGGAAATATCTTTCCTAGGCCACATCATCTCCAAGGAAGGGGTATCGGTTGATTCTGAAAAGGTGAGAGATGTTCTAAAGTGGGACCAACCAAAGAGCGTGAGGGATATTCGAAGTTTCCTTGGGATGGCAGGATACTATCGTCGCTTCATTAAAGACTTCTCTAAGATAGCAAAACCTATGACGGAGTTGCTAATGAAGGGAAAAGTCTTTCAATGGACACAAGCCTGCCAAGAAAGTTTTGAGGAACTCAAGAAAAGGCTAACCACAGCACCAGTTTTGGTAATGCGACATGTAAGCAAGAGCTTTGACATATATTGTGACACATCCAGACAAGGGCTCGGATGTGTGCTCATGCAGGAAGGACAAGTGGTAGCCTATGCCTCACGACAATTAAAGAAGCATGAGCTTAACTATCCTACACATGATTTGGAATTAGCAGCAGTGGTGCATGCATTGAAGATTTGGAGACATTATATCCTTGGTCATCGGTGTGAGATCTATACGGATCATAAAAGCCTAAAGTACATATTTACACAAACGGACTTGAATTTGAGGCAATGTCGATGGTTAGAACTCATCAAGGATTATGATGTGGGAATCAACTACCACCCCGGGAAGGCCAATGTAGTAGCTGACGCATTGAGCAGAAAGGGAGCATGCCACCAACTCACGGTTCGGGAGCTACCACCCGAACTACGTAAGGAGTTCGAATGGTTACACCTCGGATTCTTGAATAACGTGGAGATAATAGAGATCCACTCCACATTGGAGCAAGAAATAAGAAAGGGCCAAGCAATGGACGAGGGGATCAAGGAGATCAAGGAAAGAATCCGACAAGGGGTAGAGAAGGATTTCAAGGAGGATGAAAAGGGTACGCTTTGGCTAGGAAAAAGGATTTGTGTGCCAAACCTAAGACACCTTCGTGACATGATATTAAGGGAGGCACATGATTCACCCTATTCCATACATCCAGGGAGCACCAAAATGTACAAGGACTTGAAAACTTGCTATTGGTGGGATGGTATGAAGAGGGATATAGCCGAATACGTTGCCCTATGCGACACATGCCAACGGGTAAAAGCCGAACATCAAAAACCCGCTGGATTGTTACAACCTTTGAAAATACCTGAATGGAAATGGGAGGACATCAGTATGGACTTCATTGTCGGATTGCCACGAACTCAGTCAGGATACGACTCCATCTGGGTCATTGTGGACCGGTTGACGAAAACCGCCCATTTTCTTCCGGTAAAGACCAGTTACAACGTTACACAGTTGGCAGAATTGTACATGGAGCAGATCGTGTGCCGTCATGGAGTTCCGAAGAGGATAGTCTCAGATCGAGGTTCTCAGTTTACCTCTAGATTCTGGAGGAAGCTGCAGAAAGCCATGGGTACATGACTGGATTTTAGCTCCGCCTATCACCCACAAACAGATGGGCAAACCGAGAGGACGAACCAAATTTTGGAGGACATGCTGAGAGCTTGCGCCTTGAAACGTGGGCGTAGTTGGGATAGGAGTTTACCGTATGCCGAGTTCTCCTATAACAACAGCTATCAAACTAGCTTGAAGATGTCGCCTTTCGAAGCCTTATATGGCAGACGGTGTAGAACGCCGCTGTTCTGGAACGAGACTGGAGAGAACTAGGTGTTTGGACCCGAAGTACTACAAGAGGCTGAAAAACAAGTCCAAACAATACAGGAAAACTTAAAGGCTGCTCAGTCACGACAGAAAGGCTATGCGGACAATAGGCGTAAGAAGTTGACCTTTGAAGTAGGAGACTTCGTATACCTTAAGGTATCGCCTATCCGAGGCCAACGACGTTTTAACGTCAAGGGTAAACTAGCGCCTCGCTACATCGGACCATTTAAGATTTTGGACAAGCGAGGAGAAGTAGCCTATCAACTAGAGCTCCCACACCACCTCTCCGACGTACATGACGTGTTTCATGTATCCCAGCTCAAGAAGTGTTTGAGAGTACCAGAGGAACAAGTGTCAATGAGAGAACTTGAACCTCAAGAGGACCTGACTTACGCAGAACACCGTGTCCGAATCTTGGACGTAAAGGAAAGGGTCACCCGAAACAAAGTGATTCGATGGTGCAAGGTACAATGGAGCCATCACACTGAAGCTGAAGCCACATGGGAGCGTGAAGAGGATATTAAGCCTGAATTCCCCCATCTATTTTCTACTAACGAATCTCGAGGGCAAGATTCAATTTAAGGGGGGTAGATTTGTGACACCCACATTTCGGGTGTCAGCATATGTTCATGTTTTATGAAGAAGAAAAACATTTTAAGAAAAGTAGGAACAGAGACAAGTATCAAAAGGATAGCCAATAAAGCTCTCCGAGAGCACCGAAGGCAACTTCCACGGCCAGCAGATCACGTGGCGTGTTCGGAGCTTATCCCCGAGAAATTCGAGAGAGGTCCGCCGCTAAACTAGCTACGTGGCAGGCTCGGGGGTCACCTCCGCAATTGGAAAGAGGTCCGACCCTGTGGGACACGTGCTGCCGCGGAGCTAGCCTCTGCGGAAGAAGCAAAGACATTTTTCAGAGGGCACGTGTCATCCTCGGAGCTAGTCCTCACGGAAATAAGAGGACCAGTCGCGCGGGATACGTGTCAATCTCGGAGCTCATCTCAGAGAAGTCCGGATCTATCGAACACGTGTCGCCACCGGAGCTTATCACCGGAAGGTCCGCCGCAGCTAAACACGTGTCGACCTCGGGGCATGTCCCTGAGGAAAGGAGAGCGGAAAGACCGGCACCCACACGTGGCGTGCGCTGAGCTCATCTCCGAAGAAGAGGGAGGTCTCGATCGATTGACACGCGGCACAACCGGAGCTCGTCTCTGCGGATGAGGAGATACCAGGCCCGGAGGACACGTGGAGCTTCCGGAGCTCATCATCACGGAGGTAACGAGTTCCGGAGCATCTGTTACGCGTAGGACACCGGTACGCAACAGAAACCGATCTAAAATCCACGATGGTTACCGAAGATAAGACGTCAGGATCTAACAAAGATCTGAATAAGACTCTTATTCGGGATCCAATCAGATTAGGACTCTTCTCTTCCCGATTATAAATAGAACCCAAAACCTCTGGCCGAAACCACGTACTTCTCTTTCAACTCCTGAGCCGACGACTTAGAGCCCTAGCCCTAACTCGCCGAGCAAAACATCGCCGAAGCACAACAAGTGAGATCATCGGAGGAGAACCAAGCGGTCTGAGGAGGACCCCGAAGACAAGAAGAGCGTAAGGTAGGACTTCAACACCACCTTACGACATCATTTTGTTCATCTCTTTGCATCTGTTCTTCGATTCCTTTCGAACAGAAGCCTTTTCGTGGGCAGAACACTCGATGATCAGTTTGATCTAAAGACAAGATCATCGCCACGTTCATCTTTGATCCGAACACCTCTGACCATGCAAGCCATGCAAGAACAACAGATCAATCTAATAAAACTAATCGTAGGATAGCATGCATGTGCATCATCGCATCTAGTTTAGGGTTTGTGCATGATATTGATTGCTGTGAATTTGTATGCACGTGAATTCTACATAGCAGGACAAACTCAGGAAGCTGTCTACGACGAGCTGCAGCAAAAAGGTTTTGAGAATCAAGAACAACCGGAACCGCAAGAACAAGGCAAGTGCTCCTTGACCATGTTGATCCTATGTTTTTGGTAAAACAATTTTGTTTTGTGAAAAGGTGTGTGTGCTGAGTCAAACATGATGGGAAACCCTTTTATAGGAGTTTACTAGTTTTGGTTGAACCACCCTTGTCGCCTGGGAAGTTATGAGTCGGGTATGGTTTTTGCTTTATGCTTCGCTGAGTCTATGGGATTGTGAAGCGAGATAGATGTGTCTAGCTAACTGCACTCATATTGATAATAAGAAACTGATGTTAACAATGGAAATGGATCGGAGGGAGATCTAGGCAAGCCCGGGTTTGTGAGTGAGGTAGCTTGAGATGGTGGTTTACTTGCCATAGATCTAAGGACCGGTTCATGCATGCACATGCCAGGATAACAGTGCCACCACAAGGCCAAGTATGGGTGCGGCTTAGCTGAGTAATTAGGTAAGTTGCTAGGGTGTTATGGACTGTGGAAGGTGCGGGGAATGGGAGTCGAGTGAGGACTGTCCTGGGAACTGCATGGCACAAGAGGGGGCCCGTGGGTGGGAGAATTGAAGATTCTAGCCTGCCGGTGAAACCTTAGTGAGTGCATACATCTAGTAACCCCTTTGTAAAGGCTATTTTGTGATCTCTTGACCATACACCGACGATTGTGTACTGGTAAAATGGAGGTTCTGCAGTCTCCGACGGGTGACAAAATCACAAACTTGTGGGTAAAGAGGTGCAAACTCTGCAGAGTTACTAAAACTATCATGATAGCCGAGCTTACGGTCACGAGCACCTGGCTAAACTGCCATGATTAGATGGGATGGTTACTGGGATGGTTATTGGAATGGTTATTAGGAAGGTTCTTGGTTATGGTTATTGGTTATGGTTTGGTTTGGGACTGTTGAGTCCGGGAGATGAGATGGTTGCATGACTGATGGGTCATGACATGAGATTGGTCTCGGTGCGAGACGTGGTTGTTTTATGAGGAGAGATGGTAGCGAATACGAGGAGGTATTCGTGAGTATGAATAAAAGATTGGTTAATGTTCGGATGGAACACGGGAAGTGATGGAGGTATGTTGGTAATTTAATACATGTTGGGATTACATTTAAACTTAAGTTGTTGTTTTATCATGGTTTTACAGAACTGCTTTTCTGCAAATAAACCTTTTATGCCTACCTTGTTTAAAGAGCTGCATATCATGTGTTTTTCCCGCACTTGCTGAGTACATCATTGTACTCAAACTTGCATTATTATTTCTTCATCAACAGCAAGAGAAGACTACTATGAAGACCGAATAGAGCATTATGGCGTGTGATCTGTTCTCAACCTTGCCTGTGGAGGGAGTAGAGATAGAGTCACTTATGCTTAGTTTTGCTTCCGCATTAGTTTTTGCTTCCGCATTTAAATAAGGACTTCCGCTGCATAGAATTAAGATTTCCGCTGTGAGCATGGGTCCAAGACTCATGAGGTGTTGTAATAAACTCTGTTATTCGTGGTAATATATAATCTGAATTCAGTTTGTGGAACATATGTGTATGTGTGATATACATCCTGGGCACACATATGCATTAGTTCTCGGTTCCGTGGCTTTCCACAGAATTGAGGGTGTCACATCGTCGCTCGATGGTCACGCGGGCATCTTCGCCCAGGTGACGTCGCTCCAGCTCTGACCTCAGGTCCGCCGTTGGGAGCCTGGTAGAGCGGGAGTCAGCCGTCTGCCCGTCAACCGTTGGCGTGCGCGACAGCGACACATCCGGTTGACTGGGGCGTCATCCCCGCCGGAGCGGAGGGTTGACGGCTGCAACGACGATACGGTCAACGTCGTGAATCCACTGCTGGGTAGCCCCCTGGGGAGCGTCCCCAGCAGTTGGATTGTGTAGAAGCGCTCGTGCTGCAGCTAGTGTACCCCCATGGGTGACACTCAGCGCTGCAGCAGATCTTGGGCTTGCTGGAGTCCGCGTTGTTGGAGTTCACTGCGGACTCCCAGCTTGTCCCGACACACTCCACTCTGAGTGTGTCGAGACGTAAGTCTCGCTGGTCATCGTTCACCGGGAACGAGGGCGAGGAGAGATTGCCGCGGACAGAAGCTTGGTCATCTTCGTGAGCGAAGACTCGACGCAGGAGGAAAAAGCCCCCTTCCTGGCGCGCCAAATGTCGAAGCGTTTGCGGTCGACACTTCCCCCGGGCCTGCTCTGGGCAGCCCGTGGAGGTTCTTTTTTGGAGGGGCTAGTCCCCCTGCGTGGGTCTTGCTGGACTGGACGAAGAAAGGAGATGGACACAAGGGTTTTTTACGTGGTTCGGGCCGACGGAGCGTAAAACCCTACGTCCAAGGTGAGCAGAGGTGCTCGTTGTATTGCTTGAGGCTTAGAACCGGAGTTCTAAGCTCGAGGGTGAAGTGCGTATGTCTACTGAGTGCTAGAGAGCTGAACTCGCTGGTGTCTGAACCCTTTGCAACGTTGCCTACCCGAGCCTTTTATAGTCCAAGGCTCGGGCGGCTTACAAAGGGGCCCCGGGACCCGACAGGTGGTCCCGGGGAGATCTCTGCCATCTACCATATCTGCATTAACGCCGGTAGTCGTCTCTGGCGAGGGCTTCTGAGTCTTCGGCCTGCCGCCCTGCCCACGCCGCAAGCTAGGCATAGTGGTTGATGATGGCAGGGGCGGCAGGGGATGTCTTGTCGCTGTGTTTATTGGTGTACGGCCCCTGACATTGCGTGCCTGTCTTCATGTCTTGGGAAGGCGCGTCCTGTCTTGACCGTGACTGGCCACAGTGGCGCCTGGCAGACGTGCGCTGCGTCTCCACATCTTGGGAAGGCGCGGGTCTTGAATACCTTGTACGGACAGGGCATGGTGCGGCTTTACTCCTGCTGCCTACCGCGCTGGGTAGGCAGCGCTGCTTCGCTGCCACGTGGCAGGCCCGGAGCTCTCCTCTGAGGAGAGGGAGGTCCGGCCCCACTGGACACATGGAGCCTTCGGAGCTCTCCATGCGGAGGGGGGAGGTCCGGCTCTGCTGGCCATGTGGCAGGCCCGGAGCTCTCCTCTGAGGAGAGGGAGGTCCGGCCCTGCTGGACACGTCGAGCCTTCGGAGCTCTCCCCTCGGAGGGGGGAGGTCCGGCTCTGCTGGCCACGTGGCGGGCCCGGAGCTCTCCTCTAAGGGGAGGGAGGTCCGGCCCCGCTGGACACGTGGAGCCTTCGGAGCTCTCCTCACGGAGAGGGAAGGTCCGGCTCAGGTGCCCTCAGAGTTCGCCCCTACGGAGGGGACGAAGTCCTTAGACAATTTTGGCCTGTGCATGGGGGTACCCGGTATTGAGGGTACCGATAGGATCAATCAAAACTTCTAACTTCTACTCTACTCAACTCTCTCTCACAGATGGTGAGGGAAAACGCCAGTCGTCAAAGGAGGAACGTTCGTGGCAACCATGAACCCCAAGAGGATGGCAACGTTGAGTTTCCTGAAAATCCTAACCCCGGGGCTGGTGAAAACAACCTTGAACGGTTCATGGCTATGTAGAACCAGCTCATGCAAACTATGATCCAAACTTTGGGTCAGCTGCAAGCCAACAACAACCACAATCCTAACCCTATTCCTGCACCACCACCACCACCGCCACCACCGCCGGCTCACAACGGACTGGGAGAGTTCATGTGACACCCTCATTTCGGGTGTCAGCATATGTTCATGTTTTATGAAGAAGAAAAACATTTTAAGAAAAGTAGGAACAGAGACAAGTATCAAAAGGAGAGCCAATAAAGCTCTCCGAGAGCACCGAAGGCAACTTCCACGGCCAGCAGACCACGTGGCGTGTTCGGAGCTCATCCCCGAGAAATTTGGGAGAGGTCCACCACTAAACTAGCTACGTGGCAGGCTCAGGGGTCACCTCCGCAATTGGAAAGAGGTCCGACCCTGTGGGACACGTGCTGCCGCGGAGCTAGCCTCTGCGGAAGAAGCAAAGGCATTTTTCAGAGGGCACGTGTCATCCTCGGAGCTAGTCCTCGCAGAAATAAGAGGACCAGTCGCGCGGGATACGTGTCAATCTCGGAGCTCCTCTCAGAGAAGTCCGGATCTATCGAACACGTGTCGCCACCGGAGCTTATCTCCGGAAGGTCCATCGCAGCTAAACACGTGTCGACCTCGGGGCATGTCCCTGGGGAAAGGAGAGTGGAAAGACCGGCACCCACACGTGGCATGCGCGGAGCTCACCTCCGAAGAAGAGGGAGGTCTCGATCGATTGACACACGGCACAACCGCAGATCGTCTCTGCAGATGAGGAGATACCAGGCCCGGAGGACACGTGGAGCTTCCGGAGCTCATCATCACGGAGGTAACGAGTTCTGGAGCAGCTGTTACGCGTAAGGACACCGGTAAGCAACAGAAACCGATCTAAAATCCACGATGGTTACCGAAGATAAGACGTCAGGATCTAACAAAGATCTGAATAAGACTCTTATTCAGGATCCAATCAGATTAGGACTCTTCTATTCCCGATTATAAATAGAACCCAAAACCTCTGGCCGAAACCACGAACTTCTCTTTCAACTCCTGAGCCGACGACTTAGAGCCCTAGCCCTAACTCGCCGAGCAAAACATCGCCGAAGCACAACAAGGGAGATCATCGGAGGAGAACCAAGCGGTCTGAGGAGGACCCCGAGGACAAGAAGAGCGTGAGGTAGGACTTCAATACCACCTTACGACATCATTGTGTTCATCTCTTTGCATCTGTTCTTCGATTCCTTTCGAACAGAAGCCTTTTCGTGGGCAGAACACTCGATGATCAGTTTGATCTAAAGACAAGATCATCGCCACATTCATCTTTGATCCGAACACCTCTTACCATGCAAGCCATGCAAGAACAACAGATCAATCTAATAAAACTAATCGTAGGATAGCATGCATGTGCATCATCGCATCTAGTTTAGGGTTTGTGCATGATATTGATTGCTGTGAATTTTGTATGCACGTGAATCCTACATAGCAGGACAAACTCAGGAAGCTGTCTACGACGAGCTGCAGCAACAAGGTTTTGAGAATCAAGAACAACCGGAACCGCAAGAACAAGGCAAGTGCTCCTTGACCATGTTGATCCTATGTTTTGGGTAAAACTATTTTGTTTTGCTAAAAGGTGTGTGTGCTGAGTCAAACATGATGGGAAACCCTTTTATAGGAGTTTACTAGTTTTTGTTAAACCACCCTTGTCGCATGGGAAGTTATGAGTCGGGTATGGTTTTGCTTTATGCTTCGCTGAGTCTATGGGATTGGGAAGCGAGATAGATGTGTCTAGCTAACTGCACTCGTATTGATAATGAGAAACTGATGTTAACAATGGATATGGATCGGAGGGAGATCTAGGCAAGCCCGGGTTTGTGAATGAGGTAGCTTGAGATGGTGGTTTACTTGCCATAGATCTAAGGACCGGTTCATGCATGCACATGCCAGGATAACAGTGCCACCACAAGGCCAAGTATGGGTGCGGCTTAGCTGAGTAATTAGTAAGTTGCTAGGGTGTTATGGACTGTGGAAGGTGCGGGGAATGGGAGTCGAGTCAGGACTGCCCTGGGAACTGCATGGCACAAGAGGGGGCCCATGGGTGGGACAATTGGAGATTCTAGCCTGCCGGTGAAACCTTAGTGAGTCCATACATCTAGTAACCCCTTTGTAAAGGCTATTTTGTGATCTCTTGACCATACACCGACGGTTGTGTACTGGTAAAATGGAGGTTCTGCAGTCGCCGACAGGTGACGAAATCACAAACTTGTGGGTAAAGAGGTGCAAACTCGGCAGAGTTACTAAAACTATCATGATAGCCGAGCTTACGGTCACGAGCACCTGGCTAAACTGCCATGATTAGATGGGATGGTTACTTGGATGGTTACTGGGATGGTTATTGGAATGGTTATTGGGAAGGTTCTTGGTTATGGTTTGGTTTGGGACTGTTGAGTCCGGGAGATGAGATGGTTGCATGACTGATGGGTCATGACATGAGCTTGGTCTCGGTGCGAGACGTGGTTGTTTTATGAGGAGAGATGGTAGCGAATACGAGGAGGTATTCGTGAGTATGAATAAAAGATTGGTTAATGTTCGGATGGAACACGGGAAGTGATGGAGGTATGTTGGTAATTTAATACATGTTGGGATTACATTTAAATTTAAGTTGTTGTTTTATCATGGTTTTACAGAACTGCTTCTCTGCAAATAAACCTTTTATGCCTACCTTGTTTAATGAGCTGCATATCATGTGTTTTCCCGCACTTTCTGAGTACATCATTGTACTCAAACTTGCATTATTATTTCTTCATCAACAGCAAGAGAAGACTACTATGAAGACCGAGTAGAGCATTATGGCGTGTGATCTGTTCTCAACCTTGCCTGTGGAGGGAGTAGAGATGGAGTCACTTCTGCTTAGTTTTGCTTCCGCATTAGTTTTTGCTTCCGCATTTAAATAAGGACTTCCGCTGCTTAGAATTTAGATTTCCGCTGTGAGCATGGGTCCAAGACTCATGAGGTGTTGTAATAAACTCTGTTATTCGCGGTAATATATAATCTGAATTCAGTTTGTGGAACGTATGTGTGTGTGTGACGAACATCCTGGGCACACATATGCATTAGTTCTCGGTTCCATGGCTTTCCACAGAATTGAGGGCGTCACAGATTGGTATCAGAGCCACGGGTTAACAGTAGGTTACACGCCTAGATAGAAACCTTAGATTGATATTAGAGCCACGGGTTAACAGCAAGTTACACCCCTAAATGGAAGTCACAGGTAGCTAAGCCTCGCTGATCAAAGGAAGCATCCTAGGGTGAATTGCTTAGACTGGCCTTGAAACCACCTTGACATAGGAAGCCATCCTTGAATAGGAGTTGTGTGGGCCCTTGTGATGATTAATTGTGAATATGTGTTTAAGTATGAGTTGTGGAACGTCTCAAAAACGTTGTCCAAATCCATACGTAAGAAGAAAGAGGTGTGAAATGCTTTGGCACTTGATCACATCCTCATAAGGACTAATATATATAGTCCAACTCAC
Source organism: Neostapfia colusana (assembly GCA_030760725.1). Taxonomy (NCBI): domain Eukaryota; kingdom Viridiplantae; phylum Streptophyta; class Magnoliopsida; order Poales; family Poaceae; genus Neostapfia; species Neostapfia colusana. Next base: position 104,172,790 of record JASWHV010000004.1, read on the forward strand.
CTTGATGCATATAGATGAAGGGACCTAGCTTCTAACCTTCTATTCTGTTTCGTTCTCTCTCGCAGATGGTGAGAGGCGCCGGCCGAAGGAACGTCCAGGAAGATGACCACGAGGAAGTTCCTGCTAACCCCGGAGCTGGTGTAACACCCCAAAATTTTGATTCAAAACCCTAAATCATGTTAAGAGGGGGATTTAAAAATTTTTGGACCTGTTGCATGTTTTGCAAAAATTCAAATTCAAACTGGAATTCAAATTAAACTCAAATCAGAAAAGAAATAGAAAAAGAAAAAGAGAAAACAGAAAAAACCGGCCAGTGGGCCGAAACCGACCAGCCGGCCCAGCCAGCGCCCGCGCCAGCCCGCAGCCGCGCGCGCTGCTGCCTCACACTGACAGGCGGGGCCCACCCGATCGTCGTCTACCTCGCGCCAGCGCCGGACTCCCTCGCGCCCGAATCAAAACCGATCGGGATTTCGGCGCATCCCCGTTGAATTCTGTTCGTAGCGGACATGATCTAAACCACCCCGCCGCCCTCCACCGTCTATAAAAACCCCGGCCTCGTTCTGTTTTTCCCACGCGATCCGCCGATTTTCCTCCAGTGAGAACCGAGACTTCTCCGGCGAATTCTGGCCGATCTAAGCTCGGAAATTCCGATCTAACTCGCTGGTCTTGATCCACCGCCTCCGGGGAACATTGCAGGTGCAGAAAACTCGGTGACTTGCAGTGTAAACACAGCGCCGACGAGCTTCGCCGTGGTTTCGCCTCGGAACTCGTCGCCGATCACTTTCCAGGACCTCCGAGCTCAAGAAAACCCCCGAGGTGAGATCCCCGACCTCCCCTCTACCGATCTATGCCATAAAATCATAGTTCTAGGAAGAATTCTCGAAGATCCGAAAGTCTCCGGCGAGATCGCCGCTTCCCGCCACCGGCAGCGCCGCCCGCGCTCGATCAGAGCGACGTGGCCGCTTGTGCGCCGGTTATTTTAAATCGCACGGTAGGGTTTAAACCCCCGCGTACCGGTTCGATGTTATAATCTCGGCCGTCGGTTTAAAATCGGACGGTCCACGTCAGCCCCACGTTATAAAGACTGGAAATCTTACGTGCTACCCCCTGGGGTTCTCGGGAAATAAGAGCTAGCCCCGGAAACTTCTGATCTAGCCCCTGGAACTCCAGAAAATCATGTAAATTCATTTAAAAATCAGTTTTAACCCCAGGACTTAATAAAAATTAGGAAAAACACCTCTGATAAGTGTAGCTAGACCCCTGGGAATTCTGAAAATAATATTATAGACCCTGTAGTGGGGTAAGTTTAACTTTTTAGCCCTGTTTAGTATTTAATTTAGGAAATTAAATATGTGGCTAGTGTTTAAAAATTAAAAAGTGGGACAAACATATTGTCATAATTAAATTAAAAACTTTCTCAGTATTTAGAAAACTTTGGAGATAAAAAAACATATTTTGGGCTGAGTTGAATCTGTTTAATTTATTATTTGACACGACCCCATTGGTCCTGTCGAGCCAGGATCACGCTGAGGGGTGCTGCGTTGCACAGCACCGTATAACACACGTCAAAGGTGCAAAGCGGAAGCGGAAGTTTTATTACATAAACAGGTTTATGAACATGTTTACATCAAAATAAGTTCAGTCTACACTCACGGGCGTAGACTAAGCATCAAGTGCACGTTCAGCTGGTGGTGGCTCTGGATCTACCACCTCTTCTCCCATTCCGGGTTCTCCCATTGCTGGAAGACCCAAGACCACCGGTATGCCTAACACCGGGGGCACGAGGTCCTGCAATGCATGCACCTCGTCCATAGCCTGGTTGTAGTCCTCTTCCCAGCCTTGTCCTTCCTCAATAGCGTCGTCCCGCTCTTGAGCAAGGTCCTCATTCTGCTGGGTTAGGGTCTGCACCAGCTCTTGCAACGCCGCGATGTCAACACGGCTCTTCTTCTTTGCCTTCTTCAGACGACGCAACTGATTGTGTTGTTCATTCAGTCGCTTGATCGTCGGAAGGAGCACATTGCGGAGTGCGCTGTGAGCACCCTCGAAATGATCTCCACGGCTTGTGCTCTCCTTGAGCTTGGTGGCGAGATGCTCCGTATGAACAGCTTGGCTGTCCATCACAGCGTTTCCCGCCCTCATTTGGAGGCTGAGGTGTGCCTCCGCGGGGTTGTACCTTGGGCAACTCGGGTCTGTTGCCTCCAGGTACCTTTCTTCCCACACATGCTGCGCTCGCCCCTCCACCGGAACGAGTGCGTATGGTGTGCCTTCCATAGCCTGCACGTGTAGCTGGCAGAAACGTGACATAGTGTCAAGGGCTGCCACTTGCCACATCCCTTCCGGTTGTCTTCCTCTCACCGTGACGGTGAATGGCACCCAACCGGGTGGCGTAGGTCCTGCGGAAACCTCGACATGGATCGTCCACGTCTTGTTCCCCTCTTCGCCTTCTTCCTTGGCGAAGTATTGCGGCATCTGGTTGTACCCGAAATATTGGAGCATTTGCCACAATGCTTCCGGGTAGCCGCTACGGTCAGAGCAGTGGGAAACTACCCACCCGTTCTCCAACCGTTTATCTGCTGCCATCTGTAAAAATATATTTGAGAATATGTCAAATATTTCTTTGAATGGTAAACCATTGAGTTATAACATAAGATATGTCCTTGAACTCATAACACTTGGAAACATAGTTCAAATTTTTAAACAAATTTGACTGATGATCTGCTGTTCCCATGACAGCCTTGACCAGTTTCCATTTCAACCTGATTTAGGCCATGTCAACAGCAAAACTAATTCTGGAGCTCAACATCAAAGTTAAAGCTAACTTCAATAGCTTTCCAGAAAGTGTTTGCTTGGCCTAAGATCTGTCCTGGTTCAAAAATTATGAGATGTCAAAGTTAACAGAATTTCTGGAAATAATTGGACAGCACCTCCCTGCCTTAGGTACTGATTTGATCCAAGAATCCCAGTTAATTCTGTTCCTAATCTGACAAAACTTTCTGTCACAAAGTTGTAACCCATCTCATAAGATTTCCAGAACTACCTCATTTTCTATTTTTGGATTTTTATGCAGGAAGTTATGCTTAATTTACAGAGAGTTTACAGAGAGTCTTTGCTCTGTCCTGTTTTCTGGACAGTTTCAACTCTACTGCATTTTTCGAGTGGTTTAAGGGATGAAACACCTCTGGAACTCAACAGAAAAGTTGTAAAGCTCCTCCAAAGCTTTCCAGAAATGTATCATACGACCCCAACCTCGAAAGAACTCAACCTCTAACCTCTGATTAACCTCAGCCTTGATTCAGCTGGAAACAGAGTGCTCTGTCCTTAACATCCTATAAGTTGAAAACTTATTAGCTTTGAATATCCTGTTCAAGGGAAGGAGTTACATCAAGTTTTACTACTTTGGATCAAAACCTTCAAGTTTTTAAATGAAGTTGTTCATTTAGTTGGATGTGACGTCGATGCGTCACCAGATTATGTCGGTACTACGTCCTCACAAAGGAAAAACCTATACCGGACTTAGCCGGCTTCGTTAGTTCAGTGGCACTACTCGTCACTCGCACACGGATGCTACACGTCTACCGTTTCGTGGTAAGGCTACCTGCAGAAACTCAAACAATCATCAGACTCGGCTGCACACCGAGCCCGGAATCCATACAGTTGGTACACCCGGCCGTCATCACTCGCCCGGATGTTCTCAAGCCAAACACGCCTTGAGTTACGTGTTCACGTTTCAGACCACGTGACGGGGTCTCCCATGTTGCACCACGCACGCCAGGGACAGACGTTGCTTGAATACCCCAAACGACATGAAGAGTCGTAGAGGATACTAAAGCGGGTCGGGTTACCTGCCACCCGTGGGGCTCCACCCTTCAGCTTGTGCGCACTGGTGGACAGCGCTTACGTGCACCCCCCAAGACATGAACGTCCCGAGATGCACGATTTTCCGACATAACAAATAGGTTAATAAGCCACTTTCTATATACTAATAACATCCTTATACGGGCTACTAACTCGTTCCTCACTGGATTTTTGAAAAAGAAGACCTTTGTACTGTGTTAAACCTCAAGCGAGCTCTGATACCAACGCTGACACGACCCCATTGGTCCTGTCGAGCCAGGATCACGCTGAGGGGTGCTGCGTTGCACAGCACCGTATAACACACGTCAAAGGTGCAAAGCGGAAGCGGAAGTTTTATTACATAAACAGGTTTATGAACATGTTTACATCAAAATAAGTTCAGTCTACACTCACGGGCGTAGACTAATCATCAAGTGCACGTTCAGCCCTCGAACGTGTCCTTGCTAGCACACACGCACACTAACTCTGCGGCGTGCACGACTCCCACTCGACGGGGTTCCCCTCCTGGGGTTCCGTCTCCTCTTCGGGAGTCCCTTCCTCATAGAACCCTGCAAAAGCTTCAAACACAAGCAGTGAGCACGAAGGCTTAGCAAGTCTGACCCGTCTCACCTAAACATGGAACTTCTACATGAGGGTAATGGGTTGCATGAGGTAAAAATCATTTGCAAGGACTCGCCTAATTAGTAGAACCTTACTTTCAAGTTTTAGCAGCAGGTTGTGGAGAACCTTACGCTAAGGCACATGAGAGAGCCGCAATCAAACGAGAAACGCATTTCTCTCATGTACGTTGCCCAAAGTTGAAAAGAACTTTAGTTAGCACTAAGCTACAGCATATCATTAACAATCAATGTTCAGCTTTCAATCAGCAACATTTTAACATGTAACTAGCCTGTTCTTTCTACGTCACGGTACAGTGAACAAGTGGTACTCACTGACCGCGAGGGACGGCGATTATAATCGATTTACACCTGCAGGGTTACCCGAACAACCCGTCACGTACGCCCGTACTCGATGTTGCCTACAACAACCATCACGGACGCCGTACGCGACTACCTTTCACCCGTTAGCCAAATATTGAACCGGTCCCATCGTCCCGAGCAAGAGGTCCCTGCACGCGCATCTCCGTGCCGCCAGCCGATTTACACCTCGAGCTCTCAACCTACCCTCTGAACGACGGGCAATGCCTCAATGCCCAGCTACCCGAGTTACATCAGTTTCCCGGTTCCCATATAGCCGGTAGGTCTTCGGTACTATTCTAGCTTGTTCAACAGGCCCGCACACGGCTCGGTCCTCAATCGACACGAGCGGAGCTACAGCACACAGGCCCCAAAGTCCTGCTGCCCTTACTCTCCGCTCGGTCTCATTTTCTTGCCATGTGTATCATGTGCTATCTCTACCCGAGCAATGTGCCTCTAGCCTATTCTCGCGAGTAGTTCCAACTACTCGACTTGTACCGAATCCTACTCTATCCTAGCAATGCAGTGGCTAACGGGGTTTGCAATCCTAACCCCAACCCATGGTTTTCTTGGCTGTACAGTTGGGTTTCCAATCAAGACTCTAATGCAAAGAACAATATTCAAAGATGTGCTCAAAACAATAAATATTTGTAAAAAGGTTAATGCAAACCGGAGCTTGCCTTGCTGCTCTTGGTCGTAGGCTAGCTGTTCCTCCGGAGTAACGAAGTCTAGGACTTCGGGTTCCTCCTCGACCTTAGCGACTACATGATAGAAGCAATACATGTATTAATTTAATGCATTTGTATTAAGTTTGAAGTTGTGAAGTCTATAACCTTTGCTAGATAGACCTAATGACTGTGAAACTTTTACTGTGGCTTGGTTACAACCTAAACAAAGACTTGGTCAAGTTTTAGTTGCAGCAAAGCTCATTTGAGCCCTCCACAAATAATTATGTCCTTGACCTTAATTGGAACTCTTAGGGTGTTCTAGTAATTTTCATGAAACAAACTATGACTTTCTGAAAACTAGATTTTCAGAGGGTGCTAATGGATTTGGTCTCACTTAATTTGGAAGTCTCTAACTAAAGATATGAGCTAAACAATTTCAGAGAAAATTCTGAAAATGTTTCTGAACATTTTCTATTTTCTTTGGAACAGTTTCACTAATCACACCATTAGGTGGATTAAATGAGCTCAAATGGATCTGAAATTTTTATGGTAGTTCAAGGATATTTTGGTGAACATCTCAGCAAAATTTCAGGATTTTCCTCCAAAGGATTCTCCAGTTAAAATTCCTAACAGTTTAAAATTTGAGGAATTAATTCTGGAGAAATAAAAAATTTCATGGAGTGCAACTTGATTTTCTGTAAAGTACTCAGAGAGCTGAATCCAGCAAAATTTGGTTCACTCAATTTGGAGCTTTCTAGCCAGAGTTATAAGGATTTGAAGTTTGAACTAAAACTGAAATTCGGGGAAAAGTTTAAACTCTGGCTTGTGGGCCCCGCACACAGTGCGTCGTCTCCCTCCTCGCGCCAACTGCGCGGCGGCGGCGTTCTCCGGCGACCCTCGCCGGAACTGAGTTCCCGGCCAACTCCCGGCCCGAAACTTGCCGCCTGCCCCTTTACTGACCCCCTGGACTCGATGGTAGGGTCGCTGGCCGCTGGCGATGACCGGAAACCCGTGCGCACCGGTGACAGCACCTGCTAGGGTTCCGGTGAGGTCGGTACCGCTCTCCCGTGCACCAAATCGACCGGAAATCGATCGGAGAGCATCAGTAGGGCATGGGAAACACGAACCAGGGCTGGGTGGAAGCTAGAAATACCGGCAACTAGGCTCTCGACGGTGAGCCGAGGTGTTCAGCCATGGCGGCGGGGAAAACAGCCATATCATGGCCGATTCTCGATGGTTTTCTCTAATTCCAGTTCGAGCGTGGGCGCTATCGTGCGTAGAAGCTACTAGGTAACGAGCTCGCCCAACCTTCGTGCATAGAGCACGAATTTCACCCGAAGGTGAGCTCGGTTCTTATGAACTGATCAAGAGTAAATTTGGAAATTCTCGGCCGAGGGTTGATCAATCGCCAAACGGCTTTCGGCTACTCCATCTACATACAATCACGCACCTTTCTTGTGTAGAGAAGAGGACGTGACAACGGCTGTGCCGTGCTGTCCACGGGAGCCCGATCGGCGGCGATGCTCGGCTCGCCGGAGAAACGGCTCGTACAGCTCGAGGAAGCTTGCTCACTGGCCAACACGGAGTGTGGGAGGTTGCTCACGATCCCTTGGTGCCGTTTTGCTGTGGAGGAGGCTGTGCTTTGCGAGCGATCGGCTTGATCAAGCGGGAGCTCGAGCGGTGGCGATGGCAGTGGAAAAACAGGTCGTGCACGTCGGCAGCTCGGGGAATGGCGACTGAAGCACGCCGGGGAGGGAATAAATAGCCCGGCGGCTGGCCTCCAGCTTGGGGCGCGCAGCAGGAGCTGGCGCCGGCTGCCCCCCTTCGGTGGCGCGCGCACACAGCAGCCGGGAACCGACTGAACTGTGTTTCAGTCGGTTTGTATTGAGGCAGAGGCTGACATGTGGGTCCCACCCCTCCTTTTAACCTCTGAAATTTACTCCTAACAGCTGTGGTAAACAGTGAACCCTATACTACCCTTGGCAATTCAAATTATTCACCCATGAGCCATTTGAATTGATCAAAGTTCAAATGAGGTTTGGTTTGAATGAATTTCAGCACAAGTTCAGTTTGAAATTCAAATAAAGTTTGAATTTCTCCCCCTTAGCTCATGTCAAGATCAACCCCAAATGGAGTGAAAATTGGTGTGTGAGCTCACAAAAATGTGCTGAGTAAGAATATGCCTTCCACTTTCAAATTCATGGTATACAAACAGTTTGAATTTGAATATGTTTTCAAACTGCCCCCTTCCTATCTATACCCAAGATGACCTCAAAAAGGTTTTGAATTTGGGTGAAACTTGGCATGGACATCCTTAGCAAAGTGTAGGAGTTTTTCCTATGTCCAGCCCATCTATATCACATGTGGGAAATACCACTTTTGCAATGTGTAAGTTTGTTCCCTAATGAGCATGTTGATAATTGTTACTTGCTCTTCATTTGTGTTCATCATTCTTCCTCAAATGAGGTGTGTGGTGTGGGGATGAACACTACAAATGGGTGTAAAAAACTGAGGCCCTTACATTCCTCCCCCCTTAAAAGAATCTCGTCCCGAGATTATAAGGTGAAAATGAGAGAGAGGACGGTGGAAAATTACCGGATATGCGACGTGAGAAAGTCGGGGTAGTTAGTGCGAAGGAATTCTTCGCTCTCCCATGTCGCTTCGTCCATGGAGTGATTACTCCACAGAACCTTGTAGAACCACAACGTACGGTTGCGTGTGGTTCGGGCCTTCTCATCAATAATCTGCACCGGTTCCTCCCGATAGGTGAGATCCGGTTGCAGTTCTTCAATGTCTTCCAGCTGAACGGTAGTTGATAGCTTGAGACACTTCCTCAGCTGGGAAACGTGAAAGACGTCGTGCACACCGGAAAGTGCTTCTGGTAATTTCAGCCGGTATGCTACCGATCCACATCTTTCGGTAATCTGGAATGGACCGATGAATCGGGGTGCCAACTTTCCTCTCACCCCAAATCTGTTTACGCCCTTCATTGGAGACACTCGTAGGTATACGTGATCTCCAACTTCGAATTGTAATGGGCGCCTTCTCCGGTCCGCATACTGTTTCTGTCGGGATTGAGCGGCTCTTAGGTTCGCTTGAATCCGTCGAACCTTTTCTTCCGCGTCGTTGACAAGGTCAATCCCGAAGGTAACCCTCTCGCCAGACTCACACCAATTCAATGGTGTGCGGCATTTTCTTCCGTATAGCGCCTCGTAGGGCGCCATCCTGATGCTGGCTTGGTACCCATTGTTATACGAGAACTCGGCTAACGGCAAGTGATCATCCCAATTCTTGCCGTGGTCGATAGCGCAAGCTCGTAGCATGTCTTCTAGGATTTGATTTACCCGCTCAGTTTGCCCATCCGTCTGCGGGTGGTAGGCTGAACTACGGATCAGCTTCGTCCCCAAGGCAGCGTGTAGCTGCTCCCAAAAACGGGACACAAATAAAGTGCCCCGGTCCGATATGATGGTACGGGGTACGCCGTATAAGCATAGGATCCGTGAGATGTACAGTTCAGCGTACTTCTTGGCGTTGTAGTTGGTGTTGACCGGAATGAAATGGGCAACTTTGGTGAGTCGATCGACGATCACCCACACAGAATCGTGTTTCTGTGAGGTGGTGGGTAAACCGACGACGAAATCCATGCTCACGTCCTCCCACTTCCAGGCAGGAATGCCCAGTGGTTGCAGCAGTCCCGGTTTCCGCATGTGGTCTGCCTTCACCCTTCGACATGTATCACACTCGGACACGTATTTTGCCGTCTCTCGCTTCATCCGTGTCCACCAAAACTTTCTTCTGAGTTCTTGATACATTTTGTTGCTGCCGGGGTGAATAGAAAACTTTGATAAGTGAGCCTCATCAAAGATTTTCTTCCGTAACTCCGGGTTTCGGGGTACGACGATCCGGTTCTTGAACCATAGGATGCCGTCTCCGTCCTTCCGGAAACATTTCAACTCCCCACTGTCTACTCGTCTCCGCAAATGTGACATGCCCTTGTCATTCTTCTGGGCTTCCGTTATCTCTTCACGGATGGTGGGGATCAAAGATAGGTTGTAGAGAGCTCCGTGTGGAATCACATGGAGTGGTGGTTCGCTCTCTTCCAATGGTGTGATGGTCAGATTATTGACGTGTGACTTGCGGCTCAGCGCATCTGCCACAACGTTTGCCTTGCCCGGATGATAATGGATCTCTATCTCGTAATCCTTTATCAGTTCTAACCATCTTCGTTGCCTCATGTTCAGCTCCTTCTGAGTGAATATGTACTTGAGGCTTTTGTGGTCGGTATATAAATGTACGAGGTTACCGAGTAGGTAGTGCCTCCACATCTTCAGTGCAAGTACCACGGCAGCGAGCTCCAAGTCGTGAGTTGGATAATTTTGCTCATGGTTCCTAAGCTGCCGTGATCCATACGCGACCACTCTTCGGTCTTGCATCAGCACACATCCGAGCCCAATGCCGGATGCATCGCAGTACACATCGAACGGTTTTGTTGTGTCTGGCTGCGCCAAAACCGGTGCTGACGTCAGGTGCTTGACTAAAGCCTTGAATGCTGCTTCACATGCTGGACTCCAAACATATTTGGTAGCCTTCTTCAGCAGCTCTGTCATTGGCTTGGCAATCTTCGAGAAGTTCGGAATGAACCTCCGATAATATCCCGCGAGTCCGAGGAAACTCCGTACCTCATGAACAGTTCTCGGGGATTTCCAATTCAGCACTTGCGTGATCTTGCTCGGGTCCACAGCGATACCCTCCGCTGAGATGATATGCCCGAGGAAAGGCACTTGCGATATCCAGAACTCGCATTTGCTGAATTTTGCGTATAACTTGTGATCCCGCAGCCGTTGCAAGACTATACGCAGATGTTTCTTGTGATCTTCCTCCGACTTGGAGTATACTAGGATGTCGTCGATGAAGACCACCACAAACTTGTCCAGCTCCGGCATGAACACCGAGTTCATTAAGTACATGAAGTGAGATGGAGCATTGGTGAGGCCAAAGGACATGACCAGGTACTCATAAAGTCCATACCTTGTCGAGAAAGCTGTCTTGGGAATGTCCTCCGCCCTTATCTTAATCTGATGGTACCCGGATCTTAAATCCATCTTGGAAAAGATCTTTGCTTCGACCAACTGATCAAACAACATGTCGATCCGTGGCAATGGGTACTTGTTCTTGATGGTTACGGCATTTAATGGACGGTAGTCCATGCAAAGCCGCAGCGTCTCATCCTTCTTTTTGACAAATAATGCCGAACAGCCCCATGGGGAGGAGCTCGGCCTAATAAAACCCTTCTCCAGAAGGTCCGTGAGCTGAGTCTTCAGTTCAGCCAACTCCTTGGGCGCCATCTTGTACGGCCTTCGGGATATTGGCATGGTTCCCGGTGCAAGTTCAATCTTGAACTCCACCTCTCTATCGGGTGGCATCCCCGGCAAATCGTCCGGGAATACATCCGGGAACTCTCGGACCACTGGAATGTCTTCCAATCTGATGGTTGTGGCTTGATAGACACTTGGAAGTTTTATTCCTGGACTGTCCAGAAATAAGGAGTGAGAACCGTGCACCTCTGAGTTTAAGTGCACGACTCGAAGGACGGTGTCTAAAACAGCGCCGTGGAGGGTTAACCACGACATCCCTAGGATGACATCGACCTTCTGCCCCTCTAAGATAATGAGAGACGTGGGGTACACTCTACCCGCTAAGCATAATGGTGCTTTGGAGACCATTACGCTTGCTGAAATCTTCCCACCCGGTGAACAAATTAAATATGGACTATCGGTGGGTAGTATTGGCAAGCTGTGTTTAGCAATGAAAGCTTGGCTAATAAAATTATGCGTGGCGCCTGAATCAAATAGCACTATAGCGGGATGCTGGTGGAGTTGGAACATACCCGCAAGGATTGGCTCGCCCTCCGGCACGTCCTCAATGGCAAGCTGGTGGACAGTACCGGGCCTAGGGTTCGCCCGCCGCGCATTAGTAGGGTTCCAGGGTTGATTCCTCCCCGGAAACTGTGGTGCCACTCCGCCGCCTTGCCTCTCCGGGCAACTGCTCGCGAAGTGTCCTGGACGACCACACTTGTAACATGTGGCCGCTGCTGGTGGAGTACTGGGTGGACGAAAGCCCGGCATGCGTTGCGGAGGTGCAAACGCACGCGGCATCACCCGCTGCTGCTGCTGTTGTTGCGGTGGTGCTGGCAGTGCCGGCCGGAACGCCGGTGAAGAATACGGCCGACCGCGGAACGGCATCGACCGCTGTGGTGGTTGCCAGCGTGGGCCTGATGGTGGGCGATTCACCATCCGAAACTTCTGAGAAGGACCACCTCCTTCTCCGCTGCTCTGCGGCGCGCTTCGCTTTCGCTCTGCCGCCGCCAACTCCTTGCCGGAGTCCTCCTGAACAATCGCAGCATCAATTATGTCGTTGAGGCTGCCGCGATTGAACATCGCCAGCTTGTCCTTCAGGAGCGGGTTAAGCCCCTGGTAAAAATGGTCCCGCCGCTTCTCGTCCGTATCTGCATGATACGACGCGTAGAGCGCGAGATCGTTAAACGCCCTGGAATATTCCAGCGCGTTTCGGCTCCCTTGTTGCAGGTGTAGGAATTCCTGCGTCTTCCTCTTCATCAGACCTGGCGGTATATGATAGGCCCTGAAGGCCGTCCGGAACTCCGCCCAGGTCATCACTCGGTCGGTGGGTTGTGAAGCACAAAAGTTGGCCCACCACGCGCTCGCGGATCCTTGGAGCTGCTGGACCGCGAACTGAGTATTGCGCTGCTCGCTGATTTGGAGCAGCCCGAACTTCATCTCTATGGCGCGGAGCCAGTTGTCCGCGTCAAGTGGTTCATCCGCCCTTGAGAATACAGGGGGATGAGTCGCCAGGAAGTCGGAGTAGGAGCTCTGTTGGCGCTCCTCACGATCTTGACGTCTCTCTGGGCGAGACGTATTCGCAATTAACGTTTGCAGCAGCTCTGTATGCTGCTGATGTGAACCCGCCATTGCCGCGACAATGTCGGCCAATGTAACCGTTGGCAGTGGCGGTGGCGGTGTTTGCTGTTGCTGTTGCTGCTGCTGTCCCGAGGAGTCCTCGGGAGGTGGTTGGGAGGTCTCTCCCCCTTGGCTAGTACCTCCAACATCAGGGTTGGCACGAGTACGCGTCATTCTGAAATTCAGCACAGCAGCAATTAGCACATGTCTCACTCAAAATTCCATAACAGCAGTAAGTATTGAAGCGACGCATGATTAACTTGCACAACATTCACATATATTGATAAAGCATAAACTTTATACAAGATACATTATTCTCGGATCTCCGAGAAGTCGTGCTCATGTCATCACTACCTATACATACGCTACTGTCTACACGACATGTCACCGATTACAAAAGTTGGGTTACGCTACCCTAGCTTCCCTACTTGGCAACCGTAACCCCCTACTCGGAGTAGAACTCGACCTCCTGTGGGTCGTCCTCCTCCGGTACTTCTGCTGGTGGCTCTGGATCTACCACCTCTTCTCCCATTCCAGGTTCTCCCATTGCTGGAAGACCCAAGACCACCGGTATGCCTAACACCGGGGGCACGAGGTCCTGCAATGCATGCACCTCGTCCATAGCCTGGTTGTAGTCCTCTTCCCAGCCTTGTCCTTCCTCAATAACGTCGTCCCGCTCTTGAGCAAGGTCCTCTCTGCTGGGTTAGGGTCTGCACCAGCTCTTGCAACGCCGCGATGTCAACACGGCTCTTCTTCTTTGCCTTCTTCAGACGACGCAACTGATTGTGTTGTTCATTCAGTCGCTTGATCGTCGGAAGGAGCACATTGCGGAGTGCGCTGTGAGCACCCTCGAAATGATCTCCACGGCTTGTGCTCTCCTTGAGCTTGGTGGCGAGATGCTCCGTATGAACAGCTTGGCTGTCCATCACAGCGTTTCCCGCCCTCATTTGGAGGCTGAGGTGTGCCTCCGCGGGGTTGTACCTTGGGCAACTCGGGTCTGTTGCCTCCAGGTACCTTTCTTCCCACACATGCTGCGCTCGCCCCTCCACCGGAACGAGTGCGTATGGTGTGCCTTCCATAGCCTGCACGTGTAGCTGGCAGAAACGTGACATAGTGTCACGGGCTGCCACTTGCCACATCCCTTCCGGTTGTCTTCCTCTCACCGTGACGGTGAATGGCACCCAACCGGGTGGCGTAGGTCCTGCGGAAACCTCGACATGGATCGTCCACGTCTTGTTCCCCTCTTCGCCTTCTTCCTTGGCGAAGTATTGCGGCATCTGGTTGTACCCGAAATATTGGAGCATTTGCCACAATGCTTCTGGGTAGCCGCTACGGTCAGAGCAGTGGGAAACTACCCACCCGTTCTCCAACCGTTTATCTGCTGCCATCTGTAAAAATATATTTGAGAATATGTCAAATATTTCTTTGAACGGTAAACCATTGAGTTATAACATAAGATATGTCCTTGAACTCATAACACTTGGAAACATAGTTCAAATTTTTAAACAAATTTGACTGATGATCTGCTGTTCCCATGACAGCCTTGACCAGTTTCCATTTCAACCTGATTTAGGCCATGTCAACAGCAAAACTAATTCTGGAGCTCAACATCAAAGTTAAAGCTAACTTCAATAGCTTTCCAGAAAGTGTTTGCTTGGCCTAAGATCTGTCCTGGTTCAAAAATTATGAGATGTCAAAGTTAACAGAATTTCTGGAAATAATTGGACAGCACCTCCCTGCCTTAGGTACTGATTTGATCCAAGAATCCCAGTTAATTCTGTTCCTAATCTGACAAAACTTTCTGTCACAAAGTTGTAACCCATCTCATAAGATTTCCAGAACTACCTCATTTTCTATTTTTGGATTTTTATGCAGGAAGTTATGCTTAATTTACAGAGAGTTTACAGAGAGTCTTTGCTCTGTCCTGTTTTCTGGACAGTTTCAACTCTACTGCATTTTTCGAGTGGTTTAAGGGATGAAACACCTCTGGAACTCAACAGAAAAGTTGTAAAGCTCCTCCAAAGCTTTCCAGAAATGTATCATACGACCCCAACCTCGAAAGAACTCAACCTCTAACCTCTGATTAACCTCAGCCTTGATTCAGCTGGAAACAGAGTGCTCTGTCCTTAACATCCTATAAGTTGAAAACTTATTAGCTTTGAATATCCTGTTCAAGGGAAGGAGTTACATCAAGTTTTACTACTTTGGATCAAAACCTTCAAGTTTTTAAATGAAGTTGTTCATTTAGTTGGATGTGACGTCGATGCGTCACCAGATTATGTCGGTACTACGTCCTCACAAAGGAAAAACCTATACCGGACTTAGCCGGCTTCGTTAGTTCAGTGGCACTACTCGTCACTCGCACACGGATGCTACACGTCTACCGTTTCGTGGTAAGGCTACCTGCAGAAACTCAAACAATCATCAGACTCGGCTGCACACCGAGCCCGGAATCCATACAGTTGGTACACCCGGCCGTCATCACTCGCCCGGATGTTCTCAAGCCAAACACGCCTTGAGTTACGTGTTCACGTTTCAGACCACGTGACGGGGTCTCCCATGTTGCACCACGCATGCCAGGGACAGACGTTGCTTGAATACCCCAAACGACATGAAGAGTCGTAGAGGATACTAAAGCGGGTCGGGTTACCTGCCACCCGTGGGGCTCCACCCTTCAGCTTGTGCGCACTGGTGGACAGCGCTTACGTGCACCCCCCAAGACATGAACGTCCCGAGATGCACGATTTTCCGACATAACAAATAGGTTAATAAGCCACTTTCTATATACTAATAACATCCTTATACGGGCTACTAACTCGTTCCTCACTGGATTTTTGAAAAAGAAGACCTTTGTACTGTGTTAAACCTCAAGCGAGCTCTGATACCAACGCTGACACGACCCCATTGGTCCTGTCGAGCCAGGATCACGCTGAGGGGTGCTGCGTTGCACAGCACCGTATAACACACGTCAAAGGTGCAAAGCGGAAGCGGAAGTTTTATTACATAAACAGGTTTATGAACATGTTTACATCAAAATAAGTTCAGTCTACACTCACGGGCGTAGACTAAGCATCAAGTGCACGTTCAGCCCTCGAACGTGTCCTTGCTAGCACACACGCACACTAACTCTGCGGCGTGCACGACTCCCACTCGACGGGGTTCCCCTCCTGGGGTTCCGTCTCCTCTTCGGGAGTCCCTTCCTCATAGAACCCTGCAAAAGCTTCAAACACAAGCAGTGAGCACGAAGGCTCAGCAAGTCTGACCCGTCTCACCTAAACATGGAACTTCTACATGAGGGTAATGGGTTGCATGAGGTAAAAATCATTTGCAAGGACTCGCCTAATTAGTAGAACCTTACTTTCAAGTTTTAGCAGCAGGTTGTGGAGAACCTTACGCTAAGGCACATGAGAGAGCCGCAATCAAACGAGAAACGCATTTCTCTCATGTACGTTGCCCAAAGTTGAAAAGAACTTTAGTTAGCACTAAGCTACAGCATATCATTAACAATCAATGTTCAGCTTTCAATCAGCAACATTTTAACATGTAACTAGCCTGTTCTTTCTACGTCACGGTACAGTGAACAAGTGGTACTCACTGACCGCGAGGGACGGCGATTATAATCGATTTACACCTGCAGGGTTACCCGAACAACCCGTCACGTACGCCCGTACTCGATGTTGCCTACAACAACCATCACGGACGCCGTACGCGACTACCTTTCACCCGTTAGCCAAATATTGAACCGGTCCCATCGTCCCGAGCAAGAGGTCCCTGCACGCGCATCTCCGTGCCGCCAGCCGATTTACACCTCGAGCTCTCGACCTACCCTCTGAACGACGGGCAATGCCTCAATGCCCAGCTACCCGAGTTACATCAGTTTCCCGGTTCCCATATAGCCGGTAGGTCTTCGGTACTGTTCTAGCTTGTTCAACAGGCCCGCACACGGCTCGGTCCTCAATCGACACGAGCGGAGCTACAGCACACAGGCCCCAAAGTCCTGCTGCCCTTACTCTCCGCTCGGTCTCATTTTCTTGCCATGTGTATCATGTGCTATCTCTACCCGAGCAATGTGCCTCTAGCCTATTCTCGCGAGTAGTTCCAACTACTCGACTTGTACCGAATCCTACTCTATCCTAGCAATGCAGTGGCTAACGGGGTTTGCAATCCTAACCCCAACCCATGGTTTTCTTGGCTGTGCAGTTGGGTTTCCAATCAAGACTCTAATGCAAAGAACAATATTCAAAGATGTGCTCAAAACAATAAATATTTGTAAAAAGGTTAATGCAAACCGGAGCTTGCCTTGCTGCTCTTGGTTGTAGGCTAGCTGTTCCTCCGGAGTAACGAAGTCTAGGACTTCGGGTTCCTCCTCGACCTTAGCGACTACATGATAGAAGCAATACATGTATTAATTTAATGCATTTGTATTAAGTTTGAAGTTGTGAAGTCTATAACCTTTGCTAGATAGACCTAATGACTGTCAAACTTTTACTGTGGCTTGGTTACAACCTAAACAAAGACTTGGTCAAGTTTTAGTTGCAGCAAAGCTCATTTGAGCCCTCCACAAATAATTATGTCCTTGACCTTAATTGGAACTCTTAGGGTGTTCTAGGAATTTTCATGAAACAAACTATGACTTTCTGAAAACTAGATTTTCAGAGGGTGCTAATGGATTTGGTCTCACTTAATTTGGAAGTCTCTAACTAAAGATATGAGCTAAACAATTTCAGAGAAAATTCTGAAAATGTTTCTGAACATTTTCTATTTTCTTTGGAACAGTTTCACTAATCACACCATTAGGTGGATTAAATGAGCTCAAATGGATCTGAAATTTTTATGGTAGTTCAAGGATATTTTGGTGAACATCTCAGCAAAATTTCAGGATTTTCCTCCAAAGGATTCTCCAGTTAAAATTCCTAACAGTTTAAACTTTGAGGAATTAATTCTGGAGAAATAAAAAATTTCATGGAGTGCAACTTGATTTTCTGTAAAGTACTCAGAGAGCTGAATCCAGCAAAATTTGGTTCACTCAATATGGAGCTTTCTAGCCAGAGTTATAAGGATTTGAAGTTTGAACTAAAACTGAAATTCGGGGAAAAGTTTAAACTCTGGCTTGTGGGCCCCGCACACAGTGCGTCGTCTCCCTCCTCGCGCCAACTGCGCGGCGGCGGCGTTCTCCGGCGACCCTCACCGGAACTGAGTTCCCGGCCAACTCCCGGCCCGAAACTTGCCGCCTGCCCCTTTACTGACCCCCTGGACTCGATGGTAGGGTCGCTGGCCGCCGGCGATGACCGGAAACCCGTGCGCACCGGTGACAGCACCTGCTAGGGTTCCGGTGAGGTCGGTCCCGCTCTCCCGTGCACCAAATCGACCGGAAATCGATCGGAGAGCATCAGTAGGGCATGGGAAACACGAACCAGGGCTGGGTGGAAGCTAGAAATACCGGCAACTAGGCTCTCGACGGTGAGCCGAGGTGTTCAGCCATGGCGGCGGGGAAAACAGCCATATCATGGCCGATTCTCGATGGTTTTCTCTAATTCCAGTTCGAGCGTGGGCGCTATCGTGCGTAGAAGCTACTAGGTAACGAGCTCGCCCAACCTTCGTGCATAGAGCACGAATTTCACCCGAAGGTGAGCTCGGTTCTTATGAACTGATCAAGAGTAAATTTGGAAATTCTCGGCCGAGGGTTGATCAATCGCCAAACGGCTTTCGGCTACTCCATCTACATACAATCACGCACCTTCTTGTGTAGAGAAGAGGACGTGACAACGGCTGTGCCGTGCTGTCCACGGGAGCCCGATCGGCGGCGATGCTCGGCTTGCCGGAGAAACGGCTCGTACAGCTCGAGGAAGCTTGCTCACTGGCCAACACGGAGTGTGGGAGGTTGCTCACGATCCCTTGGTGCCGTTTTGCTGTGGAGGAGGCTGTGCTTTGCGAGCGATCGTCTTGATCAAGCGGGAGCTCGAGCGGCGGCGATGGCAGTGGAAAAACAGGTCGTGCACGTCGGCAGCTCGGGGAATGGCGACTGAAGCACGCCGGGGAGGGAATAAATAGCCCGGCGGCTGGCCTCCGGCTTGGGGCGCGCAGCAGGAGCTGGCGCCGGCTGCCCCCCTTCGGTGGCGCGCGCACACAGCAGCCGGGAACCGACTGAACTGTGTTTCAGTCGGTTTGTATTGAGGTAGAGGCTGACATGTGGGTCCCACCCCTCCTTTTAACCTCTGAAATTTACTCCTAACAGCTGTGGTAAACAGTGAACCCTATACTACCCTTGGCAATTCAAATTATTCACCCATGAGCCATTTGAATTGATCAAAGTTCAAATGAGGTTTGGTTTGAATGAATTTCAGCACAAGTTCAGTTTGAAATTCAAATAAAGTTTGAATTTCTCCCCCTTAGCTCATGTCAAGATCAACCCCAAATGGAGTGAAAATTGGTGTGTGAGCTCACAAAAATGTGCTGAGTAAGAATATGCCTTCCACTTTCAAATTCATGGTATACAAACAGTTTGAATTTGAATATGTTTTCAAACTGCCCCCTTCCTATCTATACCCAAGATGACCTCAAAAAGGTTTTGAATTTGGGTGAAACTTGGCATGGACATCCTTAGCAAAGTGTAGGAGTTTTTCCTATGTCCAGCCCATCTATATCACATGTGGGAAATACCACTTTTGCAATGTGTAAGTTTGTTCCCTAATGAGCATGTTGATAATTGTTACTTGCTCTTCATTTGTGTTCATCATTCTTCCTCAAATGAGGTGTGTGGTGTGGGGATGAACACTACAAATGGGTGTAAAAAACTGAGGCCCTTACATTCCTCCCCCCTTAAAAGAATCTCGTCCCGAGATTATAAGGTGAAAATGAGAGAGAGGACGGTGGAAAATTACCGGATATGCGACGTGAGAAAGTCGGGGTAGTTAGTGCGAAGGAATTCTTCGCTCTCCCATGTCGCTTCGTCCATGGAGTGATTACTCCACAGAACCTTGTAGAACCACAACGTACGGTTGCGTGTGGTTCGGGCCTTCTCATCAATAATCTGCACCGGTTCCTCCTGATAGGTGAGATCCGGTTGCAGTTCTTCAATGTCTTCCAGCTGAACGGTAGTTGATAGCTTGAGACACTTCCTCAGCTGGGAAACGTGAAAGACGTCGTGCACACCGGAAAGTGCTTCTGGTAATTTCAGCCGGTATGCTACCGATCCACATCTTTCGGTAATCTGGAATGGACCGATGAATCGGGGTGCCAACTTTCCTCTCACCCCAAATCTGTTTACGCCCTTCATTGGAGACACCCGTAGGTATACGTGATCTCCAACTTCGAATTGTAATGGGCGCCTTCTCCGGTCCGCATACTGTTTCTGTCGGGATTGAGCGGCTCTTAGGTTCGCTTGAATCCGTCGAACCTTTTCTTCCGCGTCGTTGACAAGGTCAATCCCGAAGGTAACCCTCTCGCCAGACTCACACCAATTCAATGGTGTGCGGCATTTTCTTCCGTATAGCGCCTCGTAGGGCGCCATCCTGATGCTGGCTTGGTACCCATTGTTATACGAGAACTCGGCTAACGGCAAGTGATCATCCCAATTCTTGCCGTGGTCGATAGCGCAAGCTCGTAGCATGTCTTCTAGGATTTGATTTACCCGCTCAGTTTGCCCATCCGTCTGCGGGTGGTAGGCTGAACTACGGATCAGCTTCGTCCCCAAGGCAGCGTGTAGCTGCTCCCAAAAACGGGACACAAATAAAGTGCCCCGGTCCGATATGATGGTACGGGGTACGCCGTATAAGCATAGGATCCGTGAGATGTACAGTTCAGCATACTTCTTGGCGTTGTAGTTGGTGTTGACCGGAATGAAATGGGCAACTTTGGTGAGTCGATCGACGATCACCCACACAGAATCGTGTTTCTGTGAGGTGGTGGGTAAACCGACGACGAAATCCATGCTCACGTCCTCCCACTTCCAGGCAGGAATGCCCAGTGGTTGCAGCAGTCCCGGTTTCCGCATGTGGTCTGCCTTCACCCTTCGACATGTATCACACTCGGACACGTATTTTGCCGTCTCTCGCTTCATCCGTGTCCACCAAAACTTTCTTCTGAGTTCTTGATACATTTTGTTGCTGCCGGGGTGAATAGAAAACTTTGATAAGTGAGCCTCATCAAAGATTTTCTTCCGTAACTCCGGGTTTCGGGGTACGACGATCCGGTTCTTGAACCATAGGACGCCGTCTCCGTCCTTCCGGAAACATTTCAACTCCCCACTGTCTACTCGTCTCCGCAAATGTGACATGCCCTTGTCATTCTTCTGGGCTGCCGTTATCTCTTCACGGATGGTGGGGATCAAAGATAGGTTGTAGAGAGCTCCGTGTGGAATCACATGGAGTGGTGGTTCGCTCTCTTCCAATGGTGTGATGGTCAGATTATTGACGTGTGACTTGCGGCTCAGCGCATCTGCCACAACGTTTGCCTTGCCCGGATGATAATGGATCTCTATCTCGTAATCCTTTATCAGTTCTAACCATCTTCGTTGCCTCATGTTCAGCTCCTTCTGAGTGAATATGTACTTGAGGCTTTTGTGGTCGGTATATAAATGTACGAGGTTACCGAGTAGGTAGTGCCTCCACATCTTCAGTGCAAGTACCACGGCAGCGAGCTCCAAGTCGTGAGTTGGATAATTTTGCTCATGGTTCCTAAGCTGCCGTGATCCATACGCGACCACTCTTCGGTCTTGCATCAGCACACATCCGAGCCCAATGCCGGATGCATCGCAGTACACATCGAACGGTTTTGTTGTGTCTGGCTGCGCCAAAACCGGTGCTGACGTCAGGTGCTTGACTAAAGCCTTGAATGCTGCTTCACATGCTGGACTCCAAACATATTTGGTAGCCTTCTTCAGCAGCTCTGTCATTGGCTTGGCAATCTTCGAGAAGTTCGGAATGAACCTCCGATAATATCCCGCGAGTCCGAGGAAACTCCGTACCTCATGAACAGTTCTCGGGGATTTCCAATTCAGCACTTGCGTGATCTTGCTCGGGTCCACAGCGATACCCTCCGCTGAGATGATATGCCCGAGGAAAGGCACTTGCGATATCCAGAACTCGCATTTGCTGAATTTTGCGTATAACTTGTGATCCCGCAACCGTTGCAAGACTATACGCAGATGTTTCTTGTGATCTTCCTCCGACTTGGAGTATACTAGGATGTCGTCGATGAAGACCACCACAAACTTGTCCAGCTCCGGCATGAACACCGAGTTCATTAAGTACATGAAGTGAGATGGAGCATTGGTGAGGCCAAAGGACATGACCAGGTACTCATAAAGTCCATACCTTGTCGAGAAAGCTGTCTTGGGAATGTCCTCCGCCCTTATCTTAATCTGATGGTACCCGGATCTTAAATCCATCTTGGAAAAGATCTTTGCTTCGACCAACTGATCAAACAACATGTCGATCCGTGGCAATGGGTACTTGTTCTTGATGGTTACGGCATTTAATGGACGGTAGTCCATGCAAAGCCGCAGCGTCTCATCCTTCTTTTTGACAAATAATGCCGAACAGCCCCATGGGGAGGAGCTCGGCCTAATAAAACCCTTCTCCAGAAGGTCCGTGAGCTGAGTCTTCAGTTCAGCCAACTCCTTGGGCGCCATCTTGTACGGCCTTCGGGATATTGGCATGGTTCCCGGTGCAAGTTCAATCTTGAACTCCACCTCTCTATCGGGTGGCATCCCCGGCAAATCGTCCGGGAATACATCCGGGAACTCTCGGACCACTGGAATGTCTTCCAATCTGATGGTTGTGGCTTGATAGACACTTGGAAGTTTTATTCCTGGACTGTCCAGAAATAAGGAGTGAGAACCGTGCACCTCTGAGTTTAAGTGCACGACTCGAAGGACGGTGTCTAAAACAGCGCCGTGGCGGGTTAACCACGACATCCCTAGGATGACATCGACCTTCTGCCCCTCTAAGATAATGAGAGACGTGGGGTACACTCTACCCGCTAAGCATAATGGTGCTTTGGAGACCATTACGCTTGCTGAAATCTTCCCACCCGGTGAACAAATTAAATATGGACTATCGGTGGGTAGTATTGGCAAGCTGTGTTTAGCAATGAAAGCTTGGCTAATAAAATTATGCGTGGCGCCTGAATCAAATAGCACTATAGCGGGATGCTGGTGGAGTTGGAACATACCCGCAAGGATTGGCTCGCCCTCCGGCACGTCCTCAATGGCAAGCTGGTGGACAGTACCGGGCCTAGGGTTTGCCCGCCGCGCATTAGTAGGGTTCCGGGGTTGATTCCTCCCCGGAAACTGTGGTGCCACTCCGCCGCCTTGCCTCTCCGGGCAACTGCTCGCGAAGTGTCCTGGACGACCACACTTGTAACATGTGGCCGCTGCTGGTGGAGTACTGGGTGGACAAAAGCCCGGCATGCGTTGCGGAGGTGCAAACGCACGCGGCATCGCCCGCTGCTGCTGCTGTTGTTGCGGTGGTGCTGGCAGTGCCGGCCGGAACGCCGGTGAAGAATACGGCCGACCGCGGAACGGCATCGACCGCTGTGGTGGTTGCCAGCGTGGGCCTGATGGTGGGCGATTCACCATCCGAAACTTCTGAGAAGGACCACCTCCTTCTCCGCTGCTCTGCGGCGCGCTTCGCTTTCGCTCTGCCGCCGCCAACTCCTTGCCGGAGTCCTCCTGAACAATCGCAGCATCAATTATGTCGTTGAGGCTGCCGCGATTGAACATCGCCAGCTTGTCCTTCAGGAGCGGGTTAAGCCCCTGGTAAAAATGGTCCCGCCGCTTCTCGTCCGTATCTGCATGATACGACGCGTAGAGCGCGAGATCGTTAAACGCCCTGGAATATTCCAGCGCGTTTCGGCTCCCTTGTTGCAGGTGTAGGAATTCCTGCGTCTTCCTCTTCATCAGACCTGGCGGTATATGATAGGCCCTGAAGGCCGTCCGGAACTCCGCCCAGGTCATCACTCGGTCGGTGGGTTGTGAAGCACAAAAGTTGGCCCACCACGCGCTCGCGGATCCTTGGAGCTGCTGGACCGCGAACTGAGTCTTGCGCTGCTCGCTGATTTGGAGCAGCCCGAACTTCATCTCTATGGCGCGGAGCCAGTTGTCCGCGTCAAGTGGTTCATCCGCCCTTGAGAATACAGGGGGATGAGTCGCCAGGAAGTCGGAGTAGGAGCTCTGTTGGCGCTCCTCACGATCTTGACGTCTCTCTGGGCGAGACGTATTCGCAATTAACGTTTGCAGCAGCTCTGTATGCTGCTGATGTGAACCCGCCATTGCCGCGACAATGTCGGCCAATGTAACCGTTGGCAGTGGCGGTGGCGGTGTTTGCTGTTGCTGTTGCTGCTGCTGTCCCGAGGAGTCCTCGGGAGGCGGTTGGGAGGTCTCTCCCCCTTGGCTAGTACCTCCAACATCAGGGTTGGCACGAGTACGCGTCATTCTGAAATTCAGCACAGCAGCAATTAGCACATGTCTCACTCAAAATTCCATAACAGCAGTAAGTATTGAAGCGACGCATGATTAACTTGCACAACATTCACATATATTGATAAAGCATAAACTTTATACAAGATACATTATTCTCGGATCTCCGAGAAGTCGTGCTCATGTCGTCACTACCTATACATACGCTACTGTCTACACGACATGTCACCGATTACAAAAGTTGGGTTACGCTACCCTAGCTTCCCTACTTGGCAACCGTAACCCCCTACTCGGAGTAGAACTCGACCTCCTGTGGGTCGTCCTCCTCCGGTACTTCTGCTGGTGGCTCTGGATCTACCACCTCTTCTCCCATTCCGGGTTCTCCCATTGCTGGAAGACCCAAGACCACCGGTATGCCTAACACCGGGGGCACGAGGTCCTGCAATGCATGCACCTCGTCCATAGCCTGGTTGTAGTCC
The DNA here is from genome assembly GCA_030760725.1 of Neostapfia colusana. Classification (NCBI taxonomy): domain Eukaryota; kingdom Viridiplantae; phylum Streptophyta; class Magnoliopsida; order Poales; family Poaceae; genus Neostapfia; species Neostapfia colusana. The sequence continues at coordinate 104,197,141 of JASWHV010000004.1, forward strand.
TCTTCCCAGCCTTGTCCTTCCTCAATAGCGTCGTCCCGCTCTTGAGCAAGGTCCTCATTCTGCTGGGTTAGGGTCTGCACCAGCTCTTGCAACGCCGCGATGTCAACACGGCTCTTCTTCTTTGCCTTCTTCAGACGACACAACTGATTGTGTTGTTCATTCAGTCGCTTGATCGTCGGAAGGAGCACATTGCGGAGTGCGCTGTGAGCACCCTCGAAATGATCTCCACGGCTTGTGCTCTCCTTGAGCTTGGTGGCGAGATGCTCCGTATGAACAGCTTGGCTGTCCATCACAGTGTTTCCCGCCCTCATTTGGAGGCTGAGGTGTGCCTCCGCGGGGTTGTACCTTGGGCAACTCGGGTCTGTTGCCTCCAGGTACCTTTCTTCCCACACATGCTGCGCTCGCCCCTCCACCGGAACGAGTGCGTATGGTGTGCCTTCCATAGCCTGCACGTGTAGCTGGCAGAAACGTGACATAGTGTCACGGGCTGCCACTTGCCACATCCCTTCCGGTTGTCTTCCTCTCACCGTGACGGTGAATGGCACCCAACCGGGTGGCGTAGGTCCTGCGGAAACCTCGACATGGATCGTCCACGTCTTGTTCCCCTCTTCGCCTTCTTCCTTGGCGAAGTATTGCGGCATCTGGTTGTACCCGAAATATTGGAGCATTTGCCACAATGCTTCCGGGTAGCCGCTACGGTCAGAGCAGTGGGAAACTACCCACCCGTTCTCCAACCGTTTATCTGCTGCCATCTGTAAAAATATATTTGAGAATATGTCAAATATTTCTTTGAACGGTAAACCATTGAGTTATAACATAAGATATGTCCTTGAACTCATAACACTTGGAAACATAGTTCAAATTTTTAAACAAATTTGACTGATGATCTGCTGTTCCCATGACAGCCTTGACCAGTTTCCATTTCAACCTGATTTAGGCCATGTCAACAGCAAAACTAATTCTGGAGCTCAACATCAAAGTTAAAGCTAACTTCAATAGCTTTCCAGAAAGTGTTTGCTTGGCCTAAGATCTGTCCTGGTTCAAAAATTATGAGATGTCAAAGTTAACAGAATTTCTGGAAATAATTGGACAGCACCTCCCTGCCTTAGGTACTGATTTGATCCAAGAATCCCAGTTAATTATGTTCCTAATCTGACAAAACTTTCTGTCACAAAGTTGTAACCCATCTAATAAGCTTTCCAGAACTACCTCATTTTCTATTTTTGGATTTTTATGCAGGAAGTTATGCTTAATTTACAGAGAGTTTACAGAGAGTCTTTGCTCTGTCCTGTTTTCTGGACAGTTTCAACTCTACTGCATTTTTCGAGTGGTTTAAGGGATGAAACACCTCTGGAACTCAACAGAAAAGTTGTAAAGCTCCTCCAAAGCTTTCCAGAAATGTATCATACGACCCCAACCTCGAAAGAACTCAACCTCTAACCTCTGATTAACCTCAGCCTTGATTCAGCTGGAAACAGAGTGCTCTGTCCTTAACATCCTATAAGTTGAAAACTTATTAGCTTTGAATATCCTGTTCAAGGGAAGGAGTTACATCAAGTTTTACTACTTTGGATCAAAACCTTCAAGTTTTTAAATGAAGTTGTTCATTTAGTTGGATGTGACGTCGATGCGTCACCAGATTATGTCGGTACTACGTCCTCACAAAGGAAAAACCTATACCGGACTTAGCCGGCTTCGTTAGTTCAGTGGCACTACTCGTCACTCGCACACGGATGCTACACGTCTACCGTTTCGTGGTAAGGCTACCTGCAGAAACTCAAACAATCATCAGACTCGGCTGCACACCGAGCCCGGAATCCATACAGTTGGTACACCCGGCCGTCATCACTCGCCCGGATGTTCTCAAGCCAAACACGCCTTGAGTTACGTGTTCACGTTTCAGACCACGTGACGGGGTCTCCCATGTTGCACCACGCACGCCAGGGACAGACGTTGCTTGAATACCCCAAACGACATGAAGAGTCGTAGAGGATACTAAAGCGGGTCGGGTTACCAGCCACCCGTGTGGCTCCACCCTTCAGCTTGTGCGCACTGGTGGTCAGCGCTTACGTGCACCCCCCAAGACATGAACATCCCGAGATGCACGATTTTCCGACATAACAAATAGGTTAATAAGCCACTTTCTATATACTAATAACATCCTTATACGGGCTACTAACTCGTTCCTCACTGGATTTTTGAAAAAGAAGACCTTTGTACTGTGTTAAACCTCAAGCGAGCTCTGATACCAACGCTGACACGACCCCATTGGTCCTGTCGAGCCAGGATCACGCTGAGGGGTGCTGCGTTGCACAGCACCGTATAACACACGTCAAAGGTGCAAAGCGGAAGCGGAAGTTTTATTACATAAACAGGTTTATGAACATGTTTACATCAAAATAAGTTCAGTCTACACTCACGGGCGTAGACTAAGCATCAAGTGCACGTTCAGCCCTCGAACGTGTCCTTGCTAGCACACACGCACACTAACTCTGCGGCGTGCACGACTCCCACTCGACGGGGTTCCCCTCCTGGGGTTCCGTCTCCTCTTCGGGAGTCCCTTCCTCATAGAACCCTGCAAAAGCTTCAAACACAAGCAGTGAGCACGAAGGCTCAGCAAGTCTGACCCGTCTCACCTAAACATGGAACTTCTACATGAGGGTAATGGGTTACATGAGGTAAAAATCATTTGCAAGGACTCGCCTAATTAGTAGAACCTTACTTTCAAGTTTTAGCAGCAGGTTGTGGAGAACCTTACGCTAAGGCACATGAGAGAGCCGCAATCAAACGAGAAACGCATTTCTCTCATGTACGTTGCCCAAAGTTGAAAAGAACTTTAGTTAGCACTAAGCTACAGCATATCATTAACAATCAATGTTCAGCTTTCAATCAGCAACATTTTAACATGTAACTAGCCTGTTCTTTCTACGTCACGGTACAGTGAACAAGTGGTACTCACTGACCGCGAGGGACGGCGATTATAATCGATTTACACCTGCAGGGTTACCCGAACAACCCGTCACGTACGCCCGTACTCGATGTTGCCTACAACAACCATCACGGACGCCGTACGCGACTACCTTTCACCCGTTAGCCAAATATTGAACCGGTCCCATCGTCCCGAGCAAGAGGTCCCTGCACGCGCATCTCCGTGCCGCCAGCCGATTTACACCTCGAGCTCTCAACCTACCCTCTGAACGACGGGCAATGCCTCAATGCCCAGCTACCCGAGTTACATCAGTTTCCCGGTTCCCATATAGCCGGTAGGTCTTCGGTACTGTTCTAGCTTGTTCAACAGGCCCGCACACGGCTCGGTCCTCAATCGACACGAGCGGAGCTACAGCACACAGGCCCCAAAGTCCTGCTGCCCTTACTCTCCGCTCGGTCTCATTTTCTTGCCATGTGTATCATGTGCTATCTCTACCCGAGCAATGTGCCTCTAGCCTATTCTCGCGAGTAGTTCCAACTACTCGACTTGTACCGAATCCTACTCTATCCTAGCAATGCAGTGGCTAACGGGGTTTGCAATCCTAACCCCAACCCATGGTTTTCTTGGCTGTGCAGTTGGGTTTCCAATCAAGACTCTAATGCAAAGAACAATATTCAAAGATGTGCTCAAAACAATAAATATTTGTAAAAAGGTTAATGCAAACCGGAGCTTGCCTTGCTGCTCTTGGTCGTAGGCTAGCTGTTCCTCCGGAGTAACGAAGTCTAGGACTTCGGGTTCCTCCTCGACCTTAGCGACTACATGATAGAAGCAATACATGTATTAATTTAATGCATTTGTATTAAGTTTGAAGTTGTGAAGTCTATAACCTTTGCTAGATAGACCTAATGATTGTGAAACTTTTACTGTGGCTTGGTTACAACCTAAACAAAGACTTGGTCAAGTTTTAGTTGCAGCAAAGCTCATTTGAGCCCTCCACAAATAATTATGTCCTTGACCTTAATTGGAACTCTTAGGGTGTTCTAGGAATTTTCATGAAACAAACTATGACTTTCTGAAAACTAGATTTTCAGAGGGTGCTAATGGATTTGGTCTCACTTAATTTGGAAGTCTCTAACTAAAGATATGAGCTAAACAATTTCAGAGAAAATTCTGAAAATGTTTCTGAACATTTTCTATTTTCTTTGGAACAGTTTCACTAATCACACCATTAGGTGGATTAAATGAGCTCAAATGGATCTGAAATTTTTATGGTAGTTCAAGGATATTTTGGTGAACATCTCAGCAAAATTTCAGGATTTTCCTCCAAAGGATTCTCCAGTTAAAATTCCTAACAGTTTAAACTTTGAGGAATTAATTCTGGAGAAATAAAAAATTTCATGGAGTGCAACTTGATTTTCTGTAAAGTACTCAGAGAGCTGAATCCAGCAAAATTTGGTTCACTCAATTTGGAGCTTTCTAGCCAGAGTTATAAGGATTTGAAGTTTGAACTAAAACTGAAATTCGGGGAAAAGTTTAAACTCTGGCTTGTGGGCCCCGCACACAGTGCGTCGTCTCCCTCCTCGCGCCAACTGCGCGGCGGCGGCGTTCTCCGGCGACCCTCGCCGGAACTGAGTTCCCGGCCAACTCCCGGCCCGAAACTTGCCGCCTGCCCCTTTACTGACCCCCTGGACTCGATGGTAGGGTCGCTGGCCGCCGGCGATGACCGGAAACCCGTGCGCACCGGTGACAGCACCTGCTAGGGTTCCGGTGAGGTCGGTCCCGCTCTCCCGTGCACCAAATCGACCGGAAATCGATCGGAGAGCATCAGTAGGGCATGAAAACACGAACCAGGGCTGGGTGGAAGCTAGAAATACCGGCAACTAGGCTCTCGACGGTGAGCCGAGGTGTTCAGCCATGGCGGCGGGGAAAACAGCCATATCATGGCCGATTCTCGATGGTTTTCTCTAATTCCAGTTCGAGCGTGGGCGCTATCGTGCGTAGAAGCTACTAGGTAACGAGCTCGCCCAACCTTCGTGCATAGAGCACGAATTTCACCCGAAGGTGAGCTCGGTTCTTATGAACTGATCAAGAGTAAATTTGGAAATTCTCGGCCGAGGGTTGATCAATCGCCAAACGGCTTTCGGCTACTCCATCTACATACAATCACGCACCTTTCTTGTGTAGAGAAGAGGACGTGACAACGGCTGTGCCGTGCTGTCCACGGGAGCCCGATCGGCGGCGATGCTCGGCTCGCCGGAGAAACGGCTCGTACAGCTCGAGGAAGCTTGCTCACTGGCCAACACGGAGTGTGGGAGGTTTCTCACGATCCCTTGGTGCCGTTTTGCTGTGGAGGAGGCTGTGCTTTGCGAGCGATCGGCTTGATCAAGCGGGAGCTCGAGCGGCGGCGATGGCAGTGGAAAAACAGGTCGTGCACGTCGGCAGCTCGGGGAATGGCGACTGAAGCACGCCGGGGAGGGAATAAATAGCCCGGCGGCTGGCCTCCGGCTTGGGGCGCGCAGCAGGAGCTGGCGCCGGCTGCCCCCCTTCGGTGGCGCGCGCACACAGCAGCCGGGAACCGACTGAACTGTGTTTCAGTCGGTTTGTATTGAGGCAGAGGCTGACATGTGGGTCCCACCCCTCCTTTTAACCTCTGAAATTTACTCCTAACAGCTGTGGTAAACAGTAAACCCTATACTACCCTTGGCAATTCAAATTATTCACCCATGAGCCATTTGAATTGATCAAAGTTCAAATGAGGTTTGGTTTGAATGAATTTCAGCACAAGTTCAGTTTGAAATTCAAATAAAGTTTGAATTTCTCCCCCTTAGCTCATGTCAAGATCAACCCCAAATGGAGTGAAAATTGGTGTGTGAGCTCACAAAAATGTGCTGAGTAAGAATATGCCTTCCACTTTCAAATTCATGGTATACAAACAGTTTGAATTTGAATATGTTTTCAAACTGCCCCCTTCCTATCTATACCCAAGATGACCTCAAAAAGGTTTTGAATTTGGGTGAAACTTGGCATGGACATCCTTAGCAAAGTGTAGGAGTTTTTCCTATGTCCAGCCCATCTATATCACATGTGGGAAATACCACTTTTGCAATGTGTAAGTTTGTTCCCTAATGAGCATGTTGATAATTGTTACTTGCTCTTCATTTGTGTTCATCATTCTTCCTCAAATGAGGTGTGTGGTGTGGGGATGAACACTACAAATGGGTGTAAAAAACTGAGGCCCTTACATTATTCACATTTAGGGACACAATTTTAAGTAATGAATAGTTTTAGAAAATAGGGAAAATAATTGTAAAATAGTTTACATCAGAGGAAAAGGTCAAAAATATATTAGTAAATATTTTAGATCAGAACCTATTCTGTTTAGATGAGGTGTCTTGTTATTTTCATAATAAAGTTCACATTTAGGCATAGGAAATAAATCTGAAAATATAGCAACTAGTAAATGATAAATGGAGTTCTAAAATCCAAAGGATTCAGTTTAGGGTGGTACAAATTATGAAGACACATATGGAGAAGGAAAATACCTTTCATGCATACTTGGTAGCTAAAAGGTGTAGTAATTGAATATAAGGAATTTATTTAAATTGGAAACTCATATATATAGTATGCAAGCATAAATGTGAATACAAAAGTAGGAATCATATACATATGATTAAAAGTGTATGCAAGACACAAATCAACACACATAGAGTAACCACAACACATATAATGGTGAATGACTTTCATAAATGTGAATGTGTGGTTTGTATGAAGTGGAAGTGTGAACTATGTCTTATGGATTGTTGTTTTTCTTTTGCTATGTGTGATGGTATGATGTAGAACCTGCTCAAGAGCAAGTTATTCCTTTCCAAGATCAGGACTACCCATTTCAAGAGCAGCAGGAAGGAGGCAAGTGTCCTTGACCACTTTGATCCTATGCTAGGATGTGTAGATAGAATTATTTGCATTGTCAAATGAAATATGAAACCCATGCTAGGAAGTTTCCCTAGAATTGCATTATCTTGTTTCCTTGTAGTTTGGGTTGGGATTCATTTTATCATGTCATTTATTATTATGCATATGCTTAGCCATGCTTAGAATGGGATGTTTGGGATATGAGATCATCAGTTTATTTTACCATACTCTTGAATGAGATATTGTGAGTTATGTAGAGGTAGGGATCAAGGCAAGTTGGATGTTTTGGTTGTGTCCTGGGTGCACGAGACTCGGGTTTGTGTTTAGTACTTGCCTGGATCCTAAGGACCGGTTCATGGAGCATGTAACCTGGCTTTACAGTGCCAACCACATGCTGAGATGAGGCAGCTTGGCCAATTAATTAGGTGTATCCCCGGCGTAGTATGGGTGTGTTGGATGGTGCGGGGAGTAGGTGTCAGCTGGACTACCATATGAACCGCAAGGCTCAAGAGGGGGCCACTGCAGCGGGGTTGGAGCCTCTTGTATGCTGTTAGGGGTGAAACCTCAGTGGGCCCACGCTCGTCGGGAATCCCTTTGTAAAGGCTTCGTAGTGATCTCCTGGCTACACACCTGGGAAGTGTGAATGTGGTTCGTAGCCACTGGCATAATGGAGGTTCTTTTAGTCCACCCGGCAACGGGGGATGAAATCACTACATGTGGGTACAGTGGTACAAACTCTGCAGAGTCAAAACTGTCATGACAGCCGTGCTCACGGTCAAGAGCGGCTTGGACTTATTCATGATTAGAGGATTTATGGTTTTGGAAGTTGTGGTTGTTAAGCGGGGAGCTTAACATTGGAAATGATGTTATGGTTATTGGATTATGATGATGGGATGGGAGATTGGGACCATTTCACCTGTGTAGTAATGTAGGTTCTTAATAAGCTAAGGTGATAGGAATTAATTGCATAGTGCTTTAACCATGAGTTCAACCTCTCCTTGTTCTAGCCATGTATGACATAACTTTCCCACACTTGCTGAGTACCATTGGTACTCAACCTTGCATATTTTGTTGGTTTATATTGCTGCTCATGTCAAGATAATGAGGTGGTGTATAATGACCAAGACTTTGGACCCGAAGAAGGTTTCTAGGTTCATGGAGACCCCCGGGCAACGCCTGTGATGGAGCCCTCAAGAATAATATGCCGCTGCTAGTTTATTTATTTGTGATGAACTATTTATCGTCCATCGAGACATATGCTTTGTAAGACTTATTTATATTCGACACCTGGCTTGTAATAAATGATGCTTCACTATTTGTCATCACATGTATGAGAAAATGATCCTGGCATACATGTGATATTCACTTGGTTGTTCTTCGGAAAAACCGGGTGTGACAGCTGGCGAAAACAACCTAGAAAGGTTGATGGCCATGCAAAACCAGCTTATGCAAACTATGATCCAAACTTTGGGTCAGTTGCAAGCCAACCAACACCCCGTTCCGGCACCACCGCCACCATCACCGCCGGCTCATAACAGGTTGGGAGAGTTCATGAGGACTCGACCACCCACCTTTGCTCAAGCAAGCGATCCAATGGAGGCCGATGACTGGTTGAAATCCATGGAGAAGAAGCTCGCCATTGTTCAGTGCAACGACCGAGAGAAGGTTCTCTTCGCATCGCACCAACTTACAGGAGCCGTTGCTGACTGGTGGGATGCCTTGAGCAACGCCCATGCCAACCCGGAGACAATCACTTGGACTGAGTTCAAGGAAAGTTTCCGCTCCCACTACATCCCTGTTGGCCTAATAATGCTCAAAAGGCAGGAGTTTGAAGGTCTCCGCCAACGGCAGAAAAGTGTGAATGAGTATCTCAACAAGTTCATACAACTGTCCCGGTATGCCCCCGAAGATGTCAACTCAGATCAAAGGAAGCAGTACCTATTCATGAGAGGGTTGAACAATGAGATCCAAGTTCAGCTCCTCAACAATGACTACATAAGCTTCCAGAAGCTAGTTGATAAGGCTATTGTGGTGGAAAACAAGATCCGAGAGATCGAGCGAGAGTGCAAAAGGAAGATGCCATACCAGCCCCAAGGGAGCAACGTACGACCTAGGTACATGCCCCCTGCACCGCAGTATGGATCAACCATGTCACACCCGGTTTTTCCGAAGAACAACCAAGTGAATATCACATGTATGCCAGGATCATTTTCTCATACATGTGATGACAAATAGTGAAGCATCATTTATTACAAGCCAGGTGTCTAATATAAATAAGTCTTACATAGCAAATGTCTCGATGGACAATAATAAGTTCATCACAAGTAAATATACTAGCAGCGGAATATTATTCTTGAGGGCTCCGTCACAGGCGTTGCCCGGGGGTCTCCATGAACCTAGAAACCTTCTTCGGGTCCAAAGTCTTGGTCATTATACACCACCTCAATATCTTGACCTGAGCAGCAATATAAACCAACAAATATGCAAGGTTGAGTACCAATGGTACTCAGCAAGTGTGGGAAAATTATATCATGCATGGCTAGATCAAGGAGAGGTTGAACTCATGGTTAAAGCACTACGCACCTAATACCTATCTTCTTAGCTTATTAAGCACCTACATTACTACAAGTGATATGGTCCCAATCTCCCATCCCATCATAATCCAATAACCATAACATCATTTCCAATGTTAAGCTCCCCGCTTAACATCCACAACTTCCAAAACCATCAATCCTCTAATCATGAATAAGTCCAAGCCGCTCTTGACCGTGAGCACGGCTGTCATGACAGTTTTGACTCTGCAGAGTTTGTACCACTGTACCCACATGTAGTGATTTCATCCCCCGTTGTCGGGTGGACTAAAAGAACCTCCATTATGCCAATGGCTACGAACCACATTCACACTTCCCAGGTGTGTAGCCAGGAGATCACTACGAAGCCTTTACAAAGGGATTCCCGACGAGCATGGGCCCACTGAGGTTTCACCCCTAACAGCATACAAGAGGCTCCAACCCCGCTGCAGTGGCCCCCTCTTGAGCCTTGCGGTTCATATGGTAGTCCAGCTGACACCTACTCCCCGCACCATCCAACACACCCATACTATGCCGGGGATACACCTAATTAATTGGCCAAGCTGCCCCATCTCAGCATGTGGTTGGCACTGTAAAGCCAGGTTACATGCTCCATGAACCGGTCCTTAGGATCCAGGCAAGTACTAAACACAAACCCGAGTCTCGTGCACCCAGCACACAACCAAAACATCCAACTTGCCTTGATCCCTACCTCTACATAACTCACAATATCTCATTCAAGAGTATGGTAAAATAAACTGATGATCTCATATCCCAAGTATCCCATTCTAAGCATGGCTAAGCATATGCATAATAATAAATGACATGATAAAAATAAATCCCAACCCAAGCTACAAGGAAACAAGGTAATGCAATTCTAGGGAAACTTCCTACCATGGGTTTCATATTTAAATTGACAATGCAAATAATTCTAGCTACACATCCTAGCCTAGGATCAAAGTGGTCAAGGACACTTGCCTCCTTCTTGCTGCTCTTGAAATGGGTAGTCCTGATCTTGGAAAGGAATAACTTGCTCTTGAGCAGGTTCTACATCATACCATCACACATAACAAAAGAAAAACAACAATCCATAAGACATAGTTCACACTTCCACTTCATACAAACTACACATTCATATTTATGAAAGTCATTCACAATTATATGTGTTGTGGTTACTCTATGTGTGTTGACTTGTGGCTTGCATGCACTTTTAATCATGTGTACATGATTCCTACTTTTGTATTCATATTTATGTTTGCCAATAATATATATAGGAGTTTCCAAATTTAAATAAATTCCTTATATTTAATTGATACACCTTTTAGCTACCAAGTGTGCATGGAAGTCATTTTCCTACCCCACATGTGTCCTCAGACCTTCTACCAACCCTAAACTGAATTCTTTGGATTTTAGAAACTTCATTTATCATTTTCTAGTTATTCATACATAGCTTGCTATATTTTCAGATATATTTCCTATGCCTAAATGTGAACTTTATTATGAAAATAGTAAGACACCTCATCTAAACAGAATAGGTTCTGATCTAAAATATTTACTAATATATTTTTGACCTTTTCCTCTGATGTAAACTATTTTACAATTATTTTCCCTATTTTCCAGAACTATTCTTTACTTAAAATGTGTCCCTAAATGTGAATAATAAATTAAACAGATTCATTTCAGCCCAAAATATATTTTTATCTCACTCCAAAGTTTTCTAAATACTGAGAAAGTATTTAATTTAATTTTGACAATATGTTTGTCCCACTTTTTAATTTTTAAACACTAGCCACATATTCAATTTCCTAAATTAAATACTAAACAGGGCTAAAAAGTTAAACTTACCCCACTACAGGGTCTATAATATTATTTTCAGAATTCCCAGGGGTCTAGCTACACTTATCAGAGGTGTTTTTCCTAATTTTTATTAAGTCCAGGGGTTAAAACTGATTTTTAAATGAATTTACATGATTTTCTGGAGTTCCAGGGGTTAGATCAGAAGTTTCCGGGGCTAGCTCTTATTTCCCGAGAACCCCAGGGGGTAGCACGTAAGATTTCCAGTCTTTATAACGCGGGGCTGACGTGGACCGTCTGATTTTAAACCGACGGCCGAGATTATAACATTGAACCGGTACGCGGGGGTTTAAACCCTACCGTGCGATTTAAAATAAACGGCGCACAAGCGGCCACGTCGCTCTGACCGAGCGCGGGTGGCGCTGCCGGCGGCGCACGGCGGCGGGAAGCGGCGATCTCGCCGGAAACTTTCGGATCTTCGGGAATTCTTCCTAGAACTGTGATTTTATGGCATAGATCGGTAGAGGGGAGGTCGGGGATCTCACCTCGGGGGTTTTCTTGACCTCGGAGGTCCTGGAAAGTGATCGGCGACGAGGTCCGAGGCGAAACCACGGCGAAGCTCGTCGGCACGGTGTTTACACCGCAAGTCACCGAGTTTTCTGCACCTGCAAGGTTCCCCGGAGGCGGTGGATCAAGACCAGCGAGTTAGATCGGAATTTCTGAGCTTAGATCGGCCAGAATTCGCCGGAGAAGTCTCGGTTCTCACCGGAGGAAAATCGGCCGATCGCGTGAGAAAAACAGAACAAGGCCGGGGTTTTTATAGACGGGGGAGGGTGGCGGGGTGGTTTAGATCATGTCCGCGTCGCCTACGAACAGAATTCAGCGGGGATACGCCGAAATCCCGATTGGTTTTGATTCGGGCGCGAGGGAGTCCGGCGCTGGCGCGAGGTAGACGACGATCGGGTGGGCCCCGCCTGTCAGTGTGAGGCAGCAGCGCGCGTGGCTGCGGGCTGGCGCGGGCGCTGGCTGGGCCGGCTGGTGGGTTTTGGCCCACTGGCCGGTTTTTTTCTGTTTTCTCTTTTTCTTTTTCTTTTTCTATTTCTTTTCTGATTTGAGTTTAATTTGAATTCCAGTTTGAATTTGAATTTTTGCAAAACATGCAACACGTCCAAAAAATTTTAAATCCCCCTCTTAACAGGATTTAGGGTTTTGAATCAAAATTTTGGGGTGTTACATCTCTACCCCCCTTAAAAGAAATCTCGTTCTCGAGATTGGTGTTTCTAAGAAAACAATTCCGGAAATTGTGCCTTGAGCTCATCTTCCCGCTCCCAGGTGGCTTCCTCTTCTGAGTGATGCTTCCACTGCACCTTGCACATCCGGATTCTTTTATTTCTGGTGAGGCGTTCCATTGTCTCCAAAATCTTGTATGGTTGCTCGGCATAAGACAAATCCTCAGCTACGTCCACTTCATTCATGGGTAACACCTCTTCAGGCGTCCTCAGGCATTTCTTGAGTTGTGACACATGGAATATATCATGCACATCCGATAGACGAGCCGGTAATTCTAGTTGATACGCCACTTCGCCTTTCCTCTCCAAAACTTGAAAGGGTCCGATGTATCGAGGTGACAACTTCCCTTTCACCTTGAACCGACGAAGTCCTCTGATAGGGGACACCTTGAGATAGACATAGTCTCCCACATTGAAAACGAGCTCTCTTCTTCGTACATCGGCATAGCTCTTTTGGCATGTTTGTGCTATCCTCAAGTTGTTGCGAATTCCCTCACCTTCGCCTCGGCTTCTTGTAGTACTTCTGGACCAAACACTTTACTTTCCCCCGTTTGGTTCCAAAATAGGGGAGTTCTGCACTTCCTCCCGTACAAAGCTTCAAACGGTGACATCTTCATACTAGCTTGATAGCTGTTGTTATAGGAAAACTCCGCATACGGTAAGTTTTTATCCCAACTTCGATTGTTTTTGAGTGCACATGCCCTCAACATATCTTCAAGGATCTGATTGGTTCTTTCCGTCTGCCCATCAGTTTGGGGATGGTAGGCAGAACTAAAGTTCATATGGGTTCCCATGGTTTCATGCAACTTCTGCTAAAACCTTGAGGTGAACTGTGTCCCTCGATCCGACACAATCTTCTTTGGCACTCCATGGTAACACACGATCCTTAACATGTACAACTCTGCCAATTTGAATCCGCTGTAGCTTTCCTTCACGGGGATGAAGTGAGCTACCTTGGTTAGCCTATCAATGATGACCCATATCGAATCATATCCTGATTGGGTCCTAGGCAATCCCACGATAAAATCCATGCTGATTTCTTCCCATTTCCATTCAGGCACTTTGAGTGGTTGCAATAATCCCGCGGGTCGTTGATGTTCTGCTTTCACCAACTGACATGTGTCACATAGAGCAACATGTTCCGCGACATCTCGCTTCATGCCATACCACCAATACCTGCTTTTGAGGTCCTGGTACATCTTGATACTCCCAGGATGAATGGAATAGTCAGAATCGTGAGCTTCCCTCAAAATCAATTCACGGATCTTCTTTATTTCAGGCACACAGATTCTTTTCCCGTGCCACACCGTTCCTTGTTCATCCTCTCTAAAACCAGGAGCTTTATTTTCCTTGATGAGCTGCCTGATTTCTTGTATCTTCTCGTCTTTCTTTTGACCATCGCGTATGTCTTGCTCTAGTGTGGAGTCCACTTCCATGGCGATGGCTTCACCACTATTCACAAGGCATAGATTGAGCCTTATAACCTCGTCCTTCAATTGTGCAGGCAGGTCTTTTAAGCTCAACTTATTGACTTGCACTTTCCGACTTAAGGCATCGGCCACGACGTTTGCTTTCCCAGGATGATAGTTGATGCCTACATCAAAGTCATTGATTAGCTCTAACCATCTCCTTTGTCTGAGGTTGAGGTCTGGCTGTGTGAATATGTACTTCAAACTCTTATGATCCGTATATATCTCGGTCCTCTTCCCCATCAAATAGTGCCGCCAAATTTTCAACGCGTGTACCACTGCGGCTAGTTCTAGGTCATGTGTAGGATAGTTCTTCTCGTGCTTCCAAAGCTGTCGGGATGCATAAGCCACGACATGCCCTTCTTGCATGAGAACACATCCCAACCCGTTTCCAGAGGCATCGCAGTACACCGTGAAGCTCTTTTGCATATCTGGCATAACCAGCACTGGGGCTGTTGTCAATCTTTCCTTTAACTCCTGAAAACTCTTCTCGCACTGCGGCGTCCATGTGTATGTGATTCCCTTCTTCAACAGTTTGGTGAGAGGTCTCGAGATCTTGGAGAATCCCTCAATAAACCGTCGATAGTATCCAGCCAATCCCAAAAAGCTTCGAACTTCCCCGACATTTTCAGGGGTCTTCCACTTCTGTATATCCTCGATTTTGGCAGGATCCACGGAGATTCCCCCCTCCGAGATTATATGTCCTAAGAAGGGAACTCTCTTCAGCCAAAACTCACACTTGCTTAACTTGGCATATAGTTGATGTTCTCTTAGCCTCTGCAATACCAACCTTAGATGTTTCTCATGTTCTTCTTCATCTTTGGAGAAGACGAGAATGTCATCTATGAAAACCACCACAAATTTGTCCAGATATTCCATGAATACCTTGTTCATGAGATACATGAAGTATGCCGGGGCATTAGTTAGCCCGAAAGGCATGACGGTGTATTCATACAGTCCGTACCGAGATACGAAAGCTTACTTGGGAATATCAGTTTGCCTTATCTTGAGTTGGTGGTATCCCGACCTGAGATCAATCTTCGAGAACACACAAGCGCCCCTCAACTGATCAAACAAGTCTTCAATGCGGGGTAATGGGTACTTGTTCTTGATGGTTACCTCATTCAAGGCACGGTAATCCACGCATAACCTTTGGGTTCCGTCCTTCTTGGGCACAATTATCACCGGAGCTCCCCATGGTGAGGAACTAGGATGAATATACCCCTTCTCCGACAATTCTCTCAAATGATCCTTGAGTTCTTCCAGCTGCTTGGAGTCCATCCGATAAGGTCTCTTGTATATCGGGGCTGTTCCAGGTACTAGCTCAATTGCGAATTCTACTTCACGATCGGGAGGCATACCTGGCAACTCCTCCGGAAAAACATCTGGGTATTCCCTGATGGTCCTGATTTCCTCAACTTTCACCTCAACTTGATTTAATTTAATGTCCCTCCTAGGCTAAGGTATTGTTATGAACTTTACTCTTGTGCCACTAGGGTGAGTTAGTTCCACCGTTCTGGTCGAACAATGGATGATTCCTTTATGTTTGGTCAACCAATCCATACCCAAAATAATATTGATCCCTTGGGAATCTATCACTATGAGGTTGGCAGTAAATACCATCCCATTAATGTCTAGGTTCACTTTGGGACACACTTGTCTTGTCCTTATTTCTCCCCTTGGAGAGTTTACGGCTAGCATATGGTTCATTTGTGTTGTTGCTAGGTCATGCTTCTTAACAAACCCTTGAGCAATGAACGAGTGGGTAGCACCAGAATCAAGCAGCAGGGTTGCAATGTGTAAATTGGCAGGAAACTTACCAACTACCACGTCGGGTGCGTCCTGTGCTTCCTCCATAGTGACGTGGTTCACCCGTCCTCTCATTACATTCTGCTGTTGTGGCTGCGTGGGCTTCTTCTTTGGGCACTTATGGGCGTAGTGCCCCACTTCTCCACAGCTAAAACATTGCACCCCAACCTTAGGTGCCTGGCCTTGGTTGTCTTGGGGTTGGTTTGGAGGGCCTTGTACTGCTGGTCGAGGTGGATATGTGGGGCGAGGCTGCTGTACGAACTGACATTGTGGTGGTGCTGATGCTGCTGGAGGCCTGAAGTTCGGGTTGTACCCTCTTGGTGCTGAGTAGGGTACCGAAGCACGGTTCGTCTGCCCTGCGGGTTGCTGCATCAGACGTGGGCGGGTGTTGCTTCCTGAGGCTTGATGTGACCACCCGGCCTTCCACTTATTCTCATTTTCCAAGGCCTTCAGCTTCCTTTCCACCACAAATGCTCTGTCCACCATCTTTTGGAAGCTTTCATACTCATTTGAGGACATTGCACACTGCATTTCTGCGGTAAGCCCTTCCACGAAACAATCTTGTTTCTGCTCATCAGTCTCTATGTCCCGTGGGGCATAGCGGGATAGTTGAGTGAATTTAGTGAGGTATTCCCTCACCGTCATGTTTCCCTTCTGCAGTCCCAAAAACTCCTTCCTCTTGTTTTTGAGTTCACCTCTTGGGATGTAATGGTTGCGGAAGCTACGCTTGAACTCTTCCCAAGTGATGTTCTCAGGGTCATGATGGGCGGCCACGTAGGCGGTCCACCAATCAGCAGCAGGTCCATGCAATTGACGAGAGGCAAACAGCACCCTCTCATACCCTTGGCACTGTATGATCCTCATCTTACTTTCAATGGTCTTCAGCCAATCATCTGCCTCCAAAGGTTCAGCAGCACTTGCAAACTTTGGAGGTTGAGTTCCTAGAAACTCACTCAACCTTGGTTGGTGTGGTGCAGATTGTGGAGGTGGAACTTGATGCAAGTTGGCCACCACTTGAGTCAAGTTCTGGATGAGCTGATTTCGATTCTCCAGCATTTGGTGGAGAGGGTCAACTTCTTCACGGCGACCACCCCTGTCCTGGCCTCCAGAAAGATGAGGGTTGCACGCCTCATCGTTGTTGTTGGCGGGGTTGGCAGCTCGTCCTTTTCCTCTTCCGGCCATCTGGCAGAATCAACCAATGTTAATTTGAAAGCATTTAGTATCATCTTACTACTTTCATTTGTTTGTACTTTGAAGTGTTGAGGCTTTGTTATTCTTCTCTAAGGGTTCACTTTTCACACAAAAATAAATGCAATATTATTTCATGTTGGTTCACACACCAAAACAAAACAATCTAAAGACGAGGTTGTGGACAATTGCTCATGGCTTCCACAACTCACGTCACACACCAAGCATTATCACACCATTAACTTAACTTAACGACTCGCTTATTCGACATCTTGCTGACTAAGGGAGGGACTCTACACTACTCGTTTTCTTGAGCTGGCTCATCGGGATCTTCCTCATCATTTTGGCTGCCTTCTGACTCTGCTTTGGGTGGGGAGGCTGCTGGTGGAGAAGTGCGACGACGCCTGATCGCCCGGCGATCTGGGGAGTCAGGAGTCCTTGTATCATTCACGGTGACACACAGTTCATTCCCATCTCCTCTTTCTCTCGCCCTTAAGCAGGCTCGCAGCAACGCCTCCGTTTCCTTCAGGGTGTCTCGGGCATCCTGAAGCTCTTGTTGACACTCCTGCAGTCGAGTGCTGAGCATAGCAGCATCTTCCAAGCACAAGTTCATGTGCTCATGAGAAGTCCCTTGCTGCATCGGCGGGTACTTGTATTCCGTATTACCACTCTCACGTTGGAGGACATACATGTACTCAGTTTTGTCCAAATGGCGACGATAGATGTGACTTTGGCAGGTGATGGCCTCCCAGGTGACATCTTTCTCCGCATCGACCTGTGTCGCTCTACAAGCTCGAGAGTGGTGAATCTTAAGCAGCTGATTTTCGTGTATGATCCTCATCTCTGAACTCCATTCTTTCCTCTTCTCATGGATGGTCCTGGTGGAGTTATAGTGGATGATTAGCTTGCCCGTATTGCCGGCGGCTTCGAGCATACGCCGAAGACGGCGCAATAAGCCTCCTACTGCCAATCCGTAGGAAAGGTACGTCACCGGATGGCTCTCCTCTCTTTCGGCAAGGGCAACTACGGGAACTCTCCCTCCTATGGACTTGCGAGCGGTACGAATCATGCGAACCATCTAAAACAAAAAGAATTTAAACTTAGGTTAGATAAACTATTAAACAAAAATCCTATTTTGAATGAAAATTGGGGTAAGATGAAGAAAGTGACTCATTAAATAACACTTTTCAACACACACCTTGTAAAAATAGTTTTTTAAGAAAATAAGGTCCTTAAATACGTCCATTTCTACCTAGGTCCACGTTCCTACGGGCAACCTTGGCTCTGATACCACCTCTGTCACACCCGGTTTTTCCGAAGAACAACCAAGTGAATATCACATGTATGCCAGGATCATTTTCTCATACATGTGATGACAAATAGTGAAGCATCATTTATTACAAGCCAGGTGTCTAATATAAATAAGTCTTACATAGCAAATGTCTCGATGGACAATAATAAGTTCATCACAAGTAAATAAACTAGCAGCGGAATATTATTCTTGAGGGCTCCGTCACAGGCGTTGCCCGGGGTCTCCATGAACCTAGAAACCTTCTTCGGGTCCAAAGTCTTGGTCATTATACACCACCTCAATATCTTGACCTGAGCAGCAATATAAACCAACAAATATGCAAGGTTGAGTACCAATGGTACTCAGCAAGTGTGGGAAAATTATATCATGCATGGCTAGATCAAGGAGAGGTTGAACTCATGGTTAAAGCACTACGCACCTAATACCTATCACCTTAGCTTATTAAGCACCTACATTACTACAAGTGATATGGTCCCAATCTCCCATCCCATCATAATCCAATAACCATAACATCATTTCTAATGTTAAGCTCCCCGCTTAACATCCACAACTTCCAAAACAATCAATTCTCTAATCATGAATAAGTCCAAGCCGCTCTTGACCGTGAGCACGGCTATCATGACAGTTTTGACTCTGCAGAGTTTGTACCACTGTACCCACATGTAGTGATTTCATCCCCCGTTGCCGGGTGGACTAAAAGAACCTCCATTATGCCAGTGGCTACGAACCACATTCACACTTCCCAGGTGTGTAGCCAGGAGATCACTACAAAGCCTTTACAAAGGGATTCCCGACGAGTGTGGGCCCACTGAGGTTTCACCCCTAACAGCATACAAGAGGCTCCAACCCCGCTGCAGTGGCCCCCTCTTGAGCCTTGCGGTTCATATGGTAGTCCAGCTGACACCTACTCCCCGCACCATCCAACACACCCATACTACACCGGGGATACACCTAATTAATTGGCCAAGCTGCCCCATCTCAGCATGTGGTTGGCACTGTAAAGCCAGGTTACATGCTCCATGAACCGGTCCTTAGGATCCAGGCAAGTACTAAACACAAACCCGAGTCTCGTGCACCCAGCACACAACCAAAACATCCAACTTGGCTTGATCCCTACCTCTACATAACTCACAATATCTCATTCAAGAGTATGGTAAAATAAACTGATGATCTCATATCCCAAGTATCCCATTCTAAGCATGGCTAAGCATATGCATAATAATAAATGACATGATAAAATAAATCCCAACCCAAGCTACAAGGAAACAAGGTAATGCAATTCTAGGGAAACTTCCTATCATGGGTTTCATATTTAAATTGACAATGCAAATAATTCTAGCTACACATCCTAGCCTAGAATCAAAGTGGTCAAGGACACTTGCCTCCTTCTTGCTGCTCTTGAAATGGGTAGTCCTGATCTTGGAAAGGAATAACTTGCTCTTGAGCAGGTTCTACATCATACCATCACACATAACAAAAGAAAAACAACAATCCATACGACATAGTTCACACTTCCACTTCATACAAACTACACATTCATATTTATGAAAGTCATTCACAATTATATGTGTTGTGGTTACTCTATGTGTGTTGACTTGTGGCTTGCATGCACTTTTAATCATGTGTACATGATTCCTACTTTTGTATTCATATTTATGTTTGCCTATTATATATATAGGAGTTTCCAAATTTAAATAAATTCCTTATATTTAATTGATACACCTTTTAGCTACCAAGTGTGCATGGAAGTCATTTTCCTACCCCACATGTGTCCTCAGACCTTCTACCAACCCTAAACTGAATTCTTTGGATTTTAGAAACTTCATTTATCATTTTCTAGTTATTCATACATAGCTTGCTATATTTTCAGATATATTTCCTATGCCTAAATGTGAACTTTATTATGAAAATAGTAAGACACCTCATCTAAACAGAATAGGTTCTGATCTAAAATATTTACTAATATATTTTTGACCTTTTCCTCTGATGTAAACTATTTTACAATTATTTTCCCTATTTTCCAGAACTATTCTTTACTTAAAAATGTGTCCCTAAATGTGAATAATAAATTAAACAGATTCATTTCAGCCCAAAATATATTTTTATCTCACTCCAAAGTTTTCTAAATACTGAGAAAGTATTTAATTTAATTTTGACAATATGTTTGTCCCACTTTTTAATTTTTAAACACTAGCCACATATTCAATTTCCTAAATTAAATACTAAACAGGGCTAAAAAGTTAAACTTACCCCACTACAGGGTCTATAATATTATTTTCAGAATTCCCAGGGGTCTAGCTACACTTATCAGAGGTGTTTTTCCTAATTTTTATTAAGTCCAGGGGTTAAAACTGATTTTTAAATGAATTTACATGATTTTCTGGAGTTCCAGGGGTTAGATCAGAATTTTCCGGGGCTAACTCTTATTTCCCGAGAACCCCAGGGGGTAGCACATAATATTTCCAGTCTTTATAACGCGGGGCTGACGTGGACCGTCCGATTTTAAACCGACGGCCGAGATTATAACATCGAACCGGTACGCGGGGGTTTAAACCCTACCGTGCGATTTAAAATAAACGGCGCACAAGCGGCCACGTCGCTCTGACCGAGCGCGGGCGGCGCTGCCGGCGGTGCACGGCGGCGGGAAGCGGCGATCTCGCCGGAAACTTTCGGATCTTCGGGAATTCTTCCTAGAATTGTGATTTTATGGCATAGATCGGTAGAGGGGAGGTCGGGGATCTCACCTCGGGGGTTTTCTTGAGCTCGGAGGTCCTGGAAAGTGATCGGCGACGAGGTCCGAGGCGAAACCACGGTGAAGCTCGTCGGCGCGGTGTTTACACCGCAAGTCACCGAGTTTTCTGCACCTGCAAGGTTCCCCGGAGGCGGTGGATCAAGACCAGCGAGTTAGATCGGAATTTCCAAGCTTAGATCGGCCAGAATTCGCCGGAGAAGTCTCGGTTCTCACCGGAGGAAAATCGGTCGATCGCATGAGAAAAACAGAACGAGGCCGGGGTTTTTATAGATGGGGGAGGGCGGCGGGGTGGTTTAGATCATGTCCGCGTCGCCTACGAACAGAATTCAACAGGGATACGCCGAAATCCCGATCGGTTTTGATTCGGGCGCGAGGGAGTCCGGCGCTGGCGCGAGGTAGACGACGATTGGGTGGGCCCCGCCTGTCAGTGTGAGGCAGCAGCGCGCGCGGCTGCGGGCTGGCGCGGGCGCTGGCTGGGCCGGCTGGTGGGTTTCGGCCCACTGGCCGGTTTTTTTCTATTTTCTCTTTTTCTATTTCTTTTCTAATTTGAGTTTAATTTGAATTCCAGTTTGAATTTGAATTTTTGCAAAACATGCAACACGTCCAAAAAATTTTAAATCCCCCTTTTAACAGGATTTAGGGTTTTGAATCAAAATTTTGGGGTGTTACAGACCACTCCTACGTACCGCCCTGGTCAGCCACCACAGCAACGGTTCGTTGCACCGGCATCTCGTGTGCCCATGCCTCCTGCGCCCTGGCCTAACAATGGCGCTCCTGTTCAAAACCCCTGCCCCAACGTACCTGTTGCCGTAGGCAACAGGGCATGCTTTGCATGCGGGGAAGTAGGTCACTTCGCTAACCAGTGCCCGAAGAGAGGCCCTGGACAGCAAGGAAACGTGCCCAAGCAGAACCAGCGACCAAACGGAGGAGACAACCAAGGGAACCGTGGACCGCAGAACTATGCTCGTAGCCACGTTAACCATGTCACTGCTGAGGAAGCACAACAGGCTGAGGACGTCGCAATTGGTATGTTCCTTGCCAACTCCAACCCAGCCACCATTTTATTTGATTCCGGAGCATCACATTCCTTCATATCATCCAAATATGTTGCCAAACATCATCTACCCGTATCCCACTTAGAATGTGCTATGTTAGTTAATTCTCCCGGAGGAGAAATGAGGACTAGTATAGTATGTCCTAAGGTAAGCCTTAAAATAAGGGAGGTAGACTTCCTTGCCAACCTTATTGTCTTGGACTCACTCGGAATGGACTGGTTAACCAAGCACAATGGAGTAATCCAATGCGCTGAGAGAAGCGTGCAGTTGACAAACGAACACGGTATCCGTGTTGAGTTTGAGTCAGCCCAGCAAGCAACCGAACGGGCGGATTTGAACCATGTTGAAGGAGTAGCATTGGACAACATTCCAGTGGTTCAGGAATTTTCGGACGTGTTCCCGGAAGAACTTCCAGGTATGCCACCTGACCGGGACATCGAGTTTGCCATAGATTTGGTACCTGGAACTGCACCCATAGCTAAGAGACCATATAGGATGCCCGTCAAGGAGTTAGTTGAACTCAAGAAGCAAATTCAAGAACAGTTGGAGAAGGGTTTTATCCGTCCAAGTTCGTCACCATGGGGAGTCCCGGTACTTTTCGTGGACAAGAAGGATGGAACCCAAAGAATGTGCGTGGACTACAGGTCTCTCAACGAGGTGACAATCAAGAATAAATACCCTCTGCCCTGTATAGAGGACCTGTTCGATCAAATGAAAGGAGCCCAAGTATTCTCCAAGATTGATCTTCGGTCAGGATATTTCCAGCTAAAGATTAAGCCCTCCGATATACCTAAGACAGCCTTTCGAACACGGTATAGTTCATATGAATATACCGTTATGTCGGATTGACGAATGCACCCGCATACTTCATGTACCTTATGAACAAGGTTTTCATGGAGTACTTGGACAAGTTCGTCGTGGTTTTCATCGATGACATTATGGTGTATTCAAAAAGTAAGGAGGAGCATGAAGAACATCTGAGATTGACCTTGCAGAAGTTGCGCGAGCATCAGTTATATGCCAAGCTCAACAAGTGTCAATTTTGGCTAAAGGAAATATCTTTCCTAGGCCACATCATCTCCAAGGAAGGGGTATCGGTTGATCCTGGAAAGGTGAGAGATGTTCTAAAGTGGGACCAACCAAAGAGCGTGAGGGATATTCGAAGTTTCCTTGGGATGGCAGGATACTATCGTCGCTTCAATAAAGACTTCTCTAAGATAGCAAAACCTATGACGGAGTTGCTAATGAAGGGAAAAGTTTTTCAATGGACACAAGTCTGCCAAGAAAGTTTTGAGGAACTCAAGAAAAGGCTAACCACAGCACCAGTTCTGGTATTGCCAGACGTAAGCAAGAGCTTTGACATATATTGTGACGCATCTAGACAAGGGCTCGGATGTGTGCTCATGCAGGAAGGACAAGTGGTAGCCTATGCCTCACGACAATTAAAGAAGCATGAGCTCAACTATCCTACACATGATTTGGAGTTAGCAGCAGTGGTGCATGCATTGAAGATTTGGAGACATTATATCCTTGGTCATCGATGTGAGATCTATATGGATCATAAAAGCCTCAAGTACATATTTACACAAACGGACTTGAATTTGAGGAAACGTCGATGGTTAGAACTCATCAAGGATTATGATGTGGGAATCAACTACCACCCCGGGAAGGCCAATGTAGTAGCTGACGCATTGAGCGGAAAGGGAGCATGCCACCAACTCACGGTTCAGAAGCTACCACCCGAGCTACGTAAGGAGTTCGAACGGTTACACCTCGAATTCTTGAATAACGTGGAGATAACATAGATCCACTCCCCATTGGAGCAAGAAATAAGAATGGGCCAAGCAATGGACGAGGGGATCAAGGAGATCAAGGAAAGAATCCGACAAGGGGTAGAGAAGGATTTCAAGGAGGATGAAAAGGGTACGCTTTGGCTAGGAAAAAGGATTTGTGTGCCAAACCTAAGACACCTTCGCGACATGATATTAAGGGAGGCACATGAGTCACCCTATTCCATACATCCAGGGAGCACCAAAATGTACAAGGACTTGAAAACTTGCTATTGGTGGGATGGTATGAAGAGGGATATAGCCGAATACGTTGCCCTATGCGACACATGCCAACGGGTAAAAGCCGAACATCAAAAACCCGCTGGATTGTTGCAACCTTTGAAAATACCTGAATGGAAATGGGAGGACATCAGTATGGACTTCATTGTCGGATTCCCACGAACTCAGTCAGGATACGACTCCATCTGGGTCATTGTGGACCGGTTGACGAAAACCGCCCATTTTCTTCCGGTAAAGACCAGTTACAACGTTACACAGTTGGCAGAATTGTACATGGAGCAGATCGTGTGCCGTCATGGAGTTCCGAAGAGGATAGTCTCAGATCGAGGTTCTCAGTTTACCTCTAGATTCTGGAGGAAGCTGCAGAAAGCCATGGGTACACGACTGGATTTTAGCTCCACCTATCACCCACAAACAGATGGGCAAACCGAGAGGACGAACCAAATTTTGAAGGACATGCTGAGAGCTTGCGCCTTGAAACATGGGCGTAGTTGGGATAGGAGTTTACCGTATGCCGAGTTCTCCTATAACAACAGCTATCAAACTAGCTTGAAGATGTCGCCTTTCGAAGCCTTATATGGCAGACGGTGTAGAACGCCGCTGTTCTGGAACGAGACTGGAGAGAACCAGGTGTTTGGACCCGAAGTACTACAAGAGGCTGAAAAGCAAGTCCAAACAATACAGGAAAACTTAAAAGCTGCTCAGTCACGACAGAAAGGCTATGCGGACAATAGGCGTAGGAAGTTGACCTTTGAAGTAGGAGACTTCGTATACCTTAAGGTATCGCCTATCCGAGGCCAACGACGTTTTAACATCAAAGGCAAACTAGCGCCTCGCTACATCGGACCATTTAAGATTTTGGACAAGCGAGGAGAAGTAACCTATCAACTAGAGCTCCCACACCACCTCTCCGACGTACATGACGTGTTTCATGTATCCCAGCTCAAGAAGTGTTTGAGAGTACCAGAGGAACAAGTGTCAATGAGGGAACTTGAACTTCAAGAGGACCTGACTTACGCAGAACACCCTGTCCGAATCCAGGACGTAAAGGAAAGGGTCACCCGAAACAAAGTGATTCGATGGTGCAAGGTACAATGGAGCCATCACACTGAAGCTGAAGCCACATGGGAGTGTGAAGAGGATATTAAGGCTGTATTCCCCCACCTATTTTCTACTAACGAATCTCGAGGGCGAGATTCAATTTAAGGGGGTAGATTTGTGACACCCTCATTTCGGGTGTCAGCATATGTTCATGTTTTATAAAGAAGAAAAACATTTTAAGAAAAGTAGGAACAGAGACAAGTATCAAAAGGATAGCCAATAAAGCTCTCCGAGAGCACCGAAGGCAACTTCCACGGCCAGCAGACCACGTGGCGTGTTCGGAGCTCATCCCCGAGAAATTTGGGAGAGGTCCACCGCTAAACTAGCTACGTGGCAGGCTCGGGGGTCACCTCCGCAATTGGAAAGAGGTCCGACCCTGTGGGACACGTGCTGCCGCGGAGCTAGCCTCTGCGGAAGAAGCAAAGGCATTTTTCAGAGGGCACGTGTCATCCTCGGAGCTAGTCCTCGGGGAAATAAGAGGACCAGTTGCGCGGGATACGTGTCAATCTCGGAGCTCATCTCAGAGAAGTCCGGATCTATCGAACACGTGTCACCACCGGAGCTTATCTCCGGAAGGTCCGTCGCAGCTAAACACGTGTCGACCTCGGGGCATGTCCCTGGGGAAAGGAGAGCGGAAAGACCGGCACCCACACGTGGCATGCGCGGAACTCACCTCCGAAGAAGAGGGAGGTCTCGATCGATTGACACGCGGCACAACCGGAGCTCGTCTCTGCGGATGAGGAGATACCAGGCCCGGAGGACACGTGGAGCTTCCGTAGCTCATCATCACGGAGGTAACGAGTTCTGGAGCAGCTGTTACGCGTAAGGACACCGGTACGCAACAGAAACCGATCTAAAATCCACGATGGTTACCGAAGATAAGACGTCAGGATCTAACAAAGATCTGAATAAGAATCTTATTCGGGATCCAATCAGATTAGGACTCTTCTCTTCCCGATTATAAATAGAACCCAAAACCTCTGGCCGAAACCACGAACTTCTCTTTCAACTCCTGAGCCGACGACTTAGAGCCCTAGCCCTAACTCGCCGAGCAAAACATCGCTGAAGCACAACAAGGGAGATCATCGGAGGAGAACCAAGCGGTCTGAGTAGGACCCCGAGGACAAGAAGAGCGTGAGGTAGGACTTCAATACCACCTTACGACATCATTGTGTTCATCTCTTTGCATCTGTTCTTCGATTCCTTTCGAACAGAAGCCTTTTCGTGGGCAGAACACTCGATGATCAGTTTGATCTAAAGACAAGATCATCGCCACGTTCATCTTTGATCCGAACACCTCTGACCATGCAAGCCATGCAAGAACAACAGATCAATCTAATAAAACTAATCGTAGGATAGCATGCATGTGCATCATCGCATCTAGTTTAGGGTTTGTGCATGATATTGATTGCTGTGAATTTTCTATGCACGTGAATCCTACATAGCAGGACAAACTCAGGAAGCTGTCTACGACGAGCTGCAGCAACAAGGTTTTGAGAATCAAGAACAACCGGAACCGCAAGAACAAGGCAAGTGCTCCTTGACCATGTTGATCCTATGTTTTGGGTAAAACTATTTTGTTTTGCTAAAAGGTGTGTGTGCTGAGTCAAACATGATGGGAAACCCTTCTATAGGAGTTTACTAGTTTTTGTTAAACCACCCTTGTCGCCTGGGAAGTTATGAGTCGGGTATGGTTTTGCTTTATGCTTCGCTGAGTCTATGGGATTGGGAAGTGAGATAGATGTGTCTAGCTAACTGCACTCGTATTGATAATGAGAAACTGATGTTAACAATGGATATGGATCAGAGGAAGATCTAGGCAAGCCCGGGTTTGTGAATGAGGTAGCTTGAGATGGTGGTTTACTTGCCATAGATCTAAGGACCGGTTCATGCATGCACATGCCAGGATAACAGTGCCACCACAAGGCCAAGTATGGGTGCGGCTTAGCTGAGTAATTAGGTAAGTTGCTGACACGACCCCACTGGTCCTGTCGAGCCAGGATCACGCTGAGGGGTGCTGCGTTGCACAGCACCGTATAACACACGTCAAAGGTGCAAAGCGGAAGCAGAAGTTTTATTACATAAACAAGTTTATGAACATGTTTACATCAAAATAAGTTCAGTCTACACTCGCGGGCGTAGACTAAGCATCAAGTGCACGTTCAGCCCTCGAACGTGTCCTTGCTAGCACACACACATACTAACTCTGCGGCGTGCACAACTCCCATTCGACGGGGTTCCCCTCCTGGGGTTCCGTCTCCTCTTCGGGAGTCCCTTCCTCATAGAACCCTGCAAAAGCTTCAAACACAAGCAGTGAGCACGAAGGCTCAGCAAGTCTGACTGGTCTCACCTAAACATGGAACTTCTACATGAGGGTAATGGGTTGCATGAGGTAAAAATCATTTGCAAGGACTCGCCTAATTAGTGAAACCTTACTTTCAAGTTTTAGCAGCAGGTTGTGGAGAACCTTACGCTAAGGCACATGAGAGAGCCGCAATCAAACAAGAAACGCATTTCTCTCATGTACTTTGCCCAAAGTTGAAAAGAACTTTAATTAGCTCTAAGCTACAGCATATCATTAACAATCAATGTCCAGCTTTCAATCAGCAACATTTTAACATGTAACTAGCCTGTTCTTTCTACGTCACGGTACAGTGAACAAGTGGTACTCACTGACCGCGAGGGACGGCGATTATAATCGATTTACACCTGCAGGGTTACCCGAACAACCCGTCACGTACGCCCGTACTCGATGTTGCCTACAACAACCATCACGGACGTCGTACGCAACTACCTTTCACCCGTTAGCCAAATACTGAACCGGTCCCATCGTCCCGAGCAAGAGGTCTCTGCACGCGCATCTCCGTGCCGCCGTCCGATTTACACCTCGAGCCCTCAACCTACCCTCTGAACGACGGGCAATGCCTCAATACCCAGCTACCCGAGTTACATCAGTTTCCCGGTTCCCATATAGCCGGTAGGTCTTCGGTACTGTTCTAGCTTGTTCAACAGGCCCGCACACGGCTCGGTCCTCAATCGACACAAGCGGAGCTACAGCACACAGGCCCCAAAGTCCTGTTGCCCTTACTCTCCGCTCGGTCTCATTTTCTTGCCATGTGTATCATGTGCTATCTCTACCCGAGCAATGTGCCTCTAGCCTATTCTCGCGAGTAGTTCCAACTACTCGACTTGTACCGAATCCTACTCTATCCTAGCAATGCAGTGGCTAACGAGGTTTGCAATCCTAAACCCAACCCGTGGTTTTCTTGGCTATGCAGTTGGATTTCCAAACAAGACTCTAATGCACAGAACAAAGGAAACAAGTATGTGCTCAAAACAATAAACATTTGTAAAAAGGTTAATGCAAACCGGGGCTTGCCTTGCTGCTCTTGATCGTAGGCTAGCTGTTCCTCCGGAGTAACGAAGTCTAGGACTTCGGGTTCCTCCTCGACCTTAGCGACTACATGATGAGAGCAATATGTATCAATTTAACTGCATTTGTATTAGCTTTGAAGTTGTGAAGTCTATAACCTTTGCTAGACAGACCTAATGACTGTGAAACTTTTACTGTGGCTTGGTTACAACCTAAACAGAAACCTGGTCAAGTTTTAGTTGCAGCAAAGCTCATTTGAACCCTCCACAAATAATTGTCCTTGACCTTAATTAAAGGCTTTTAGGGTGTTCTAAGTATTTTCATGAAACAAACTATGACTTTCTGAAAACTAGATTTTCAGAGGGTTCTAATGGAGTTGGTATCACTTAATTTGGAAGTCTCTAACTAAAGATATGAGCTAAACAATTTCAGAGAAAATTCTGAAAATGTTTCTGAATATTTTCTATTTTCTCTGGAACAGTTTCACTAATCACACCATTAGGTGGATTAAATGAGCTCAAATGGATCTGAAATTTTTATGGTAGTTCAAGCATATTTTGGTGAACATCTCAGCAAAATTTCAGGATTTTCCTCCAAAGGATTCTCCAGTTAAAATTCCTAACAGTTTAAACTTTAAGGAATTAATTCTGGAGAATTAAGGAATTTCATGAAGTGAAACTTGATTTTCTGGAAAGTACTCAGAGAGCTGAATCCATCAAAATTTGGTTCACTCAATTTGGAGCTTTCTAGCCAAAGTTATAAGGATTTGAAGTTTGAAGGAAATATGAAAATCGGGGAAAAGTTTAAACTCGCGCGTGGGCCCAGGGGACACGCGTCGCACGCCTAGGCGATGGCACACCGCGGCCCACAAGGATTTTGCGCGCCAGCACACCCGATCCCGGCCGCAGCCGGATCCCGATTCAAAATATCGGCCGCTGACAGCTGGGGTCCACCCCCTTCTTCAACCTCGCGACACCCGCGCCCCGCCGCCGAGGGACCTCGCCGGAGAGCTCGCCGCCGGCTGCTGTACAGCTCCAAACTTCTTGATTCTGGCCGCCCCTGCCTACTTTTACTTGGGGAACAGGATCCGAGGGTCGGCTGCTCATGACAACGGCCGGAGCATGGTCGGCGACGAGCCGCCATATCGGAATGACTTCGGCCATGTCGGCTGACTCCCCTAGTACCTCAGCTACTTGGGAAATCGGTCGGGGAGCATCAGTGGACCTCAGAGAAGGTCGACATGAGCTCGAGGCAGCTCGGGGAAGGCCCTAAATAGGTCCTCACCGTGCGCCCGATACCCCCCGTTTGTTCCGCCATTAGTAGACCTTAAATTACGCCGGGCACAGAGGTTCTCCGGCCCAGAGTTGTGAAGGCAACTTGTGCGTTACCGTGTCTAGCTCGTGTGGGAGTGGCCTGAGGCCCTCTAATCCTTTCTAGCGCACGAATTAAACAGAATCGTACCCGAAGGTCGTTCTGCACACAAAAAGGGGAAAAGTGGAAATTTGCCGCCGGTGAGCAACCACTCGAGCTGTGACTCGGGGATGAGCAGCACCGGTCAACCGCGCGTCCAAGGGTGCCTTGGCTTGGGCGTGACAACGCCCAGGTTGGGCTGTCCACGAGAGCCCGAGGTGCGGCGGTTCCATGTTCCGAGTTTGATCTTTCAGCACAACCGATATCAATCGGTTTCAACCGAATTCTAGCAATGGGGAGGATGGAGGAAGGTCTCTAGTACCTTGCTGGGACTCTGGAGTGGAAGGAGGGAGCTGCGATCGGCGTCCTCCGATCAAGTCCGAACTGCGGAAACTTTCGGCCGGTGCTGGGTTCTTGCGGGAAAACACGTCGGTACCTCGGCCGAGGAGGGGGGCAGGCGCCTTAAGAAGGCTCTGCACCGCCTCATGCACGCGCGTGGGCAAGCAGCTGGTGGCGCGGTGGCTGGCCTCGGTGGCGATCACCGCTGCGGCTCGGCGACCCGAGTGAAAAGTCTCAGTCGGTTTGTGTTGAAGTAGAGGCTGACATGTGGGTCCCACCCTTCCTTTTAACCTCTGAAATTTACTTCTAATCACTGTTGTAAACAGTGAACCCGATACTACCCTTGGCAATTCAAATTATTCCCCCATGAGCCATTTGAATTGATCAAAGTTCAAATGAGGTTTGGTTTGAATGAATTTCAGCACAAGTTCAGTTTGAAATTCAAATAAAGTTTGAATTTCTCCCCCTTAGCTCATGTCAAGATCAACCCCAAATGGAGTGAAAATTGGTGTGTGAGCTCACAAAAATGTGCTGAGTAAGAATATGCCTTCCACTTTCAAATTCATGGTATAAAAACAGTTTGAATTTGAATATGTTTTCAAACTGCCCCCTTCCTATCTATACCCAAGATGACCTCAAAAAGGTTTTGAATTTGGGTGAAACTTGGCATGGACATCCTTAGCAAAGTGTAGGAGTTTTTCCTATGTCCAGCCCATCTATATCACATGTGGGAAATACCACTTTTGCAATGTGTAAGTTTGTTCCCTAATGAGCATGTTGATAATTGTTACTTGCTCTTCATTTGTGTTCATCATTCTTCCTCAAATGAGGTGTGTGGTGTGGGGATGAACACTACAAAGGGGTGTCAAAAACTGAGGCCCTTACATTCCTCCCCCCTTAAAAGAATCTCGTCCCGAGATTATAAGGTGAAAATGAGAGAGAGGACGGTGGAAAATTACCGGATATGCGACGTGAGAAAGTCGGGGTAGTTAGTGCGAAGGAATTCTTCGCTCTCCCATGTCGCTTCGTCCATGGAGTGGTTACTCCACAGAACCTTGTAGAACCACAACGTACGGTTGCGTGTGGTTCGGGCCTTCTCATCAATAATCTGCACCGGTTCCTCCCGATAGGTGAGATCCGGTTGCAGTTCTTCAATGTCTTCCAGCTGAACGGTAGTTGATAGCTTGAGACACTTCCTCAGCTGGGAAACATGAAAGACGTCGTGCACACCGGAAAGTGCTTCTGGTAATTTCAGCCGGTATGCTACCGATCCACATCTCTCAGTAATCTGGAATGGACCGATGAATCGGGGTGCCAACTTTCCTCTCACCCCAAACCTGTTTACGCCCTTCATTGGAGACACTCGTAGGTATACGTAATCTCCAACTTCGAATCGTAATGGGCGCCTTCTCCGGTCCGCATACTGTTTCTGTCGGGATTGAGCGGCTCTTAGGTTCGCTTGAATCAGTCGAACCTTTTCTTCCGCGTCGTTGACAAGGTCAATCCCGAAGGTAACCCTCTCGCCAGACTCAGACCAATTCAATGGTGTGCGGCATTTTCTTCCGTATAGCGCCTCGTAGGGCGCCATCTTGATGCTGGCTTGGTACCCATTGTTGTACGAGAACTCGGCTAACGGCAAGTGATCATCCCAATTCTTGCCGTGGTCGATAGCGCAAGCTCGTAGCATGTCTTCTAGGATTTGATTTACCCGCTCAGTTTGCCCATCCGTCTGCGGGTGGTAGGCTGAACTACGGATCAGCCTCGTCCCCAAGGCAGCGTGTAGCTGCTCCCAAAAACGGGACACAAATAAAGTGCCCCGGTCCGATATGATGGTACGGGGTACGCCGTATAAGCATAGGATCCGTGAGATGTACAGTTCAGCGTACTTCTTGGCGTTGTAGTTGGTGTTGACCGGGATGAAATGGGCAACTTTGGTGAGCCGATCGACGATTACCCACACAGAATCATGTTTCTGTAAGGTGGTGGGTAAACCGACGACGAAATCCATGCTCACGTCCTCCCACTTCCAGGCAGGAATGCCCAGTGGTTGCAGCAGTCCCGGTTTCCGCATGTGGTCTGCCTTCACCCTTCGACATGTATCACACTCGGACACCTATTTTGCAGTCTCTCGCTTCATCCGTGTCCACCAAAACTTTCTTCTGAGTTCTTGATACATTTTGTTGCTGCCGGGGTGAATAGAAAATTTTGATAAGTGAGCCTCATCAAAGATTTTCTTCCGTAGCTCCGGGTTTCGGGGTACGACAATCCGGTCCTTGAACCATAGGATGCCGTCTCCGTCCTTCCGGAAACATTTCAACTCCCCACTGTCTACACGTCTCCGCAAATGTGACATGCCCTTGTCATTCTTCTGGGCTGCCGCTATCTCTTCACGGATGGTGGGGATCAAAGCTAGGTTGTAGAGAGCTCCGTGTGGAATCACATGTAGTGGTGGTTCGCTCTCTTCCAACGGTGTGATGGTCAGATTATTGACGTGTGACTTGCGGCTCAGCGCATCTGCCACTACGTTTGCCTTGCCCGGATGATAATGGATCTCTATCTCGTAATCCTTTATCAGTTCTAACCATCTTCGTTGCCTCATGTTCAGCTCCTTCTGAGTGAATATGTACTTGAGGCTTTTGTGGTCGGTATATAAATGTACGAGGTTACCGAGTAGGTAGTGCCTCCACATTTTTAGTGCAAGTACCACGGCAGCGAGCTCCAAATCGTGAGTTGGATAATTCTGCTCATGGTTCCTAAGCTGCCGTGATCCATACGCGACCACTCTTCGGGCTTGCATCAGCACACATCCGAGCCCAATGCCGGATGCATCGCAGTACACATCGAACGGTTTTGTTGTGTCTGGCTGCGCCAAAACCGGTGCTGATGTCAGGTGCTTGACTAAAGCCTTGAATGCTGCTTCACATGCTGGACTCCAAACATATTTGGTAGCCTTCTTCAGAAGCTCTGTCATTGGCTTGGCAATCTTCGAGAAGTTCGGAATGAACCTCCGATAATATCCCGCGAGTCCGAGGAAACTCCGTACCTCATGAACAGTTCTCGGGGATTTCCAATTCAGCACTTGCGTGATCTTGCTCGGGTCCACAGCAATACCCTCTGCTGAGATGATATGCCCGAGGAAAGGCACTTGCGATATCCAAAACTCGCATTTGCTGAACTTTGCGTATAACTTGTGATCCCGCAGCCGTTGCAAGACTATACGCAGATGTTTCTTGTGATCTTCCTCCGACTTGGAGTATACCAGGATGTCGTCTATGAAGACCACGACAAACTTGTCCAGCTCCGGCATGAACACCGAGTTCATTAAATACATGAAGTGAGCTGGAGCATTGGTGAGGCCGAAGGACATGACCAGGTACTCATAAAGTCCATACCTTGTCGAGAAAGCTGTCTTTGGAATGTCCTCCGCCCTTATCTTAATCTGATGGTACCCGGATCTTAAATCCATCTTGGAAAAGATCTTCGCTTCGACCAACTGATCAAACAACATGTCGATCCGTGGCAACGGGTACTTGTTTTTGATGGTTACGGCATTTAATGGATGGTAGTCCACGCAAAGCCGCAACGTCTCATCCTTCTTTTTGACAAATAATGCCGAACAGCCCCATCGGGAGGAGCTCGGCCTAATAAAACCCTTTTCCAGAAGGTCCGTGAGCTGAGTCTTCAGTTCAGCCAACTCCTTGGGCGCCATCTTGTACGGCCTTCGGGATATTGGCATGGTTCCTGGTGCGAGTTCAATCTTGAACTCCACCTCTCTATCGGGTGGCATCCCCGGCAAATCGTCCGGGAATACATCAGGGAACTCTCGGACCACTGGAATGTCTTCCAATCTGATGGTTGTGGCTTGATAGACACTTGGAAGTTTTATTTCTGGATTGTCCAGAAATAATGAGTGAGAACCGTGCACTTCTGAGTTTAAGTGCACGACTCGGAGGACGGTGTCTAAAACAGCGCCGTGGCGGGTTAACCACGACATCCCTAGGATGACATCGACCTTCTGTCCCTCTAAGATAATGAGAGACGTGGGTTACACTCTACCCGCTAAGCATAATGGTGCTTTGGAGACCATTACGCTTGCTGAAATCTTCCCACCCGGTGAGCAAATTAAATATGGACTATCGGTGGGTAGTATTGGCAAACTGTGTTTAGCAATGAAAGCTTGGTTAATAAAATTATGCGTGGCGCCTGAATCAAACAGTACTATAGCGGGATGCTGGTGGAGTTGGAACATACCCGCAAGGATTGGCTCGCCCTCCGGCACGTCCTCAATGGCAAGCTGGTGGACAGTGCCGGGCCTAGGGTTTGCCCGCCGCGCATTAGTAGGGTTCCGGGGTTGATTCCTCCCCGGAAACTGTGGTGCCACTCCGCCGCCTTGCCTCTCCGGGCAACTGCTCGCGAAGTGTCCTGGACGACCACACTTGAAACATGTGGCCGCTGCTGGTGGAGTACTCGATGGACGAAAGCCCGGCATGCGTTGCTGAGGTGCAAACGCACGCGGCATCGGCCGCTGCTGCTGTTGTTGTTGCGGTGGTACTGGCAGTGCCGGCCGGAATGCCGGTGAAGAGTACGGCCGACTGCAGAACGGCATCGACCGCTGTGGTGGCTGCCAGCGTGGACCTGATGGTGGGCGTTTCACCATCCAAAACTTCTGAGAAGGACCACCTCCTTCTCCGCTGCTCTGCGGCGCGCTTCGCTTTCGCTCTGCCGCAGCCAACTCCTTGCCGGAGTCCTCCTGAACAATCGCAGCATCAATGATGTCGTTGAGGCTGCCGCGATTGAACATCGCCAACTTGTCCTTCAGGAGCGGGTTAAGCCCCTGGTAAAAATGGTCTCGCCGCTTCTCGTCTGTATCCGCGTGATACGACGCGTAGAGCGCGAGATCGTTGAACGCCCTGGAGTATTCCAGCGCGTTCCGGCTCCCTTGTTGTAGGTGTAGGAACTCCTGCGTCTTCCTCTTCATCAAACCGGGCGGTATATGATAGGCCCTGAAGGTCCGGAACTCCGCCCAGGTCATCACTCGGTCGGTGGGCTGGGAAGCACAGAAGTTGGCCCACCACGCGCTCGCGGATCCTTGGAGCTGCTGGACCGCGAACTGAGTCTTGCGCTGCTCGCTGATTTGGAGCAGCCCGAACTTCATCTCTATGGCGCGGAGCCAGTTGTCCGCGTCAAGTGGTTCATCCGCCCTTGAGAATACAGGGGGATGAGTCGCCAGGAAGTCGGAGTAGGAGCTCTGTTGGCGCTCCTCACGATCTTGACGTCTCTCTGGGCGAGACGTATTGGCGATGAGAGTCTGCAGCAACTCTGTGTGCTGCTGATGCGAGCCCGCCATTGCCGCGACAATGTCGGCCAATGTAACCGTTGGTAGTGGCGGTGGCGGTGTTTGCTGTTGCTGCTGCTGCTGCTGTCCCGAGGAGTCCTCGGGAGGTGGTTGGGAGGTCTCTCCCCCTTGGCTAGTACCTCCAACATCAGGGTTGGCACGAGTACGCGTCATTCTGAAATTCAACACAGCAGCAATTAGCACATGTCTCACTCAAAATTCCATAAACAGCAGTAGGTATTGAAGCGACGCATGATTAACTTGCACAACATTCACATATATTGATAAAGCATAAACTTTATACAAGATACATTATTCTCGGATCTCCGAGAAGTCGTGCTCATGTCGTCACTACCTATACATACGCTACTGTCTATACGACATGTCACCGATTACAGAAGTTGGGTTACGCTACCCTAGCTGCCCTACTTGGCAACCGTAACCCCCTACTCGGAGTAGAATTCGACCTCCTGTGGGTCGTCCTCCTCCGGTACTTCTGCTGGTGGCTCTGGATCTACCACCTCTTCTCCCATTCCAGGTTCTCCCATTGCTGGAAGACCCAAGACCACCGGTATGCCTAACACCGGGGGCACGAGGTCCTGCAATGCATGCACCTCGTCCATAGCCTGGTTGTAGTCCTCTTCCCAGCCTTGTCCTTCCTCAATAGCGTCGTCCCGCTCTTGAGCAAGGTCCTCATTCTGCTGGGTTAGGGTCTGCACCAGCTCTTGCAACGCCGTGATGTCAACACGGCTCTTCTTCTTTGCCTTCTTCAGACGACGCAACTGATTGTGTTGTTCATTCAGTCGCTTGATCGTCGGAAGGAGCACATTGCGGAGTGCGCTGTGAGCACCCTCGAAATGATCTCCACGGCTTGTGCTCTCCTTGAGCTTGGTGGCGAGACGCTCTGTATGAACAGCTTGGCTGTCCATCACAGCGTTTCCCGCCCTCATTTGGAGGCTGAGGTTTGCCTCCGCAGGGTTGTACCTTGGGCAAGTCGGGTCTATTGCCTCCAGGTACCTTTCTTCCCACACATGCTGAGCTCGTCCCTCCACCGGAACGAGTGCGTATGGAGTTCCCTCCATATCCTGCACGTGTAGTTGGCAGAAACGCGACATAGTGTCACGGGCTGCCACTTGCCACATCCCTTCTGGTTGTCTTCCTCTCACCGTGACGGTGAATGGCACCCAACCGGGTGGCGTAGGTCCTGCGGGAACCTCGACATGGATCATCCACGTCCTGTTCCCCTCTTCGCCTTCTTCCTTGGCGAAGTATTGCGGCATCTGGTTGTACCCCAAGTATTGGAGCATTTGCCACAATGCTTCCGGGTAGCCGCTACGGTCAGAGCAGTGGGAAACTACCCACCCGTTCTCCAACCGTTTATCTGCTGCCATCTGTAAAAATATATTTGAGAAATGTCAAATATTTATTTAAACAGTAAACCATTGAGTTATAACATAAGATATGTCATTGAACCCATAACACTTGGAAACATAGTTCAAATTTTTAAACAAATTTGACTGCTGATCTGCTGTTACCATGACAGCCCTGACCAGTTTCCATATCAATCTGATTTAGGCCAGGTTAAAGCAAAACCAGTCCTGGAGCTCAACATCAAAGTTAAAGTTAACTTCAATAGCTTTCCAGAAAGTATTTGGTTGGCCTAAGATATGTCCTGGTTCGAAAGTTATGAGATGTCAAAGTTAACAGAATTTCTGGAAACAATTGGACAGCACCTCCCTGCCTTAGGTACTGATTTGATCCAAGAATCCCAGTTAATTCTGTTCCTAATCTGACAAAACTTTCTGTTACAAAGTTGTAACCCATCTCATAAGATTTCCAGAACTACCTCATTTCCTATTTTTGGATTTTTAAGCAGGAAGTTATGCTTAATTTACAGAGAGTTTACAGAGAGTCTTTGCTCTGTCCTGTTTTCTGGACAGTTTCAACTCTACTGCATTTTTCGAGTGGTTAAGGGATGAAACACCTCTGAAACTCAACAGAAAAGTTGTAAAGCTCCTCCAAAGCTTTCCAGAAATGTATCATACGACCCCCAACCTCGAAAGAACTCAACCTCTAACCTTTCACCCGTACGCCCGTACTCGATGTTGCCTACAACAACCATCACGGACGCCGTACGCAACTACCTTTCACCCGTTAGCCAAATACTGAACCGGTCCCATCGTCCCGAGCAAGAGGTCTCTGCACGTGCATCTCCGTGCCGCCAGCCGATTTACACCTCGAGCTCTCAACCTACCCTCTGAACGACGGGCAATGCCTCAATACCCAGCTACCCGAGTTACATCAGTTTCCCGGTTCCCATATAGCCGGTAGGTCTTCGGTACTGTTCTAGCTTGTTCAACAGGCCCGCACACGGCTCGGTCCTCAATCGACACAAGCGGAGCTACAGCATACAGGCCCCAAAGTCCTGTTGCCCTTACTCTCCGCTCGGTCTCATTTTCTTGCCATGTGTATCATGTGCTATCTCTACCCGAGCAATGTGCCTCTAGCCTATTCTCGCGAGTAGTTCCAACTACTCGACTTGTACCGAATCCTACTCTATCCTAGCAATGCAGTGGCTAACGAGGTTTGCAATCCTAAACCCAACCCGTGGTTTTCTTGGCTATGCAGTTGGATTTCCAAACAAGACTCTAATGCACAGAACAAAGGAAACAAGTATGTGCTCAAAACAATAAACATTTGTAAAAAGGTTAATGCAAACCGGGGCTTGCCTTGCTGCTCTTGGTCGTAGGCTAGCTGTTCCTCCGGAGTAACGAAGTCTAGGACTTCGGGTTCCTCCTCGACCTTAGCGACTACATGATGAGAGCAATATGTATCAATTTAACTGCATTTGTATTAGCTTTGAAGTTGTGAAGTCTATAACCTTTGCTAGACAGACCTAATGACTGTGAAACTTTTACTGTGGCTTGGTTACAACCTAAAACAGAAACCTGGTCAAGTTTTAGTTGCAGCAAAGCTCATTTGAACCCTCCACAAATAATTGTGTCCTTGACCTTAATTAAAGGCTTTTAGGGTGTTCTAAGTATTTTCATGAAACAAACTATGACTTTCTGAAAACTAGATTTTCAGAGGGTTCTAATGGAGTTGGTCTCACTTAATTTGGAAGTCTCTAACTAAAGATATGAGCTAAACAATTTCAGAGAAAATTCTGAAAATGTTTCTGAATATT
Organism: Neostapfia colusana; assembly: GCA_030760725.1. Taxonomy (NCBI): domain Eukaryota; kingdom Viridiplantae; phylum Streptophyta; class Magnoliopsida; order Poales; family Poaceae; genus Neostapfia; species Neostapfia colusana. The sequence goes on from JASWHV010000004.1 coordinate 104,236,034, forward strand.
TTCTATTTTCTCTGGAACAGTTTCACTAATCACACCATTAGGTGGATTAAATGAGCTCAAATGGATCTGAAAGTTTTATGGTAGTTCAAGCATATTTTGGTGAACATCTCAGCAAAATTTCAGGATTTTCCTCCAAAGGATTCTCCAGTTAAAATTCCTAACAGTTTAAACTTTAAGGAATTAATTCTGGAGAATTAAGGAATTTCATGAAGTGAAACTTGATTTTCTGGAAAGTACTCAGAGAGATGAATCCAGCAAAATTTGGTTCGCTCAATTTGGAGCTTTCTAGCCAAAGTTATAAGGATTTGAAGTTTGAAGGAAATCTGAAAATCGGGGAAAAGTTTAAACTCGCGCGTGGGCCCAGGGGACACGCGTCGCACGCCTAGGCGATGGCACACCGCGGCCCACAAGGATTTTGCGCGCCAGCACACCCGATCCCGGCCGCAGCCGGATCCCGATTCAAAATATCGGCCGCTGACAGCTGGGGTCCACCCCCTTCTTCAACCTCGCGACACCCGCGCCCCGCCGCCGAGGGACCTCGCCGGAGAGCTCGCCGCCGGCTGCTGTACAGCTCCAAACTTCTTGATTCTGGCCGCCCCTGCCTACTTTTACTTGGGGAACAGGATCCGAGGGTCGGCTGCTCATGACAACGGCCGGAGCATGGTCGGCGACGAGCCGCCATATCGGAATGACTTCGGCCATGTCGGCTGACTCCCCTAGTACCTCAGCTACTTGGGAAATCGGTCGGGGAGCATCAGTGGACCTCAGAGAAGGTAGACATGAGCTCGAGGCAGCTCGGGGAAGGCCCTAAATAGGTCCTCACCGTGCGCCCGATACCCCCCGTTCGTTCCGCCATTAGTAGACCTTAAATTACGCCGGGCACAGAGGTTCTCCGGCCCAGAGTTGTGAAGGCAACTTGTGCGTTACCGTGTCTAGCTTGTGTGGGAGTGGCCTGAGGCCCTCTAATCCTTTCTAGCGCACGAATTAAACAGAATCGTACCCGAAGGTCGTTCTGCACACAGAAAGGGGAAAAGTGGAAATTCGCCACCGGTGAGCAACCACTCGAGCTGTGGCTCGGGGATGAGCAGCACCGGTCACCCGCGCGTCCAAGGGTGCCTTGGCTTGGGCGTGACAACGCCCTGGTTGGGCTGTCCACGAGAGCCCGAGGTGCGGCGGTTCCAAGTTCCGAGTTTGATCTTTCGGCACAGCCGATATCAATCGGTTTCAACCGAATTCTAGCAATGGGGAGGATGGAGGAAGGTCTCTAGTACCTTGCTGGACTCTGGAGTGGAAGGAGGGAGCTGCGATCGGCGTCCTCCGATCAAGTCCGAACTGCGGAAACTTTCGGCCGGTGCTGGGTTCTTGCGGGAAAACACGTCGGTACCTCGGCCGAGGAGGGGGGCAGGCGCCTTAAGAAGGCTCTGCACCGCCTCATGCCCGCGCGTGGGCAAGCAGCTGGTGGCGCGGTGGCTGGCCTCGGTGGCGATCACCGCTGCGGCTCGGTGACCCGAGTGAAAAGTCTCAGTCGGTTTGTGTTGAAGTAGAGGCTGACATGTGGGTCCCACCCTTCCTTTTAACCTCTGAAATTTACTTCTAATCACTGTTGTAAACAGTGAACCCCATACTACCCTTGGCAATTCAAATTATTCCCCCATGAGCCATTTGAATTGATCAAAGTTCAAATGAGGTTTGGTTTGAATGAATTTCAGCACAAGTTCAGTTTGAAATTCAAATAAAGTTTGAATTTCTCCCCCTTAGCTCATGTCAAGATCAACCCCAAATGGAGTGAAAATTGGTGTGTGAGCTCACAAAAATGTGCTGAGTAAGAATATGCCTTCCACTTTCAAATTCATGGTATAAAAACAGTTTGAATTTGAATATGTTTTCACACTGCCCCCTTCCTATCTATACCCAAGATGACCTCAAAAAGGTTTTGAATTTGGGTGAAACTTGGCATGGACATCCTTAGCAAAGTGTAGGAGTTTTTCCTATGTCCAGCCCATCTATATCACATGTGGGAAATACCACTTTTGCAATGTGTAAGTTTGTTCCCTAATGAGCATGTTGATAATTGTTACTTGCTCTTCATTTGTGTTCATCATTCTTCCTCAAATGAGGTGTGTGGTGTGGGGATGAACACTACAAAGGGGTGTCAAAAACTGAGGCCCTTACAGTTGCTAGGGTGTTATGGACTGTGGAAGGTGCGGGGAATGGGAGTCGAGTGAGGACTGCCCTGGGAACTGCATGGCACAAGAGGGGGCCCGTGGGTGGGAGAATTGGAGATTCTAGCCTGCCGGTGAAACCTTAGTGAGTCCATACATCTAGTAACCCCTTTGTAAAGGCTATTTTGTGATCTCTTGACCATACACCGACGGTTGTGTACTGGTAAAATGGAGGTTCTGCAGTCGCCGACGGGTGACGAAATCACAAACTTGTGGGTAAAGTGGTGCAAACTCGGCAGAGTTACTAAAACTATCATGATAGCCGAGCTTACGGTCATGAGCACCTGGCTAAACTGCCATGATTAGATGGGATGGTTACTGGGATGGTTACTGGGATGGTTATTGGAATGGTTATTGGGAAGGTTCTTGGTTATGGTTATTGGTTATGGTTTGGTTTGGGACTTTTGAGTCCGGGAGATGAGATGGTTGCATGACTGATGGGTCATGACATGAGCTTGGTCTCGGTGCGAGACGTGGTTGTTTTATGAGGAGAGATGGTAGCGAATACGAGGAGGTATTCGTGAGTATGAATAAAAGATTGGTTAATGTTCGGATGGAACACGGGAAGTGATGGAGGTATGTTGGTAATTTAATACATGTTGGGATTACATTTAAATTTAAGTTGTTGTTTTATCATGGTTTTATAGAACTGCTTCTCTGCAAATAAACCTTTTATGCCTACCTTGTTTAATGAGCTGCATATCATGTGTTTTCCCGCATTTGATGAGTACATCATTGTACTCAAACTTGCATTATTATTTCTTCATCAACAGCAAGAGAAGACTACTATGAAGACCGAGTAGAGCATTATGGCGTGTGATCTGTTCTCAACCTTGCCTGTGGAGGGAGTAGAGATGGAGTCACTTCTGCTTAGTTTTGCTTCCGCATTAGTTTTTGCTTCCGCATTTAAATAAGGACTTCCGCTGCTTAGAATTTAGATTTCCACTGTGAGCATGGGTCCAAGACTCATGAGGTGTTGTAATAAACTCTGTTATTCGTGGTAATATATAATCTGAATTCAGTTTGTGGAACGTATGTGTGTGTGTGATGAACATCCTGGGCACACATATGCATTAGTTCTCGGTTCCGTGGCTTTCCACAGAATTGAGGGCGTCACAGTTCATGAGGACTCGACTGCCTACTTTTGCACAAGCTAATGATCTCATGGAGGCCGACGATTGGTTGAAGTCCATGAAGAAGAATCTTGCTATAGTTCAGTGCAATGATCGGGAGAAAGTTCTCTTTGCATCGCACCAACTTATGAGAGCAGCCACTGACTTGTGGGATGCTCTTTGCAATGCTCATGTCCACTAGGAGACTATCACTTGGGCTGAGTTCAAGGAGAGTTTCGGCTCTCATTACGTCCCTGTTGGAGTCATGATGCTAAAAAGGCAAGAGTTCGAAGGTCTCCGCCAAGGCAGGAAGAGCGTGAATGAGTACCTCAACAAGTTCACGCAACTGTCAAGGTATGCCCCCGATGATGTCAACTCAGATCAAAGGAAGCAATACTTGTTCATGAGAGGGTTGAACAATGAGATCCAAGTTCAACTGCTCAACAATGACTATGCAAACTTCTAGAAGCTAGTTGACAAAGCTATAGTGGTTGAGAGCAAGATCCGTGAGATCAAGCAAGAGGTCAAGAGGAAGATGCCATACCAGCCACAAGTTAGCAATGTACGTCCCCGTTTCATGCCCCCAGCTGCACCGCAGTATGGCTCGTCCGCTTCTACTTTTCGCCCTAATCAACCACCACAGCAACGTCCTTTTGTGCAAGCACCTCGTGTGCCTTTGCCTTCCGCGCACCGCCCCAACATGGGCGCCTATGCTCAAAACCACCCCCGCCCTAACGTCCCTGCTGTCTTGGGCAACAAGGCATGCTTTTCATGCGGAGAGACGGGACACTTTGCAAGTCAGTGTCCGAGGAAAGGCCTTGGACAGCCAAGCAACGCACCCAAGCAGAACCCACGGCCAAACGTAGGAGCTAATCAAGGCAATGGTGGGCAGCAGAACTTCGCTCGTGGTAATGTGAATCATGTCTCCGCTGAGGAAGCGCAACAGGCTGAGGACGTCGTGTTTGGTATGTTCCTTGCCAACTCCAACCCAGCCACTGTTTTATTTGATTCTGGAGCATCGCATTCATTCATATCATCCAAGTATGTTTCCAAGTATAATCTGCCCATATCACACATGAAATATACTATGTTGGTTAATTCTTCCGGTGGAGAGATGAGGACTAATATAGTATGTCTAAAAGTAAACCTTAAAATAAGGGGGTAGACTTCCTTGCCAACCTTATTGTCTTGGATTCTCAAGGGCTTGATATAATACTTGGAATGGATTGGTAAAGCAAGCACAACAGAATGATCCAATGTGCTGAGAGGAGCGTGCAATTGACAAATGAGCATGGTATTCGTATTGAGTTCGAGACAGCCCAACCGGCAACCGAGAAGGCAACGTTGAACCACGTCAAAGAAGCAACATTAGAAAGCATTCCGGTGGTTCAAGAATATTCGGACATGTTCCCGGAAGAACTTCCAGGTATGCCACCTGACCAGGACATTGAGTTTGCCATTGATTTAGTACCTGGAACTGCACCCATAGCAAAGAGGCCATATGGGATGCTCGTTAATGAACTAGTGGAACTTAAGAAGCAAATTCAGGAGCAGCTAGAAAAGGGTTTTATTTGCCCAAGCTCGTCACCATGGGGAGCCCCCGTGCTCTTCGTAGACAAGAAGGATGGGACCCAAAGGATGTGTGTGGACTATAGGTCTCTCAATGAGGTGACGATCAAGAATAAATACCCACTGCCCCGTATAGAGGACCTGTTTGACCAAATAAAAGGTGCCCGAGTTTTCTCCAAGATTGATCTTTGGTTGGGATACTTCCATCTAAATATTAAGCCCTCCGACATACCCAAGACTGCCTTTCGAACACGGTATCGTTCGTATGAATATACCGTTATGTCTTTTGGGTTAACGAATGCACCCGCATATTTCATGTACCTCATGAATAAGGTCTTCATGGAGTACTTGAACAAGTTCGTCGTAGTTTTCATCGACGATATCATGGTGTATTCGAAAAGCGAGGAAGAACATGAAGAACACTTGAGATTGACATTGCAGAAACTGCGAGAGCATCAATTGTATGCCAAGTTCAGCAAGTGTCAATTTTGGCTAAAGGAGATATCGTTTCTAGGCCACATCATCTCCAAGGAAGGAGTATCGGTTGATCCAGGAAAAGTGGGAGATGTTCTGAAGTGGAACCAACCGCAGAACGTGAGAGATATTCAGAGTTTCCTTGGGATGGCCGGATACTACCGACGGTTCATCAAGGATTTCTCTAAAATAGCGAAGCCTATGACTGAATTGCTAATGAAGGGAAAAGCATTTCAGTGGACACCCATGTGTCAAGAAAGCTTTGAGGAGCTCAAGAAAAGGCTAACCACAACACCGGTTTTGGTATTGCCGGACGTGAGCAAGAGTTTCAACATATATTGTGACGCATCAATACAAGGGCTTGGATGCGTGCTCATGCAAGAAGGACAAGTGGTAGCCTATGCATCGAGATAACTAAAGAAACACGATCTGAATTACCCCACACATGACTTGGAACTCGCAGCCGTGGTACATGCCTTGAAGATTTGGAGACATTATATCCTTGTCCACCGATGTGAGATCTACACAGATCACAAAAGCCTCAAGTACATATTCACCCAAACGGATTTGAATTTGAGGCAACGTCGATGGTTGGAACTCATCAAGGATTATGATGTTGGAATCAACTATCACCCCGGAAAGGCCAATGTAGTAGCTGATGCATTGAGCCGAAAGGGAGCACGTCACCAACTCATGGTTCGGGAGCTACCGCCCGAGCTGCGCAAGGAGTTCGAACGGTTACATCTCGGTTTCTTGAACGAGATGGAAGTGATGGAACTCCATTCTTCACTGGAACAAGAGATAAGAGATGGCCAAGCAACGGATGAGGAAATCAAGGAGATCAAGGAAAGCATCCGACAAGGCATAGAAAAGGACTTCAAGGAAGACGAGAAGGGTACGCTTTGGTTAGGAAAAAGGATTTGTGTGCCTAACGTGAAGCACATCCGCGACACGATATTAAAGGAGGCACATGACTCACCTTATTCCATAATCCCGGTAGTACAAAGATGTACAAGGACCTGAAAACTTGTTATTGGTGGGATGGTATGAAAAAGGGACATAGCTGAGTATGTTGCCTTCTGCGATATGTGCCAATGGGTGAAGGCCAAACATCAAAGACCCACTGGACTGTTGCAACTATTGAAAGTACCCGAGTGGAAGTGCGAAGACATCAGCATGGATTTCATCGTCGGATTACCACATACTCGGTCGGGTTATGACTCCATCTGGTTATTGTGGACCGATTGATGAAAACAACCCATTTTCTTCCTGTTAGAACCACGTACCGCGTCGCAGAACTAGCTGAGCTGTACATGGAGCAAATCGTGTGCCATCATGGAGTTCCGAAGAGGATAGTTTCAGATCGGGGTACCCAATTTACCTCCAGGTTCTGAAAAAAGCTGCATGAAGCTATGGGTACACGACTGGATTTCAGCTCCGCTTATCACCCGCAAACCGACGGGCAAACTGAGAGGACAAATCAAATTTTAGAAGACATGTTGAGAGCCTGCGCCTTGAAACATGGGCGTAGCTGGGATATGAGCTTTCCATATGCTGAGTTCTCATACAATAACAGCTATCAAGCCAGCTTGAAGATGTCACCTTTCGAAGCATTGTATGGTATACGGTGTAGAACGCCACTGTTTTGGAATGAGACCGGACAGAACCAAGTGTTTGGACCCAAAGTGCTGCAAGATGCCGAGAAGCAAGTCCAAACAATACGGGAGAACTTGAAGGCTGCTCAGTCACGACAAAAAGGTTATGCGGACAATAGGCAAAGAAAGTTGACCTTTGAAGTAGGAGACTTCGTGTACCTTAAGGTATCGCCAATCCGTGACCAACAACGTTTCAACGTCAAAGGCAAGTTAGCACCTCGCTACGTCGGGCCATTTAAGATTTTGGGCAAGCGAGGAGAGGTAGCTTATCAACTAGAGCTCCCAACGCACCTCTCCAAAGTGCATGATGTGTTTCAAATATCCCAGCTCAAGAAGTGCTTGAGAGTACCAGAAGAAAAGTACCAATGGATGAGCTTGAGCTTCAAGAGGATTTGACCTATGTAGAGCACCTTGTCTGAATTTTGGACGTGAAGGAAAGGGTCACGAGGAACAAAGTGATCCGTTGGTGCAAGGTACAGTAGAGCCATCACACGGAAGCCGAAGCTACATGGGAGCGTGAGGAAGACCTCAAGGCAGAATTTCCTCACCTATTCTCTACTCTATCGAATCTCGAGGGCGAGATTGTGACACCCTCATCTCGGGTGTCAGCATATGCTCATGTTTTATGAAGAAGAAAAACATTTTTAGAAAAGAGGGAACGGAAACAAGTATTAAAAGGATAGCCAGTAAAGCTCTCCGAGAGCACCGAAGGCAATTTCCACGACCAGCAGACCACGTGGCGTGTTCGGAACACATTCTCGAGAGGTTGGGGGAGGTCCGACGCTAAACTGGATACGTGGCAGGCTCGGGGGTCACCTCCGCAATTGGAAAGAGGTCCGACCCTGTGGGACACGTGCTGCCACGGAGATAGCCTCTGCGGAAGAAGCAAAGGCATTTTTCATAGGACACGTGTCATCCACGGAGCTAGTCCTCGCGGAAGTCAGGGGACCAGTCGCACGGGATACGTGTTAATTTCGGAACCCATCTCCGAGAAGTCCGGATCTATTGAACACGTGTTGCCACCGGAGCTTATCTCCGGAGGTCCGCCGCTGCTAAACACGTGTCGACCTCGGGGCATGTCCCTGAGGGAAGAAAAGGCGGAAAGACCGGTACCCACACGTGGCGTGCGCGGAGCTCACCTCTGAAGAAGAGGGAGGTCTCGATCGATTGACACGCGGCACGACCGGAGCTCGTCTCTGCGTATGAAGAGATACCAGGCCCGGAGGACATGTGGAGCTTCCGGAGCTCATCATCCCAGAGGTAACAAATTCTGGAGCAGCAGTTACACGTAAAGACACCGGTACACAACGGGAAACGATCCAAACTCCACAATGTTGCCAAAGATAAGACGTCAGGATCCAACAAGATCTGAATAAAAATTTTATTCGGGATCCAATCAGATTAGGACTCTTCTCTTCCCGATTATAAATAGAACCCAAAACCTCTGGCCGAAACCACGAACTTCTCTTTCAACTCCTAAGCCGACGACTTAGCGCTCTAGCCCTAACTCGCCGAGCAAAACATCGCCGAAGCACAACAAGGGAGATCATCGGAGAAGAACCAAGCGGTTTGAGGAGGACCTCGAAGACAAGAAGAGCGTGAGGTAGGACTTCAATACCACCTTACGACATCATGTTGTTCATCTCTTGCATCTGTTCTTCGATTCCTTTCGAACAGAAGCTTTCTCGTGGGCAGAACACTCGATGATCAGTTTGATCTAAAGACAAGATCATCACCACGACCACCTTTGATCCGAATACCTCTGTCCATGCAAGCCATGCAAGAACACGGACAGATCAATCTAATCATAGGATAGCATGCATGTACATCATCGCATCTAGTTTAGGGTTTTGTGAATAATATTGATTGCTGTGAATCTTGTATGCACGTGAATCCTACATAGCAGGACAGGTTTAGGGAGCTGTCTACGACGAGCTGCAGCAACAAGGTTTTGAGAATCAAGAACAACCGGAACCGCAAGAACAAGGCAAGTGCTCCTTGACCATGTTGATCCTATGTTTTGGGTAAAACTATTTTGTTTTGCGAAAAGATGTGTGTGCTGAGTCAAACATGATGGGAAACCCTTTTTATAGGAGTTTACTAGTTCTGATTAAACCACCCTTGTCGCCTGGGAAGTATATGAGTCGGGTACGGTTTTTGTTTTATGCTTCGCTGAGTCCATGGGATTGGGAAGCGAGATAGATGTGTCTAGCTAACTGCACTCATAACAATAATGAGAAACTGATGTTAATAATGAACATGAATCGGAGGGAGATCTAGGCAAGACTGGGTTTGTGAATGAGGTAGCATGAGATGGTGGTTTTGCTTGCCATAGATCTAAGGACCGGTTCATGCATGCACATGCCAGGATAACAGTGCCACCACAAGGCCAAGTATGGGTGCAGCTTAGCTGAGTAATTAGGTAAGTTGCTAGGGTGTTATGGACTGTGGAAGGCGCGGGGAATGGGAGTCGAGTGAGGACTGCCCTGGGAACTGCATGGCACAAGAGGGGGCCCGTGGGTGGGAGAATTGGAGATTCTAGCCTGCCGGTGAAACCTTAGTGAGTCCATACATCTAGTAACCCTTTTGTAAAGGCTATTTTGTGATCTCTTGACCATACACCGACGGTTGTGTACTGGTATAATGGAGGTTCTGCAGTCGCCGACGGGTGACGAAATCACAAACTTGTGGGTAAAGAGGTGCAAACTCTGCAGAGTTATTAAAACTATCATGATAGCCGAGCTTACGGTTACGAGCACCTGGCTAAACTGCCATGATTAGATGGGATGTTTATTGGAATGGTTATTGGGAAGGTTATTGGTTATGGTTATTGGTTATGGTTTTGGTTTGGGACTGTTAAGTCCGGGAGATGAGATGGTTGCATGACTGGTGGGTCATGACATGAGATTGGTCTCGGTGCGAGACGAGGTTGTTCATGAGGTGAGATGGTAGCGAATACGAGGAGGTATTCGTGAGTATAGGTAAAGGATTGGTTAATGTTCGGATGGAACACGGGAAGTGATGAAGGTATGTTGGTAATTTAATACATGCTGGGACTACATTCATCTAAAGATAAGTTGCTGTTTTATCATGATTTTATAAATTTGCTTTTCTGCAAATAAGCCTTTTATACCTACCTTGTTTATAAGCTGCATATCATGTGTTATTCCCGCACTTGCTGAGTACATCATTGTGCTCAAACTTGCATTATTATTTCTTCATCAACAGTAAGAGAAGACTACTATGAAGACCGGGTAGAGCATTATGGCGTGTGATCTGTTCTCAACCTTGCCTGTGGAGGGAATAGAGATGAAGCCACTTCTGCTTAGTTTTGCTTCCGCATTAGTTTTTGCTTCCGCGTTTAAATAAGAATTCCGCTGCGTAGAAATAAGGACTTCCGCTGTGAGCATGAGTCCAAGACTCATGAGGTGATTGTAATAAACTCTGTTATTCGTGGTAATATATAATCTGAATTCAGTTTATGGAACGTATGTGTATGTGTGATGAACATCCTGGGCACACATATGCATTAGTTCTCGGTTCCGTGGTTTTCCACAGAATTGAGGGCGTCACAGATTGGTATCAGAGCCACGGGTTGACAGTAGGTTACACGCCTAAAGATAGAAGCCTTAGATTGATATTAGAGCCACGGGTGGACAGCAAGTTACACCCCTGAATAGAAGTCATAGGTAGCTAAGCCACACTGACCAAGGGAAGCATCCTAGGGCGAGTAACTTAGATTGGCTTTGAAAACCACCTTGGCATAGGAAACCATCCTTGAATAGGAGTTGAGTGGGCCCTTGTGATGATTATTTGTAAATATGTGCTTAGTGTGAGTTGTGGGACGTCTTAAACACGTTGTCCATATCCACACGTAAGAAGAAAGAGGAGTGAAATGCTTCGGCACTTGATCACATCCTCATAAGGACTAATATATATAGTCCAACTCACCTTGATGCATATAGTTGAAAGGACCTATCTAACCTTCTATTCTATTTTGTTCCCCCTCACAGATGGTGAGAGGAAACGCCAGCCGAAGGAACGTCCAGGAAGATGACCACGAGGAAATTCCTGCTAACCCCGGAGCTGGCGAAAACAACCTAGAAAGGTTGATGGCCATGCAAAACAAGCTTATGCAAACCATGATCCAAACTTTGGGTCAGTTGCAGGCCAACCAACACCCCGTTTCGGCACCACCGCCACCACCACCGCCGGCTCATAACAGGCTGGGAGAGTTCATGAGGACTCGACCACCCACCTTTGCTCAAGCAAGCGATCCAATGGAGGCCGATGATTGGTTGAAGTCCATGGAGAAAAAGCTTGCCATTGTTCAGTGCAACGACCGAGAGAAGGTTCTCTTTGCGTCGCACCAACTGATGGGAGCAGCTGCTGACTGGTGAGATGCCTTGAGCAACGCCCATGCCAACCTGGAGACAATCACTTGGACTGAGTTCAAGGAAAGTTTCCGCTCCCACTACATCCCTGTTGGCGTAATGATGATCAAGAGGCAGGAGTTTGAAGGTCTCCGCCAAGGGCAGAAAAGTGTGAACGAGTATCTCAACAAGTTCATACAACTGTCCCGATATGCCCCCGAAGATGTCAACTCAGATCAGAGGAAGCAGTACCTGTTCATGAGAGGGTTGAACAATGAGATCCAGGTTCAGCTCCTCAACAATGACTACGTAAGCTTCCATAAGCTAGTTGATAAGGCTATTGTGGTTGAAAACAAGATCCGAGAGATCGAGCGCGAGTGCAAAAGGAAGATCCCATACCAGCCCCAAGGGAGCAACGTACGACCTAGATACATGCCCCCTGCACCGCAGTATGGATCGACCACTCCTACGTACCGCCCTGGTCAGCCACCACAGCAACGGCCCGTTGCACCGGCACCTCGTGTGCCCATGCCTCCTGCACCCCGGCCTAACAATGGCGCTCCTGTTCAAAACCCCCGCCCCAACGTACCTGCTGCTGTAGGCAACAGGGCATGCTTTGCATGCGGGGAAGTAGGCCACTTCGCTAACCAGTGCCCGAAGAGAGGCCCTGGACAGCAAGGTAACGTGCCCAAGCAGAACCAGCGACCAAACGGAGGAGACAACCAAGGGAACCGTGGACCGCAGAACTATGCTCGTGGCCACGTTAACCATGTCACTGCTGAGGAAGCACAACAGGCTGAGGACGTCGCAATTGGTATGTTCCTTGCCAACTCCAACCCGGCCACCATTTTATTTGATTCCGGAGCATCGCATTCCTTCATATCATCCAAATATGTTGCCAAACATCATCTACCCGTATCCCACCTAGAATGTGCTATGTTAGTTAATTCTCCCGGAGGAGAAATGAGGACTAGTATAATATGTCCTAAAGTAAGCCTTAAAATAAGGGGGGTAGACTTCCTTGCCAACCTTATTGTCTTGGACTCCCACAGAATTGACATCATACTCGGAATGGACTGGTTAAGCAAGCACAATGGAGTAATACAATGCGCTGAGAGAAGCGTGCAATTGACAAACGAACACGGTATCCGTGTCGAGTTTGAGTCAGCCCCGCAAGCGACCGAACGGGCGGATCTGAACCATGCTGAAGGAGTAGCATTGGACAACATTCCAGTGGTTCAGGAATTTTTGGATGTGTTCCCGGAAGAACTTCCAGGTATGCCACCTGACCGGGATATTGAGTTTGCCATAGATTTGGTACCTGGAACTGCACCCATAGCTAAGAGACCATATAGGATGCCCGTCAACGAGTTAGTCAAACTAAAGAAGCAAATTCAAGAACAGTTGGAGAAGGGTTTTATCCGTCCAAGTTCGTCACCATGGGGAGCCCCGGTACTCTTCGTGGACAAGAAGGACGGAACCCAAAGAATGTGCGCGGACTACAGGTCTCTCAACGACGTAACAATCAAGAATAAATACCCTCTGCCCCGTATAGAGGACCTGTTTGACCAAATGAAAGGAGCCCAAGTGTTCTCCAAGATTGATCTTCGGTCGGGATATTTCCAGCTGAAGATTAAGCCCTCCGATATACCTAAGACATCCTTTCGGACGCGGTATGGTTCATATGAATATACCGTTATGTCTTTTGGATTGACAAATGCACCCGCATACTTCATGTACCTTATGAATAAGGTTTTCATGGAGTACTTGGACAAGTTCTTCGTGGTTTTCATCGACGACATTATGGTGTATTCAAAAAGTAAGGAGGAGCATGAAGAACATCTGAGATTAACCTTGCAGAAGTTGCGTGAGCATCAGTTGTATGCCAAGCTCAACAAGTGTCAATTTTGGCTTAAGGAAATATCTTTCCTAGGCCACATCATCTCCAAGGAAGGGGTATCGGTTGATCCTGGAAAGGTGAGAGATGTTCTGAAGTGGGACCAACCGAAGAGCGTGAGGGATATTCAGAGTTTCCTTGGGATGGCAGGATACTACCGGCGCTTCATTAAAGACTTCTCTAAAATAGCAAAACCTATGACGGAGTTGCTAATGAAGGGAAAAGTCTTTCAATGGACACAAGCCTGCCAAGAAAGTTTTGAGGAACTCAAGAAAAGGCTAACCACAGCACCAGTTCCGGTATTGCCAGACGTAAGCAAGAGCTTTGACATATATTGTGACGCATCCAGACAAGGGCTCGGATGTGTGCTCATGCAGGAAGGGCAAGTGGTAGCCTATGCCTCACGACAATTAAAGAAGCATGAGCTTAACTATCCTACACATGATTTGGAGTTAGCAGCAGTGGTGCATGCATTGAAGATTTGGAGACATTATATCCTTGGTCATCGATGTGAGATCTATACAGATCATAAAAGCCTCAAGTACATATTTACACAAACGGACTTGAATTTGAGGCAACGTCGATGGTTAGAACTCATCAAGGATTATGATGTGGGAATCAACTACCATCCCGGGAAGGCCAATATAGTCGCTGATGCATTGAGCAGAAAGGGAGCATGCCACCAACTCACGATTCGGGAGCTACCACCCGAACTACGTAAGGAGTTCGAACGGTTACACCTCGGATTCTTGAATAACATGGAAATGATGGAGATCCACTCCTCATTGGAGCATGAAATAAGAAAGGGACAAGCAATGGACGAGGGGATCAAGGAAATCAAGGAAAGAATCCGACAAGGGATAGAGAAGGATTTCAAAGAGGATGAAAAGGGTACGCTTTGGCTAGGAAAAAGGATTTGTGTGCCGAACCTAAGACACCTTCGCGACATGATATTAAGGGAGGCACATGATTCACCCTATTCCATACATCCGGGGAGCACCAAAATGTACAAGGACTTGAAAACTTGCTATTGGTGGGATGGTATGAAAAGGGATATAGCCGAATATGTTGCCCTATGCGACACATGCCAACGGGTAAAAGCCAAACATCAAAAACCCGCTGGATTGTTGCAACCTTTG